>JAJTUV010000307.1:0-600000 GCA_021653895.1 Mastomys natalensis
CCACCACATATGGCTGGAAGGGCAGTGCAAGCCTGATAGTGCCCGAGATGAGCCCTGTCTGGTGCCACAGAGCACAGATGGGGTATAGTACTCCTGAGATGACCCCTGACACCAAGAGGCCACTGGCTCCACTAAGATGAGTAAGTAAATGGTGAAGAGATGAAAGAGAAAGAGAAGCAGAAGAATGTGTGCATAATAAGGACAGGTGGTGGTTCGAGGGTAGGAGGAACAGCCTGATGTGAGTAGCTGGTGATTCCACCTGAGTCCATGTTAATGTCCTGGCTTAGGCTGATGATGAGGGTCATGTCTGTGTCTATGGCCCTTTAGCAGTGGGGATCTGTTACCACCAAAGGCCATGCAGATATCCCTGGTCTGGGTTGCTGTACTGTTGATGTTTGAGGGCTACACAGAGCTGACTCTACATCTCACCTGGCAGCACAGTAGAGTAGGACCTAATTGTAGGAGTTGCAGGTTTGCCAGCCCCCGGAGGTAAGGGCAGGAGAACTGGCCCATCCCCTTGCCTGATGTAGCACTCAGGAGAGCTGACCCTGAATTTCTCCTGGGTAGCACAATACAGGTTTCCCAGATGACGTGGGTGAGGGTTAGCTGGTCCTGAGGGCATGAAAGCAAGAGACCTGGCTATGCCCTTGCCAGCTGTGGCATTGAATGATCCAGCTGAGGCAGTGCTGGAGAGCTCACCTTGGTGGTGTGAGTGCAGGAGAGCTGGTGGATGATCATCTTAGCAACCACCCAAGCCCTGATCCAGGACTTTGAGTTGGTGCACCCCAACATTTACTCCATCTATGAACTGCGGGAGCATGTGAAAGGGCTGGTCCTGAAGCTCCAAAGCCAAGGATCTCCACATGGCAACAACAGGATATCCAAGAAAAGTCCCAGTGAGGATCTAGTACTGATAGTGTAGCAGAAACCAAAGGCTTCAAGCCAGACCATTGACCCACTGTAACGAACATTTGCAAGTAAAGAAGTGTGGATACAAGGGTATACTGTGGGACACACTGTGACACACTATAGCTTTCACAATGAATTTTTCTTTTGGGGGCAGGAGGTTGCAAGGGCAGAGGGTGAGTATGAGGGGACAGGGAGACTCGTGGGATTGGTTTGCATGATGTGGAAATTTACAAAGAATCAATAAATAGTTAAATAAAAATATTAAAATGATTTATTTGTGTGTATATGTGTGTGTCTGAGGAGACAAGAAGAGGGTGTTAGATTCCCTGGAACTGGGCTTAAAAGTGGTTGTAAAACATACCTCCTCCTTCCTGTGGATGCTGGGAACTGAACTCAGGTCTTCTGTGGGACTTACTACAGTATGTGTGCTCTGAGCCAGCCCTCCAGCCAGCTCATCTTTTGCTAGTATGGATACAAATCAGTGGTCAGAGCTGAAAATTTGGCTTAGAATTATTTCCTCTTTTATTCTACAGACTATTTGTCTTCCAAACACTTAAGCATTTTGAAATAACGTTGGAATGCACAGCATAAAAAAATTAAATTCATCATCTATGAAAGTGATTATATATAATCCCAAATAACTGCAATCTGTGGTTCTCTGGGAAACATGAGGAATCAATTATTCATGAAAGTCAGATTTTTTAAAAATATGGTTATCAATGGGCTGTAGGAGAGTAACTGAAAGATAAAAATACCAAGTAGATAATGTAACCTTCAGTTCCTTTGTGTTCACCTCCAGTAATGAACCTCGACTCTCAGATTCAAACAGAAACACCACGAGAACACATAGTATCTATCCCTTATTTATGTTTAGGACATGATCTCGCCACCACTTGTTTTTGTGACTGTATTGCGGCTATTCATCAGAGAGATGGGATTAGGTGGAAGAATCTCCTGAAAATTGAATTGAAGAGGAAAAATGGATAAGGGCAAGCAAGCCTTCTGTGTCGGTTTTTTGTTTTCCAGTTGCTGTGATTAAGCTACTCTGACAAAAGCTATTTAAAGGAGAAAGGGTTTATTTTAGCTCAGTTAATTCAAGAGAATACAGTCTATCATGGGGGGTTGGTCAGGGCAGCAGGAGGTTGGGGCAGCTGGTCACATTGATCTGCAGTCAGGAGGCAGAGAGAGATGAATGCTGGTCCCAGCTTGCTTTCTCCCTTGTACTAAGTCTAGAATTCTAGCCCTTGGTATAGTACTGCCTACAGTTAAGTTGGGGCTTCCTACCTCAGTTAACATGATGAGGTCTCCCTCACAGGTATGCCCAAAGGCTAATCTAATTTTCCTCAGGTGTGCTGGCAGGCTAGTCTCCTAGGTGATGTGACAATCTATCAAGTTGGCAACCAATATTAACCATCACAACTAGACTTGGAAGAAACGCCATATCTTATTTTCCTTTCCTTTAGTAAATGTGGCCTATAATAGTTAGGACTTAGGCAAATATTCAAAACTTATTTTTGTCTTTTAATTTCATTATCTTCACATGTTAGAGAGAAGAAGACACACTGAATTCTGCAGCTCATTGCCCAGAGGCAGAGTTTTCTTACATAACCTTTCTGACAAACAGCCTTTTAGGTACTTTTAAAAAACTTCTATGTGGCCAACATATCTTTCTTGAGGCATCCTGTACAACCACCCTGGCCAGAATCCTGCCTCAACCTGATTCATACCCCCAGAGATATCTGGAAGTCCCTTCTCCTGGCTGAGAGCTATTTTATATCCCTTTTCCCAGGACAGACAGTACAGTGAGCAAAAGTGACTCTCCACCTTTTGGTGGAGCATTGCTCCCTTGGAAACCCAGGAACCAGTGACAAAACGATTTCTAAAGAACAATGCACATATGCTTCTGGTCTTACAAGTGGACCCTCAGGATCAGGATTGTAGTACAGTAGTTCAAAACCTCCTGCATCCCATGACAGTGTTCAGGTCACCTTGAGTGCATCAGTGGCTGCTGGCCGGCAGGGTTGTGCAGAAATCAAAGCAGAGAACGACAGTCAGAGCATTTGTTTTTGTCTCGATTCTTTTCTCTCAAGCAACAGGCTCAGAGTGTTTTGTTTGAAAAGCAGAAAGCCAACAGCTTCTGCTCAACTGAAAACTGTATTTAATTTTTTTCAAAACCTACTTTTAATGATGGTTCTTAAAGGCTTTAACCTCCCTTTTAGCCCACCACCCACCAGAGGTAGTGGGAAAAAAAGGATACAGGGGAAGTAGATCTGTTTAATAGTGGTTCTTTGGAGCAACTCCCATCTGTGTTGTCTGGAAATCAGCAGCAGCACAGTTCACAGGTTAACAGTGGCAGCTCAGTCCACTCACATCCATTTCATAGATACACCAGCAGTCCAGTTCAGTAGGATTGAGTTAGCAAGCATGAATCAGCAGCAGTGGCACTACCTAGCAGAGATAGCCAGGCCTCAGTGTCTGCACAAATCAGCAGGAAGGACCAGCAGAAATGCCAGGAGAAGTTCTCGACTGTGCCTCTCTCGGCAAAGTGAAGATCAGCAAAGACTCAAGACCATCAAGCATTGCACAGCTAGCTCTATAAGCAAGTTGAGCTCAGCCTCTGTCACTGTCCCTTGAGTCCTTTGATATTCTCTCCAAACATCGCACGTCCTCCATGACTTTTGCCTCAACACATGTCTTGCCCTAACACAGGTCTTATCTTAGCAGATGCATCTGTTTCAGCTGACATCACTCTGCCAATCAGCCCGAGTCCACAGAAGCAGCAAGAAACTGCAGCACACCACCAGAAGTTTTTTGGTGTGTTTCTCTCTATGGAGTCATGACAAACGCAGCTCAACTATAGAATGTAAGGCAGACCAAATATGAGTGTCATTAGTAAAGAATTCCTCATCACGAGTCCTCTCACTTACTTGATTTAGCAGAACATGCTTTCTCCTGTGCCTGCTTCAACCAAATGCTCCTTTATGTGTCTGTCTTAGCCTTTCACCTGTGTCCACTTCAGGAAAACACTCCTTCACATGTGTGCCTCAGCAAAATAACATCCGACACAATGGACTCTTCAAAGAACCCTTAAGTTTCCACTTCAGAAGGCTTCTAAGATGCTGTGGGTTCTATTTTGAAGCAGTATATGTTTGGGTGTCTCATTTCCCCAGCCAGCAGTGCAGGGTTATATAAATTAGCTTGGCAGGAGACCTGAAGCTGGAGGCTACCTTGTCTCAGATCCCCTGAGCTGTGATGTGATTTTAACCTTTGAAAGCTGCCGTACCCCAGAGCATCAATGCATCACTTTAAGCTTCAGATTTTCTGCCTCTCAGTAGCCAGCTGGGGAGTGATTTCATTCCCATTTCACAGATGGGTAAGCAAGACTGAGGATATAGACTTGATCTTAGCCAAAGGCTTAAAAGGCATGCAACCAAAGTGGTACACAACTCTGCTGTTTAGGCTTTGCATCTGCTCCCACATGCAAACCCAAGGAAGTGAGCATTCATTCAACTCAGGAAAGCAATGGCATGTTAATACTCCAGTCTTGCCAAACTCCATTGTGCTGAGCTCTGCCTCTATACTGAGAATGGGGTTTGAATCCTTACCTCAGGTCACAGAGGGGGCCAGGGGAAGGAACAGCCTCTGTGAGGGGAGGTGACCCTGTGCCCTTGGGAAGGTGGTTTGCCTGACATAGCATCAGTTAGACAAGCTTCCTTCTCAGAGCTTTTGTTCAGAAGCCAAGGATGAAAACTTCAGTCTGGGAGATCTGAACCCTGAGAATGGGGTCTGGACAGAGTCCAGCAGATGGTATATTTCTCAGAAACCCCAACTTGATCAAGAACTGTGAGGCAATATCAACCAGCCCAGAGCTCTGGAAAACTGAAACTGGGGTACACTGGCCTTGCCACCTGCTTCATGGAGCTCATCTCTGCTTCGGTGTCTGATGCCAGTCTGCAGTGCAGAAACAAAGCCTCTTCCACATCCATGCTTCTCACCTTTGCGTCTGACCTTGAATCCACTGGAAAATGGTTCTGGTCTGCTCTCTCACTCAGAGCATCCCTGGTGAAGTTTGGTAAGGAGGAGCTGACCACCAATCTTGTGCTGAAGTCTCCCTGCCACAGCAGACCCCCTCTGTGTCTGCGGCAGATGGCCACCTCCCTGAGAGGCTAGTGAAGCTTCGAGCCAGTGCTTCCTGGGTCTCTACACAGCTCAAGGCCACCTGCCAGGCTCTGAGGAGAGACTGCAATGGTAGATAAATGAAAAACAAACAATTACAGTGTGTTGGGGAGACTACCAGCCTTCTCAGCTGCACCGGTGACAACACAGGACTCCCAGGGTGCTGAGGTTGGTTTACTAATGAAAACAGAATTAATAAGAATTTTGAAATATGTCATCAGGATGCTCTGGGCGTAAGGAGAGAGCAAATGAAAAACTGACCATATTACTTTTCTGTGACTGTGACCAAAGATCTGACAAGAGGCGAGCAAGGGAAATAAAAGCTTATTCTGGCTCACAGTAGGAGGGTCCAGCCCATCATAGTGGGGAAGACTGGCAGCTGGAGATTGAGGCAGCTGCTTGCATTACCTCTGCAATCAGGAAGCAGAGAGTGAACAGGAAGTAGAGCCCAGACTATCGAATGTGTCCCCAATATTCCATTTCCTACAGTGAGGTTCTGTCTCCTAAAGGTCCACAACCTTCCCAGACAGCGGACACACTGGGGACAAGGGTTCAAACACATGAGACTGGTAGGTGTATCTTACCTTCTAATTGTAACAGCCCTATTTGGAGACAATGCAACCGTATGCTTGTTTTGAACCTCATGGAAGTTTATTTTTATAAATTCTTCAAGAAGGATCTGGAAGATAGTGATGTCAATTTCTTCTCTTTCCCGTTTGGAATCACACTGCCTTTATCTAGGACCCAGTGCTAGCCAAGCATACTTTCCTTGCCTGAACCCTTAGATCGGCCTCACTGGAGACTGCAACAGTCCAGTCCTGGGTCCTACTTACCGCTGGCGTGTGGTCTCAAGGGGCCCAAGCCTTCTTGCAATCATGCCAATACCTGTGCCAGCCCTGTACCGATGGCATCTGATTGTCAGCCACAGGAGAGAGTCTTGGGACGGGGTTTGTTTGCCTGAAACAAAGCCTGTGGCCTTCCAACAGTCATGACAGCTACACTGCTTATTCCGTGTGGAGACTGTACACTGGGGAAGGTTAACAGCAGAATCTTCTCTCACTAACAGAGTCCTGCCACCACTGGACAGGTGGCTGTGGGCCGCTCAAAACCTGCCGAGGTGATTTTAGGAGACACAGAGGTTGGCAATAACCACCACAGGTTTACTGAGTAGCAGGATTTGTCTCATGGAGTCCCCTGCAGTTTTTAGTTCCTGGAAGCTTTCTACTATCATTGGGAGGCCCAGAACCTTCTGCAGACAATGACTTCGAGTGAGCACTAATCCTATTGTTTGACATTCATTAAATTTGTTTGTATAGTTATTTTTCTCCTATTTGCAATAGTGACACTTATTTTCTATTTGTGAATGACATGGAACTTTAAAATCAGTGCATTATTTTATAAAATGTAATCAATCACGGGAAAAATATTAATTAAGTAAAAGGACAGAGGTAGAGAAAACTCACCAAGGTTTGCAAAATACTGACTAAGATTGGTGGTGCCGACTTGAACTTGATTCCCACTTCTGCCGTTTCCTAATCACATAGCCTATGCAGGCCACTTAATTATTGCTAATTACATGAGCTAAGAGGCGTGGGAGTCCTCCTTGAACTGTAAGATAATAGTCAGTGATTGCTTATTGTTAATGCCGCTGAATGGTGATATTAAAATGCACGTCTCCATCATGCTGGTTGCCGATTTCCTCGTTACTATGGCCACGATGGGTGGGCAAAGGGTGTGCAGAGAGCCTGGTGCCTGACAGAGAAGAATCACACTGGAAAGGAGCCTGGGTGGAGACCCAGCCTTCAGATCAGGCAGGGAGAGAAGATGGCAGACTTTCCCAGGTAAGAGAGAGCTCCACAAAGCTTCAAAGAGGACTGTTAGTCTCTCAGCTGGCCAGGAGCACAAGTTCAAGGACTCTGAGGTGGAAGCCTTAAAGACTTGAGCAGAGTCTTGGAAACATGTGGATAGTGTCATGGAGTTAAGTCGGAGGCCATTTCAGGACTAGATGTCCTTCTCTTCAGTGCCAGGATCCTCATGTGCTATAGAAGGTACATTCTAGGAGGAGGCGAACTGCATATCCCAGGTTCATACCTCTCCCCACAGGCAGTACTCATCCAAAGTTTGGCTTTGAAAGAGAAGAGGCAAAGACCTTACTCCTGCCCAGGACAAGACTGAGGGCTGTTCCCAGGTCCTGAATCCTGTGGCCTGGCTTGCAGCTCTGCAGCTAGATGCTTGTCCTTCCCTTTAACCATGTGCTGTACTTGAGAGCACTTCTTGCAGGCATTCCCACGTTTGCATCCTTTTCCCCACAACCAGGCTATTTCTGCAGAACATAACCAATGGCAAAGGGGCCAGAGGTATTCACACTGGCTGTAGGCTGGGGATCCCAAACTTGACCCCATCAACCTTATCAAGTGGCCCCTGTGGTGTCTTAGATGAGAAGCAACACGTTTCACAGTCACCTTCAACTTGACTGTTTAAACCTCAGCCCCCAGGCAGTGTTCACAGCACAGGTTGCTGTCAGAGTTTGAGTGTTAGAGCCTGGGCTCTAGAAGCTCTAATGAATGAACCAGGCCCAACTTCCTGTCCCCAGTGTACCAGTTAAAGACACAGGAAGAATGAAAAGAGAAAAGGAGATTTGCCCAGTGTGGCCATACTGAGGAGAGGACCAAATACAGAAGTGCAGAGATGCCCAATCCATCCTCTCAGTGCTGGCCTAAGGTTGGGGTTTGAATCAAGGGCAAGAGGCATGCAAGGTGTGGACTGTCCACCATGGACCTGCCATTGTCTCGGCTCCAATCTCTCCTGCGAGGCAGTCTGACACATTGTCAGAACTGTGTGAAATCTCTTCCTGGGAGATGAGCTTCCATCTGTTTGGCACCAGGGCCCCAGCCTTTCCTTTGGCTTCCCCAGCATGGCTTCCTTGGAAAATTCCAATTACTTGGAGTCCTTTGTCTCAATATTCTGATTGTCAAAGGGAAAGGCCCAAATGTCATCTGAGGATGTAATGTTGTAAAGGATGGAAGTAAAAAGACCGTGTCTCCCAGGGACAGAGCTCAAAGCCTACTCCTGAGGTTTGTTCTTTTTGTAACATTCTCTGTGTACAGGCACTATGGTAGGTACTAAAGGAAGAGCTGAATAGAACTGAGATCCTGGCTCTTGAGCAGTTCCTTTTTTAACATGGGGGACAAAGGTACACAAATGAGGAAGTAAAGAACGTGGAAGGTATGCATGCATGTATGTATGTATGTATGTATGTATGTACATGTGTGTGTTGTATGCACCTGTGCATGCGTGCATGTATGTCTGTGTGTTCATACACCTATGTGTGTGGCAAAGTGTGCAGTACAGTCAGGTAGCTAGAAAGGGCAAACTGAGGAGGAAGTAGGAAGCTTGTGGATAGAGGGAGCAAAGACTTCCCAGACTGGGATGCCCTCCTAGGCTTTCCTCTTTCCTATTAAGTTTCTACTCAGGGATTGTCATAGTGATGATGGAGACGCTGGTGGTGGTGAGGGTGGTACTCCAAGCAACTCTGAGGCACAGTGGTTGACAGAGTAGACATGTCAGGCAGAAGATGGGAAGCTCAGGAGAGGAGGGTGTCAAAGGTAGAAGGTCTGGTAAGTTCAAAGGATCAGAAGTTGGAAGGAGGTCCCTGGGATCCCAAAGGGAGGCCCTACTGTGTGTGAGAAATGGCTACATACCTGACCTCCTGGGTTGCAGACAAAGAGCAGCTCTTTGAGTTCTAAGAAATACATTTGGCTAGGATGAAAAAGCCTGACCACAGCAAATGCTGGTGAGGGTTTCAGGGAACTGAATAAATTCTTGTACACTCTTAGTAATGGTATAAAATGATACTTGCATCTGAAAACATTTTGGCACTCTCTTAAAGATGTTAAATCTAGGGTCACCATATGACTAGGCTATACTACCCTAGTGTTCACTCTAAATAAACAAAAACGTACCCTTACACCAAGGCTCTACATAACAGCTTTTAAAGGTACATTTTCACCTGACTTACCTTCTCTTATGTTCTACAGACTCTGAGAAGAGTGGCCTTCTCTGTCACATGCCCTTTCCACCATGATGATCTATCTCACTACAGCCTCTAAAGCAACTGGGCCAACCATGGGCTGACAAAACTGTGAGCAGAAATAAACCTTCCCTCCTGTAACCTGACTTCCTCAGTTCTTTTGTTATGGCAACAGAATGCTAGCATTTATCCTCTATGTTGTTTTGTTAATTAAAAGGCCCATGGCCTTTAGCAAAGTGTAATTAACACATAACAAACTACACACATTTAAAGTACATTATTAATGACTTTAGGCACATGATATAATGACTCTATACCCCTCAGCTCATTGGCCAATTCCTTTCAATGTTTTTTCCTGCACCTTCATAGTGATTTCCCATCTCTGGACTGTTCTACTTTCTGTAATTTTGGACAAGGGCGACTTTCATAGAACCATATATAGACAGACTCACCCAGTATGCTACTGACCATTTTTCTTCTTTCCCACAGTATGGTTATTTTGAGACTCATCTATGTTGTATCAATAGTGCACCTGTCATGGTGTTGAATAGTTGCCTTGTGTGAACATGTTGTATCTCCTCCATAAATCACCGGATAGAGGGACATTTGTGGCTTTATGCCTCCTCAGCCCCAGAGTTTGGTTGTTACAAATGAAATTACTACTAGCATTTGTGTACAGCCTTTGTGTGAGCATACGTTTTCATTTGTTTTGGGTAAATACTGGGGTGGAATGGCTAAGTCATATGGTAGGTCTATGTTTAACTTTTTAAGAAGCTGCCAAAACGTTTCGAAAGGGAGTATCATTTTATATTCCAACTGACAGCATGTGAGGGTGTATTTCAGGTCCCTGAAATCCTCGCGGGCATTTGGTGTGGTCAGCCCTTTTCATTGCAGCCGCTCTAGTGGGTGTGCGGTGGCACTGCACATTGAGTGAGTCTTAATTTGCATCTCTCTCGTGCTGTCACAAGGCTAAGTACCTTCTCAGTCCAGGACTTTCTTGGTGGAGTGTCTACTTAAATATCTTTCTGTTTTTAACTTGGGTCATGTGTATTCATTGCCTTGTTATAGAAGTTCCGTGTGTATTCTAGATGCCTATCTTGCCTCAGATAAATTGACACAGTTTTCCCCTCTCCCTGTCTGTGGCCCGCCTTTTGGAGGGTTTCTTATGCTTCATATGGAAATCAAATTGTTCTAACATCTTGTGTTGACAAGATTATCTTTCCCTCATTACGCTGCCTTGGACCTTTTTACTAAAACACCAACCCTCCCCACTCCAAACTACCCTCACCAAAACGTTATCTATGCATTGGCTGTGTTCTGACCCTAACCAAAACACTATCTGTATAGTGTTGGCCTCTGCTTCATCCTTTTGGTCGGGTCACACTGTCCTGATGATTGAGGCTTTCAAAGCCTTGCAATCAGCTCATGTGTGTCTTCCAAGCTTGTTCCTCAAGATTGCTCTGACTAGCTTTGCCACCTTGTACTCCTACTTAGAGCTCCTGCCTGCCTTCTTGTGGGATGATGGCTCCTATCTCCTTGTTACCCACTCTAGCAGGATGATGAGCTGATAAATGGTAGGTAGACAAATTCCTGTGTCTCTGTCCTCCCCTCTCGTCCTGCACATTCTGCTTCTACCCACCACCAGTCCCAGAGAAGTGGTTCTCACCCTGCTGGTTTCGACCCCTTTTGGGGGTGAGTCCCAGATGACAATTCACAACAGTAGCAAAACTGCAGTTATGAAATAGCAACACAAATAATGTTATGGTCGGGGGTCACCACAACATGAGGAACTCTATTAAAGGGTCACAGTGTTTGGAAGGTTGAGGACCACTGTCCTGGAGGAATACTTCTGGCAACATTTTTGTTGTCTGGTCACAGCCTTTGATGAGTGAGTCTTCATGGTTGAGCACCCCTCACTGATATGCCAGGACCAGGACTTGTGGCTCTCAAGGAGTCTGTAGAGAAATGACTTTAGTAGGCTAGATGACTACTCTGCATGCTGGGAGTGAACTGTACCATGGTCAGCCAGAACCAACTAACATCTAGTTTGTAAATAAGACGCGCATGGCACCTCTCTGTCTGCAGTGCATCCTCTGGTCACCGCCCCATCTGCCAGGCTGTGAAGCAACATGGTTCTTGTTATTTTAGTTTTCCCTCTGAAATGTCAGGGGCAGACTTTGTATGACTGGATGTGAGAAACACATAGCCAGTGCACAGACATGGAGCCTACCCAGTGAACCACCTCAGACTCCAGTCAGGAGCAGGGTGAGAGGTTTGAGGTTTGGAGAGGATGTGATGGAGCTCCAGTGAACAGCTGAGAGCAAGGCTACGTTACATTCTGTGTCCTTGGCACCTGATGCTCTTGCTCATCCTGGAGTTGCTGGGATGACAGGCTGAGGAGTAAGAACCGCCACGCCCAATCCTTCCCACTCTTGTTTACAGCCAGCATCACACAGTCCTCAAATCTTTAACATCAACTTAAAGCCTTGCTTTCCCTAGGCTATCCTACCCCAAATTAACCTTAAACAACTTCAGTACTAACAATAAAGACTCTGATTCTCTGAAGTGAGTTCATGTAGTGAGTTAATTAACTTTAATTTCACAAACCAGATATGTCTTTCAGAGGGATGTCCTTCCTCTGTGCCAGCCTTCAGTTCTCTATAGGCAAGCAGGGCCATTGTGAGGGATGGGAATAAACCCATGGCCCATGAGGCAGGTGTTAGAGCCGGTGAGAAGAACAGGGGACCCAGCCTGTGCCACAGGGAAGGTATCAAGGAGGGGCATCCTTAAAGTTGGGCCTGAAGTTCAAAGCCTGAAATCTTTGAAAAAAATGAAAAAAGAAACACTTACATTTCACTTTATTTATTTATTTTGTATGCATATATGGACATGCGTATGGGCAGGCATGCCATTGTGAGCGTGTAGAGGACAGAAGACAAGCTTATTCTCTCCTCCCACCATGTGAGAACCCAAGATGGAATTCAGGTCATTTAGTCTTGTGGCAGATGCCCTTACCCACTGGGCCTCTCATCAGCCAGAAGCCCTGAATCTTTATCAGCTTGTGACAGCAGATAATGATATCAGCATTCCATCCTTTATAGAAGCCAGGCATGTGCATAGCTGTGCATGACAACTTCATACTCAGAGCAGCCTAGGGTGCACACCTTACATGCACTTTATATATATGTATATTATACATGTGGAGTGTGTGATCAGACTGCACCCATTTCACAGGAAAGAAGGCTGAGACTCAGAGAAGAGCAGGGGGTTGCTGGCAAACAATAAGCTTGAGCTAGTAAGTTGAAGAGCACAGTTCCGAACGGGAGCAGTCTCACCTCGTAGCACAAGCAGAGAAAAACCATCAAATGTACTCCTGTTAAACATTGAATGGGAATATTTCAGGACCTTCAGAATACACTCTGTTTTAGTTTTTCTTAGAAGCTTAGAATATGTAAGTTCAAGTGCACTTCAAAGGCATAGCTGGAATGTCCTTTCCTTCCTGGAGACAGTGTGCCATGATGACTGTGAGGGCTCTGCCCCCCTCCCCCAGCCCCCACGGCCTGTGCTCAGCACTGGCTGCAGTGCTCTCTGCCCCTTTGAGCATTCAGGAAGCTAAATAAGACTTTACTGGGGACAATAGCACCCGTCAGTTATCTGTGCTTTAGTGTAAACAATAAAATTCTTATTATGTACTCAGAATCCACAAAGCCATTGCCATGGAAACTGTTTTCATGTCTGTATCTTTAATGAATAGGTAATGAAAGAAATGCTGCAGTTACAACTTCATTACTGGTTTAAGAAAAAGAAAAGCACACACACACACACACACACACACACACACATGCACACACACACACACAGCTATAAATTTGAATTATAGTCGTTGTCACATTTTGGAGCAGGGGGAACATTGCAGAGGCACGCTTGGGCTGCCATTTCGGACTGAATGAGTCAGAGGGAAGCACAAAGCACATTGCCTGCATTCTACCCACCATGACAATGACTGAGGTGTTGTCTTTTGGTCTCACTGTGGTTTAATAACTTCAGTCCAAAACAATTCCCTACACGGAAAAAGTATCACCCAGGTTAGGAGCGGAGAGGGGAGATTTACACAGCATTGCTCACCTAGGGCAATCTGTGTTGGTTGATCTGTGCTGTACAGGAGAGCGTCTGCCCACAATGGCTGTCTTCTGCAAGACTTCCTCATACAACCAGGGTGACAGATCAGTATTGGGATTGCTTTAGAAGGATTGCTTTCATGCTCATAAAAACTCGTCTGATCATGGCATCTAATCACCACGAAAAATCAATTCTCTGTCAATGGAAGTCCCTTAAAAATGACTGTTATAAGAATCATTTACAAGGAGCTTTGACATCTCCCTCTTGACAGGCCGGCTAAAATATGTGCAGAGCTCTGAAGCTTTACCAGGCAGTAGAGCCCAGGAAAGGAAGAAAAGGCCAGGATACTCATCACATGCATACCTTCTGGAACATTCTTTGAGGATAAAAGGTCACTGTTGGGGGTCACCCCTGCCCCTTAACTCCATGCCATTGCTGGGGTATACAGACAGAGTTAAACAGGAAGTAGAGACTCTCAACTGCAGTTTGATCCTTATAGAGCACAATTTATTTATTTATTTACTTTACTTATGGAGGGGTGGGGGTGTGCAGTGACATGTATGTAGAGATCAAGGACAACTTTTGAAAGTTGGTTCTCTCCTTCCACCTTGTTAATATAGGGTCTCTCTTGTTGAGCATCCTACTCCAGAATTCTTACCAGAGAGCCTTCTAGCAATTCTCCCCTCTCTACTTCCCATCTGTCCACCAGAGAAGTGCTGGGATTATAGATGGAGTTACCACATTTGGTTTTATTATATATGGTTTCCTGGGATGGAACTCCAATCATCTGGCTGTAAAGCAAGGGCTTTTACTAGTGGAGTCATTCTGCTGACACCTAGAAAACAATTTAAAACCACATCAGCATCCTGTCAATCCTGGAGTCTACCCACTATTGTCCAGGTCAAATTTCCCAGTGCTTAGGAACTAACCAGCTTTTCCTACACCCAACCCTATCTCCTAGAGTTTATCAAGATCCCACAAACAGTGGCAGCTCTCCCCACATCATTTCTGGGGACAGTAGGCTAAGAAAATCCACAGGGAAGAGGGACATTGGAGAAGGTATGTAGATTACTTTCAAGTGCCCTTGGGGGAACAATATCTATTTGTTTATAAAAATGTATTATCTATTCATTAAAGCTCTTTTGCTAAAGAGCCCGGGACAGGAGTTTTTCTATTTCCTTTCAGCTATGAGTTCTTGTGGATCATTAAGCTATATTTCCTTAATGAAATTTCTAGAAGACAGGTACTGTTCTGTCACAGAAAATAACACTGACATTTCATGCTAACTTCAGATAGGGTCCTGAAAATTCCTTTCTCCAGGCTTGGCTTCCTTCTATGTTTGTTGAGTGTGTCACTGATGTTTTATGACTTCTCAGCTTTTCACCCAAGTCTGGCCTGGGCATCAAGTATGTGAGGCTAGAGGCCGAAGGTGGCTTCCTGAGAATCAGCTGGCTTAAGGCTATGCCTCACAGTTCTAGAAGTGGGAAGTCTGAGATCAAGTATGAGCAGGCCTGAGTTGTGGTCAGGGCTGCAAACTGTTGGCTTCTTGCTGTGTGGGCAAAGCTCTCTGAGATCATTTTAATTAAGTCGCTAGTCCCATTCATGAGGTCTTCTGCATTATGATCCAATCATCTCTTAAAGGTCCTACCTATCTCCTACTACCATCTTGTTGAAGCTGAAGGTCTCAGCAAATGAGTTTTGGGGAGACACTAGCATTCAAACACAGCATATGTTGTAATCTAGCTGTTAGAAGAGACATTTGTGGGGCTGGAGCAAAACTCAGAAGTTAAGGGCACTTGCTAGTGATACAAAGGACCTGGACTCAGCTCCTAGCACCTACATGGCAGCTCACAACTACCTATAACTCCAGCTCTAGGGGATCTTATGCCTTCTTCTGTCCTCTTTGCACACTAAATATACATGGTACACATATATCCATGCAGGAAAACATTCCTATACATAAAATGAAAATGAAAAAAATTTTAAAAAGGGGTTATTTGAAAAGCTGAAGTTCTCCAGTGTTACATTTAGTGAGGACAGTCTTTCAGAACATACATTTGTTATTCATTCAACAATTTTTCTTGAACCTTTTACATACCAGGTATCCTTGATGGCTCATGGCAAGGCAAGTGTGCTTTGTGTCTAAAGTAAAACACAGATCGGTGGGAGTCGGGGTGGGGGTAGGGAGTGGATAAAGACTGGCAACAGAGCAGCAAAGAGTGACTAAGCTATGCAGAGAGGAAACAGGGCCGATGGCTGGGGTGGATTCTTACAAGATGTTCTCTGCTGAACAGAGTACAAGGGTGACAGCTAGAGGTGATACACAGCACAGGGGATCCTTTTGTCCCCCAAGACCAGAGCTGGGATGCCTTTTCTATGCTGTTGGGATTTAAGAGGACCATGGAGATTCTGGAGGAGATGAAGGTTAATGATGTTTTCCACTGAGAGGTTGCGTATCCAGGAACTGGGTTCAACATCTTCAGACACACCCAAGTCACTTGTGTGGAATAAAGGCTGCTGAGATGGTACCCTTGACCTCAGGAAGGTCAGAGCGCTCCCCGGGTTGATTCTCCTTCCCAAGTGAGGTTGAATATTAGAAAAGAGCTCACACACGTGTTTGTGTGAACACATGTGTGATCATGTGATTGAACACAAATATGTAAGCACAAATGCCTGAAGGTGACCTTGGTAGGGAGAAGACACTATGGAATAAGGAAGAGCTGAGTACCCGTGAAATTTGCAACTGCTCAGATGCAGGATGATGTCCAGATGCTCAGGCATGGGAGAGGGGATGGCTAGTACACACGATAGCATATACATTGTGCTTTACAGATACCTTGGCATACATATTGGGTGCCTTTAGGTGCTGGGGCCATGGGTGAGATATTTTTCTCTCCTTTAAATTGTATGTATGTTCTAAATTTATACTTCCCAGGAATATATAGGAAACATTGATTATAGCTTCTTAAAAGAAACAAAATATGGAGGGAAAGGCAAAGGCTCTCTCTCTCTCTCTCTCTCGCTGTCTCTTTTTCTCTCTCTCTCTCTTCCCTCCCTCCCTCCTTCCCTCCCTCCCTCCCTCCCCCCATGACATTTATTCTAAGAGAGTTTCTTGGTGACACTCTAGCATAATATTTATATCAACTGGAAAGTCCTTTTTATATCTTAAAAATCAAACAAAACAAGCAAGCTAACAAATTGTAGAAGGAAATATTTAAATCAGCAGCATTCAATCTGGCTTTTCTTAATCAGCCACCATGTTCCCGCCTAGCCTAGGCCTGTGGCCAGGAGCGGTGGTGGCCGTACCGCTACTGCTCAGCTTGGGCCGCCTACTCAGGTGGTCAGAGACACCAGCCCTGCCACACACAAGACTCCAGTGTAGGAGATGGCTCTGCCAATCTTCCACGCTGTCTCCACAAGACTGGGCTGGGCTCAGACCATCCTGCCATCCATGCGGGCCTGGTAGGAAAATGAGACTCTAATGCTTAAACATTAATCAAAGGCTTTATATGTTTGGTAATGTTCAATAACAAGATGCCCACACAATTAGAGGTGCAACTCAATACCCAGCCTAGATATATCAACTAACTTTGACTGCTAGAGACACACACGTCCGATGCCATTTTCCCTCTCTCTTGTCTCTCTCGTCTCCCGTTCCTCTCCTAGCCAAATGAGCTTTTGTTTTGGATGATAGGAATGTAAAGAAAAGTTGTGTCCACACAGTGGCAAGTTCACACATCCGATCCACCCATTTCCCCACAAGAATTTAAATTATCCTTGGCACACCATTGTGAACCAAGTCACCAAATTCAATTGGGTTTTACCAGTTTCCACTCTGCTGATCTCTTTTGTTTGTTTGTTTTTGTTTTGGGATCAATCTGATATACTAAACATGAATTTTATCCAATTAATCTGGAGGATTCCTTGGTCAATATGCAATACTCGATCATTTTATCTCTCTCATAGGATCACACTGAGAGGGAACTGAGGTAACATCAGAAAAGAGGTTTGTACACCGAAAGCACTGTCCCATACAGGGCACATTATGATGACAATGATCACACATATCAGTGGGGTTAGCATGCTGCGTGGAGTTGCAGAGAAGGTAATAGAAATTTCCCTGTGTGTGTCACATTGTCCTTTGATGCTTCAGGGTCTCATTGGCTAATAAACAGCTCTGGCTACTTGGTAACTAAGTGTTTACTATTCTGTCAAGACTAGGTTAAGTTGATTTATTAGTTTTCCTGGCTTCAGGAACAAAGTGCATCAATTTGGGTAGCTTGTAGGTGCATTCAACCTTAATGTTTCACAGGTAATTTTTGTGTATCTCAGTGTGTGTTATAGCCCACACACAGAGGTCAGGGAACCACTTGGGCAAACCAGTTCTCTATTCTTCTATGTAAGTTTGGAGATTCCAGTTTATGTCATAAGGTTTGGTGGCAAGAGCCTTGACCCCTGGAGCCATCCTGGAGTCATCCCTCCAGCCTATGCCCAACCTTCTGACTTTAAGAAACAACATTACCGATATACAAAGTTCATACTTGATTGAATTACCAGAAAATGTAAAACTATTTCATATTGTTTTAGGTGAGTTAGAATGTTGTTGCTGGCTGTGCTCATCCATGGCTATCCTCAGCTATGTGTGACTTGAGGGCTGTAGACTGGACATGTTTGAAAGCAGCAGGTTTCACTGTTTCATGGACCTGGAAACTACATGTGCAAAGTCAAGGTGTCAGTGGTCTCCTTTGGAGGAACTGCAGAGGGTCTGTTCTTCACTTTACCAATGTCTTTGGCTTCTACTCAGCCATCTCTGGCATTCTCGGGACTGTGGGCACATTATTCTCATCTATACCTCTCTTCTGTCCTGGCGGTCTTCCATGTGTGTGCTTTTATGATGAGGTCCAGCATGAACTTGCCTGAAACTGATTACATTTGCTGAGACCCAGTTTTTAAACAAGGTTCTTGGGGAACATGAATTTTGTGAGGCACACTATGCAACCTACTATGTGCAGAGGACTCTATTCAACCTACTATGTGCTCCAATGTAATAATTTACTTAATAGCACCCATCAACCTATGATGCATATTAATTTTTCCATTTATAAACAGAAAACTAAGGCTCAAGGAGGCAAAGTCATGCCAACACTCAAACAGATTCATGAGTCCATGCTGAAACCATAGCTTCCCAGAGCTCCCTCTCTTCTTCATTTTCACAGACTTCTCAAGCTGGATTCAAGCATCTATTCTTGGGATTCCTCTCAGTCTCAATAATAATTCTTTTATTTGGACAATACTCATACTACTGTGAGATCATTAGAGAAACATTCCATGTATCCAAATGCTGCTTGTGACCCTGGTGCCTGTTATTGCATTGAGCTAGGACTGTGCTGGGGTTGGGACAGATTGCAAGCCAAGAGTAGGGACCGTGTATAAACACATGTCTCTCCAAGAAGGCCCAAGACACCTTGGATCCCAAGAGCTGAAGTGAGAGGAGAAGTTTCTGCAGAGCAGGACGGAGCTGGGTTGTCAGTTGTGCAGGCATAGATTGTCCCGGGCACAGCAGTCCAAGGAGCCTTATCTTAAGACACTACTTAAGCAACCATAGCATCTCTGTCACACTAAATCTGTGCTTTTAATTGGACTTTTATAGGTTTTATAGTTTTGTTTGTATTTAATCTTTAATTTTGCTTTGGTTTTTATAGATTGCATAAGAGCAACAAACAGAAGGAGGTTGCACCTAATTTATAGCTTGCCTATATTTGAGTATAATGAAAGGAATTAGCTCAGCATGTCGGGAATATGTTAGCTGAGGAACAAAAAAAATACTCTCCACTCTCTTGCCTCTGGACTCCACCCTTGCCAGCTGCCAGCAGAAGAGAGAAGTGTATAATGTCACCCAGTTTTAGAGTGAGGCAAGTGACTCCATGCTGGGTCTCACAGATAGAGAAAGCAAGAAGCCCATCAACCACCTAGGACTCTAAACTACCAGGATTAGAGAAACAATTCAAACTGGTGTAGAATTTAAATCACTCATTGGGAGACTAATCAGCTTGGTTCAGATCAGGGATCCAGATACATGACCAGGATCTAGATTGTCTCTTCTCACTCTTCCCTGTACCTCATGAACAGTAACTTGGAAGCCAGCTCTTGACTCAGGGCACACAATGGCTACCAGCAGGTCACCAGGTTTGAACTTTTCCATTCATGTCCAGTGGAGACATGACAGCCTGGAGGAAGCCCATTAGCTCTAGCTGGACTTGAACCACCTCTGGAGCATCCTTGGACCCAGAGCAGGAGGCAAGGTGAGCTTGCTGGCTTGGTATGTCAGGTATTAACCCAGATCCAGAGAATGCAGATGAGGCTACCAAGAGAGCATGGTCAGGAGGTAGCGAAGGTAGTAAGCCCCCACAGAAGGAAAATGAGCATGGTGACTTATAAACAGTAAAGATATGCTGGGTGGAAAATATGCTTTCTGTAGCTGCGATAAATACCATAACCAAAAGCAGCTTGGGTGGGAGGGGGCTTGCTATTCCTTACACTGTCTTGTCACGGTCTATCATCCAGGGCAGGGGCTCCAATAGAGCAAGAACCTGGAGACAGGGATTGAAGCAGAGACCACAGAGGAATCTTGCTTAGTGGTTTGCTTATGTTCAGCCATCTTTCTCATACTACCCAGGCCCACATGTCCAAAGGTAGCACCACCATAGTGAGATGGGCTCTTCTACATCAGTTGCTCCACAGACTTGTCTACAGGCCAGTATGATGAGATCATTTCTCTATTGACGTTCCTTCTTCCTAGATGACCATAGTGTCAAGCTGACAGAAAAACCTAAGCAGCACAGGAGACAAACTGTGCTGAGGTGGCAAGCACTTACCTTTCTTGCTGAGTGACCTCTAGCAAGTTGTCTAGCATTCCCGCCCCAGGGACTGTGGCAGTGGGATCTATATCAGAAGGTGGTTTTCTTTTTCGGTAGAAATTAAATGAAACAACACAGCAGCAGTCATTAGCTCCTGTCTGGGTCAGAGATAGGATCCCAATATCAGTTGTGATTCACAGTAGTTTTTAGCATAGATCGTTAAACAGAAGTAATAATGATGAGAACAAAGTCTGGGTTGGGGACTGCCCCAAGCTTGGTGAGGTGAAGAACTTGGATTTGCTTGAAATAAACACCTTGAAGTCACAAACCCTTAGTGATGGAGTTTATAGAGAAGATATCAACTTACTGGATGTCTGGGGTCAACATGTGACTACCAGTAGTTGTTAATTTTTATTTTAATTTGGCACAGCCAAGGGTCACTTGAGAGAAGCGTATCTTAGTTGAAAGAGTACCCAGATCAGATTGGCCTGTGGACATGTCTGTGGGGAAAATGTATAGACTGTTGATGGTTAAGGCAGGGTTTAGCCCACTTTGGGTCGTACAATCCTTGGGCAAGTGGTCCTAGGTTGTATGAGAGAGTTGGCAGAGCATTAGCCAGAGGGAGCCAGCCAGTGAACAACCATTCTTTCATGCTTTCTGCTTGAGTGCTTTCCTTGACATCTTTCGTTGATGGGTTGTGACCTGTAAGCCAAAGAAATACTTTCTTCCCCTGAGTTGCTTTTGGTCAGAGTGTTTTAATCACTGAAAGAGAGAAGCAAACTGGAATAGCGCCTGTGTGGCTGTGTGTGTACATACATGCATATGGATGTGAAACACATGTGAAACTGGGGGTTGCATGTGTTTGTCTGCATATGGGGTAGACAGAGATGTGTGTGATAGTGATGGTGTGTGTGTGTGCTGTAAGAGTGCTGTGTGTGACAGTGATAGTATATGTGTGTTGTAAGAGTGTTGTGTGTTCCTATAACCACAGGCTTTTCCACCCATGCCCTAGTTCCCAAGTAAAACTCAGAGGCTTAATATCACTACCAAATACCTAGGCCATAAGCTAGGCTCATTCCCCAACTAACTCTTACTTGTATAGCCTGTTTATTCTATTCCATGTGTACCACATGGCGGTTTAGTTATGTCTCCTCATGTCCTACTTCCTCAGAGTCCAGGGTGAATCTCCCTGTGCCTATCTCCCAGAGTTACTATCTCTCTTCCAGATTTCCCACCTTCTATTTCCTGCCTTTTGATAATGGGCTATCAGCTTTTTATTGACTGGTGATGCTTCCACACAGCAAACAAGAGATTCTCTCTATAGTTCCCAGATGAAGCTTATGGAAGTTATGCAGCAAAGAGGAGATGAGAGGTCCTGTGGGGACAAGAACCTGTGACTTTTAGACCCTGCTAGCACCCATGGCATGACTCAAGGCTCTGAGTTCTTGTCTGGTCCTTCCCAGTAGGGTAGTGCTTTCACTGTTGACTGAATTCAAGAAGCAGGAAGACTAAGCATATAATTTCCAGGTTCATTGGGAAAGAGTGATTTTCCTCAGTGTGGAATCACAGGCACCAGTACTATGTGCTGTTGAGGAAATGAAGCAAAGATAGAGACTTACAGAGAGGTAGATACACACACACACACACACACACACACACACACACACACACACACACACACGGAGTGAAACCAGGAAGCAAGGCAATTTAAAAAAAGAACTGGTTTGATAAAGTTTGCCATGGCCTTAAATGAGTTACCAGACCACACAGCATGGGTAGCAGTGTGCAGAAGCCTTACTGGTTAGAAGGTTTGGAAAAGAGAACTTGAACCTTGTTGGGCCTCTGGATGTGCAGAGGCTCACAAAGAAAGGATCCAAGTTTGAGAGACCCTGTGACACTGTTCTTTTTTCTTGTGGATTACTGGACAGGCAAGCATACTTCTTCAACAGGCAGACTGTGTGGAAAGGTGCTGGCCACTGTGGTCCTTCATGCATGTTGCCACTGATTGATGGCTCACATTGTGGACTGGGAAGACAGCAGCCAGATCTGAAGCTTCTTCAGTTAGTTCCTTTCAGCTCCCTCAGCTTCTCAGACCTCTCAAGCAACCCCATCACCAGACACAGGCACAGTCAGCAAACATATTGTCTATCCACCTCCATAGTTACATAATCAGATCTCTATGATAATTTTTTTATTCCCTATGGTTCATAGTGGTTCTTGCTATTGGCATTATTTTTCAATAGAATAATAGAATGTTAGGCATTTTCAATAGTCTGACCAATATGCCTTACAGACAGCACTCATAAGAAAGCTGGAGTGGCTATACTCATGTCACACAAAATCATCTTCAAGCCAAAGAGAACTGCTAGGAACCAAGGTGGCAGTGTGTAATGATCACAGGGGTGTCATGACAGGAACATGTGAGTTATAAATGTAAATCTGTATAGTGACGGAGCTACTAAATACACAACGGAAGACAGGCAGAACCAAGGGGGGAACAGAGGAATCTTCCAATACAGTTGGAGACTTCGATACTCTTTCTTTTTCTAAATATTTATTTTATGTAGGTGAATACACTGTCACTCTCTTCAGACACACCAGAAGAGGGCATCAGATCCCATTGACAGATAGTGTGAGCCACCATGTTATTGCTGGGAATTGAACTCAGAACCTCTGGAAGAGTAGTCAGTGCTCTTAACCACTGAGCCATCTCTCCAGCCCGACTTCGATACTCTTATCTGACCTTTGAGATATAAAGCTTGATCAGTACAGTTAACTAATTAGGCTTCGCTGACATTTATTCTATCCAGTAAGAGCAGAGCATACATTCATCTCAAGGACACACTGACCATTCAAGATATTGGGAATATAAAATTTATCATAGAGATCTGACTATGTAACGATGGAGGTGGAAAGACAATCTGTGTCTGGTGATGGGACTGCTCAAGAGGTCTGAGAAGCTGAGGGGACCATATCGGTAAGGACATAGAACACGCTGTAAAGCATTTGGAAAGGTTGAAACAATGCTTACTATGTTCCCTGACCATGACAAAATTAACTGTCAGTCACTTACAGAGTGATCTCTGGGATGGCTCCAGGCATTTGGAAATTAAACAAGTCTTTCTCTTTTTTTAAAAAAAAATTAACTGACATCTTTATTGCACGTATTTGTTGTACATGGTATTGTGTTGCATCAGGAGACTTTCATACAAGTGTGCATTATACATTGAGTCCCTTTTCCATACGTTCCCAGGTTTCTCCTCCTGCCTCCTCCTACTCCTATCAGCCCTCTCCATTCTTTTAGACATCTTTGCTGCTACTGCCATGTCTTATAACATGCGTGATTTTATCTATCTATATGAAATCTAGGACTCTCTTATGGGAGAAAGCAAATGATGTCTGCCTTTCTGAGACTGGTTTAATTTGTTTAATATGATGAGCTCACATCCATTTTTCTGCAAATGATGTAGCCTCTTTAAGGCTTTCAAAGGCCATTGTGTAAACATTCACATTTTCTTTGTCCTTTCTTCTGTTGTTAGATGAATATGCATGTCTAAATAAGCCATAGATTAAGGGAGAAATTCTAAGAGAAATTAGAAAATATTTTGAAGTAAACAAAAAATTATAACTTGTTAAAATTTGTGTTGTGCATCTAAAGCATTGCTGGGGGTGAGTGAAGGATTCTGGAAGCTTCCTGTCAGAAAAGAGGCTTATACCTCTTCCTGTCAGAAAAGAGCCCTGATACCAGGGCTGAAGGGAGGGTTGTGGGTCAAGGGTTTGCTGTGCAAATGTGAGGATCTGAGCTAGATCCTCCAGAACCCACGTAAAGCCAGACATGGTAGTGTACACATCTGTAAATGCCAGCTCTCCCATAGGCAGTGTGAGGCAGAGACAAGAGAATCCCTGCAAGTTCTCAGGTCAGCTAGCCTGGCACATGCAGTGGTGAACAAATAGACTCTGTCTCCCACATGTGGCAGAGGAGAATATACACTCAGGCTGTCCTCTGACCTCCACACACAAGCCATGGCAAGGTGTATGTCTGCACTTTAGACCATTATATAGACTCAAATTAGTATAAAGAAACACACATGTTCTAGAGATCCAGGATTGTTTTAGTGTTAGAATATTAATTATTAAAATTTACATCAACAGAATAAACCCCAGTGATTGTCTCCACAGAAGCAGGAGAAAAGTATTGAACAAAATTAAACATGAGCTTTGGAAAACTTTCAGAAACCAGGAGATGAACCAATTTCTTCAGACTGATAGAATGTTTATGTGAAGCCCTTGGTGCTGAGACAGCAATGGCAACTCTTTCTGATCAGTAGATCAAGGATATCCACTGCCACCTCTTCCTGGGATCAGTAGATCAAGATATCCACTGCCACCTCTTCCTGGGATCAGTAGATCAAAGATGTCCACTGTCACCTCTTCCGGGTGTCAGTAGATTAAGGATGTCCACTGTCAACTCTTCCTAGGGTCAATAGATCGAGGATGTCTACTGTCACCTCTGTTCTCATTATCTCCAAAATCTGAAACTTTTGACAGAGCCCAACGAAAGGCTTACAGACTGGGAAGAAAGACATGAAATTGATCATCTTTATTCTCAGAAGATATGATTGCAAACACAGCAAACCTGAGGATCTCCAACAAGGTTCTAGAAACTAGTGAGTAATATAACAATATCTTCTCCAAGCAGGTCAGTATTCAAGAGTTGATGTGTTTTATGTACTGACAACAGACAATTAGAAATTGGAATGCTTAAATACCACTTATTGGGGCTGTGGAGATGGCTCAGTCTGTACAGTGTTTACCCTGAAACCACAAGGACCTGGGATTGATCGTCAAAAGCTATGTTATCATCATCATCATCAACATCAGCAGCAGCGACAACAACAAAGCTGGGCAGGAGACATGCACATACGAGCCATGTGTTGAGTGAGGAGAGACAGACACTTACCCCAGCCTACTGGATGAGTTCCAGGCCAGCGAGAGGCTGTCTGGTGAAGGAGTGACAGCTGAGGATATCCCTTGGCCTCCAAAGGAACTAACACAAAGCTAGCCTTCAGAATGAGCATTATCAACACAGCCTCATGACCACGGGGCCATGGTTGGGCCCTGAAGTGGGAGGCCAGAGGCAGCAAGTATGGAGATTGAAAGGAAGCGGAGGCTTCCCTTTAAAACCTAGAGAGGAGTTTCATTAAGAGACAGCTTAAAGTGTAAGAGAGAGTCAATGTGTGTTTGTGTGTTTGGGGTGGAGGTGGGTCTAAAAGAACAGACAGGGAGGGAGGAGGAGCAGGAACTGTGGAAGGGGGAACGAGAGGGAAAGAGAGAACCAGCCTGGCCAGATCTCTAAGTCAGGTTTTGGGGCTGGCATCAGCATGGTTTGATGGGAATGGAAGAACATTTGTTTATAGGTGGTAGCAGCTGGAACCCAGAGGTAGAGACCTATTGTCTGAGAAAAAGAGTCACAGCCGGGAACCCTGTGGCTAACATTTCTGGTCGCTCGGGGCGGCCACACACACACACACACACACACACACACACACACACACACACACGCTCTGCTATTAGTCTGTGAGAATAAGAGGCTGCTTTACAGGCCACTCTGCCTTCCTCCTAGGAGCATCTGCTCTGTCAATATGTCGCATGGCCTTCCAATCTAGATCAGGATGAAGCCGTGTGTATTATGAGGATTCTCTCGCCAGCTCTCTCCCACTCCTTTCCCACTCTAGTCTTCATTGCTGTTGTTCTTCGGGACAAGAGGGAGAAGAATGTACAGAATTGGGTACCCACTTGCTTTCTGGTCAGGCTGTCCAATAACACTTCTCCTTCTTCTGACTCTGGCCACTCTGTGGCCACTCACCCAGGGCAAACCCACACAAGTTGGGCATCCTGGAGCCCTCGCTTTCCTGTCCTTGGCTTTCTTCCTTCCCTTGAGTGCTGCTCAGCGTGGAGCTTCCAGATGCCACCTTCTCTGCCAGAGATACCACCTCCCATGAC
Organism: Mastomys natalensis; assembly: GCA_021653895.1. NCBI lineage: Eukaryota > Metazoa > Chordata > Mammalia > Rodentia > Muridae > Mastomys > Mastomys natalensis. Next base: position 26,095 of record JAJTUV010000307.1, read on the forward strand.
TCACCGAGTCTCCCCTTTCCTCTGTGAACTAGGAACAATCACCTGGATCATGTGACCTTGTGACAGTCTGGCATTGTGGCAATAGATAAAGTCCAAATTCCTAACACTTCTCTTGCCGCCCCTTCCGTTGCCTCCCGCTGTGTTCTGTAAAAGGAACTTGTAATCCCATTGAGGACAGCTATCACATCACACCCCATCTTTGCTCTCTGACATAAACACTCACCGCATCTGTCCATTTCCTTCTTCATAGGCTTCCGGTGCCTCTGGTTGGGAGGACACTGTGGGAAAATACAACGTCTACCAGGGCACCAGGAACCTAATCTTCCAGGAAGTGGGAAATGGATCTCGCTATAGTTTCTGCTTCTCAATCCCCTGAGGTGCCTGGCCTCTCTGAGCTTCAATCTCCCCATCTGGTTATTGGGAGTCACAAAATTAATGAGAGACACTGAAGGTATGTTACCTCTACCTTTGTTTCCCAATCAGAAATATGCTGAATCCCTTGTCCTTTGTGAAGCATCTCTGGAGAGCACTGTGACTGAGCTCTACTTACTGGCTGATTAAGGTATTGCTTAGACAATGTATTTTAAAAATTAATGTAGCAAGATAATAATACCTGGTATTGATATAGTCTTTGGTCTGTTATCTTAATTATGCTTTATGAAGCTACTATAAAAGTGTTAAGTAAGATTACTGCAAATTAATTAATATTTATTATACTCCTGGAAGCTAAGTAGTACCTTCATAAATCAGGTAGAGGGAACTGAAGACAATTCTCCCTGAATTGTAGGAGCTGGTGCCACCGAGGCTGCTGACGTACAGCAAAATTAACCCTCAGCCATCAGCCAGGACCAGCAGAGCCATCAGGGACCATTTTGGGAGAGGTCTGGCAGGAGCTAAAAGCCAAGGATTCACCCAGGACCTGGAGCACCGTGGAATGTGCAGCCGCTGAGCATCTGTAAGGGCACAGCAGCTGCTTGCTGCTTCCCTCTGGCTGCCTTGACTTTCACTGAGACTCCTTGCTGGCTTCCTGACCTGACCTTTGCCCGTAGTGTGTTCATTCTTTCATGAGGAGTGAGAGAAAGAGTAGACGGGATGGAATGAGACATGGTGATGGGCTGGACCAGACATAGTCTTAGCTCGTATCTGTTAGGTTGCTATGCACTGAGCGGTGTTTGCTCCTGCTTTGAGTTCCATGATGGCACTGTATTTTGATATCTACAGACACTGTGATTGACACAATCAAGAATAAACATGCTTTCAAATAGCCACTGTTGCTCCTCACCACTGACTTCCTCTTGTTTCACAATTGATTGATGTTTGGTTCTCTGAGGAGTCTGGCCAAGTTCAACCATTGCAAGAAAAGAGGAGTTGGCTACTTTGTCTATAAGCCTACCATAGGCTCAGAATAGGCTGTGTGTGTGTGTGTGTGTGTGTGTGTGTGTGTGTGTGGAGAGAGAGAGAGAGAGAGAGAGAGAGAGAGAGAGAGAGAGAGAGAGTATGTGCACGTTCTTGTGTACACATAAGCCATATGTAAATATTTACATAGTACCATATGTACAAGCCATATTTCTAGAATGTATTTAGATGTTGGGATTTAACTACAGTGTGGTATTGGGGGCAGGGATCTGACATTGAGTAAAAGCCTTGTGGGGGAAACCTGTTTGGAGTCATGTAAACAAACAGCATATGCTCCACCTGCCTCAGTTTCCTGTTTTCTAATGTAGTTCCACCTCTGCCTGCGACTCCACACCTAATTGTGTTTTCCAGGTGCACACATCGTAAACTCAAAAGTGCTTTGCACATGGTGACATTCTGCCTCAATCTGGTTCCTGCTTCTAGATTTCTGCGAATTAGATTTCCAGATTCTCACAGGATTACGGATTAGATACCATGCAAATAGAAACTTTGGAAGAATGTAAATTTCATATTTCTGCAGTCATTCCATCATACCCATTTGGATGGCTATTGTTAAAAGAATTCAGAGTTAGGCCAAGTGTCAGCAGGGCTGAAGGGAAGCTAAAATCAGGTGCATCGCTGGTAGATGCCAAATGGGGCAGCTACAGTGGAAGACAATATGGAAGGTCCTCACAAAAATAAAATATAAAGTTACCATATAACCAAGCAACAAACATATTTGGACTGTATTCCAAATACCCTGTGAAAACTACAGCATTAAAGAGGTATCTACATAAATTCCATGACATAGCCAGTCAATATCCATAAATAGAATTACTGTTCATGTAAACTCTGTATGTGTGTATATGTGTATATATATATATATATATATATATATTATATATATCCATATGTATATATCCATCCAGAGATGTTGAATGCAAGAGCCTGAACAGATGTTTATGAACCAATGTTTATGATGCCATTGCTCATAGTAGATCAAAGGTGAAAACCCAAAGCATGTTTTTTCATGAAAAAAAAAAAGTGTTATTTCTCTCATCTCTCCTCTTCCCCTTCCTCTCCTGTCCCTCTCTTCTCTTCTCCCCCCATTTTCCTCTCCTTCTCCCATCCCCCAGAACACCCTGTCTATTTTCATTGAGACCTTTCCCACCATAGATCTGCACCTGTTGCTGGCAAAGAAACCTTTTTTCATTTCTAAGTACATTTTCTTGCGTTTCTGCTTCTGCCCTGGAACTAAACATTGTCCTAGCACTGTTTGCTTGGATCAAATGCACCAGGATGTATGTGTGTATGGTTATCTGTGCATGTGTGTATATGTGCTTGTGTTTGTATATTTGTGAATGTGTGTTTAGTTGTGCATGTGTGTATGTGTGTGCATGTATGGTGCATGTGTGTACTCACGTGTGAATGTGTGTTTGGATCTGAGTGTGAGAGCAGCCTCAGTTCCTTCCCTTTCCTTGGTTGGTCATGATGTTCCTATACCTCACTTCTGCCTTTCTCCAGCTCATTTTCAAGCTTTTTTGTTGGCTGGTTGCTAACACTGGTGCTGATCCTTCCTACAGTGCTTCCCAATGACACACTTGGACATTTTAGAATATATTCCAAATGCTTCTTTTCTGATGATGTTGTCACATGAAAGACATGTCACTCCAGGGAACCCTGAGGAAGAGGAAGCAGAAAGAGTATAAGAGTGGGGGGGGGCATGGAGGAAAAGGCCCTCTGAATCAACTGAGTAAGACTCATCTGAACTCAGAGACTGAAGCAGCAAGCACAGGGCTTGCATGGGTCTGCACAAGGTCCTCTGCACATGCATTAGCTTTTACTTTCTTACTTGTATGGACTCCTGAGTGTGCACGAGTGAGTATCCGACTCTTGTGCCTGCTCTTGGACTCTTTTGCTCTTGTTGGGTTGCCCTGCCCAAATTTAATATGATCATTTTTTGTTTCGTCTTATTGAATTTTATCTTGTCATGTTTGGTTGTGATCTCTTAGAAGCCTGTTCTTTTCTTTTCTTTTAAACTGTTAATGGCATTCTTTTTTTTTTTTTTTTAAATTTTAAGATGCCCTATAAAAACTACAGCATTAAAGAGACATCTACATAAATTCCACGACATAGCCAGTCAATATCCATAAACAGAATTATAATTCATGTAAATGACGTATGTTAGGAAATGTAAACTTATAGAAAAATAAAATTTATGTGTGATTGCAGCTTAAAAGAATGTTTAAAATTCTTAATAATTTTGTTGCACATAAAGTGTAAAAAGGGATTATAATGTGACACAATTGTGCTTTCATCATTTGAAATAGTTTGGTAGTGTGAGGGAAAAAAAGAGCCTGTTCTTTTCTAATGAATGACAGAAAGGGAGTGGCTCTGGGGGAAGAGGAAGTGGGAGGAGCCGAGGGAGGGGCAGTGATAGCCAGGATGTATTGTACAAGAAAGGAACATTTTCTTTTTTTTTTTTTGGTTTTTCGAGACAGGGTTTCTCTGTGTAGCCCTGGCTGTCCTGGAACTCACTCTGTAGACTAGGCTAGCCTCGAACTCAGAAATCCACCTGTCTCTGCCTCCCAAGTGCTGAGATTAAAGGCGTGCGCCACCACTGCCTGGCAGGAACATTTTCAATAAAAGAGAAAATGACAAAAAAAAAAATAAATAAATAAAGGCGTGTGACTCCCGAGGAAGCCGTGGTGGGTGTGAATGTAGGGTCTGCTGCCGTCCAGTCAGGGAGGCTGTCCTGTGTAGCAGTTCACAGCATGGCCCTGGGTTTGGACACTATGCCTGCCCCTTGAAGAATTCTTGTGTTACCTCTGTGGACATGGGGAGGGAGCTCACCTCTCCAGCCTATTGTCTTGTCAGGACATGTGGGATCTTTCTCATCTTCGGCTCCCAGGGGGATGTGATTTAGCTGACACACAGGAAGTGCTCAGCACTGGGCCCAGATCAATGATGGCTGGAGCCTGGTACTGTGCCAGTGTCTGTCTTAGCCATCCTGCTCATTGCAACATCCCCAGCCCTGCGCTCAGGCTGGTAGAGGCAGGTGAGCCAGGAGGCAGGCTGCAAATGAAGACCTGGGAGATCCCCTGTCAATCCCTGGGCCCTTAGCTAAGCTCGGGTGTCTGGATTTACTGGCTCCAGGCCTCTCCCTTCCCATCCCTATCCAGACATTTACTCTCTCTTGCAGTTTCCTACTGAGAAAGAATGTCACATCTTGACCATGTCCCATGCCTGTCCAGGCTCACCAAGTGGCCTCACTCTGTGTCACCCTTTCTGTGCTCAGAGACCTTACTCCAGGAAAAGGAGTTCATGACGTCTGGTTTTTCTGGCATTTTTAGATTCCCATAACAGTCTTTCTAATGAAAGTTCCAGGCACTGCTGTAATCTGATTTAATAACATTGGAGTTCTCAGAATGAAGCTCTTTCTATTTCAAAACATGTCTCAGACACTGCTGTCCTGACACAACATGTAGGTATAGGTGCCTAGCAGCCGGGAATCCAATTTACCATTTCTAGCTGTGCAGCCACTGACAAGTGGCTGAACATCTCTGTGCTATATCTATACAACGTGACTATTAAAAGCGTCTACATCTCAGTTACCTTGATGCTTAAATGATATATCTATGACAAGCCAACTGAGGTCAAAGGCCCCCAGACCTTATCACAACTGACACCATGATGGAAGTATCATTCAGGCCTTAGAGCCCACCACATAGGCAGCAATACCTGCCAAAAATGGGAACAAAGACCTAATCCATCAAAGCCCATAGCTCTGAGAAAGTCTAAATGTACTAACCTTGCTTTTTGGCTTCTGTAGTTCTGCTTCTGGCTAACTGTTCTTGTTAACTGAAATATGTCAACCCAGGATTTTTGTGTGTGTGTTTAAAAGCTCATCCTGAGAAATCTTGGGGCAATGCTGGGATCCTGAACACGAGTGTGGTCACTGACTAGACAAAGACTTTATATTGGCTTAAACTCCAGTCTGAGTGGCCTTCTCTGCTGGGTTTCCCCCACAACAATGCTCTTTTGTTTCCAGCAAATATTTTTCATTATAATCCTGTTACAGTTAGTCAGCTTTTCCATATTTTTGTGTCTGTGTGTGTGTGCACGCATGCCCGTGCACATTTGTGTGCAGTCTCACATTCACGCACGTATGTATGTGGAGGCCAGAGGCCAACCTTGTCTTGAAGTTCCTGTGGAGATGTCCATTTTAGTTTTTGATACAGGGTCTCTCACTGACCTGGAGCTCAACAAGTGATCTGTGCTGCTGGGCTGGCTGGAGAGATCCAGGGATCTGTCTGTCTCCCTCTCCATAGTGCTGGGATTTTAAACCTGTACCACTATGCCCAGTACCCTCTCTCGGTCTCTTCTCGGTCTCGATCTCTCTCTCTCTCTCTCTCTCTCTCTCTCTCTCTCTCTCTCTCTCTCTCTCTCTTTCTCTCTCTCTCTCTGTGTGTTTGTGTTTGTGTGTGTGTGTGTCTGTCTGTCTCTCTCCCTTCCTCCTTTACTTTCTTTTTCCTTTGTTTCCTTCTATCTATCTATCTATCTATCTATCTACTACCTATCATCTATCTATCACTATCTATCTATCTATCTATCTATCTATCTATTATCTACTATCTACTTCTCATCATCTATTATCTAAATATCTATATATCTTTATTTACTTATTTATGTGTGTGTGTTCTGGGGATCAAACTCTAGTTCTCGTCCTTACATGGCAAGCATTTTAGTTCCTGGGCTGTCTCCCCAGCATTGTCTGCGTTTCCTCCTTTTTCATTTTTTTTTTGCCCACCCAAGCCTCCTGGAAGTCACAGGGACATTGCTCAGTCCAACTCACTTCTTCCTCCCATCGCCTCTCCTGGGTACTGGAGCTGCTGGCCGAGTAAGCAGAGACTTTTTCTCTGGCTCCAGTGGGAAGGGAGGCAGTGGTGTTGAAAGCAGGTTTAGAATTTGTGCTTCCTTCCAGCAGTGGCCACCTTCAGCCATGCAGCAAACACTGCTCGGATGTTTGCTGTGAGCCTGGCCCAAGAAGTCAACCTCCAGGGGGATCTGTGAAAGGCTTCCTCGATCCTCTCCATTCTGCAGCTCACCCAGACCCAACGCTATACAGGAGCTTTTAGAGGGGAGAAGTAGGGTGATGGTCGCCCTGTGCTCTTACTCTCCATTGTGTGGAGCGCAGAGCTCATCCTCTGGCAGGCTGTCTCTGTGTTGGGAATTCTCTTGTGTTTTCCAGCCCTAGGTATCAGATCAACTGCAGAGACCTCTCTCAAACTTGCAATGAGCAGACTCCTGAGTCTTGGGATGAGAGTTGGATGGCACACTGGTGGATTCTCCCTTCTAGTCCACACTGTGAGATTAACCACACTCCTTAGTTTCTGGAATTGGTGCTGCCACACTCTCTCTCTTTCACCCCTGGGTCTTTGTAGACTGTTTTTCTTTACTCTTGTTTCCCCCAGGGCCTGGGACTGTAGCAGAAACACAAATAAGTTAATAACTTATTCATGCTTAATTTAGAGGTGGCCAAGCAGAGCCCCACCCACTGCTTCTTCAGAACGGGATTTTATGCAAGACTCTAGAAAACTCCAAATGGTTATTTGCTAAAACTTGGGGAGCCATGTCATAATGAGAGCCATTATGGGGGTATATAATACAGTTTGTATATTTTACAGAAACTAAGGTATATACAAAATGACTCCCTGTGGGAGAATTCCTAGACTATCAGTATTAAGCCAAGGTATAGACTAAACATCACCTCCCCAGTGAGCAGTAGAATAAGATATGAGGGGGTGGCACAGAACCCCATGCTTTTCAGGACTCTGGGAGAGGGGAAGAATCTTCCTCAAACAGGCGAGACAGTAAACGCATTTGCAGTAACTCTGCTGCAACAAATTCATTTTCGGTTGTGAGATGGTGCACTGCAGACAGGGACTCATCGGATCTATCATTAGGGTGCTAATGAGAAAACATCACACACCTATCACCTGAAAGCTGCAGTCGAAAGCCTCCCTGTATCACAGGAAGGAACTGAAAATGGAGTAATCAACATCAACAAAATCTATTGTTCCCAGAGTACAAAATTGAGGGATTATTTCTACTCAGAGTCAGAAGGAAACCTGTTTACATTTGTCAGCAAAATGATCACATTTTATACCATTAACATTTGGCAAGACGGAGAATCATCCATTAGCTAATCTGCAGATGCCCTGACCACAGATTCGGGGAAAACAAAGAGCTTGGCAGAGCCGGGCTGCCTGGTCTGCATCGAGCCCAGGTTGGGGGCTAAAGCTGCTCCTGGGGTTCTGGCTGGGTTCCATGGGCAACAGGGAGTGGACAACCCAGAAGCTAGTGGATGCTGGGAAAGATGTCACTGGATGCATGTAATGTCAGGAGGTACACAGGCGAGGACTGCTAGTGTGGTAAGATGTGTTTGGAGTAGCCAAGGGGCTATTTATTGACTTACTGTCCCAAGGATGGTAGCCCGTTTCGGGTGTATTTGGTCAAACATTCTTTGTCAACCCCTCTCCTCCTCCCTTGCCCTTTCTCTTTTTCCTCCCTCTTCTTTTTCCCTCTGATTTTTTTTTTTTTTTTTTGAGACAAGTTCGAACAACATAGTCCACAACAGCCTTGAATTGTCCTTGTGCCTCAGCCATTTGGGATGACAGATGGACAGACATACCTGGATTAGAGTCTCTTCTTGAATACTACCCACCCAGGATTATGACTCCAGGAGAACCGAGGTCATTCTTGACCCCAGCTTTCTCTGAGGATGTAGCTACTTTTCTAAGCTTTCTCATGTCTGTCCTTGGCAGGAGTTAGCAGTTGGCTTTGTCAGGTTAACCTGGCTCTAACCCTCAGCCTTCCTCCCTGGCTCAAAACAAGTTTCTCTTCAGAGCCACAGTTCACAGGCAGCAAGCCCCATCCTTGGAGTGCACAGCCCTCAAGATGCTGAGAAACAAAACTTGGTTGTGAGATGGTAGGCCAAACCAGGATTCAGTGCACAGAGGACACCTCTGATGAACTGGGGGTCAGCCTGCAGGTTCACACATAGCTGCTGCACTAAGCACCAGCAACCAGTCTTCTACTCTGCTTCTCAAGTTGCTAGTTTTATAAGTATGAATCTGAGGAAACATTCTAAAATGTACACGTAAGATGTATTAAGTGACAAGTACCATCCAGAATTCTTTCTGACATAACAGGACCACAGGTGTAATTATAGGAAAGAATGAATGAGGGAACCCTGACTCCCCCCACCCCACCCCAAGAATCAATACACCTGTCAAGCTACTGTCTTGGTTCTCAAACTGTCTCACATCACCGAAACAGGACAACAGCAAATAAACAGAGGTCCTCAGAGCAGAAACTCCTCAAAGATTGATTAGTGATGGTGGAGATTGAGAAGCATCAACGTAAACTGCTCTAAGTCAGCAAACAGGCCATTTAATATGTGATGGGGGAGAGGTAACTTTCAATTGTCAGAGTTGAGCCAAATGCTAGCCAAAGATCTTTCAACCTGGAAGTCTAAACTGATGTTCTCAGCCAGCGTGACCCCTAATCATGCAGAATCACCAGGTAAATCTGCAGTCCAGACAACACACTGCCATTCTGCCCCATTCTGCGCCTTCTTTGTTTGCAGGCATGTTGCCTGTGGGTCGGGAGGTGGAGGGAATATATATGTCTTCTGTTGGAAGCTAGATGATGAAAGCTTCGAGAAGCTCCCTGACCTTCTCGCTTGTGTGTCGTTCCCTCTGCTTAGACAATCCCCACCCCACTCCACCCTCACTCTCTGTAAGTGGGACCTCCACTCCACACCCCATCTCCCAGCTTGGAAATAAACTGTTCAAAGAGGTAGCCACAGGTCATCCAACCCAAACTTGTCACAGGATTCACTTCCTTCTCAGAACTCATCAGTATTCGTGATCACATCTTTATCTTTGTGTATCTTTCAGTGCCTGTCCATCCCAGCATCTCTGCACTGCCCTGGAGCACAGAGCCCTTCTCGATTTCCTGACATAACCCAGTTCATTATTATCAGCCCTGGCCACACTTCATATGAAGTCCTGTCTTGAAGTCCCAACCCAGCTCTGTCGGCCCCAAGTCTTCTTTGCTAGCTGGTCCCAAGTTGAATGGGGAGGTAGGGGACAGAGGACACCGCACAGGGTTTGCTCTTTTGTGCTAGCTTTTGCTGCAGTAACTGTCATTTTCTAGTCTTTCCCTGGCAAGTTATAGGCTTTTTCCTTTTCCACGCTTTAAGAAGGTGCCACCATTGCGGCTGGAGGGATGGCTCAGTAGTTAAGAGCACAAGCTACTCTTGTAGAGGACTGGGGTTTGATTCCCAGCCCCCTTATCAGGCAGCTCACAGTCACCTGTAACTCCAGCTCCAGGGGACCCGACACCCTCTTCTGGCCCCTTGGGGCATCCATAAGCATATGCACCTACAAATATACAGACATATATATACACATAAAAATGAAAAAGTAATAAACCTAAAACCAAGACGTTGCAACCATATCCCCTCATAGTTCATAACCTGAATTCTTCCGGGCCTCTATTCCAAAGGCCCAGCAGAGCATGTCATAGTCATTAACAGTCCATGCTCTTTGTCCCCAGGTGGATTGTGGCTGCTATAGTCATGTCTCTGTCACTTCCCTGTCTCTTACCTTGCCTCTTCCCCAATGCTTGCTTATGTGTCTTATGTTAGATTCTTCCTGTTAAATAGTACTATTCTCTTTCCTGACTGGATCCCTACAGATGTAATCACCATGCTTAACATCTCAGGGTTAATGGTTAGTGACTGTGTATTGTGCATTAAACTGTTCAAGAGTTTTCTATGAATTCGTCCAGTTCTCCCAAGACTCTGAGTTAGGTGTGTGTGCAGGCATAGGTATGTGTGCATGCATTCTTGTGTGTGTGTGTGTGTGTGTGTGTGTGTGTGTGTGTGTGTGTGTGAATGAAGGCCAGAGGTCCATATCAGGTGTCTTTTTCAATCACTCTCCTCATTATCTTTGGAGACAAGATTCCTCATTGATCCTGGATCCACTGACTCAGCCAGACTGGCTGTCCAACAGGATCCAGAAATCCTCTTATCTTTAATGCTGGGGTTACAGGGTATGTTGCCATTCCTAGACTTTTACTTGGGTCCTGGAGATGCTGAATCTGGGGTCCTCATGTTTGCATAGCACACACTCAATGACTGGGCCATCTCCCCAGTCCTTGAAGCTTGAATAGTTCTGAGTGCTACTCTTTATGAAGGGAACCAGAAAAGCCCTGTCCCTAAATCTCAGTGCAGTCTCTGCTTTCATCCCAGGTGCCTCCACATGGCAGAAGAGTCCCTCAGCATCGACAGGGGAGGCAGTGGAGTGACATGGCAGTGATGTGTTCCCAGTGGGCCAGTTCCTTGCACATTGCTGTGCTGTGCAAGACCAGAAGAGCCACGGGAGAGGCTCCATTTTTCTGGGGCCATAATTTGGAGAGATGGAGCTTCAAAGTACCAGTGAGCACCTTGTTTTTCAGCAGAGCTCCGATTTTGGAGTAACAGTTATTACGAGTTATGCTGTGCTCTTTGTCTGAGGTACTCTGGGACAGAGGCGGTTTTCCTCTACTCTGCAAGATAATTACTTCAATTCCCCTCATTCACATGGATGTTTAATTTTATAACATTGCTACTGGGCCCAGAAAAAAATCCCCCTAGAGCCCGTTATTAACATCCTGAAAATGGAAAGTGTAATCTCAGAACAAATAGCTAAAATAATATTTTGCCAGGGTTTTATTTTTTTTGCATCGAGAAGGAGGAAGCTAGGCGGTCATTGTCTGTCTCTCATTCCTTTTAAGGTTTGGTATGTTCAAGTAAAATGCTCCAGGAATAAAGAAGACAAACCACAGCCTTGAAGTCCTGTGACCATGCCCTTGACAATGTTAGATATCTGCAGAGCAAGGCTTGCCTCCAAAACCTAGCTTGCACCTTGTTCACCAATCCTGTGTGCTCAGGGAGTTCCTGGATGGTATGCATCTATATTGCCTTGCATATGTGAGCTCAGACTTTGGTATCTCAGTGACCTGTCAAACCAAGCGCTCTCTCCAGATGCTATATCCTTAGTCAAAGCTGGGGTGGACATTACATCACACCCTTCCGCTTGCTGAGGCTTCTGGTCAGTGAATAGTTTGGGACCTATTTTCTCAGTCTTGATGCTGAGAGTCGGTATCAGCCTTGTCCCAGGATCCAGGTCTGTCTGGGTCTCATCACCCAGGAAGTAGAAAAGGGGACAGTGGCTGTCACCTTTCCTCAGTTCTTGTGCTTCTGCATCGGGCCAGTGCATTGTAAGGCATGGCACCGATGGGGGAATTTTTGCTGGGGATTCCCTGTATGTCACCCTGAGAGTGAGCGTCTGGTGAGCATTCCCACAGCTACAGTGACTCAGAACACTTTAAGGACACACTTGTCACATCACTGACCAGACTCAATCCTGGCTGGGAAGTTGTTTTCAAGTGATCAGTTACAACAATACCATTTTTATGCTGTGCAATTCTGTTTCATAAGCGATCATAAGAAAGTGGTTTATAAAATATGAATAGTATTTATTTGTACAAGAGGATCTAGCTTTGATGAATTAAAATTATAAGACAGAAATGCAATTTAAAATTTAAATAATGGGCTAGAACGATGACTAAGCAGATAAGAGTGCTTGCTGTACAAATGTAAAGACCTGAGTTCAAATCCCACTCAGGCATGGCTGCTCATGCAGTGTAATCCTGGGCACTGTGGCAGGGTGGGCTCAGCCACGAGGCTCCCTGGACAGGAGCTCCTGTTTCAAGGGAATCCAACAAGAGATTGATAGAACAGGGGAACTGACATCCTCCTCTGTCTTCCATGCATGCATTTGTACATGAGTGTGCCAGTGAACAACCCCCCTCAACATACACTCGGCAAGAAATAAATAATAACAATTTTAAACAAATTCACTAGCTCTTTTGTGAGTGTGTTAAACACACTGTAATGGTTACATTTAAGAGCGGAAGGCTGTGATAACAGCTCAGTGTGGTGTGCTTGCTTACCAAGTGTGAAGCCCTAAATTCAATCCCTTGTACCACAATACTAATTCAGTACAACTTGGAAGTTGATGCTGACACTTACGAGGTCCATTTCCAGACACCCTGGGTGGAATACTAGACCCATCACAGGAGGTGTGGGAACCTCCCAAGGCTACAGGGAACTGGGTGCTGAGGTAGCTCATGGATACAGAAGTCTAGAGGAGGCAGGTGGAGCATACCCCTGGGACAAGTGGTGAGTACCCATGCCCATCATAATTACACGTGTGGTGTAATGTACCAATTTGTTGGATGCCAGAGTCAGTGCCGTGATCTCCTTCCTCTTCACCCCTCCCCCCTGCCTCCCACTCTCCGTCCCAAGCCTCCTCTGCAAGCACTTCATGCTTTATGTCCCGTCCTCGCTGTGCTAGCTCCGGCCGGGCTCCGGTACTTAGACTCTCCCATTACCATCACTCTGGCGGCTCTTTACTGCTTTTTTATTTGCTCTATCATTCCACAGTCCAGTTGTTCTTTGTGGCCAGGTAGACTATAAAATACCCTGATTACGAGTTCACACTAAGAGTCGGTGACAGTGGGCTCGGTGGGTAATGAGCGCAGACTCTTTTGTGAGCAGCATGTCCCCGAGTCAAAGCTCTGGGAACCGTGACACATTCCGGGCCTCTCTGTGAAGCGCCTCTCCTCGCTCTGCTAGTTCAGCTTCCTTCATGCTCGCCATTTTTCCTTTAAATAATCAAACCCTTCCTACCCTGGCCTCTTAATTACCTCTTTTCTCTAAAGGTATTTTAATCTATTGCTATGCATTTAATATTATTTCTGTCTACATTAACTCTCATAAATATGAAATACGGATGGCCTCTGTGGAATATGTTCATTAACATGTCACCTTCTGCAGTGTCTTCAGGGCACACCTTTCCAGGCTTGGTTCCTGGATGGGGAGTGATGTCAGCTCACAATACCTGTCTGTGGGTCACATGTCGTAACCTTGACCTCTCTGGGCTCTAGTTTTTCATTTTCTTTGTGGTATGGACTAGTGACAGCTCCTTCCTCCTTCCTCCTTCCTCCTTCCTTGGGGTTCTCCTGAGGATGGCATGAGATGGCCTGGCTTACATGACTTTTATAGTATAGCATGTGCCCATCTCTCTCTGAGCATGCTGTCTCTGGATTATAGCTCTGACTTTGCCTCTTCCACTCAGCTCTCCTCATCTCAGGAAAGAACGGTTCAACTGCCCTTTACCACTGCCTGCTCTTAAGAACCCATGAAAGTGAAGCAAAGTCTGTCCTGAGCTGGTAGCCTCTACTATGGAAGTGAGTGCTGTTTCCAAAGTCTCTAGTTCAGGACTGAAGCGATTTTCAAGCTTGTGTTGACCCAATAACAATCCAATTATCGCCTAATATCTCAACTAAATTTTCTTTTTCCTTCTTCTTTTGGTGTGGTGTGGTGTGTGTGTGTATGTGTGTGTGTGATTAGACGTGTTCATGTAGTGTGGAGGTCAGAGGACAACCTTCGGTGTCAGTTCTTGGGCCTTCTACCTTTTTGTTTGACATAACAAGTCTTATTACCTTATGTCTTAGGGTTTTATTGCTGTGGAGGGACATCATGACTACAGCAACTCTAATAAGGAAAACATTTAATTGGGGCTGGCTTATGATTCAGAGGTTTAGCCCATTGTCATCATGGCAGGAAGCATGGTGGCACACAGGCAGACAGGGTGCTGAGATTTCTACATCCAAATCGCAGGTAGCAGGAAGAAAGTGAGACACTGGGCCTGGCTTGAGTCTGAGACCTCAAAGCTCACACCCCTGGTGATACACTTTATCCAACAAGGCCACACCCACTCCAACAAGGCCACACCCACTCCAACAAGGCCACACCCACTCCAACAAGGCCACACCTACTCCAACAAGGCCACAGCTACTCCAACAAGGTCACACCTACTCCAACAAGGCCACACCTACTCCAACAAGGCCACACTTACTTCAACAAGGCCACACCTCCCAATAGTGTCACCTCAATGGCCTATGAGGAGCATTTTCATTCAAACCACCACAGCCTAGAGCTGCATGAGCTAGCTTAGCTAGCCCACAAGCTTCCAGGATTCCAGGATCTCCATTCTTATCTTGTCATCACTAGAATGGTAGGTGCTTATTCTTACTTAACTTTAACACAGGTTCTGAGGATGTGAACTCAGGTCTGAACATCTCCCTAGCCCCAATTTCACCTTTAAGTTTATTTTCTAAAAACATATACATGGCTTCCATAAATAAACATTTGCCAAATTCCAGAATACACCAAGCAAGAGTCAAGGTTAGTATAATAGCCTTTTTCTTTGAAAAAACACATATAACTTATAAATTGTACGGCAGGCAAACTCAGAAGCACTCAACAAGCATTCTCAACTCTAACTCCTGAACCATGGGTGAATTTGCACACATTTTACAGATAAAGAAACTGAGGCTCACAGAGGCTAAAAGTCTTTAAAACTCAGGCAGCTACAAATTAAGTGTCGACTGGTATGCAGTTGCAGGCTTGTCACCTCCTGCTGTCACAATACTATCTTCTGTATGAATACTGCATCTCTGGCCTCACCTGGTTCCTTGTGGAACAGCCTGGCCCATCACTTCTCATAGCCACCTGGAATCCTGGTGCCCAGGTTGAAGTCAGGATATGCCAGTGGAAAGAAGCAGAATATCAGTTTTGTGAACGAAGGACGAATAATTTATCTTCTGGAATCATCTTCTCACTGATCATCATCAGCTCTCTAACAGCAGTGGCCCTTCAGTAGTACACCAGTCATATTTTGCATAAAATTTAGGAATTATTTTATCTGAGTATATTCAATTTAAAGTAATAAAGTTGAGATCCTTCACTCTTCCACAGTGTTTTTCTTTAAGACATCTTACCCTTTTTTTTTTAATAGAAGGGACTTGAGATGATGATGGACAGGGTAACTCAGAGGTAGGGCTTGAAGTCTGTTTATTATTCCAGATAACTACATATTTATAATATACCTACCCATTTCTAAATATTATTTGAGGTGACTCAGGAACAAACATATATACATGCCCACTTGTCTGGGAATGGCACCACCCACAGTGGGCTAGGCCTGCCTACATCAATTAGCAATAATAAAAAAAAAAGCCCCTACAGACATCTGATGGAGGCAATTCCTCAATTGAGATTCCCTCTTCCCAGGTGTGTCTAGGTTTGTGTCAAATCACAAGAACTAATTAGGACAGCATGATGAATTGTACTCTCTAATTCAGAATAAATCATTCCTTCCCTACCTTTCTTCTTTCAGGGATTATTATAGAAATGATAAAAGTAACTAATGAGGTGTTTAGATGTTTGGAGACACAGGTACCTCTGGGTTAAGGTGAATACCACGTTCAGTACATAACTCTATATAGGTTTTCTGCCTAGGAGCAACAGGTTACATCATGCTGCTAGATGTGTAGTGGACTATACTGCCTTGGCCTGTGTAAGTTTGCTTAATTGATGTTGACACCATAGTAAAATCATCTGATAATATGTCTATAAGAACACACTCCGATTACTAAGGAACATATGAACTATCAAATCCTCATAGCTGTCAAGACCTTGGTTCAAGATGGGATAAAGACTCAGTGCTTGTGAGAATGTGCCAGATGCCCCATCCTCTGCTAGTTCTGAGAAACACTGTCCTCAGGATTAGATCACACAACTGCACAAAGCTCCACATCTCCCTGCCTCTCAACCCACCTCAGGAAGCTTCTTCCAGACTTGGGCTCTGGTCTACTTGCTCCCTCCCTCTTCCTATTGATTGAGGTTAATCTACCCTGCCAGAACTTTTGCCTGTCTTCTTCCCATCCCTCTGTTCTGGTCATCTTCCCTCGTGTCACACTCCATGACCTATTTAGTCCAAGAAATGTGGCCTCCTTTGGTGACAGGACATCTCTGAATAGCAATGATTACCCACCTGCTGACTTTTATCACCTCAAGCCAACCCAGTCATCAACTGCCAACCATACCTCCTTCTCTCAAGGCCACCAGCTCTCGCCATCACACCTGAGAGTGACATGTTCCTTGCAATGACACACTGAGTATGTTTGACTGAGTGAGTGACAGGAAGGTTTATGGATAACTGGTAGAAGCCAGGGGCAAGACAGACAGCTGAGGGTCACAGTCTAGAAGAGGCAGACATTGCTGAAGTGTGACCTCCTTTCTCCTTGGCAGGTTGTGTACAAAAAGGCTGGGCTCTGAATGTGCTACCTAGCCTAAGCTGCTTTCCAACCTGAATCCTATGAGGATGGTGCCTCCTGAAGATGTATAGACACCCAGTGCTTGCGCTCCTCCAGTCACCTGAGCTTTCTGTATGATGGTACCGGCTATGTTCTCTTGCCCTGACACCACAACCAAGGACATATCCTTCTAGGGCATGACTAGCTAGTCCCTGACAGATGACTACCAAGCTTTGAGCAGAACCAAGCTTGACTCTTCACAGGCTTTCTCTGCCTTGAAAAGCAAGAGTGGAATATTCTATGAGTGTCACACTTGGCTTCCTTAGAATGCCTGTTCAACAGACTGTTTGGATGGCAACATCACAAATCCATTTTGTGAAAAGCCAATGATATTTGCACCCAAGAATTCAATAATGGGACATAAAACTCAGGGAAAGAGATAATCAAATTGTCTATCCAGAGTGGAGTTAAAATTGTCATAAACATTGATCCTTCATTGCAGGGGACAGGAATAATAAACAGTTACTGAAATTGCATAGCTGCGGAGATTTCATTCTCTAATTGTCAAGAAGCATTAAACATCAACCATTTATTTTGCAGCAGAGGAAGCACGAACAGGCTTTGGTGCATTCCTTCACTGGAAGTTGTCCCTAATTGTCATGCATAGTTTGCAGCAAGGTTACTGGGAAAAATTGTTTGCATTTATTAATCAAAAGGAGTCAAAGACACACAAAGATATCATCAAGGCTCCCTTGTGCTAGGGGGAGGCTGACAGGGAACATTTCTGATGAAGTGTTTGCAGAGGGCTCACAATCTGCTCAGAGCCCTTTTTCTTTGCAGGTGCAAAACCTTTCTATCGGAAACATCAAAGAAACAATTGAAAATTAAACAGAGTAAACATCGAGATGCAGGTTTCAATCTTCCATTTTTTGAAGACAATGGGAGAGGTATAATTAATTTCCAGGCAATATTTGTGTTCTTTCAAAATTCATTTGTGCACATTAGCATCTCATTAGCCGCGTAGTAAGCACGGCTGCTCCTTCCCCCTCTCTTTGGCACCTTTTGTTTTTGAAAAATTAGAAAGTTGAACTACTCCTAAGATGTCTTTTACTCCAAAGCATCTATGCATGGATAATTATCTTACGCTGCTTGTTTGATCAGTTGAATAAGTCAGAACTGCTTGGCTAAAGATTGGAAGCAGGAGGTAGGTTAAGGGGAAAAGACGTGCTGTGTTGAAATGAATGTTAAGACTTTCAGAAGTAAGGTGGTCTGAATGAGAAACGTCCCCCATATCTTAGACATGTGAATACCTGGTCCCGGTTTGGGATGCTTAGGAGGTGTGACCTTGTTAAAGGACATATGTCTTTAGGGGTCTCTGAGGTTTAGAAGCTTGGGCCATTTTGAATTTGGTCTCCCATTTTGAATTTGGTCTCCTGGCTTTTTGTGTGTGATCTTGGAGCTGCCACATTCTCACCCTGTCATGATGGACTCTAACTTGCTGGAACTCTAAGCCCAAATAAACTCTTTCTCCTATAAATTGCCTTAGTCATGTGTACTATCACAGCAATAGAAACCCAACCAATACAAGAAGCAAAATGGCTTTCTGACCCTTCTGCTACTGAGCAATGTATTTTAATATTCTTATGATAGGCCACCTTTAACATGTTGTTATTCTCTGCCCTTGTTTCATTTTTGTTGAGATTCCTTCTTTTGCTTTACTGTGTGTGTGTATGTGCAGCATGTGCATACCTGTCGTCTATGGAGGTCAAAAACGGGCATCAGAACCCCTGGAACTGGAGTTATAGATGGCTATAAGCCACCATGTGAGTTCTGAAAACTAAACCTGGGTCTTCTGCAAAAACAACCAGTGCTCTTAACCACTGAGCTGAGACATTTCTATGGCCCCTCATTTAGTTGCTTAAGTGTTATGTGTGCATATGTGCACTTACTTGCATGTGGAAGGAAGCCAGAGGCTGACATGAAGATGTCTTCCTTAGATGCTTCTCCATCTTAGTTTTTGAGACAGGCTCTCTTACTGAACCTAAAGCTTGCCTTTCTATCTAACCTGGCTGGCCAGTGAAGTATGTATGTAGGATCCTCTCATCTTCATCCCTCCAACCCCCCATTCCAGCACTGGTGCTATAGGCAGATGCCACAGGACCGACAACCTCCTTTTCTACCATCACAACCTCCCTGGAGTGATGTATCCCCTGGATCCATGAACCAAAATAAATTCTCTATTTCTTAAATTGCATTTGATAGACATTTTGCCACAGCAACAAGACAAGTAACGAAGATAGCTGTCATCACTTCTGACCGCAGAGGACACTAACACAGATCACAGAAAACCAGGTTCTACAAAATTACAGAAAAACCCACAGAAGAGTAATTTTCTCTTTCTGTGGGGCTCTCTTGGGGTATGTGTGAGGTCCAAGTCACCCATGTGGCTTTTTGGGGTTTTTTGGATATGCCATTGTGTCCTGTGCTGGCTTAAGGATGCTCAGATCCCCAGCTACTGACAGGTTGGAATATCTCATACTGTCACTTGGAAGTGCACTACCAGCTCCTCTTAAGCAAGTGGTAGTTAAAGAAGATGCTGAAAGGATGGGATATTTGTGCTGTCTTGGTGGCTGGGTTTGATACCAGGGACCAGGCAGAAAGCACAGCTTTGCAGCTGGAGAAGCTGCATCTCTACAATACTTACAGCTGGGAGAGCATCTACAGCCCAGGAGGCTTCCTAGACAACAGGATGCACATGCTTAGTGTGTGCTGGAATAGAGACAAGCCTCAGGTAGATTAGTTTATTTGCTAGGTCAGTAATTTCAATGCCTCTTTTCAAGATTTCCTTCAGAGAGGAGGGCGGCCATTCCCTTCAGATGTGGAGTTAAAGGACATTTACTGAGAACTGCTGTTTTGCTTCAGAGAGCTTGAGGCCACATGCTGACCGAGGACAACCTCTCTTCTACACAGAGTACAGGGAAGTGAACTGCAGTGGAAACTCAAAGCAGACAGTGCCCTGATTCCCTTTACCTGCTGAGACTTGAAAGCCAGTCCATTCTGAAGGGACTGATTCTTTTCTATTTGACTAAAGAACACATTATTCTTTTCTTCTCCTTTTGTGATTTACCATGGCTTGCTATGTGACCAAAGGTGAAAATATTAATGCATTCAGTCATTTTACAGGAAATATTTAGTGAGTAGCTATGCAACAAGTCCTGAGCTCAGGTCTACATGTAAAGATGAAAATACTCTGTCCTTCATCTAGGGAGCACAGCCTCAGGAAAGAGGTAAGTGCAGCTGGCAGGGAGTACTGCTCCTTTACAAGCAGTTTAGACGGGTCCTGGAATGTAGATGTACTCCCAGCTCAAAGGAGCTTGTGTTGATGTCTCCATCTTTCAGAACACAGGGATGCATAGGCTAGACCATTTTGTCTTCACAGGGCACTGACATTCACCATAAGGCAAAAGCATGAAGCTAATGATGGCAGTCCTTAAAGACTGTGGCTAGAGCCACAACAACATGGAATGAGCCTTTCTGTATTCATACCTGTGTCTCCAGCTTAGAATGGTGCCTAATGTGTAGAACACACTCAAAAAACTAGTTACTTCATAGCAGGTCAGCTCAACAGAAACCCTAAATATGTACAACACCCATAGCCAGGAGAAACGGATGTTCTAAGTCTGATATAAAAGAAAGAAATGGCACTCAGAAATGTTACAGTTTATCTTTGAGTTAAAGCTTTTAGCTAGCTGAATTCATCCCCTGACAAATCCACAAGTCAAAAGTACATCTCATGGCCTAACTTGCCTGTCCTAGTCAATGTTCTATGGTCATGAAGAGACCCCATGACCAAGGCAACTCTTAAAAGGAAAATACTTAATTGGGAACTTGCTCACAGTTGTAGAGGGTTAGTCCATGATCATTATGATTAGAAGCAGACAGGCATGGTGCTGGAGAATTAACTGAGAGTCCTTTACATCCTTATTTATAGACAGCAGAGAGAGAGAGAGAGAGAGAGAGAGAGGAGAGAGAGAGAGAGAGAGAGAGACTGGATTTGGTATGGGCTCTTCCCAGTGACATATCTCCTCCAACAAGGACACACCTCCTAATTCTTCCCAAACAGTTCTACTAATGGGGGACCAAACATTCAAATATATGACCTAGGAGGCCATTCTCATTCCAACCATCACACTCCCCAAGCATTCTAGTTCCACAACACAGTCCTCCAGAATATTGCTTGTTTCAACTCTCAGTTGAGGGCCTGTGAGCTACATTATTGCTGACCTGACAACCAATGTGGAGAGCAAATCCTCTGGAACATTCAGGCAGGACAAGATCAGAATCCAAAATTCAAAACATGACATATGTAATACAGGAATGTATACGCTACTGTAAGGTTGAAAAGAACATGTCAATGTCCTCATTACTTGGGGATGTAGATCTTGTTATCACATTTTACAAGGAAGAAATCAAACGCCTACACAGGCCACACAGGAAGAGGAGACAGTCAAAATTGTACTGGTTGCTGACAGCTCAAAACTAGTCCTGGCTTAGGACATGTTACCAGTTATATAGTCAAAGATTATTCTGTGAAGGTAGTTTGTTTGCTTGGTTATGGGTGGGGTTAACATTAAATCTGTATATTTCGAGTAAAACAGATGACCGTCCATTGTGTAGGAGGGCCATAGATAATCAACTGAAGGCCTTAAAAGGACAAGATTGATTGTTGGGAGATGTATTTATGCACTGTATCTTTAAATGCTGATTTCTGTACCCAGAGATCTGGTTGCAGTCTGGACTTAGGTTTTGTCATTATTTTGAAGCATCTTCTGAGTCAGTATTTTGTAAAACTCATTGCACTCTATCACCTTCTGATTGGTTAAAATAAAGGGAAGAACAGCCTATAGCTGGGCAGGAGAGAAAAAGGTGGGATTTCCAGGCCCAGAGAGAGATCAGGTCTCAGGTGGGGATCAGAAATGTTGCCATCATTGGGACATGAATGAAAAGAAGATACAAGGAGAGACTAAGATGGCAGGTAACAGGCCACATGGCTGGCAGTAGGCCAGGCCAGCATCATCAGGTTAGAATAGCTCAAAATCTGTCCAACTATAGTGCTTTTTAATAAAAACAAAGGTCTTGCTCATTATTCAGAGCAAGGGCGGGCATAGAAAAGCCCTTAATTTTACAGTGATTGTTTCTGGGCAAGAAGGAATTCTACTAGTTGGCTAGTTGGGACTGGAAACACAGCTCTCCCCATGATTCCCTCATCAGATGCTTGGGTTTGCCGAGCTCTTGTCTGTCTCCTTGGTCCATTTCTTGTGGAACCTGTATCTAGCCACAGAGTGGAAATAGAATCCATGGTCACAAGAGATTCATGACCTATGGCAGGATCGCAAATTGGTTAAAACAAAATCTTACCCAAGCCTTGGATGACTTAAAATTTGAAATCTCAGGCTGGAGAGATGTCTCAGCAGTTAAGAGCACTGACTGCTCTGCCAGAGGTCCTGAGTTCAATTCCTAGCAACCACATGGTGGCTCACAACCATCTGTAGTGGGATTTGATGCCCTCTTCTGGTGTGTCTGAAGACAGCTACAGTGTACTCATATACATTAAATAAATAAATAAATGAATAAATAAATAAATAAATAAATCTTTTTAAAAAATTTTCCAGTTCTAAGTTGATGGCTCTAATACAAAGGTGCCCCAAGCTTTCCCAGTCTTGACCTGGGAAGCACAACCTGTGGACCTTCATCGTCTCACCAGACCTGATCCTGAGTTGGCCAGAAAAGAGCTCTGATGGCACACAGCTGTCGGGAGGGCTTCCTCCAATTAGCAGCCTCAGCCCACCATGTGCTATCATGTCCAAAGAAAACCACTTTTAAGTTGCAGTGTTTCTAATAGAGAGATGAAAAATGAGGATCTTTTTATTAAATATTTGTCTCATTAATAAACACAAGATAATCATGGCTTTTTATTGAACTAACTTTTCCATTTGGGTCCGTGCACACTTCACAGATACCCTCTTTTCTTGATGTGAAAAGACTTAATTACAAAATCACAATAGTGATTCTCGTCTGCAAGAAAATGAAGCCAGCGAAATTGCTTTTCTCCTCCCCCCACCCCCAAGTGCTTGTTGCTACAGAGAAACACAATAGAATATGACAATTCTCTGAGGCTCACCAATTGTTTTTGGAGGAAGTTTGGGAGATTACATACAATTATCCAACAGCACATTTTTCCATGACTGTCCATGCCCAGGGACTTATTTTAAAGTGAAAAGAAAGCCATACTACAGAAGAAATGCAACTGTGGTAACAAATGTCTATGTTACTTCTTTCCCTGTTATATGGAAGCACAAGACAGTGGTGTGTCTGGGTCAGAAATCAGCCTGACTAAAATGTGCATCAGGAAGCAGGCCTCTCAGCCTGCTAGTTCACTCTGTAAAGGAGCTATCTGTAGGACACGACACCTGCTTGCACCTCCTATGTCCCAAATAGTCCTTGTTCTTCTTTCCAGCACGGCCAGAAAAGGGAAATTATTAGGAATGTGACATCTGGTGACTTGGAAGTAGGCAGCCCTGGGTCCTTGCTCAGGCCCCCAGGCTGCAGCAGTTACACATCCCACTGACAGGAACAGAGACTCAGCAATGCTGCCAAAGGCCTCCCAGACAATGCTTTATTGGATGGTGGAAACGGGTCTGGGGGACAGCACTCAAAGACTTCATTGGGAGACGGGACCAGAGGTTGTGTGATGTGGTGGTACCCTACTGTCCACACTAAGCCTGTCAGAAACAGGGAAGTCTCCAGCTCTGCCTGGCTGTCATCTAGTTGTGGCCTTCAGCTCTTGCCTCCATTGGCTTATTGTAGTATCCTGTCCTAAAAGCCTTTGTGCTTGAATCGATGTCTGCATGCATGAAGCCTCTTAGCTCTGGCCCTCCCTTCTTAGCCGCACTAGTGTTCAGGGCGTTTGCCTTCATTTCCCTACTTCAGCTACTTGTCCCGTCCAGAGTTTCATCTCTGTATGGAAGTCTGGAAATCCACTCATTTGTCCTTTTCAGCTGCTACCATAACATCTGCATCTTGTTGGAATCTTCCTCTGGCAGTCATGGCCAGATCCTTTGGAATGACCACTGCTGGGATGCCTTCTGATTTGTCTCTATTCTGTCCCACCATCCTGGCTGGACAATGCAAGCCCCAGAATCTGTGCCAAGACCTGCTGGATTCTTTAAGTGGCTTCTCATTGCCACCAGCAATGACTGAATTCCTTTGACTTGGCTCCCACGTCATCCTAAGAATCAAGGCAGCCTCTAGCCACTCTGGTATGCTACCCCATCTCAGAAGAGTGTCCCTAGAGAGGTATTTTGAGAAAGAATTTTATCTGATCACTACAGATAATGATCAAAGAAAACTAATTCCACTGTGTTTGTTACGACAACATCAGTAAAAGGAGTCAGGGACAGAGTCTCTGGAGGAGCATAAAGTATGCAATAAAGGGCGATGTATAATTAATGAACATCATGTCTCCACACAGTGCTCTCAGACCCAAAGACAGTGGGCAGAAACTGGTTGAAAAGGAAAGAGGGAGAGAGGCTGAATGGCTTTTCTAAAGGAAACTATCATAGAAAAGAGAAAGGAAGCCAGCAATGTTGAAACGTGACCATGATGCAGTGGTCAGTCTACGTCTCCACATCCCATCTCCACCAGTCTATCAGAGACATCTCCCTGGTGCATCTGTGCTGTGGTCCACGGCTCCAGGGATCCCAGCACCATCAAAGTCTCATGGGAAGCCTGTTGGATGGGAAGCCTATTGGATTGCTTATGGATAGTGTCGTGGTCCAGTCACACTGCTCTGTCTCCATGCAAGTTCTGAAGCCACTTAATTTATGTATCTCTTTTAAAGGATTAGCTTACTGGTCAGGGGTGTGGATGACGTAGTAACACACATTGGCGTGGTGTTATTGCTCCTAAACAGTTGCTCTAGTAATGGAATTACAGTCGTGTTTCATTCTGACTCCAACACAAAATGAGTTTCCCATTCGGTTGTTCATTATTTGCCATTAATGACTTGAAAGCTTTATTTTTAAAAATTGGAAGAGGATGTCAGTTTCCTTGGAGTTGGAGCTACAGGTGACTGTGGGCTGTCCTTGTGGGGACTAGAGACAGAAGCCAGGCCCTCTGCAAGAGCAGCAAATGCTCTTAACCCTAAGCCATCTCTACAGCTCCTGAAAGATCTATTTTTTTTTAAAGTTTATTTTAAAAAAAATCATATGTATCCTCAAAGTGAGATATGCTGAATATATTTGCCTCTCTCTCTCTCTCTCTCTCTCTCTCTCTCTCTCTCTCTCTCTCTCTCTCTTCCTGTCTTTCTTTCTTTCTCCCTCTCTCTCCCTTTCCCTCACTCCCTCTCCTTCTTTCCCTCCCCCTCCCTCATTCTTCTGTTCTTTCTTTTTTGTTGTTGTTGTTCTTTCAGTTTTTCTTCCTTGACTGGGCCTCAGGTAGTCTAGGCTGGCTTTAAACATATTGCTTAATGGAGGATGACTTGAACTTCTAGTCCTCCTACCTCCAATTCCTCAGTGCTGAGACTATAAGCATGCTTTACAGAACTCAGTTTCTAGAGCGCTGGGGATCAAGGGCACTGCTTCATCCATGCTAGGTAAGGACTCTACCCACTGAGCCACATGCCCAGCCCCAGAATGGTTTATGTAAGTTATAAAAGAAATGGGATTTTCTGAGGGGCTTACAGACTGAGCTGTCTCATTGGGTTAGTAGAAGCCACAGCAAACACCAACTTCTGCTCACCCTTGTGAAAGAAAGTTTTAGAAAATGCACTTGGTGAATTGCATTCTGTGTTTGAGCTCTCTTTCATCTTTCTGTTTTGAAACCCGTTCTAGGCAGATGTGAGCTAATAGAAAGGTTTCTTTTTGTTTCTCTGCATTCTCATTATCTCAATGATTCCCAGCCTGGGCTCGCAAGCCACGTTTGTGTCTGTTTATGTGTCTCTAACTTGTGTCCTTGGGAATTGGGGTTTTCATTTGTTCTCTTTTCTCCATCAGAGTGAAAAAAATTTCTCAAGTGTAAGAACCTATTTCTTCTCAGCCTAATAATCAAATATATCTCTTAAGTGACTAATCATATCCAGTGCTGAGCCACATGAACAGGAAAGAGCTTCCAAACCTCCATCACGCATCTCCTCGATGTCTTGGAGCTTGCTCTCTGAGAGGTCCGTCTCCAGTGCTGTCTGTTACACCTCTGGAGTGTGTGAAGAGCTTCCCGTTATCTCACAGAATCCCACAGAAGCCCCGAAAGGCCAATCTGATCATTATGTCCTCTTTGCAGTTGGGAGACAGAGCAGAGAGATAGAGAGGAGAGTTAAGCACTTTGCCAAGGTGACTTGGGTACAGCATACAGCCGTGGGGTAAGACAGGGGCTCTGCAGCAACCCTAGCTGCCCACCCTGGGGCTGCAGAAAGTTAGTCATGGGCCAGAGAGTTGCTCATGGGAATGCTACCTTTCCCTGTGGAACTATTATGGATTCTGGGGGAGAGGCAGCCGTGGTCTTTTGTTGCATCCACTGTTGAGCCTATCAGTCTCCAGTGGTTAATTCTAAACCCATGGCCACACAGATGACCATGGCTAAACTCAGTACGTCACAAAAACAAAACGAAAAGACACAAAAGTAGGTATGGTGGTTTGAGTGAGATTATCCCATAGGCTCAGGTATTTGAACACTTGGTCCCCAGTTGGTGGCTCTGTGTAGGGAGGTTTAGATGTGAAGCCTTGTTGGAAGGAGTGCATCACTGGGGGTGGGCTTTGAGAGATTATTGTCTTCTCCCACTTCCAGTTTCCTATGTCTGCCTCAAGTTTATGGCTGCCAAATGTGATCTCTCTGCTTCTTATTCTGGCCATCTGCTGCATGCCTCTCCCATAAGTTATTTTTTGTCATGGTGATTTTAATCATAAAAACAAAACCCTGCTAATACAGAAGGGAAGTGACTCGTAGGGAGGAGGAGGGATAGAAGGCAAGAGGCAAGAGTAATTGGAATATGTGTTATAACCATGTATGAAATCATCATAGAATCAAAACTTCACACCCATATATGTGTTTTATGACTCACAGTCCCTGCTGCAGACCACATTGTATGCACAGGAGACCTTTATGGTTGCAGCACACCCAGAACCCTTGTGAAGGTGTTCCCTCTCCCTGCACACAACACTCCCTTTTCACTTTTAACACGTGAGGCAGTAGCCAGGCGGTGGTGGCGCACGCCTTAATCCAGCACTTGGGAGGCAGAGGCAGGAGGATTTCTGAGTTCGAGGCCAGCCTGGTCTACAGAGTGAGTTCCAGGACAGCCCGGGCTACACAGAGAAACCCTGTCTCGAAAAAACCAAAAAAAAAAAAAACATGTGAGGCAGTAATGGAGTCATTCTTCCCTTTGGCCCAAGACCCTTGACATAAGAAGAAAACATTATGTAAAAACAATTCCATAGTATTGAGAAGAAAAATAAATGTGGCTGGTTCCTGGATAAGAGAAATGGGATGAGGTTAACGGAGCAACAGTATTGGGAAGTCCCAATAGTGGTACACACTGCTGAGACACCTACAGGTCTTCTTGACATTGACATGAGTGAGACCATTAGATGCTGGAATGACATAATTTTATAAGCCCAATCTAATGTTTCAATATAAAAATTTTAAGCCAGAACAGAGAATAAACACTCTTCAAACATCCGCAAAGCAGTCTCAAGACCAGAATAGGCCTCAAGCCAAACATAAAAATGTCAAGAAATTTTAAGGGTAAAGCATTTTAGTGCTCACCTTTAATGCCTGTGCAACATTGTAAATAGAAACTAATAGTAACAGAGGGCTGGGCTTGGGGCATGGCTCAGTGGGGAACACGCTGGCTTAGCATGCAGGAAAGTCCTGGTTCAATCCATAGTACTGCAAAAACTGGTCATAGTCTATGTGACTATAGAATCCAGCATTTGGAGATGACGACAGAAGAATTGGAAGTTCAAAGTCATCCTTAGCTACATAGTAAGTCTTGGTAGAGAGGGGACAGATGGGGAAGGGGGTCTTTGGAAGTAGGTGTGGCTTGAATTCGTCTTCCTGAAACTCAGTGCAGGACAGCAATGCTGGGAGGTGGGATGCTGGGAGGTGGGGCCTGGGAAGGGTGTCTGTGCAGTGAAACTTCCTCCCCTACGAATAGGTCCATTCTTGCTATTTCAGGAGAGGGTATATTGTCTTCAAGAGTCATTTGTTATGAAAGTGAGCTTGGCTCCTCTTGCTAGTTCTTGACAGGTTCCTTCGATCTTGTTCTTTAGCAGCCTCCAGAGCCATAAGAAATACATTTTTTTCTTTATAAATTACCCAGCCTGTGGTATTCTGGTACAGCAGCCCAAAACAGGCTAAGCTAAGGAAAGGATGCCTCTCTTTTATTGAGTCTACCTATAATTACATTTAGAAGTGAGTGAGGCATGCCATGATTAGGAATACAAACAAAGAAGCACAAACAAAGATGGCACTGATGGACAGAGCCTTCCTGCTTGGTGTCCTGTCTTGCTTTGCCTGAACAAACTTTCCATGACCTTACAAAGACACATCTCAAAGCTCATCGATTTGTGGTGAAAAGTCCAGACAGCATTTAACTCTATCCATTGAGATCATTGATCCTTACCTATAATCCTATCTTGTAAGGAATCCCAATACCATGCCTGGCCCAGCTCTAAAACATGATCTCTGTAGGTGGGGTAACTTTCAGTGTTGACTGTTTAATTTTGATCCTTCAGCTGTGATTATTATTCCTAATTTTCAAGTATTGAAACCAAAGCCTGATTTACCCAAGATCACAGTTGGGTGGTTCTGGGTTCTACCTCTCCTGGTGGGGCGCCTGAATGTCAGATGTTGCTGCCACCAGGCTGGAAGGGTGAAGTAGAGTCTGGAACGAGCAGGTTCCCAGTCTGGTTGGGAGTGAGTGTGTGTGTGGGGGGGGAGGGCTTTCTTCAAAAATCTCAGTGCTATGGAGGTTTTAGGCGACAGCCTTCCCTGATGATCTCTAATGAAGCAGCTCTCTGAGACGATCTTAGCTTGCTCATACTTCTTTATTGAGGGTGAGTTTGAATGCATACATTTTATTTGGGGTGAACCAAGGATTATATAATTTTCGGGAAGGGCAAGAGAATATCCAGGAAGGGAAGGTCATTAGCTGAAGACTAAGGCTACTGAGATGCCTCATTACCATGGAGAGTCATTCTAGGCACTAGGTATGTGACTGAGTGCTTGTGACCACCTGGTTGGTAGTCATGGTTATGTGCCCCAAGGCAGGCATGGAAACAGGGAGGGAGTTAGCTCCTGATGGTCAGGAGTTCTGAGATTTTCAGGATTTGAGCATACTCCACCTCACCAGTCCTACACTGACTCTGGTGGCACAGTTCATGTGCTCTACAGTTAAGATTTGCTTTCCTGTGTTCAAAAGGACATGGAAAAAGTCTAGGAAAACAAGGGAACAAGCCCACATCTCTTGAGAGCCTACGTGTGCTCTACATTTGCCAGGTGGCTTCATATTTTATAACTATGACCTTATAGCATACCCATGGGAACTTCGTAAAGGTATTTGCAATCTCCATAAATCTTCTGTACCAAAGAAGGAAGCCATCTGGAAATTTGCTCAACGTCAAGTAGCCAACAAGTAGAAGTGCCACCATCTGAACCCAGGTCAGAGGTTAAAGCTCACTGTCTTTTCCACTGCCCCTCACCTGACCTCTGAGTTTCAACTTACCCTGCAGAGGAACATGGGCAGGTAGAAATGTCACTTATACTTTGTCAGCCCCTGGAGGTGTCCTGGAGAAGAACTTTGCCTTTGTAATTTGAAAGGGGTATTTATGAGATTAACTAAGCTAGGGAACTATTTAAGAAAGAAGAATGCTATTGATTGCTTAGTAGCTGCTGTGTAAATCACCCTGGGACACAGATCATCTACGACTCTAAAGAACAGAAGCCAAACAACTAATGATGGGACCCAGTAGCGGGCAGCAGGAGATACCACAGTACAGATGCCTAGAAAATGCATCATGGGCTCAGTAGGTATGAGCTCCATGGTTCTACTTTTTAAAACAGCACAATTGGTTAGATTTTAGAGAAAAGTCTAGGAAGTCTTAAATTCTAACAGCTAATTGCAATCATGTTATAGAAGCATAAATCACCTGGATTAACTTGCCGTGGACCTCAGTCCACAGGATAGCAGTGTATTGATTTAACAATAGGTTTGGTGACAGAGGTGGTCCTAGATACCCTTCCTACAGCCAAAGAAATATCTTCAATTATTGACCATGATACTTGCTTCTGCTTTTGTTACAGATTTTACAGCTATAAATTTAAAATCTACACAGTTCTTTGTATTTCAGGTTTACTGAAATTGAGATCAGTTTCCACCCACACAGAAACATAGTCCTGTAAATATAAATTCCAGACCCTCAGTTTTAGAAAGATGTAAAAATACTAAGACTTTGTGTTAAGATGTATGAAAAGGATGGTTTCTGAGCTTTCTTATTCCCTTCATTTACAATTGAGGAACATACACAGTAGCTGAGAGGTGCTTTTAGGTTACTATTTGGGGCAGAAGGTGAGACACAGGCAACAGGACATAGTGAAACTCATTCACTGGCATTCCTTAAAAGTCTTACTTAAGGGCTGGAGAGAGCTTAGTCAGTAAAGCACCTGCTATGCCATGCAGGCAGGCCAGCCAGGATTTGGTTCCATTGTAAAAGGCCACATATGATGACTAAGCATGTAATCCTGACACTAGGGAGGCAGAGACAGGAAGATCCCTGGGGCACACACTGGTCAGACAGCCCACTACACTCAGAGAGCTCCAGGAAATTGAAAAGAGTCCTTGTCCCACCTAACAAGGTCGATGTACTCCAGAAAGCAGCATCTAAGGCTGATCTCTGGCCTGCACATGCACATCACATGTGTACATGTACTTACACACATAACCACACTTAGGTAAAGTTGGCATATATAAGTCATGCATGTTTTCAGTATGAGGTTTGGCAAACTTGGTTATATGTGTACACCTGTGGATTCACAATTAATATACTGAGTGGCTCTGTCACCAAGTTTCCTACCAATTTTTCACAATGTCCCTCTCCTGCTCTCTGAATCTCCTAAGGTTCAGGATTTTCTTATCATTGTGGATCTGTCATGTTTTGTTTGAATGTATACTTGTTTGAATGTAGGTGGGCACAGGTATATGTGCAAACATGTTCACATGTGTATGTGTGTAGATTGGCATTGGTGTGTTTTGGCAATTGTTTCTACTTTGTTTATTGACAAAGTGTCTCTTGCTGAATCCAGAACTCTCTGACTGGGTAAGGTGGGACGATCCTGCCTCTATCCCTAGTGTGCTGTGACTACCCAAGGGCCACCATGTCACCCTTCCTCCCATCTCCTCATTTTCCACAGAGCTGGCTTCAGTTCCTATTGCCCTCTTTGTACTAAATAGATATTTCCTGGCATTCTGTCTTCCTCCATTCCTTGTGTCATTATCATATACATTTCATCTGTGTATGTTATAGACCCTACCATACAGCTTCATAATCACAGGAGTCCTTTAGTTCTGCTCCTGCATCTCTCCAGCCAGCACTCATCTACCATGATATCAGTCATCACATCCTATGATCAATAATAGAGTTGTACAATTGTTGTTTGATGCAATTGCCTTTTAAATCAATTAACAGAAGACAACGAGAACAGATCTACTTATATTCTCTTGTAATTTACATTGTCTTTCATAATTATCTATCTACTCACCTGTACTGTTGCTTTGTATTTCCTCATATGGACTTGGGTTAGAATCTCTTTATTTGCAACCTGAAGAACTTCTTATAGCATTTCTTGGGTGCAGATTCTTCTGTCCTCTGCCCCAAGTAGAGACAGTCCTGCTGCACCCTGGTAGATATGCACACCTCAGAGCTGAGGTGTAGAGCCTGGGGAGAGAGTGGCTGGAATCCTCAACTACCCAGGATCCCACTGAACTAACCCAGTTCTAATAGATAAAACAACAAAAAAGCCACCAACCATTCCTGAGTTTGTTGTGCTTTCTTTTTTTCTAGTGTTCTGATGTGGTTGGTTTTTTAACTGTTTTATCTTGTTCTGTACTGCTGGTAGAGAGAGGATTTACAGAGAAGTCATAAGTACCATCTTACTGGGGTTTTGTTTTGTTTGATAAGTTAATCCTGCAGTTATATTTTTCCTCTTTACAGTTTTTGAGAAGTTTTGGCACATATATGTATTGCAATGGTTCTGTCAATCTGATAGAACTAGATTAACCTGGGAGGTGGGCGATGGTTCGGCTTGTGAGGCATTATGATAACTAAGTAAATTGAAGTAGAACAATGTGTCCACTGTGGGTAGCACTATTCCCTTGGCTGGGAATTTGGACTGTATAAAAAGGAATAAGTGAGATGAGCTCATGCTGCTCTGCTTCTTGACCAGGGATACAACATGACCACTGCCTCAAGCTCCTGTTGGTCTGAATTCCCTGCCACCATGGACTGTGGGCCAGAATAAACCCTTTTCCCCTAAAGTTGCATTTGTCGAAAGTATTCTAACACAGCAACAGGAAAAGAAAGTAAGGTGTAGATATCATGTGATGAGAATAGTCTCCCTCACATCTCTTCTGTTTTTGTGTCTTTCCTCCTTTAGTTTTCTTGGTCCCCACAGTTAGTTTACTTTTATTTTCAAGTCACTTATATCATCTTATGCAGCTGTATAAAACCCAGGAATCACAAAGAAGAGAAAATATATTATATTTGCCTGAACATTTTGGAGACAGGGTCGCATGTAGTCCAGCCTGGCTCAGACTCAAAACATAGACTGAAATGACCTTGAACTTCTAATCCTAGTCCCTTGATGATATTTTTAAAAAGGAAGCCTTGATCAACTCAGGTGTTGTTCTTTAAGACTCTTACATTTTGTTTCCTGGGAAAAGCTTTTTCACTGGTCTAGAGTTCAGCTGGCCAGTGAGCCCCAGTGGAGAGAGACCTAAGTTTCATGAAGAATCATGGAAAAAGACTAGGAGAATTACAGTAGAAGAGGCTGAAAGGAAAGCTACATGGACTTTCCATGTGGAGTTTAAGTCTATTAGGGAATAACAGTGGTAATGAAGGGAAAGGCATTTTATTGGTTAGGGAGCTAAGGTGTCAGCCTGGAATAGGGTATTATGGTGAGCCAGATGGGTTAATGAGGAAGAAGGCAGCTTAGGGTAAAACTTCAGAAGAACCCAGCGGACAGGTCAGAGAATGGGACTCTGCTTCTTTGGATATTTGCAGGAAATCAGAGTTTCAAGATTACTCATGTCTATGGATGTAGGTAAATCAGAATGATGGAGACATGGAGGGAATGAGTTGGGTGAAGCTGTCCAGAAGCAGCCATAGAAGTGGTCACACCAGGAAGGTAGCAATGTTCTGAGGCCCTTAGGATCACAGCCCAGGTCCTGACATCCCCAACAAGTTAGGTTTGGCTACTTGTCCTCTATAAGCCAATAAAAGGGACAGGTACTGGTAGAAAGCCAAGAAAAATTTATTCATGTGTCTTTATTGGGATGAGGAAAGAAGAGGTTCACAGACATCTCCCCCATCTCCATTTTCCAGTCTAGATAAGATGTTTAAGTTTAAATAGAAGGCAAGCCATTTGCATAACTTATCAGTGCTGGTCAAGGTATAGTCCCACCCACCATTGGCCCACCATTGTCTTGGCTTCCAGTCTCTCTTGCAAGGAATTCTGACAAGTTGTCAGAACTGTGTGAAAACTCTTCTTTGGCCAATACCAAGGCTTCAGCTTTCTCTCTTCTCTTGGCATGAGAGTCCTGGGGAAATTCTGATTTCTTGAGGACCACTGTGTCAGTAGTCTGACAGCTGGAGGAGATGCATAAGTGTCTTCAAAATGTCCTCATCCCTGCCAGGATGGTTTCAGGAGCACTAGCCAGAGGAAGCAGCAGCAGCATGTAGATGCTTGGAGGGATGCTGAAGCCCCGCCCCAACCATATAATTAATAACTTAATACTTTAATTGTGTTGCTATGGTACAGGTTGTAAATATTGAAACTCTGGAAGTGTAGACTAAGATGGAAATCAAGTCTTCTCACAAAGAAAGATCTAGCTTAAAAACATCAGACTCTGATTCAAAACTACTTTCTTACTGTGCCTTTTCATCATCCCCTGATGGAGGACAATGATACTAGCCAGCTCTCAGGAAACAACAGACTTGATTCCAAGCAAACAACTCAAAACCAGTGTCTTTCAATGACCTGCAACTCCACGTATCCTGCCAAATAGGCATCCAGCTCTCAAAACGGTCATTCTGTAAGTTTCTTTCATTTTCCCACCAGGCCCAGGATCTGTGAAAAGGAGAAGCCAGCTTCTTCAGACATCATGGTGAGAAAAACTATGCAGGAGGGACAAGCACAGAGGAGCTAAGGGAGGTGACAGCTCAATAGATGTGACAAACAACTGTGCATTTCAAATGGTCAATCACAAACTGGAACAACCTGAAAACATCAGAGATCCATTATGATGGAAATAATGATCTCTGGACAAGGGATACTTAATGGCTTGCAAATTTAGATACAAAATAAATATTCATCTACATTCAACTGGTAACTTTTGAGTTCTGGCTGTTTTAAATGGCGGAGAGTGTTACCTGGAACAGTGGGGACACTTTCAGAGAAAAAGAAAGAGCAAATAATTCATCTTCCATTTTAATTTCGCTACAATTGCAGATAGAGTGGCATGCTACAAATGTGAATGATACACAGAGGGTATCATTTTTACATTCCAGAGTATCTCACTGTTTGGGCGGAATTGTTCTCTTACTGGAATCACTCACAAAGCAACCTATTATGTGGTGAGAGGGACCCTCCAGGCACCATTGAAATTAATATGAAAGGAACAATCCAGAATGCCAAGCGCAGTGCATAAAACGTAGGTAGGTGGTGGAAGACAGATAAGCAGCCTGGGAGGGTTAACTTGCAGAATCCGAAGCTGCAGAAAGATGTGTTATGTAATTTACATTACAACCAGTCACGATTTCAGAATGGGTAATGAAAAGCTCATATAGTTAAAGATTGAATCCATAAAAGCCACAAAAAGCCATGCAGCACAAGAGAACCAAACGATGGGTAAACAGACAAAGAAGGAAAGCAGAGTGCGGGAGGAGGATGCTGGACTTGCTTTCAAAGAGTCATCTGGTCTTGGCATCTGCGTGCTGCGTGTTGCAGTGTGTCTCAAGGTGAGTTAGTTCAAAAGCAGGGTTTGGCAACCTTTGCAAACCTGACATTTGGGGCCAGATTGTTCTTTGTTGCAAGTGACAGGAATGGGGGGTGGAGTGTGTCAGTACATTGTGGGATGTTTAATGGCATCCCAGGCCTGAACCTACTGAATACCAGTAGTCCCCACAATTGTAACAACTAAAAATGCCTCTGATGCTACCAAGTATCCATATGGAGGGCAACTCTGTCCCCTTTGCTTAAAGGGAAGCAGTGGCAGAAACAACTCCAGGGAGCTATTTTACCTTGTAATTATATGCATACCCCTTCTAAAGATTTTTTTTAATGTTTTCTTTATGTGCATGTGTGTTTGTTTGTGTGAGGGTGTCTTGTATGTGAGTGTGCCTGAAGAGACCAGAGGAAGATGTCAAATCCTCTGGAGCCAAAGTTACTGGTAGCTGTGAGCTGTCATGTGGATGCTGGGAACTGAACTCAGGTCCTCTGTAGGGGCAGCAAGTGCTCTTAAGTACCAAGCCACTTCTCCATCCCTCACCTTATCATTTAAGGAGGACTAATTAATATAATGTTAACTTTGGTCAAAAAAATCCAAATTAATCTAGAGCAGTGGTTCTCAACCTTTCTAATGCTGCAACTGTTTAATACAGTTCTTCATGTTCTGGTGACCCCAATCATAGAATTATTCTTCTTGCTACTTTGTAATTGCAATTTTGCTACTGTTATGAATTGTAATGTAAATATCTGATATGCAGGATATTTGATATGTGACCCCCAGGTTGAGAACTGCTGCTCTAGAGGGTAAAATAATCATACATTAATACATATATATATACATATACATATACATATATACACACACACACACACATATATGTATATATATGAATACACACACATATGCATTCTAGAAAACTCTCTTGTGATTTCAGCCCCCAGTCTATCTTAAAGCAATCAGGTAGGGTTTGGTCTCCTGTCCATTCACATAACAAGCAATGTTTTGTCACAGACTAAAACCACATGCTGGTACTCTCCTAGGACACAGTGACAACAATAGTTTAATTGAATGCTTCACTTGGTGTCATACAGAAAGAAAAGTGAGGTTTACATTACCATAGAAGGGAAGAAGAGAGGCAAATGAGAGGCAGGTGGACAAGACTAATGGTCAGTCAGGTGGTCACTAGGATGCCACAGGCATAACTATTCTTTCATAGTAAGCTACTCTTCAAGACTGCACACTGGCTGCATGGCATCACTGTGACTTGGACTCTTTTGCTATGCAGAGATAGGACTAGAGCATTAATTCCATGAGGCAGGAATGGTGACTCAGTGATGTTCGTCTTTGGATCTGTAACACCAGACCTGGTGTCTGCTCTGCGGTAATCAGTCAGCTAATGTCCCTTGAATGAATGAATGAATGAATGAAGACAGAAATACTCACATTCAAGCCCATGGATTACAATGTCAACGTCTTAACAAGGCCTCCTGTTATCTCTGTGCTGCAGGCAGCTCCATGATCAGTGGTCAATGAATGTGGAACCCTGCATGTAAGAATTCTGGCTGTGTTGCTCAGGCAACAAAAGCCATCTAGTTCCTGCCCAGGCAAGTATATTGCCTGAGTCCTTTGTCCAGACTGCAAAGCATGGTGTAAGGATCCTGTATGCTTGCTCACAAGTGTCTCTGTTCTTGAGAAGGACTACATTCCTCCACCAAGACCCAGATGAAGACATATTGTAGGGAAAGACATCCATGCATGCTTTACAGAGGGTAACACCACTCAGTGCTCAATGGATGAAGGCACATGCAGGTTTGGGTCTTCAACCCAGTCCCATTTTTAGGAAATTTCTGAAATAGCCACTCATGGGTAGCATGTGACTTTACTGCCATGCTGCAGTTTGGGCAAAGGCTATGCAAATGTAATCATATGAGGCATTGAAGAGTTTATCTCATCTTAAATGGCATTATCTGTCATTTTGAGACTTTTAACATCTCATTTCAAATGAAAAATCAAGTGTGGGCCAAAAAGCAGAGTGGCTGGAGGAATGAGGAGACCGTAGCTCCTGGGAGGAAACAGAAACTCTCTCAAAGACCAGGGCCCAGCGAGTGGCGTGCTCCATTACACATTAGGCTGGTGAAATGACAGTGCCCAGAAGCTACTGAGAATGGTAATGACAGGCAATAAAATACCCCTTTAAAAACTCCAGCAAAAGATCAAGGCAGTAGATTGTAGCAATGCTGTAAAAACCAGCCACTAGCAGATTAGCAGAGGCAGGGCGAGAAAACCCAACTGAAAATTACTCAGTCATACCAAACGCTGCAGGGGAAAAAACGAGGCCAAGAAAGCAATCAAAACCAAACAGAAGCAAGGTGTGTTTGTGTCCTTCTGTGGTTCAAATGCCTTGCAGAGATGGTTCAGGGGTTTCCAGTCCCAATCCAAGCAGGGGTGTGGGGTGGGGTGGTGAACAAAACCTTTGCTAGGAGCAAAAGTAAGCCAGATCTCTGTTCCCATCCCACCTTCCCAAGTATCTTAACAGGAGAACCCAGGTCCATCGAGAGGATTCGAAGTTGCCCTCATAAAACACAACATACATTGTGCAAATTCATTAAGCTTGATTCTGCAACACATGTGACAGACCTCCTAAATTAATTGTATTCAATGTTTTCAGTTGTAGAAGATTTCTGACTCATACAGGCAGTAATTATCTTTAATGGCGTTCTTGGGTCTTTGATGATAAATTAGGCAACAGCGATAATTTGATAGCTAAGGTTGTTTAGTCAGAGGTACCCTCAGTGACCTATGGAAGTTACTTTTTTAAAAAAATAAGGTCTAAAAATTACACAGGTTAATTGCATTAAAGATTCCATACTGTTAGGACAGAGATACAGTTCTATAAATAAACTAGTGTGGCTTCCTTTTAATAATTGCTTATCTCCTCATGAAGTAGTGGAATTACACATGCCAGTTCTTTGGCTCTGAACAGGAACGGCTCAGAGTCTCACTGGGCTCCACAGAGCGGCCCATCACTCCATCATCTCGGTGGCCCTGTGTGGTGATACACTCTCTCACCCCACAGTGGAGGGAAGGCAAGGCAGTGGTGGTGTGGCTTCTCCGAGAAGAGGCTTTATCTCACCTGAGATACCTGTTGATGTGCTCTGGCTCAATCAGCAGCTGGGGCTGGCCAAGGGGATGCGGGTCAACCAATCCAAACAGTTCTCCACCCATTACTAAGAAACTTGCTGGACTCTAGTGGAGCTGACTTCAGAGTCTAGAAAGGAATCCCTGGCTCTGACTAGCCTCTCACAGCATAGAATGATGCTGTCAAACCAAGAATCTCTTTCCTGGGTTTTCAAGACCCACTTAATGTGAGGTGAACTTGCCTGAGAAAGGGATGAGTGGATAGTGGTAGAGCTGGAGGGAGACACTGCCTCACCCAGAATTTCAACCAACCCAAAGCCAACTTTGTCTCTAACAAGCAACTGTTTTCATCAACTAAATTCTCTGCATTATGAGTTCTGTTAGTTTTT
The DNA here is from genome assembly GCA_021653895.1 of Mastomys natalensis. Taxonomy (NCBI): domain Eukaryota; kingdom Metazoa; phylum Chordata; class Mammalia; order Rodentia; family Muridae; genus Mastomys; species Mastomys natalensis. The sequence goes on from JAJTUV010000307.1 coordinate 64,570, forward strand.
GTGGGGAAAATGGATTGTCACCAGACAGAACTGGTAAGGTTGAATGAGCCCAGACCCTGTAAATCTCAGAATTAAGAACTGTAGGAATGGGGCCACTCCCTGCCTGCTTCTTCCTCCTCTGGAACACACAATCACAACACACAACTGAGAGGACCATGATAATCTGTCACTTAGCATAAAAACCCTGGAGTTCTCCATGCTAATAAGGTATCTAGATAGGCTCCAAGTGTTCAGCCAATGAACTTCCCTTCCTGGGCATTTCTTCCATAAAAGGTATTTAATCCCTGGTTCACCATGAGTAAGGTGTATGCATTCACATCCACCATCCACTAAAGCAGTTTGAACAAGCAAGTACAGTGTCTTCATCAAGGTTTGTTACAGGGAGAGGCCTTCCTCATAAAGAGCTGCACCTAAATCTCCTGTAGAAGGCCTTCTCCCTCCCAACCCTTTCGTACTCTCGGCACTCACTGGGAACCAAACTGGGTTTCACCCTCATCCCAGGCTCTTGGAACATGGATGCCCTGAGGGGAAGCGTGGACCATGAAGCCCGGTTCCCAACTTCCAGCAGTATGCCACAGCACGTGGCTACACAGGAGACTGGGAAGCACAGCAATCAACCCACATTCTGCTGTTTCCTACCTGGAAAACACAGACTAAGGACTGCCATTATGGAATGCGACTGTGTTCTGCCTCCTCTGAGCAGCTAATCAGAGGTGCTCTGGGCACACCAGTGGCAAGGCAGACAGGCAGCCCTGCAAGTTTTTCCAGTGTCCCTGTCTTATTCCATGATCCCATCCAAGATAACCAAGCCGTAATGGTTTATTCTTGGGGTTTCTTTGACTTCTCCAGACAGCAGCAGTTTCTCATATTTTCCCTTTTTGTGTTGGTCTTGACAGTTCTGAGGAGTTCTGGTCAGGTATTTTGTAGAACATTGTTCAGGTTTGTCTTGCCTGACCCTTTTCTCACAGTTAGATTGGAAGTACAGGTTTGTGGGAAGAAGACTTGTGTCTTAGGGTTTTACTAGTGTCTTAGTTAGGGTGAACAGACACCATGACCAAGGCAACTCTTATAAGGACAACATTTAATTGAGGATGGCTTATAGGTTCAGAAGTTCAGGCCATTATCATCAAGGTAGGAGTATGCAAGCATCCAGGCAGGCATGGTGCAGGAGGAGCTGAAAGTTCAAGATCTTGTTTCAAAGGCAAACTGGCTTCTAGGCAGCTAGGATGAGGGTCTTAAAGCCCATGTCCACAGTGACATACTTCCTCCAACAAGGCCACACCTACTACAAGGCCACACCTCCTAATAGTGCCACTCCCTGGACCAAGCATATTCCAACTACCACAATTGGGTATTAAGTGGTCTTATCTCATTTTGTATCAAAGCTACACAGTCGATCATTGTCTTGGAATCCCCTCCTATCAATCACCCCCAAGGACATGCTGTTTATAAGCATGGTCTTGGTGATGAAGGAAGGTGTGCACCTTGGAGACCCGTGAAGTAGCTTGGCAGGAGGATGTCAGAAAGAATCCAAGATAGAACACAGGCTTTAGTTGGGTTATTTGGAGTGGGTCTAGAGAAGCAGAGGTTTCCATGGTGATGTAATGCTGTTAGGAAGCAGGACAATTCTCTGATTGGGTGTCTCAGTAAATCTCATCTGTAGGGTTGAGAAACTAGTACAAATCTCACTAAAAATAAAAGCATTACTGATAAAAATGAGCATCTAAATAGGAAGCCAATGTTATTGATCTATTTCCCATGACTACAACAAACTGCCAGAGCCCCATGAGGTGCTCTGTGCGAGAAGAGGTTTGCTTAGCTCAGTCTTTGAAGAACATAACACAGGCTCCGGTGAGTACTCACTGGCTACATTATCTGTGGTGAATGTATCATGGCAAGAGTAAGCGTGAAAGGAAGCAGTCATTTGGGGTGTCAGGAAGCCACAGGTAGGGGGAAAGGGTTGGGTTTTCAAAACAGAAACTTTCAAAGAAGTTTCTGTTGTGCAACTGACATCCCAAAAGAGCTTGATCCCTCCCCTATCTTATCTCTCCCCTAGACTATGCTTTAAAAAAAAAAAAATTATATATAGAATAGAGTTTATTTAGGGCATGGGGAGGGGGGAGTTGAGAGAGTAGTAGAGACAGAAAAAATGGGAGAGAGAGAGAGAGAAAGAGAGAGAGAGAGAGAGAGAGAGAGAGAGAGAGAGAGAGAGAGAGAGAGAAGAGGTTGACCATGAACACATAGAGAGAGAAGGAGCAAAGAGGAAAGAGGGAAGAGAGGAAGAGAGCAAGAGATAGACTCTGCTTTTTAAAGGCCCCACCACCTTCCACATTCACCATACTGGGAATCAAGCCTTCAACACAGGAGACACACTCAAATCCTACCATAGCCATGTACCTTACAAAATCACCCCTTATTTACATGTCCTGTTAGATTACTGAACCAATCAATCAGTCTGCAAGATGGCACAGAGTCAGGGGGTGGTGGGGTAGTTAGTATTGCTGTTTTGTAAGTGAACACACACACACACACACACACACTCACACACACACACACACACACACACACTCACACACACACACACAAACACACACACATGCACACACACACATTATTAATGTGATTTTCCCTCCTGTTTGCTGTCAGAACCCAGCCCAGCAATCTACATGGAGAACCACTGTCTGAGCATGCTGAAATGGGAGAAAACCTTCGGCAACCTGGATATTTCACTTCTGTATAACTGGATATTTTCTTTTTGCATTTCTGTTTCCTCTAAGAATAAATATAGCAAATCTCTAGTCAAAGGCATACCAATCCTTATTTCTACCAATCTACCTAATTATAGATGCCTACAGCCCTCAGAACTTTACCTACAGGGAGGGGAGAAGCTGTCACTTGTGTAGAGGCCAAGGTCATTCATGGCTGGTGAGAGGAGTGTTTGGTGCTAGTGGCACAGTGACTTTGTTTAGTCTCTAATTGTAGCCATCCTGGCAGGACTGAAGATCTAAAGGCACCTGTGTCTCTCCTCTCCTTGATTGTCAGACTACTGAAACAATAGCTCCAAGGTATTAGCTTTCCCCAGCAATCTTAGCCTAGGAGAGGGAAAAGGTTAAGCCTGTGTCAGTGGGAGAGGAGCTTGTCTCTGGAGAAGACGTCACTGAGTTCTGACCATCGTTGGACTACGTGGGAGGAAGTGATGAAACCAGGACAAGGATGGGCCAGTAATCGCAGGACCATGCCCTGACCAGGACTGCTCAGTCAGATACACTTCTTAGTCTCTATTCAGACCCCAGCCTTATGTCAGAACCCCGTACTCAGACTGGGGAGTAGGCATTGTTACTAAGTCTCTATGTTCCTCTGCCCGAGGCAGCCACACTGAATACACCTCCTCTCTCTGCTTTGCATTATTCCTTGTTGCTTTAATGGCTTGTGGATGGTTGGCTAAGCCTCCATGGTTAGAGTCATTAGCGCCCAGGCTCTGACCCTAACAAATTCTGTAACATGGTCAGGCAAAATTAGGAAGTGCTTAGTCCCATTTTGTCACAGTTTCAGAACAACCTTGAGTGTGGCTTGGTAGGAAACTGTCTGTGCCTATTTAGGAAAAAACTGAGCTGGGTGTCAGAGTCAGGCCAGTCAGGGGCACCTCCTCTCTCAGTGCTAACCCTGAGCACCAGGGGAGGCCCTTCCCCACCCCACATGCTGTTTTGTGAAGCAGTCACACATAAAGGTCTCTGACTGACACACAGCACAGTGAGCTGCACTGCACTTCCTTGTGGCATTTGCTCTGACTTTTAAGTATCTCTCAGGTAAACAGTATGAGTCAGGCTTGGAAGAGCCCCAGAGAGTCTGGACTATGGTCAGCTGCAGTGTCCTTGGGGGGCCCCATGGCATCTAGCTGTTTGGCCTCTCCTCTAGGTTATTTGCTCCAGCAGCAAGCATGGAAAAGAATTTCTGGATGAGTCAGTGAGGAGAGTTAAAGTTTATTAACATAGAGATAAACACAGCGAGCATGTGTGGGGACCTCTCAAGGAAGGTTAGCTTACATACTATTGCAGTGGACATGGACATCAACTGGGTGACTCTCTGGTAAAATCTCTAAGGGTTATCAGTGACTTTTTCTTTCTTTTTTCATTTTTGACAAGAGAGTATAGGCTTTAGAGGTGCCTTGTACAGAATTAAATCTGATCAAAATCAGGAGCCACAGGGATGAACAGGGGCACGGGATTCCCTGTCAATGAGGTTTCTGGATTCCTAGAAAATATCAGGCTTCTGTCTGGGAAGGGGTAAAGGCCTTCAACACTTGTTACTTGTGTTGGGATTCTTGATTCTCTGGTTGCTGAGGCTTTAACTAGACTCCTGGGCATTCGTGTGTGTGCACGAGAGGATGGGAGAGCTCTCTTTCCCTTCTATGACCCTATAATTTCTGGTTGTTTTTTTTTTTTTATCCTGCCTCAGTGGGACTCCAGGACCTCTTCTCTCCCTGGCTTTCATAAAAGGGAAGCTGGACTGAAACACACACACACACACACACACACACACACACACACACACACACAGAGTTGTTACCTTCTCAGCCAGGATTGGATCCCCAGCTTGTTCTCCGGCTCAATTGGGCCACAATCCCTTTGTCATTTCTCCTCTTGGGCTTGAACTTCAAGACACAAGAAGAGCTTCAGAAGGCTACTCTGGATGTCTTAGTTAGGGTTACTATTTCTTTGGGTGGTCTCACAATGGCACATGTATCTGGAGACTTCCTGAGCAAGGCTTTGTGTCCTAATTTCATCAGTGATGTCCATGGCCATGTGGTCAGCATCTTTCCCTCCAGAATGAGGACAATGGTAGGATAAAGCACACAAAATTCCCTCTTCGACCATTAAGTGACAAGGACAAAGGTTTCCTTTAACAGCCCAAAGTGCATGCCTAGCAGATCAGCTGTTAGGAAAATGCAACAGAGGGGTTCAGGGTCTGGACTCTAAATGACAACCTTATCGTCAAGTCACTTGGATATTCCCTTAAGAACAGACTCAGGAAGATGTCTTATCTGTGCTAATAAACCGAATTCTAGGGTTTTCCAGGTGCTGTCTTCAGAAAGAGTTTCCTGTATTGATCAAGAATCTACTGGAGCACGAGTCCATGTGTCACCCTGGCACAACACCAAGTGTGCTTCTGGAGTATATAGTTATCTTTCTTGTTCTGACAAAAGCAGCTTAAGGAAGGAGGGGTTTATTTTGGCTCACAGTTTGAGGGTGCAGATTATCATAGTGGGAGGGGCAAGGTGGCAGGAGCCCGAGGCAGCTGGTCACATTGCATTCACAGTCAGGAAGCAGAGATCAATGGATGCTGCTGCTGCTGCTTGCCTTGCTTTCTCCCTTTGACTCAGTCCCTGACCCCAACACAGGGCATGGTGCCACCCACATTCAGGACAGGTCTTCCTATCCCAGTTAAGCCCAATGGAGAAACTCCATCATAGACATGCCCAGAGAGATTTGTCTCCGGCTAGCTGATTCTAGATCCTGTCAAGCTGACAACAGTTACCATCTCAGGGAGCCTCAGGGCCCAGCCTGCTCTCAAGGAGAACTAAGCTTAAAAGCCAAGTACTCCTCTGTGTATTCACTTGAATGACACACTCTCTCACACAACAGGAGCAGCCCGCTGATAGATGGAAGGTGGGCTTTCTGGCCCTGCTGGTGATTTGAAGAAAATGGGTTGCCCTTTAAAAAAGAAAAAACCGGGAGCTTTTGTTCTGCACCAGTAAGATAGAGTTCTTTCACTCCAGCAGTCAGCTTCTATACCACGAGCATTCTCCTGTGTGGAAAAATCAATAAAGACAATAAATGAGAGGCAATCCCATTGAGGGCTGCTTACTAAGTGATTAAATGTTTCAAAGCCCAAAGACTTGCACGCTTCGGGAGACAGATCGGAACGAACATATGTAAACGGAATTAATGCTCAAATAACTTTCTAGTTACTTAGCACAAATACGCGATTATTAGTACAGCCATAATTTATGTTTCAATATTTATCCCCATTTTTCTCAGAATGAAACCTTTAATCTACTTTGCTGACACAGTTTGTAAACAGACGTGGGAATCTTTTTGAAACCATCTTAGGCTTTCGCGGAGAGGCTTTGGGGAGATTTGGTTTTGGGTAAGATGGGGATGATCTCTGAGGTCCCCATCTGATAAGAGAGACATATGGTTTTACAAATTCAGAATTTGCCAGAAAATAGGACGGTTAGATTTCTGGTTCTGCTGTGAGGACACTGAAACAAAAATAGGATTTTCAGGGTGTTTATCTGAAAGGTCCTTTGAATTATACAAGGCTCTTGGAGGAGGGTGCTGACCATGTAAACAAAATATACTCACCCCGGATAAGGCACCCACGGTAGAAAAAGGATGATCGAACCAAATCTAGTTTGGGGTATTCATGAGTTTATTGGGGGTCACTTACAAGAGCACAAGAGCATAGGAGGGGTCTTTGGAGGAGCATGGGGGTGATCCTCAAACAGCTACAGCACTGAAAAGTCTCATGCCAGCATGCATCATGATGAAGTTTCCACAGCTGCTTAACCTCTTACCTCCCCTATGTATTCTAGTACCTCCAGGCACTGCATGCAGCTGGGGTAGAATTTCACACAAGGAGGAGGTACAGGAATCTCAGGTGAGTCTGGCAGTCTTCCCACCCTCTTCTATGAGGGAATGTTGACATCTCATACCTGTTAAGCTTTCTTGTGGGTAATGGCAGCTCATCTGATTAAGACGGTAATGCCACAATAAAGAGACATGCTTAGAAGGACATGGCCGTCTCTCTGAGTACACACCCTGAACAGCTTTGGGTCTAGCAGAATGGTGCTCACTGTTTGTTCTCCTTGATGGACCACCTTCTGGGTCAGTCCACATCCTACCTTGCTGCATCCTGCAGGTTTTGTGTCCAGTGTATCACTCACTCCCAGGAAGCAATCACATTGCCATGGCCTGAAAATGACGGTGTTTTGGATGCTTCCCAAGGTTTTTCCAACCTTGCATTGCTGTGTGGCTTTTCCTGGAGAGAGGCCTACTTGCTCCAGATAGAGCACCATCAAAGAAAGGGTTCTGTAAAAGTCCAGCTTGATGAACAAATGAGTGTATTGGAGATAATTAGGAAAATATGGATAAAAAGTTTCAGGACCAGGAACAACTTTTTGTATCAGCAAAATGTCTGTCCAACATGAACTCATGAAAGGTGCATGATTGGAGCACTCTACCTGACTGACGGGTAGCCTAGTAGGTCAGAGAGTCTCATCCTCAGTCCTTACTGCCTTTATGAAGTTGGAGGAGGGGTATGAATCTTGTAATTTTCTGTGACTTCCTGAGACTTCTAAGTTTCTTACTTTTAGAATCACACAGAGCCTCCCTCCAGGATGGAAATATTTCTACTTGGAGGATTTTGGAAGATATTATCTGTTTGGAGGATATCCCCTATGGATATAGCATCCAGAAGGGACAGAAATGTCCAAGGTCAACTGTTTCACTGCCTTCACCCTGTCAAACTGACTAGGAGAGGGCAACACACATATTCAACGAGTTAGAAAATACAGAGAAATTGCTTCAGGCTTCTTTGTCCCTTGACTGAGAAAAGAGCCTTGGATTTGAATTCCAGCCACTCACTCTAGCTGGTCGAAACTTGTTTGATTTGAGCAAGGACAGTTCTGGACTCCTTCATTTATTTCTGTGGGTGTCATCATGATTTAGTGATAGTTCTCTGCTTGGTTCATTCTGAGGCTTGAATTTGGCCCAACAATGGAAATCAATGAAATAAACTTCTCACCTGAACAGACTTATATGGCATAATTGATTCTTGAAGGGTTTGAATAGGCCCTTCATCCTGAATCATGAGATTATTGGGTAAATTTAACCTAAAATCTATTTGTTTTATTTAGCATAGGACTAAAAATGAGATTTGTTTCCCTTTTCTGCTAAGTAGGAAAGACTAGGAAAAGAGATCCTAGAGAATGTGGAAGGATGTTATGGGGTATAAGCATTAGGAGCATCTCTGTCTCCTGACCCCACCCAGAAGATGCTTTCTGGTCCATTAGGTCTACACATTGTAACAATAGCATCATCATAGTCACAAGGAAATTAACCAATCAAAATTCTCATAAAGCTTAAGAGCAATAGTGGGACAACAAAACACAAATAGTATGAGCAGGGATATCCAGAATTAAGGGGAAAATGGAAGACAAAATAAACCCCATTGAAGAATGCATCACCAATATATTATAAACAAGAAGCACTGGCTTTACAGAAAACTGAGTCAAAAGACACAAGGAAGAAATTAGGGAAAAGTAAACAAAATACAGAAAGAAAGAAAGAAAGAAAGAAAGAAAGAAAGAAAGAAAGAAAGAAAGAAAGAAAGAAAGAAAGAAAGAAAGAAAGAAATGTAAGATGAGAAGCAAGACAGTGGATAAGGAGGGTAGATGACAGGAACTGAAACACAGATCACCAAGGTCCTGAATGGAGAGTGTACTGACAGGGAGAAGGGAAGTACAATCAACAGGAATATCTGTGAAAGCATCAAGTCTCCCTCATCCAACTCAGAGAAACAGAGATTATGAGGTTGTTTGAATGAGAATGGACCCACAGGCCCATTTTAAATGCTTGGTTCCCAGTTGGTGGAACTGCTTGGGAAGGATTGAGGTTGTGGCCTATTTGGAGAAAGTATCTCAGAGGTGGGGCAGCCTTTGAGGTTTCAAAAGCTCCTGCAATCCCCAGTACACTCTTTTCCTCCTGCTTACAGTTGGAGATGAGAGTTCAGCTGTTGCTGCTGCCATGTCTATGATCTGCCATCATGGACGTTAACACCCTGGAACCAGAAGCCCAAGTAAATGCTTTTTTTTTTCATAAGTGGCATTGGCCATGATGTTTTATTACAGCAATGGAAAAGTTACTAATACAGATTGACATCAGGAAGTCATGTTGTAAAAAGTATGTTAGTAGACTTTCAAGCTCATTCCCTAACAAGAATGGACAGAGTTTAATAACCTGGAAAGACAGAAGACCAAGACATAAGGAAAAAGGAAGTAATAGCTTTATCCATTTGTCCTAGGATTGGCCTGTAGACTAGGGATCTGCTAAAATGATGGTGGCTTGATTATTTTCAGAGCCCCTGGGTTCCCCCTTTTCCCATATTGATCCTGTTTAGATACCCACCCTTGTGTCTTCCCACTTTTCTTCACCAAATGTCTTCATTTGGTCACAGGAAGCCACTATCTCAGGGAGTACAGTTTTAACTTTTTTCTTCTTCTAATATGTTAGGGAAATCTACCAAACCTTATAAAACTAAAGAAGGGGTTGGAGAGATGGTTCAGTGGTCAAAGCATTGACTGTTTTTGCAAATAAACCAAGTTTGATTTTCAGCTCCCACATCAGGCCATTCTCAACTGCCTATAACTCCAACTTCAGGGGACTTGATGCCCTCTTTTGACCTTTTTTGGGGATGGAGATACACACACATTCAGGCTCACTTGAAACTTTCAAAACACAACAAAATTTAAAAAGGAGTAGTTCATGGTTGGAAGACAGGATAAGTCTCTGAGAAAAGTTAAGCTAGGAATCCAGCTGAGAGACATTGGATGTCAACAAACCTTTATAAATTGGAAGGGGGCATATTTAATATAAGGTTTCTTACTTGGTCACTCATATATAATGACATCATAAAAACAATCACAAATGTTCAAGGACTAAAGAGACACATTGCCCTCAGATGTGGGACAGAAAGGGCTGCTTAAGTAGGAAAACCACTGAAAGAATTAAGGTGAAATTTAATCTAAACAAGTAAAGCTACACTACTGGTAGTTACATTATTAAAGGCACGTGTGAGTGTATGTGCAAAATCTAGAAAATTCTCATGACAAAGTTAAGAAAGTTAAAATAATAGAACTTGTGGGCTGGAGAGATGGCCCAACTGTTAAGAGCATGTGCTGCTCTTGAAGAGGACCTGTGTTTGGTTCCCAGCACTCACATCAGGTGGATTACGGCCACAGAAAGGACATAGCTACTCATGAAGCTTCAATCCTACACAAAAACTACAGCAACTAAGGAAAGCTGAGAGTGGGAGAAATAGCCTCCCCTAGGGAAGAGTATGCCAGTTGGTTGACTAAAACTGTCTTAGTTGGGGTTTCCCACGCCAGTTCTGGGACAGGGATTCTGATGCCTCTGGCTCTTTGGGCACCTGCATTGAATTGCCCATACCCCCTACCAGATATACATTAAAAATAAATTGAAATGTAAATAAGATAACCAATAAAAAATTTAAAAAGGAAAAATTAAAAATAAAATAATTAAAAATAAAACGAATCTTTTTTAAAGGTAGCAAGTCCTTGTCTACCAATACCTACCTTAACTATAAATTCGACCAAATGCAGAGATAGCTGAATAGATTTAAAAAAAAAAAAAAAGTCAACTACAAAGAAAGAAAAACAAACTCATCCCAAAGAGAAAAATAAATACTTGATTAAAATAAATAAAAACATATTAACATATGAACTTAACCTTAGGCTCAGGGATCATAGCAGAAAAGGGGGTGAAAGGATTATAGAGCCAGAGAAACAGGCAGTTTGTTGTGAGATTGTGTATCCTATGAATTTCAGAAGCTACAGTCATGAAGTCTAGATAACATGGCTGCCTAAACATGAGCTGAACAGGGACAACACCAGTGAGCATGCTAAATGGACCAGAGGAAATCTGCTCATGAAGCCTCAGTCCTACACAAAGAACTCCAGAGACCAAGGAAAACTGAGAGCTGGAGAAATGGCCTTCCCCAGGGAAGAGCACGCCAGTTGATTGATTAATACTGTCTTAGTTGGGGTTTCATTGCTGTGAAGGGACATGACCAAGGTAACTCTTATAAAGGAAAACATTTGAAATGTAAATAAATAAAATATGCAATAAAAACCCACCACCAACAAAAAGCCCTTTAGCTGAGGTTGGCTTACAGTTTCAGAGGTTCATTCCATTATCATCATGGTCCAGGTAGACATGGTACTAGAGGAACCGAGACTTCTACGTTTTGATCTGAAGGCAGCCAGGAGGAGACCGTCTTCCATATGCAGCTGGGAAGAGGATCTGAATCACACTGGCCAGACTTGAGCATATATATGAGTCCTCAAAACTCTGCCTCCACAGTAACACACTTCTTCCATCAAGGCTACACCTCCTCCGATATGGCCACATCTAATCATGCCACTTTCCATGGGCCAAGCAGATTCAAACCACAGCAAATGCCAAACAATCAACCCTGAAAATATATGTGCATGTAACATTCACAGACTGAACAGGGTGTATTTATGTACTTAGAACTATATAAATACACCCTACTTAATCTTGGCCTCTCTATATATATATCAATATTTCTCTCTCTCTCTTTCTCTCTCTCATGAAAAAAGAGGCCAAGAACTTGAAAGAAAAAGGGAGGGTTTGTGGGATGGTTTATAGGGAAGAAAATGGCGGAATGATTTAATTGCATTATAATCTCAAAATTAAAAAAATAAAAACATAATAATGGTCTTGGATAGAAAATATATACTAGTTAAATAGACTACAATATGTAGCATAAACTAGAACAAATAGGTATAACCTACATAAAAGCAATGTAAGTGACCTCAGGTAGCTCTCCTTTTGACTGGCAAGTGGAATGATTCAGTCCAGTATTTAATGTTGAAAAGATGATCACTAGTTGGAACTGAAACAGACTAGACACTTTCCATCTACCTCTGGGTAAAATCAGGAAGTAGAACATCCAAAAGATATAGTAAAAGGGAAAAGAAACAAGGAAAGCCCAAGGAAGAAAAAAAACTAACCCAAAAATATAAAATAGGATTACAAATTAGAAATGAAACATTGCTGTTATAAACATAAATGCAGAGGTCATGAAAATTAAGTTCAATTTGTTTTTCAAAAAAACTTATATAAGGGATTAGAAACTAGATCCAGCTACATGCCTTGAGGCACAGACTTAGAAATTAGTACAAAGATATTGCCAACCTCTGTAATAGAGATTCCAAAGAGAGATATCTTACTGATGAATAAGCAAGGAGATTAAAAAATCTGAGGAATGGATGTTCTGATAGATCCTAAGTGAATCTGGGAGACAAAAGATGAAAAGGATCTTTCACACACCACTTAGATGATTCTTTATATTGCCTTGAAATAGCAATACTTGGCTCTGAGCACCCATAGCAAGGGTGTTGTCTGGGTAAATGTCCTCACAGATGAATTTCTTGCATAAGGCATCAGTGGCTTTGTGTAATGCTGGGGTCCTCAGAGAGTTCTTACTATAGTTCCTGCCATCATGCTGTCTGTCCCCTCCCTGAATCTATATGATTTTAGGGTTAGACACTTTCCCAACACATCGGGCAGCAGATGGAAAGAAAGCCCTGTTTGTGATATCAGTATTAGACAAACTCTGGGAGACCATTGAGCCTTTAAAACAGCACAGAGAAATGATACACTTCATGTATTTTATTTGCCAAAGAATTTAACATTAAAATAAAGTAAAACTTGCAGGGAAAAGGATAAACCATTAAGAAACAAATCAATAAAGGGAGACAACTCACTTTTCTTAGGCACTAATGACTTCCATAAACTAAGCATAAATAGGGATGTAGGCAAAAACAAAACAAAAGGTCTGCTGGGTCTGTCCAGTCCTTTTCAAGTGTCCATTCATTTGTAAAAACTGAGTAACAGGTAAAACCTGGTAATGTCTAGCCTTAAAGGTTAGTTTTTTCTTTTAACCACCCCAATGCAGTAAAAGCGAAAAGCAACAGCAGAGGAAGCTTCACGTTCATCCATGGTACGTGATCACACACCTCCTGTCTACTCTGATGGCAGAGGAGTGTGTGTGTGTGTGTGTGTGTGTGTGTGTGTGTGTATGTGTGTTTGTGTGAGAGAGCACACGTGTGTGTGCGCGTGTGTGTTGGAAGGAGAAATATCAAACTCACAAATGCACAGTAACTAAAAATAAAAATAACAAAAGCAGCCGAGACTGTATCCTGAAGTTCTCAGAGAAAAATGTTGTCTTTAAGTCTTTCACTATTAATCATTAAAGAATTCAAATAGGCAGAAAATAACTAACTCAAATAACAACAAATAACCACCAACAGAAGAAGTAAGGAACGAGTCAATAATGATAAACAGCAATGAATGGAGCAGCAAACAAAACATGGCAGAATCAAATTGAGGGCTGTTTTTTAAAGAGGAAATAAAGAAACAGTCAGTTCTTGTTAGATTGATCAAGAAATGTGAGAAAGCAGAAGCAATATAAAATTAGAAATAAAAATAGAAACCAAAAGGAGTTAAGAGAATTCAAAATGTTTTGCATAACCCAAGCTAAAACATGGATGAAAAACAACTGTCTGTCCCCGTTCTAGTTTTCCTTGTCAAGGGGACAACTGTGTGGGGATGGGGACAGGAGTTGCATCCCTGATAAGAGGACAGACAGATGTATGACGATGGTTTTCTCATAAACATGAGGCAAAGTCAAGAGAGTCACAGACATAGGGATTTTTTAAGCCATGCCTAGAATGAACATATATTGACTTTCTTGATACTGAAAGAAGTGAACTTTTTGTGTGAATCTCTACCACTTTTATTCCAGGTTATTCTCAATAAAACTCATTTCTCACTGAAGAAGTTTATTTCCATGACAAATCAGTGCATTACGCTCATTTTAAAAAGATAAAACAAAGAAACCCCTAAGGGCAGTTTCAACTGCTTACTAAACTGCTAGCCAATACCACATGACAAGAAAAACAAATGTAAAAATTAAAGGTTAAGAAGAGAAGTCAAATTATCCTGACTGAAACAGTATCTGGCCTAGTTGGCTTTCTGTTGCACTGATCAGCATCATGATCAAAAACAACTCGGGGAGAAAGTGTTTATTTCATTCTGCAGTTTTCAGCCATTACCAAGGGAAGCCAAGGCAAGAACTCAAGGAAGAAGCTGGAAGCTGGGAACTGAAGTAGCTCCTTAATTGAGTTTCTTTCCTCTAGGTGTATCTAGGATTATGCCTAGTTGACCCAGACTAACTATGACAGTAAATGAGTGAACTGAAAAATGTTACTAAAAGTTTAACTGTGACAATGTGGCTGGCAACAAAAGTGTGTTTTAACACACAGAATACAGTACTCAAAACGAATTTACTATAAACATAATAACTAATTAGAAAGTCTAATAGAAGCAACATTTCCATGCACAATAGCTACAAATTGTAAATAACTTAGAACACATTTGTGAAACTGAGACTTAAGTCCACAATGTGTTTCCTGGTCTTCAAGGGTGATGAGAAATAACATAATGTGAGTTCTTGCTATAGATCAAATCATGAAAGCAGCCCAGTCTTAACATGAATAAAGCCAGTGGAAGCATGGAGGTAAGTCACAGTTAGGCAAGGAGGAAAAATATTGATGGTATGGGGGTGTTTGAGTTTTCTTGAGAAGTCATCTAGTAAATAAAATAAGATAGTGATAAATGTATATAATTATATATAAGAGGACATGACCACTAAATACAATGTGGGGTTCATGGTAGGAACCTGGAGTAGAAAATGGGGAGGCAGTTGGGAGAAGTGGAAGGAAGCTAAACTGTGGTCTTTAGCTAATAACATTTCAGCACCAGTTTGAACCATATATAAGATGTTAATACTGGGAACAGTGGATGCAGGGTATGTGGGGCCTCTTAAATTTTCCAAATATAAAACATAACAAAACATAGTCTATGAAAGAAACATATCCAGATTGGTGGTGGTGGGATTTAATCAAGGAAGCCCAACTCCGTGGCCCCATGGCTGCAAACATATAAATAAGCTTCTGAGAAAGCGGATATTACCACCGTTCTCCCAAGCAACAGAATATGAAAAACCCTAACAGTCAAGACCTCCTGCGCCACCGTTCTTCCTCCCCTAGAAGCCTTGATGCCTTGATAAACAGGTTTTAACAAAAGAACTTAGGACTCTGGTGACATTTAGGTTTTTCCAGGGAATAGAAAGAAAAACAGTTCAAGTGTTTTCAAACCTTTCTTTGGATATGGTATAATCCTGACCTAAAAGAACAGAAAAAGGCACACATACAAATGTCATTTGTGAATATCCTTGCAGAACCTGATGTAAAGAGAAATGCCATGCTAGTGGCACTGGGGCAGCCCTGAAGGGACAGCAGGGTTCAGCGGGGACAGCAGGGGTCAGCAGCCACTTCCCATGCAGTGTGGAACTAACTTAGCATTTAGCAGCTTTCCTGGTATGCTCTGGTTGACTGTCCACCCAACATTGGGATAGCCCATTTACTTTGCTTATTTGCACATGGCCCTGCTTTTGGTTGATAAACATAACTGTCGAGGATTGGAAGATAACACTTCAAATTACGTGGCAAGAACTATGACCATGAAGAGTAAATAGAACTTGCATGTTTTACTCAATTATCTTGTTATTTAATTTTATAGTCAAAAATATAAGATGTATATTCATTAAAGCCAAATTAAAAAAAAAAAAAAAAACAATGGAAAAGGGTTTGACTGGGGCTATAGCTCAGCAGTATAAAGTTTGACTAACATGCACAGGCAAGATCCTAGGTCCAATCCCAGTGCAGTCACGATGACGAAAGAGGAGAAGGGGAAGTGTTCGCTGTGATGCTAAGATGAGATAATCAAGTGACCGACCGCAGTATGTGTTGGTGGAGAACCAGGAGCTGTGAAACAGAGTTCGTTTTAATGAGATGGATCAGAAAGACCCACCTCTCTCTGGAGCACTGAGTCAGGAGCCAAGTGTTACTAAGGCACCATTATATATCATTAATATTAATAATAAGCCTTTATTATAAGCATCCCCTTTAAACATTTTTTTTTCTTATAAACAAGCTGTTAGGGGCTGGGATAACTTGGTTCCTTAACTCGTAGCTGCCAAATCCTCCCTCCCTCCCATCCCAGCTTCTCTGAGTTAACAACCAGTTTTACTTCCTCACACCAGCGCCAGCTGTTTTTGAACGCTCCACAGCCGCTGTAAGGGAAGTTTATACTGAAACCGTGGCTATCAGGAGGAAGGTACACAGCGACTGCAGCTGCTTGCTGTTGACAAGCAACTCTAGTTCCAAAGGGCACTGCCTCAGCTACGAGGGTTTCAAACAGCTCGTGCTGGACTTTTTACTATGATAAACTGTAGGAGACCCCGTAGCCATTCCCACACTGGTCAGAAGGGGGGTGTCCTGGTTAGCTTTCATCAACTGATGCAAACTAAAGTCATCTGGGAACAGGGAGCATCAGTTGAGAAACTGACGCCATGCGATTGGCTCTAGGGGAAACATTTTGCTTGACTGTTAATTGAAGGAGGAAGGGCCAGCTCACTGTGGGTGGAGCCATCCCTGGACAGGTGGGCCTGGATTGGATAAGAAAAGTAGCTGAACATGAACCTGAGAAAGAGCAGTAAGCAGCACTTCTTTATGGTCTCTGCCTCAGTTCCTGCCTCCAGGTCCCTTCCTTGATTTGTTGATGTCCTCTCCCTGTTGCTTTTGGTTGTGGTGTTTCTCACAGTAACAGAGAGTGCAACTGGAATGGGAGCATTTCTCTTGGCTGTTCAAAGAAGATTCATGGAGGTTCAAACACAGTCCTTCATTTGCATGTGGGACTATGAAGACTGGTAAATGTCTCTCGTTTGCACACAGGACTGTGCAGAGACCTTGCAAAAACGGTTCTTTAGTTGAATGAGGAACTGACATGATTGTTCCAGACACCCTTGCCACACCCCTTTTTATTGATATAGACAGGCTGTTTGACACACTTTATAAACCAATTCGGAGATACTCTACCCTCCTATGCTGCCCCCTGAGGTTGCAACATGAAGTCTACTAAAAGGCTTGCCTGAAGTGGACTTTCCTTGCCTACTTTCCATATTTATCAGTAGTAAAGTAGGCCAAGCTGGTAACACAAAGGAAGTATGACAGACTCTAGCATTAACAGAGGGATAATAATGGGAGAGTAGCTGAGGAGAGAGTGGCTACGGCAGAGACAACAGAGGACAGATGCAGCACAGACAACGAGGGCTGTGAGGAGCTGAAGCTGAGAGACTATGCTCACTGGAATAGTTCTGAGAAACGACCAAAGGCCCAAAGGTCTCAGAGATCCTAGGCCAGACAACTGTAACAATGGTCACTGTCTGCAGCTCAGCATCCTGACACTTGAGGTCTGTGCAAACATTGTCAGACTTGAGGCACTGTCTACTGCTTGTTTCTATCTGATGCCACTGTGTAGTGTTGCCAAAAGCCAAAGATTACAAAAGCTCCCAAGGGCTGGGTGGTTAAAGCCCAGAGCAATAATCCTCCAACTTGAGTGCCTGTAGCTCTAAGTCGCTGGCTTTTGAAGTTTGAAAAAAAAAAATAGGTTCTTAGGTCTCGGGGTGTGGTCATTAGCTTTCCTTGTAAACTTGACACAATGTAGAATTACCAAGAGTCTCATATTGGCTTTCATATCAAGTTATTGATATGAAAAGGCCAGGCTAGCACTTTTCCCTAGGCAGGAGATCCAGAACTAGGCAAGAATGCAGAAATCCAGCTGGGCACCATCAGGCAAGCAAGAGCATGTGTGCATTCATTGGCTGTGGATGTGCTGAGCCTGCCTGCTTTAAGCTCCCACCGCAGTGACTTTCCTGCCATGCCAGGCAGAACCTGAAACTGGAAAGATAAAGCCTTTTGTCCCTGGTTGTTTTCTGTCAGGGTATTTTATCATAGAAACAGACATGAAAGTAGAGCATATGTTTGGATCTAGAATGTGCTGGGTCCAGCCTCTAAGAGCTCAGGATGGCCAACAGTGGGAGAGCTTCTCCTCTTCCACCCATGGCTTCTATCCTGATAGAGCAGACCAAGAATCTCCGTGTTTTAGTAAGTATTGTCCTGACACAGGACCAGGGAGAAATGCAAAACAATCATAACACCATCTACAAATAGACCTAAGTATATGTAGGCATTGAACACGTGGCATTTCCAGTTGATGGGAAAGTGGTGGACAACTCAGATGGCTAGTCATTTAGAAAATATAAAGTTAGCGCTCTGCTGAGCTGTTTACATTGAAATGGGCGGTAGACGACAAATGTCTAAAACCATGAGACCACCAGGCTATTAATTCATACATTGTGGTACATCCACACATGCAATGGAGTATTATATGACCACCAAAAATTCAAAAGGTAAGTCTATGGATACTAATAAGGAAGTGGTATAATTATTAAGTGAAAAAGTTGCTCATGGTTTTGTAAATTTGTTAAAATATGTATATTGATAAAGATGCATGAAAGGATCTTGAAAGAATATATGCTAATCTGTTAAAAAAAAAAAAAAAAAGCAAAATCTCTTTCTTTCTCTGTGTGTGTGCACGCACACATGTACGCACACACAAAACTCTCATTCATCAGGTGCCATCCACCTTGATTTTGAGATGAGGTCTTTGCATTGGCCCAGAATTTTCTGTGGGCTTGACTAGTTGACCAGTGAACCCCAGGAATCTGTCTGTCTCTATTTCCCCAGGGTATTACAAGGGTGTACCACCAGGCCTGGCTCTTTTCTAGGTGCCTTGTGGGTGACCAACTTGTGCCCATGCTTGTAAGGCGATCAATCCCACCCTCTGAGCCATTCCCCCACCCACCCCCGCCTCTGAGCTAATTCCATAGTAGGAATGTTTTATGGTTTATGTTAAGCTATTAAGAAAAAGAATAATTAAAATTCAGAAACAAGTTGAAAATTCTTAAGTTTCTTCCCCAATTCCTCATTCTGTATGTCCAGCAAAATCAAAATTTCTACGCCAAGAACAGAAAAGGGTGGTTGTACACCAAGAACAGAAGAGGGAAATCACTAACTGGATTCATGAGCCAACCAAGCTCAGGGTCACAGAACACTCAGTTTTCAGCTGAGTGTCAATTCATTCAGAGGAAACTTTCAAATGCAGGATTAGGAGGAAGGCCCCAGGGAGGGAAAACCATCACAATTGGTTCCCTTTGTCCTCTCTCTGTGGGCTGATGGTAACCTTAGCCAGGGACAAGGAGTAGTGAATAAATAGCTTTGGACAGGAAGTGGCCACTCAGTAGGAAACATGACAGAGAAAGTGTAGGAATGAACAGTGTGCAGTGGAGAGAGCCCTGCGGCTGTGAGGATTGCACAGGTCACTGTGGTGGGCTGAAAAACGTGGGGTTTGGGACTGGGAAATCTGGAGTTGGTTATCACTCTGGTGCTTTTAAGTTGAAAAATCAGATAATGGCTTTGAGTCTTAATTTTATTTGGAAGTGAGCTGAATGCTGTCCATCTCCCTGGGATTGTGTCAAGGGTTAGATTTACTATGGATAAGCAGGAGCTCAGACCCAGACGATGCATGCGCACATTGTCTTTCTGCCACTCGTGGGGTGCGCTATCTAACAGCGGGCAGTTGTGGGGCTGGAACTCTGCTCCTGAAAACAAAAAATAAAAACTAAAAATCCCAGGCCTGTGGTTGTCAGATATAATGCAGGATGCCAAGTTAAATCTGAGTTTCGAATAACAGTGAACAATTGATTTTACTAGAAGCGTACCCTGAGCAGAGTGAGCACAGGATAGCGCTGGTTTGTTGTTGCTGTCTTCTTTTGTTTTTTGTTTGTTTGTCCTGTTTTCCTTATTTCACTCTTGTTCACTCCACATGTCAAATTGATGATCCCAGGCCTGACTCCTCTGGTTGCCAGGACACTGTGAAGCCCAGAGCTCAGGAGCTGGGCTCCTGTGAAGTGGCAGAGATCTCCAAGGCTCAGCATGAAGCGTATTCTCTCCCCCCTTGCTGGTGACACACTAGCTCTAGGTGTGACTCAGACTTCCAGAATGCCACTTAATATCACCCCCGCCCCCTCCCATCCTCTGAGGACTGTTTTCTGCTCCTGACTCACCAGGCAACAGAAAGAAAATTTTAGACTTATTTGAAGTATTAAAAAAAGAACAAAACATAGTTTAAGCCTGCCTACCTGGCTGCCTGTTTTCCTCCCTTCCTTCTTTCTTTCCTTCTTTTCCTTCTTTCCTCCTTTCCTCCTTTCCTCCTTCCTTCCCTCCCTCCCTCCCTCCTTCCCTTCCTTCCTTCCTTCCTTCCTCTGTTCCTCTCCTTCCTTCTTCTCCTTCCTCTCCTTCCTCCCTTCCTCCCCTTCCCTCCCTTCTTCCTCCCCACTTCTCTCTTTCTCTCTGGGTGTGGTAGAGTATGTATGTGGATTGTGGTCTGTGTATTAAGGTATGTATACACATGTGCATGTGTTCCTTTGGAGGCCAAAGGTCATCCTGGGTATCCTTCTCAATGGCTCTCCATCACATTTTCTTTAAGACAAGGTCTTTCACAGTCTTAGTTTGCTTTGCTTCCTCTTGCTGAGATAAACCCCATGACCGAAGCCAGAAGAAAGCGTTTATTTCAGCTTACAGCTTACAGTTCATCATGAAGGGAAGTCGGGGCAGGAGGTCAAGCAGGAACCTTGGGAGCAGGCGCTGAAACAGAGGCATGAAGGAACTCTGGTTCTGCTTGCTCTCCATGGCTAACTCAACCTGCTTTATGTTTGTCTTGTTTTCACTTCTTAAATGTACATGGATAGTCTACCTGTATATAAGTTGTATACCATTCCCATACTATGTCTGAGGAGGCCAGAAGAAGGCACCTGATCCCCTGGGGCTGGAGTTATAGATGATTAGGAGCTACCATGTTGATCCTAGGAATCAAACCCCAGTCCACTGGAAGAGCAGCCAGTGTTCTTAGCTGCTGAGCCACCTCTCCAACCTCATCAGCTTGCTTTCTTACCTGCTCCAGGACCACCTGTCCAGTGTGCTACTGCACACAGTGAGTTGGGCCCTTGCATATCAAGAAAATGCCCCCATAGGCTTGTCTACATGCTAATCCAATGGAAGCATTTTATCAAATGAGGTTTCCTCTTCCCAAATGACCGATAGTTTGTGTCAAGTTGCTAAACAAAACACCCAATCAAAACATATCAAACACCACTCCACCTCCACCACCTCCCCCACACCTCCACCTCCACCACCACCCCCCACTCCACCTCCACCTCCACCCTCACCACCTCCACCACCACCTCCACCTCCACTTCCACTCCACCTCCACCACCTCCACCACCACCTCCACCTCACCACTCCACCACCACCCCACCTCCTCCACCACCACCTCCCACCACACCCCCACCCAACACTCCCACCCACTCACCCACACCCACCACCCCCCCTCCCACCCCCCCACCCCACCCTCCACCCCCACTCCCCTCCCACCCACCCTACCCCCCACCACCCCCTCCCTCCCCACCCACCCCCTACCCACTCCACCCACACCCTCCCACTCCCACCCATCCCCACCCACCCACCACCACCCCCTCACCCTCCACCCCCATCCCCACTCCCCTCACCACCCCCCCCACACCCTCCACCCACCCACCACCACCACCACCACCACCCTCCTCACCCCCCTACACCCACCCCCCCCTCCACACCCCCCCTACCCCACACCCCCCCACCCTCCACCTCCCCCCTCCCACCCACCACCCCCCCACACCTCCCCCCCCACCTACCCCCATCCATCCCACCCTCCCCACTCCCCCTCCCCACCCCCACCCCCCCTACCACCCCACCCTCCCCACCCCCCCCCACCATCCCCATCCTCCACACTCCCCACCCCACCCCACACCTCCACATCCCCCTCCACCCCCACTACATCCCACCCCCTCCACCACACCACCACTCCATCACCCCACCCCCCCACTCCCCCACCCACCACCCCACCCACCCCACCCCCCACCACCCCACCACTCACTCACCACCCCCACCCCCCCCCCCCACTCACCCCCACCCCCTCACACCCCACCCACTCCCCCCCCCCCACCCCCCCCCCTCCACCTCCCCCCCCCCCTCCACCCCCCCCCACCTCCACCACCTCCCCTCCACCTCCACCACCACCTCCACCTCCACCTCCACCTCCACCACCACCTCCACCTCCACTACCTCCACCTCCACCTCCACCTCCACCTCCACCACCTCCACCTCCACCTCCACCTCCACCACCACCTCCACCTCCACCTCCACCACCACCTCCACCTCCACCACCACCTCACCTCCACCTCCACCACCACCTCCACCTCCACCACCACCACCTCCACCACCTCCACCTCCACCTCCACCACCTCCACCTCCACCTCCACCACCACCCACCTCCACCACCTCCACCTCCACCTCCACTCCACCACCTCCACCTCCACCATCTCCACCTCCACCTCCACCTCCACCTCCACCTCCACCATCTCCACCTCCACCACCTCCACCTCCACCTTCACCACCTCCACCTCCACCTCCACCTCCACCACTTCCACCTCCACCTCTACCATCTCCACCTCCACCTCCACCTCCTCCACCTCCACCTCCACCTTCTCCACCTCCACCATCATCACCAGAACACTCATTGACCCCGAGCCTTTCATGGCTAGACTGGCTGTCCAGAAAGCTTGTCTCTGCTTCTGCAGTGCTGGAACTCTAGATGTTTAAATAAGCCTGACTTTTTACTGAGGAGCTGAACTGTGTAGCCAGAATTTTGCCAACCGAATCATCGATCCAGCTAATGCCCACCTTTAAAGAGGGAAATGAACTCAAATTTGACTGAGCTTTTTCCTGCTGGGTTTTGAAAAGGAGGCTCTTTCCTAAGCACTGGTTGAACCCTGTCATTTTTTCCCACTTAACTCCTCCTTGCTCAACTTTTTTTACTTGGGTAAAAAGAACATTGATTTGGTGTTTGCTGAAACAGGACATCTAAAGATGAAATGCCCCACCCGGACTAAATCTTTAGATGGTAGCTATAGCATTCATCAGCAGTAGTGTCTTTTCTTTGAGTGAAAAATCCAAATATTTTTATGGCATTCTTTGATAAAATTATACACTTGAATTGCGAAGACAGAATGTGCATGTTGAACCGCAGCCATGGCCATCCCAGTGAGAGGATCAATTCCAGTTAAACAAAGCAATCAGCAGCAGAAAACACTTTTAAAAAGAAAGAAAGAAGAAAGGAAGCCAGAGTCTCTTTGAAAGAAAAGTGGAATTCTCAGTCTACCTTATTCATTAAAGTTTGAAGCCACGTCCCTTTAACGAGCAGCCCAAGGGTAGGGAAATTGCCTTGAACAGCTAAATTCCAGGGAGCTTTGGCACAGTCCTCACAACATGATGTGGGATGGCAATTGTATGGACTTTCTCCCAGTGAATAGGAAGTGATCAAAGATAACACTGCCTGGGAAAGAATTAAAATAGTGTAACATTGCATCGGAGGTCTAGCCAACGTCAATCATCACATGGGCGGATGCACAAGAGCCTTCAAAGTGCAGTATAGCTGCGCTGTGCCGTTCACAATATAATGACCAGCTTCAGTGCGGCTCAAATAAAAATGCAGAAGCATGCGCCCACTCATCTGGCCAGAACCATGGAGCGTAAGCACGGCTCTTTAAATAGACCTCAGAGCCACACCTTCATTTACATCGTTTATTAAACACTGGACTGCAGGAAGTGGGTTAATTCATAAAACACCATACAACTCTGATTTAACAATGGAAATGCTGTCTGTGAGGAGACCAGCGAAATTAGGGCACAATTGGGAAAAAAATATAAAGCAAAAAGGACTTCCATAATTGCATGATCACCTTTCCCTCTGTGAAAGGACAGGGGGGAGAAAGAAGTACAGGAATTGAATTCCTCATTGTGCAGAAAGGAGTTCCTGGCATATAATGCTAGGCAGAGCCATTTACTGGAAAAAGTGTTGGTTTATTTACATGCTAAACAGCACTACTTTCCAGCTCCCACCGACAAATAACAGCTTAGCAAGGGAGAGAAAGGAAGTCAGGCCCCCTGTTCCAGAGAGAAACTGAACAAGCCAGACAGGGGCCATCACCATCCTAAGCATCTTGACTACATCGTTATAAATCGGAACACTCGGTTTTTCTGCACCCCCCCCCCCACACACACACACAAGAATCATAGCAGGAATAAATAGACTTTGCATCCAGAAGGAGACATGCAATCTGGGGAAACTGTGACTACACGCCCTGTAGCAGAACATCTCTGGAGCACAACTTTTCAAAACACAGGGAAAGTAACATGTCACATCCAGCCGAGGACTCCTGGACAAGGCCAAAGGCAAGACCCTGTGCTCTTAACAAAGCAAAGTGGGACAAGGTGGATGAAGTCAGCAGACTGCTGTTATGCGGTGAACAAGAGATCTGAATAAAGACATCAAAGCAGCCAGGGTATAGAAGGCACCTTCAATGGCAGTTGTTCCCAGCCAGTGACAAGAATAAAATGAGCAGACTTTGTTTGCAAGGTCACTGGTTCTGATCTAGTTGTTCACCTTAATCAAGGCCTTTTGCTTCCTTAGAAAGTTCTTTTTTATCTTGTTGTGTCAGAATAGCTGAGACTCCAGTAAATGCATAAGTCTAACAGGAGGCTGCTAGAGAACAAGAGATACCCAAGTATTACCCTTGAGATACCCAGGTATTACCCTTGAGATACCCAGGTATTATTTTTGAGACACCCAGGTATTATTTTTTGAAACACCCAGGTATTATTTTGAGACACCCAGGTATTATTTTTTGAAACACCCAGGTATTATTTTTGAGACACCCAGGTATTATTTTTGAGATACCCAGGTATTAACCTTGAGATACCCAGGTATTATTTTTGAGACACCCAGGTATTATTTTTGAGATACCCAGGTATTACCCTTGAGACACCCAGGTATTACCCTTGAGATACCCAGGTATAACCTTCACAGTTTGTTGAAACTTTGGGCAGCTATTTCTAAACTATATGTGTTTATTTTATCCTAGAAATAGTTTTTAAGAATAATTTTCTAAAACACCAAGAGGAGAGAGAGAGAGAGAGAGAGAGAGAGAGAGAGAGAGAGAGGAGAAGCATGGTTGGATGGCACGCATGCCAATAGTCACAGCACAGGGGCCTGAGATAGAAGGACTATGATATCAATGCTAGCCTGAGCAATATACCATAGAGGAGGTCAGCCTGGGCTACACCCTGAGACCCTGTCTCAAAGATGAAGACTGGATAAAGAGAGGATTCACATACGAACTTTCATGGATGGTTCTGGGGCTGCAGTTCAGGAGCAAAGCAACATGTTCAACATGAGCAAGCCTCTGGATTCAGCTCCCTCTCACTGAGAAGACCAGAAAACAGCAATAGGACGGGATAGATGACTCTACGCAGTAAAACTGCTTGCTTGCAAGCTTGAGGACCTGTGTTTGATTTCTAACACTCACAGAAAAATGTTGGCTGTGGCAACCAGCCAGCCAGCCAGCCTAGTTTGATAGGGGTGACCCAAGCCAATGAGAGGTCTTGTCTCAAAAACAAGGAGAATGCTAAGTAGTGATAGCACCCAAAGTCAGCCTCTCGCCTCCACATGCAAGTGCACACATGAGTATATGCACAAACATACAAGTCTGGGCTTGTGGCATATCTGTATTTTTCTCTCTTCACTTGATAATCCCTTGCTGAGTTTCCTTCCATTACTAGGAAGTCTGTTTTATGGCCCTCAACAGCCACTGAGAATGAGTCCCCAGTACCCTGACATGGAGCTACCCCATGATGCCCATGAGTAAGGGGTCTGTAGATGCTCCCTTTCTACACCCTGAGACCCTGTCTCAAAGATGAAGACTCTATGGGAGGCCTTTAAGAGCTGTGAGCAGCTAAGGGCCTAGGGTAGTCTCTCTGGAGGCAGCCAGTGTGTTTGTTTAAGGGATGCAGGACTTTGAAATGAAGGTCTCTTTGGAGTTGGTAGAAATGATCTCAGGAAGGTTGAAGGGCTGGTTCAACCAGACCATCTGAGCAGGTACTAAGGATGTCAGTGTTATAGCAGGATTCTGAGTCTGCTTTGCTTCCATTCAACAGGACATCTCTACTGCTTTGACATAGTTTGGGTACCATAGTAGGCTTGAGAGGGTGAGGATAAATTTCTGCTTTCCAACTCCCATCTCTGTTGTGTTTTCTTCTCCCATTCCTTCCTTCATCCCTCCTTTCTTCCTTCCCTTCTCTCTCCCCCCTTTGCTTCTTCTCTCTCCCTCCCTTCCCTTCTCTCTCTCCTTCCCTTCCCTTCTCTCTCTTCCTCCCTTCCCTTCTCTCTCCCTCCCTTCCTTCTCTCTCCCCTTCCTTCCCTTCTCTCTCTTCTCCCTTCCCTTCTCTCTCCCTCCCTTCTCTCTACCCTTCCCTTCTCTCTACCCTTCCCTTCCTTTCTCTCTCTCCCTCCTCTCCTCTCCTTTCTCCCTCCCTCCTCCTCATTCTCATCTCTCTCCACCCAGTGCTCAGTCTCACCTAGCAAATGCAAGACAAGACATCTGTGGATTGTGCTCTGTGGTGAAAGGCTTGGGCTTCATTCACGTCTACCCCAGGTCAGAACATGGCCACTTTGGAGTGGGAAGGACACAACCCACACTTGGTTGTGGTTAATATCAGAGGTGTCCCCTGTAAGGTGTGGAATGACTCACAACCCCAAGACAATCACAGACCTTGTCCATAGCTGCTAGTTTGTTGGAGGGGTCCTCCAGAATTAGTGGGAGTCAAAGTAGAGAAGTCTGTTGTGTGCTGTCTTTCTGGATGTTTCCATGGAGGTCATGTGGTCTGGGAAATATGTGTAATTGATGCTGTGGCAGTGACATCTCAAAGACTAGATACTTGACAGGCAGGTGTTGGCAGAGGCCGCAGGCTAGGGGAAGGCATTCTGTAAATACACCTGTTTATGAAGGTGTCTGTGTAGGGTCTTACATTTAGCTTCCTACACACAGTGAAGGAGCTGGGCTTCAGAACCCAGATCAACCCAACGGAGGTATCGTGTCCCTTCCACAGAATTCATCCTGGCCTGTTGAGTTTTGTTCTGGCTGGAATGTCTGTATTAATGAGGTCACCAGGTACCATTGAAGGGGTAGAAAGATACCTGGAAAAAATAAACAGAAACTGGATTTGTTCTTGCTAGTGAGTTTGTAAGACCTGTGCCTGACTGAGCACAGATCTCAGACTCAAATGATGTCCTAAAAAGTGTAAAAGAGGAAACACATGAGAGGAGAATGACACCATCATCCTGGATATAGAATTCATCTCAGAAACATTAAAGATCTAATTACTCCAATATTCTGAGCATTGACTGACAATGAAAATAAAGTAATGTGTTATTTTATTATTGTATTATTGTATCACTTCTAAAGGAGAATGTTTTATGCCACCAGTTTGCCTATGGTAATATCTAATTCTTTTTTCTCATTTTATACTTATAAAAGGCATCGCCGTAAAGATAAACCTCATAGGATGACCTGTCTAAGCCCAGGCTCCAAGAAGCCTCATCTGTGGGCTGCAGCTGACAAACGTTACCCTGCTGGTGTTATTTCAATCTACACACAGACTTTTTCCCGGTCTTTATTAAGTATCCAAAGTGGATGAGTGAAGCAGAGAACATGGTTGTTTGTGCTAGAATGGCTAGGACTTTATTGCAATATGCTGAGGATGTCCAATGATTCATTATTTAATTACACTAGTTAATTGTGTGCATGTCTGCATTCGTGTATGTGTGTGCATGTGTGTGTACATATGTGTGTACGTGTGCATGTGTGTGCATGTGTGTGCGGTGTGTGTGTGTGCATGTGTGTGTGCATGTGTATGTGTCGCATTGCATGTGTGCGTGTTGTGTGTGTGTGTGTGTGTGTGCGGGTGTGGTGTTTAATAGTCAATGTCTTCCTCAGTCACTCACCACCTTTTTTTTTTTTTTTTGAGACAGTGTGGCACTGAACTTGGTGACACTTTTAAGACAGTGTTCTCACTGAACCTGGTGCTCACTGATATGGCTAGACAGACTGGTGACGAACTACAGGGATCTCCCTGTATCCACTCCCCACCCAGCAAGTGCTGTGCTTGCAGATGTGTGCTGCATGCCCCATCTATATGTGCATGGGGATGTGAACAGGAGTGCCTCATCAATGGAGTCATCTGAAGAACCCTGAAATTTTTCTTAACATAAATTATAGACAAGGGCTGGAGAGAGATGGCTCGGTGGTTAAGAGCATTGCTGTTCTTGCAGAGAACCTGAGTTTGATTCCCAGCATCCATGTTGGACAGCTTACAACTGCCTGCCTATAATTGTAGCTCCAGGGGATCAGATGCCCTCTCCTGGCCTCGTGGGGTACCAGCATGCATGTGAGCATACCGAGCCACATGTATATATATAAAAAAAAAATCTTTAAAAATTGTAAGATGTTAAAATTTGGCAAAATCTACTTGACTAGTAGGGAATTTGCAAAATTGCTTAAGAGGAATGGTATGAGACAGTCACAAGAAAATGAAATGTTACTGTTAATATTGCATTGAAAAGCCACCAACGTCGCATCAGAGGCTTCAACCACAGGTGATGAGTGAAGGTCATCTGGACGGTTCATGATTTCAAAATGCAGGGACCAAGATAACAAATGTCACCTTTTCATCTCCATTGTTCAACCAAATAAACTTGAGTTTAATTTTGAAAGCAGGAGTGTATTCAGGCCCTTAATACTGTGATTGTATTCTGAGTAATTGCCTTTTATTTTTCAATGCCTATTGTGTCTTTACTGCACTTCTTGTCACAATTTAATCCCTCTTTAAACTTAATTTAATGCCCAATTTAATCTCAATATGACAGCTAATAATTAAGAGAGCCCATGTTGTGTAGCTTAATGTTTGGTTGTGTTGGTCATGTGTATGTGTCATGTACGATACTGTTTTGTAGCATACAATTTAACGAGTGGCATCCCTTGTTATATTTATTTCTGAAAAAGAAGAAGGAAAAAAGCCCAGCCCATAACCATCATCTTTTCACAGTCAAAACGCAGGTTTCCATGGAGTATTGTGAACAGTTAAAGATAAGGAGTGTGACACTTAGTCACGTTTCAGCATCCAGTCACTTTTAGTATTTGTCTGTCCCATGCACAAAGGTTCAAATGTATAGATGGCAGGCCCCTCACCCCGTCTCTACTCCCCACTCCCGCACTCCAGTGCTGGACTTACAGACACCCAGGCCTGGCTTGAACACAGGTGCTGGGGCATGGAACTCAGGTTCTATGCTTGCGTGGCAAGCATGTGGCCAGTTCAGCCACCTCCCCAGGCTTCCATGTTTTAGTCATTTCTAACCCCCTTTCCAATTTTTTAGCAAAGAAACTGTTTACCTGCATCAGTTGAGATGTAAAAAAAAAAAATAAAAAATAAAAAATCAATATTTCATATATTATAATGTATTTTACATCAGATTTTTTTATATATATATATATATATATATATATATATATATATATATATAATAACCTGGACACAGCCTTCCTTGGCCACTCCCAATGTCCCCTGCATGCTGTGATGTACACATGGAGATCAGAGGACAACTTGCAAGAGTCGACTCTCTTCCACCTTGCTGAAGAAGGGCTTCTCTTCTCTTTGCTACTCTGTTTACTCCAGGCTAGCTGGTCCTCAAGGCTTCTAGGATATTCTCCTGTTTCCACCAACCAACTTGTCTTCGGGGTGGTGACATTTCAGACACAAGCCACCACATCCAAGCTGAGGGTGGGAGAGAAGAGTCTGAGGTATATGCCATCCAGTACCAGCCCGCTCCGGCTTGCCATCTCTTTCTCTGAGGCTGCCCCAGGGTTCCCTCAAGTCACTGTCTTGCTGTACTTGTTTTTTATGGTATCTCATTTAATGCTTATTGAGGACAGGCTCTGCCTGAGTGGAAGCTGGCTGGGTGGGAATTAGTCTTTGAAGTAGCATCCAGGACTAAAGAAACCCCTTCAAAGGAATTTGACTATCACAAGTCAGGGAACACTCTAATTTGAGAAGGAAAGAAAAGATTCCCATTGGTTTTAGACACATAGATAGACAGCCACACCCTCCTATGCTCACTTTTCTTGCACACACCCCTTCCTAGCTTGCAGCCCAACACAGGAAATGAAGGACTCTCCTAATTAACTTCAGATTCATGTCATTCTACACAGACATGTGACCGTGAGCCTGCTTTTAGGTCAAGTCATTTATAGGCAAGGTTGAAATTTGAATATCACTGCTGCCCAATGTTGCAGCATCTTTTCCTTTGCCTTGCTTTAGGCCCATCATTTCTTAGTAATCTTCTTCTCCATTATTTTTTCATTTTTTTCTACTTAAAGTCAAATAAGACAAAATAAAATCAAAGTAGAACCACTAAAAAAGAAAACAATTATTCAGTATTACCCCCTTAGAATTTGCTTTATGAAAATATTTTTAAAGCTATTAGTCATGTTGAAGTTCTAGCTTTCATTAATATATGTACTTTGTGCAAAATCAGCACCCTCCACACTCCCAGGCTGGCTGTTATACACACAAATTAATGAATGTACTTAAATGAATTTGATTAATATGCAGCAGCTTAAGACCTATTTTGTATTATTAGCTGAGAAATTTTTCCCCTTGAATGCTGCTGAATCAGAATGCTGCAAAATTGGCTTAGGAAGGCACACAAATAAATATATGTACACACACACACACACACACACTCATACATATATATACAACATGCACACACACATACCCACATATATAATATATACACTTACATATACACACATACACACATATATAATATATGCACATACGTATACACACACACATACATATCCATACACATACAAACACATATACACACATACACACACAAACACATATATATGCACACATACACATATACAAACATGCACACACACATGCACACATATACATAATACATATCCATACACACATACACACACACATAGGCACATACACACATATACATGCGCACATACATACACACACTCATACACACACGTATACACAATACAGTCAGAATAGATAGTGTAAAGCTAAAATTTTTCATAATTACCATAATTTATTCATTTAGTATTTAGCAAACTGTCTTGTCTATAAGACAGCCCCATCCACGCATGAAGTCTCCCATTCTCTGCCTGCATCAAAGAGGCACATGTAACGCCAATGCCAGGGAGCATGCGCAGTGGAAACCCCACGTCTGTGTTTTATTAGTGAATTTTGCAAAGTCTAAACAGCTTGAGTGATGTATAAATTTATAGTTGTGCTTGTGCATTCGTGACCGTGGCTTTCAGCAGGTTTTATCTGAGAGCTTTTACTTGAGACTGCAGAAAGCAAAGCCTCAAAACTAAAGAAAAATAAAATTGAAGTGCCTTTACAATTGAGTGATTTATACATTAAAGTATTTATTTTAAAACAAGATTAAAAACATTGCGCTCCCAGAAGCACTCTCTCTCGATTGAAGCACTCAGATGGAAAATTTCATCCATTTCAAACTGATTTTTTGCATGAACAGTTCGCACATATTTTCCTAAAACCTAGTCATATCAAGTGATTTATTTTACTTTAACAACACTGTGCAAGAAGGCAGGATGACTCGAGTGTTGAGGAGATAGAAGGTACTAGACCAGTTAGGTGCTTGACTGTATTTTGAATTTTTATGCTTGCTCTCTAACCCTCTCCTCAGCAAGACTTGCGCTAGATGAGGATTTGTATATATTTATGTCATAAGAGTATTTAGCATAATTTGAAATGTAAAATGATTTCAATTTTGCTTTTAAAAATGTGTGTGTGTGTATGAAGAGGAGAGAGAGAGAGAGAGAGAGAGAGAGAGAGAGAGAGAGAGAGAGAGAGAGATTTGCATGGACATGTTTGTATTTAAGTGTGTGCATGTTGGGTGTGTGTGTGAAGGGCAGTGATTAACTATAGTATCTTTCCAGTAGCTCTTCACCTCTTTTTTTGAGACATGGTCTCTCTGAACTTGGAGCTCATCCATTCGGGCTCGGATGTCTATCCAGCAAACTCAGAGATTCCCCTGTCTCTGCCTCCCCAGAACTGGGATCACATACCCGTGTTGCCATGACTGGCTGTTTACATGGATGCTAGATATTTAAACTCATTACTCTAGCTCCTGTTATGCTTTTTATTTTATTCGGTATGAATGTGTGTGTTTGTGTGTGTGTGTGTGTGTGTGTGTGTGTGTGTGATGCATATGTGCCAGAATAAGTGTATAAGCCCATGGAGCCAGTGTGGAGGTCAGAGGACAAATTTTGAGAGTTGATTCTTCTACCTTTCTTTTGAGGTGAGGTGTCTGCCACACTATATACTATAAGCTTGCTGGACCACAAGCTTCCTGGCAAGTCTCTGTCTCCTCCCATGTTTCTGTGGGTGTGCTAGAACCACAGATTCTCATCACTGTATCCACAGATGCGCATAACCACATCTGGCTTTTTGCATAGGTTCCGACGATTGGACTGAGGTCATCAGGCTTGTGAATCAAATGCTTTTTACCCACTGAGCCATCTTAATAATCCCTACCAAAATGTGAGAAAATCCATTCCCCCCACATTTTCAACAACAACCAGATATTGCGTGTAAAGAGCACATATGTTTTAAATGTTCTTCTGGAGGACCCCGGCATTGCCCTGCCACAATGTCACACCATTGGTATCACCCTAGTGCTGCTTAGGGCTTAGAGATGGTGCTGCTCTCCATCTGCTTGACATGGATCAGTGTGTCTTCAGCACAGCAGAGAAGGAAAAGAATCTTACAGTCAACCTGGACCATGGAGCTGCTGAATAGAGGGCAGGGGATGAGCATGGGAGATGGAAGCTAAGCATGAAGGGGAAGGAGGATGCATGCTAGACAACCCTGGTCCTAAGCTGACTGTGGCATACCAAAGGGACAATACAGTGAGTGGTGAGTTCCATCCTGTCTGCTGTTTGTTTTCTGCATTCTGTGGCATTCCACTTTCTCCGATAAATAATACCTTTCTGGCAGAGGCGCCCCTGCTTAAACTGTCTATGAGAAAGTTTCATTGTCTTGCAATTGGAGGGGAAATTTCCAGAAACTCGTCTTGCATCTCGCTATTTCAGGAGGTTGGCTCGGCTCCTAGGCTTTTTCTGTAGTCTATCTAGTCCATAAATTGGCTAGGCATGACGGCAGGATGATTGCTGGGGTCAGGCACGGGGAGGGACAGAACACCAGGTGTTACATTAACAAAGGTGGCACCAGTCCCTGGTTTAGTCATGTACTTTAAGAGTGTGGAAAATAGCTGTTCACAGTTAACACCAGAAGTGCTCATTAAACTGACTTTGTGTTGGGAATGAGGCCTCTGAAATGTCACAGGCTATCAAGTAGCTTGAATCCTATCAGGATTATGATACCCACTGAGTTGCAAGTTATAAGAAATGATACTTGAAATAAAGGCTTTGTGGGCAAATTAAAATAGTAATAATTTCAGCTAATGGAATGATATCTTTTTTTTAAATCCCTTAATATCATTTGGCTAAAATTACATATTTGGAAAAAAATGAGCCACTCAAGAAGACTTCCTAATTGTATATAATGTGCCTGAAGGCATATTGCGGATGTAATTCTGAGGCCTGGACACAGAGGAAGCCAGCTCTGATGATAACACTGTGCATTGGAAATACATTGTAGTCACAAGCAGTCATAATGTGGAATGATTTCCCAGAACGAAAATGGGAGATTGAGGCAGCTTCCACGTTAAGCTCCGTAATACGGACTGCTCCCTGGAGATGGCTGTTTCTCTGTGTGCAGACCTCTTGTGAAGTCCCTCAAACTATTCCAGTCTAATGGAAGCATCTAATAGCTCAGCACTTTGTAAACAATAAAGCTGGTTTTCCTGAAACTCAGTTGAGTCAGTAGCTTTCTTTGTTTAGTTTAGGCCAAGATAATATTCCTGCAGTTGCTTCATGTTAGCTTACGGTCTCCCACAGGCCAGCAAAGGCCTAATATAGGACTTACAATGAAGAGAGAGTTACTCAAACCAGAATCCCTGGTTAAACTACTAACAAGGGGCTGGACTGTCACTCTATGGTAGAGAGCGCATGTCCATGTGTACTGCCCTGGATTCAAGCTTAAAGCCACAAAACAGATCTTAAACAGTTATTCCTCCTTGCAAATGTGTGTGTGTGTGTGTGTGTGTGTGTGTGTGTGTGTGTGTGTGTCTTGTTGGACACTATACCCAGGGCCCCAATAAACTGTTGTTTCTTTTTAACTTTTCCTGGTTGAACTACACTGTGCTGTCTGTCAGTCTGTCTTTCAATGCTTTTGCGTTTTCTGTAGTTCAAGGATTGCAGGATTCTGCATGGAGCCTCATGAAGATTCACATGTGATCAAGACAAATGACTAAAAGTCAAAACTCTGATCTGGCCGGTTCTGATTTATGGTCCAACGCAGGCAGTAAAGGTGAAGCCAGGTTTCTGTTGAATGCCCAGGCATGATCACCCAAGTCATTTGGTGAAGGCTCATGCAAAAGTAGGTGTTGTGCTAATTCTTGATCACAGAGATAAATCCTTGGAACCATTATGGGGTCCGGAGGAGCACAGCACTACCGTGCTTATGGCCACTATGCCCTGGGCACTCCCAAAGCCCTATGCTTTCCTCTCCTGTCTTTGTGGTCTCAGGAAGTAAGGACCACGTCCTCCACCAGGTGGATTTGATCATCGTGCTACGGACATACTGGCGATGCCTATTGTGAGGACAGGCCTCGTGATGTTGTCCTTGACCTTCAACAAGGCTGGCTTCCTCTCAATCTTTCCACCCTGCCATGTTCTAGGCCAGTTGGCTCATAAATAGGTGAACAGTGGGCTCCTCAATGTTCGTAACTGCCTTCTGGGGTCATCATACTTTCTGCAGGCTTCTTGGCAGCTGAGTCTGTCTCCTCAATCCAACCTTCCTACTTGGCTGCAGGTTTTTGTTTTTTGTTTTTACATCATTTGCAAAACCCTTGGGATCAGCTTGAAGGTTGCTTCTTCAGTTGCATCTAAGCCACATATGAGCACATCTGTGGGCTCCAGCTGGCCACAAACCAAGGTTGTCACTAGCTTGGATGTAATTCCTCTAAGGCAGCATCCAGAAGTGGGAGAACAAAATACAAGAAGACAGTTGCTTCTACAGTCTGGGTGACAAGTAGTATTTCCAGACAAGTTCCAGACTCATCATTGCAGAGCACAGGGAGGAAAAAGCCATGTCTAACTCCAGGGCAGGACTTACAAGAAAGCCTCCTCAATACAGAGACAGGCAGGTATCGTAGGAACTAGGTGGCTCTGCTTTCACATCACTTCCCCAGAGTTCCTGGATGACAGCTGGTGCTGACTACCCGGAGGGGCATAGTAGTGTCTAAATTAGGGTTTTCTTGTTGTGGAGCAATAAGATGATATCATGGCAACTCTTATACATGAAAAATTTATTTGGAGATGGCATACAGTTCAGAGGTTTAGTCCATTATCATCATGGCAGGAAGCATGATGGCATCCAGACATTCGCAGTGCTAGATAGGTAGCTAAGAGTTCTACATCTGGATTAGCAGGCAGCAGGAAGAGAATGCCACACTGGGGCCTGGCTTGAGCATCCGAGACCTCAAAGCTCCTCCTCCTCCCACGGACACACTTCCTCCAACAAGGCCACACTTATTCCAACCAGGCCACACCTACTAATAGTGATATTCCCTGTGAGCTTATGGGAGCCATTTTCTTTTCAAACCACCACAGCAGGCATATTCAGTAGCAGAGGAGGGATGATGCTCACAGGGTGTGCTTTCTCAGAAGCTAGTGTACTGTGGAGACCAGGGCAAGGACTTTGGCTGAGCAGAACATAGGTAGAGATGACATCCATCTTACAACACTAGCAGTCTGCCTTCCCATGCTCCATCGTACTCTGAAGAAGAGGTCCTGGTTGTCATTCCTACTGCCTTCATAGGAGAGAAAGCCTAAGATAGATTGGCCTAGCTTTTTGTTTCCCAGATGACCCCAGTGCAGCCTTTCCATTCTCAAAGGGATGGGACAGAACAGGCCCTGGTCAGGACCTTGAAGATGGAAGATTTTATTTGACATAATGAGTTAGGGCTCCTCAGTCATCCATTTCTCCTCTTCAAAGATGCTTTACAACAACAAAAATTTCTTTGGATTTCCTGGTTTTGTTGGGAGGATGCAGATCAGAAAAAGGGACATACAATTCCACAGCCATATTTGGGGATGTCTGGAGAACAGCAAATATCTCACCAGGCACTCTGTTGGACCTTGGGAATTAAAAGTGAACACATTAACTTTGTCTTCAGAAAGACCATTCTGGCTGGTCCTAGCTCTCAAAGTTACATAATTATTTATCATCATTATTATTATTACCTTATTCTTTGTCTGAGGCTTCCCTCACACCCTCCTCTTACTGAGAAGAAAAACAATAACAGAGCAAGGGCCAGTGAATACTGAGCAACAGGTCAGGATTGATGAGACTGGAGAAGAGCCCCCACCCTCTTCAACCAATTTCTCCTTCTAAAATTCTCAGGTGACATCACGCTAAAAGTGTGTGAGTCTTCCTGGTTTTAGAAAATACTGTGATGGGCTAGGAGCACTTCTGCTCAGTGTATGTATCAACAAGATAATGATTTGAGATCTTGGGAGGAACACTTCATTATAAATGAAAGGCAATTTCCAGGCTGTAGGGAGAAATCCTCCCAAGCCTCGCCGCCTCTGATTCATCGTGTAATTTATTGTTATTTATTTGGATTCCCTCCACTGAGTGATGAGCAAAAGAGGTACTTTTCAATTCTCTTTTTCAATAAGCCAATACTGGAAGGGATAAGTTCCTATGCATTCTAACCTACGTGGTCTCCTACAGTGTCCTTTAATTTGGAAGAAGATGAAGAATTATTGAAGAAGGGCCACCAAAATTTTTTAATGCAAAAAAAAAAAAAAAAAAAAAAAAAAACTGAACAGAACCATTTGTTTCTGCCGGTGGCGCAAGATTTTCTCACAGTTATGTTCTCAAAACACGAATCTGTGATAGTTTAAGAGCTGAATGCATAATTTAATACTGCCCAAGGCAGCATTAGCAAAGCAGATGTTTGTGAAAGATGCATGCTCTTATTGGAGGGTTACACCACCCTAATTCTGTCCGTTTCACTGGGCCTCTCCTTCCACCCTCAACCCACCCCACGTTTCTACTATGATGAACACCGTGATGGGTCTCTTAAAGGGACACCACTTGTTCCCTATGCACAAAGCAATGAAGCTGCCTGAGACTGAGATGGACAGCGTGGTTTCCTATCACAAATTCTACTATTGAAAGGTCATTGGATACCCTATTTTCTAATCTTCTATCTTTAAGTCTTCAGGGGGTCACTGGTTCCTGACAATATGTGGATCTTCTACAATAGCAGTTGTCACCCTGTGGGGATCACTCTCAAGTCTCACCCCTTTGGGAGTCAAACAATTGTTTCATAGGGGTCACCTAAGACCATCAGAAAACACAGATGTTTACATTATAATTCATAACAGTAGCAAAATTAAAGTTATTAAGTGGCATTGAAAATAATGTTATGGTTGGGGGTCACCACAACCGAAGGAACTGTATTAAAGAGACATAGCATTAAGAAGGTTGAGAAACCATTGCCCTATAATGTCCCAGGACAGGGTTAAATGCTTGTGTGCTGTGTGACACGGTTCCCACTAGAAAGCCAGGTGAGGCTGGGGCTTACGAGGTTGGTGTCTTTGGAGCTCACATATGTAACTGGTCTGCTGGGGCTTTCTCTGAACATGCCTCACAGGATTCTGCCGAAGATCAAAAGGCACAGTGGTGGTTAAGCCTCAGACATTGAATCTGACCTAGCCTAAAGACTAAGTCACAGAAAGCTGTCATCGTTTAATCTGAAGCCTGTGTCTTCATGTTGAGCCTGGCCCTGTGAACCAGCCAGCTCACAAAACAACCTAATCTGCAGCACACAACTGTCTGATACTTGAAAATGGGCATGAATTTAACTTCCTGCCATCCTTTCTGTTTCTGTTGTTGCAATCAGCTTCAAGTACTTTCACTTGATGCTTCTGGTGTTTTCTGTCACTCTGGTACGTTTGGCACATGTTATCACCCTTGGCCTGAACTTACCCCCTCCCTTCCATTTCCTTTTATGCCTCGTTCATTCATCTAAGCTTCAGTTGTCAACGTGGGTGTCCCTTCTATCTGGAGGCCTTTTTTGTCCCCTGGGCTAACCCATGCTACCTTATATCCTTGCCTGCCCACAGTAGTTGTGTCTCAGGGTCTCATTGCTTGTTTATCCTGCAGTGTGCTCTAAGCTCCATGGAGGGAGTCCTTGAGTTGGTATTGCTTACTGTAAAGTTCCAATGCCCTTCATAGTGTGTACACATACTATGTGCTCTATAAACATTTGCCAGGTTAAAAAGGAAAGACTGGTGTGGCAGTCCATACTGGTCCTGCCCAATGATAACATCCCATCTACAATGACTACTGGGAATGGCCATACTGTGTATCTGGACCCATGGTTTCAAGTGACTGCTAATTAGCAAAAGTATCTGGAATTCAACAAAATGTCTGTCTTTCACAAATCTTAAAACAAACAAACAAAAAACATATCACAGAGAGCCAGTGACAACATTTCCTTTTGTGATAGCCATAGGGTGAGAAGGAAGGGACATTTTCCACAGGGACAAATAACACGGGGACCCTTTTATTGTAGACCTGGAAGAGCTTGTTCTCGTCTGCAAGTCAGTCTTTCCATTTCCTGTTCCCTGCTTCCTCTCCAAGATCATGACTCTTAATCATAGGCTCAGTTAAAGCCTCACATTTTAATTTTTTCTTTTCTTTAAAGAAGAAAACACACACACACACACACACCCTTTATACAGATGCCCATAGTACGTACATGCCCTATTCATATACAGCCCTGATTAAAACTGAATTTTAAAACAAAACAAAACACATTCAATGCCATCCATCATTTTGCTTTAGTTATTTCCTATGTACCCCTCAAAGTTTTATTTTTTAATTAATTTATTGAGTGTTATTGTACATGGTGGGGGTACACATGTGACACAGTAGGCATGCAGAGGTCAGAGAACATCTTTGAAGAGTCAGCATTCCTCTCATGCCTTTAAGTGGCCTTCAGGGATCAAACTCAGGTCATCAGCCTTGCGCACTGACAGCTTCCCCCACTGAGCCACCTTGCCAGCAGTGCTCTGCTCCACCCACTAAACCACTGGCTGGCCTTCTTTTCATACATTTTAAAATAGAGTTTCTGGAGTATTGTTTAAAGAAGGAGATGCCCGCAACCTTGTAAAAGAATTATCCTGGCAACTGGAGCTATGGTTGTCTGTAACAAATGCACAGTGAAGGGCTATGGTGGAGGCTCTGAATGTAACAAACAGGTCTCAGCTGGAAGGACCTTGTGAAATCAAAGGCAGGTAGACAGGGAGTTTGATTGTTTGTTTGTATCCATACCTTAGCAGGGGCTGGTGAGGATAGCAGAGTTGGATAGCGGCGGTGATAGCTGTGGCAAGTAATCTTCTCCTCTCTGGACTGTAGCACCCAGAAGAGGCAAAACTTCCACAGGAGGAAGACAAGTGAGCCTCTGAAGAAGTTGGCTCTCTAGAAGCAAGGAGGATTAAGACATGGGTGCTGGTAGACTGGATAATGTCTGCACTGTGGGTGGGGAAAGGGGTGCTGGCACATGCCCAGAGGCCATCGAGCACTGGTTGGCACGCTGGCAGTTCTAATGCAGAGAGTAAGGGGCCAGAGGAGGACCAGTGGGGGCCAGGTAAGCTAGGGTGTCTGTCCACTCTCCTGTTTGACCCCCATTTGCTGTGTCAGTAACAATGAAGTCAACCTCTCTAGATTCACTGAACGTCTTTGTCAAGCATCTGACTCCTCTCGGGTTTGTACACAGTTTGAGATCTATAGTATATTGTCCATATTTTCTTTTTCCTTCAAAAGCCTTTTTTTTTTTCAGGTTGTGTGTGTTTGTGTGTGTAAGACAAACGAGACATCTTCCAAAAACAAAACAAGCAAACCTGTTTTAAGTTAGAAGAGTCTCCCTGTTTGTCTTCTCAGGGCTAGAGCACCATTTTCTTTCTATCTCTGTCTGTCTTTCTTCGTGTGGCACAGATGAAGCCATCCCCTCTGTCCCCAGTGACTCAAAACAGAGGAGGAATTCATATCAGGGCCTTTGTTTAAGAGCTGTGCATACAGCTGCCACGAGACAACTTCTGCTTCCTGTCCAAGTAGCTAAGAAACTGTCCTAAGAGGCAGATGAACCCTGTCCTTAGCTAAGAGCACGCTCGTGACGTTTACCAGATGTTTTTATTCTCCAGCATTTGCTCGGGAGGAAAATCAGTGCTTACAATACCTGCCATGGTTGCTTCTTGCCTGTTGTTTCCAACCTGCCTGAGGCTTTCTTGTGTGGACAGAAATGGCAGTTTCTGTCATAATGAAGCACTGTTATTTAATCACCTAGCACAGCTGAGGAAATTGTTTTAAAGTAAAAACACAAAATGGCTTGTTTCAACCACAAACTTCCCACAAGAACAGAAACCTTACTTCCTAAGTGGAACCAGGCCCTACTCCATTCTTTACCCAGCAGAAAAACATTACATGGCTTTTAGCTTTAATGGCCTTTTAGGCTTGTCGCCAAAGAAGTTCCAGAAAGATTCTGCTGGTCCCGATTTGCCCTCCCGGCCCAGTTCTTTTGAAAGCTGGGAGGGGAAGGACTGGAAAGCCTCCAAGGCAAGCTCTATGAAATGAAGCTGGAGGCCAAGTCTCACTCCACAACTGAGAGGCGAGGAAAGGGAACCCCACTGTCACAATGAATCAGACTGAGCAGGCCTCGGATGACAGGCACAGTTTAACTGATGGGGTGGCTTGTGTACAGCTAACATCTTAGGGTTTGATACTAGGACTGAGGGAATGCCTGGCTGCCTATGTGTGGAGATGCCTTCCAAGGCTTTCTGCCCTTAAGCTGGTTTGTCTGTTTCTGTCCTCAACACACACCACACACACACACACACACACTTTTTATCTCTTAAAGATTTGAGCTTCTGGGCTAGGGATGTAGCTCAGTTAGGAGAATGCTTGCCTAGCGTACTTGATGTCCTGGGTTGGATCCTTAGGACAACATAAATTGGGCATGATGTCACATACTTGTGATCTCATGTGGAAGCAGAAGGATCAAGAAGTTTTAAGGCTATCCTTGACTACATAGCAAGTTTGAGGCCAGCCTGAGCTTCGTGAAACCATGTCTCAAAAACAAACAAACAAAGAGACCTGAGATATTTCCTTTCTTTCTTCCTTTCTTTCTTTCTAGATCAACATATCTATTATGTATACAATGTTCTTCCTGCATGTATGCCTGATGGGCACCAGATCTCACTGCAGATGGTTAGAACCCCCCATGTGGTTGCTGGGAATTGAACTCACTCTGTAGACTAGGCTGGCCTCAAACTGGTGATCCTCCTGCCTCTGCCTCCTTCAGCAAATCCCACTGGTGTGCGCCACCACAACTGGCAAATGTTTTCTTTCTTTCTTTCTTTCTTTCTTTTGGTTTTTCGAGACAGGGTTTCTCTATATAGCTCTGGCTGTCCTGGAACTCAGTCTGTAGACCAGGCTGGCCTCGAACTCAGAAATCCACCTGCCTCTGCCTCCCAAGTGCTGGGATTAAAGGCGTGCGCCACCACTGCCCGGTGGCAAAGGTTTTCTTAATGTTCTTACATCTCATCACCAAGGCCGACTTTGTATCTGAAGCATGTCTTCAACTCTCTCTAGGAATCTCCAAGCTGTAGCGATCTTAGAAGAATCTAAGAATGCTTAAGCCAAGAGACACATGGATATCCCAAAGTGGCATCCACCATGCTTGGCTGAATGTTTCCTTCTCACTAGCCTTGGATGCTCTGATGCCAGCCAGAAGCTGATGAAGGATAGATACTTTTGTAACCCCACACCTGCCCTGATCGCCTTACCCTGAGCTCCTAAGTGCTGTTGTTTGGTTGACTCTCCCCTCCCCCTATTTAACGCCTACTCATTCATTCATTCAGTTCAGTACCAGCTTCAAAGAACTGGGAATTGCCCAGAAAGCTCTAAGGCTAGGGCACATGGCCAGGAACAGTGCTGTTCTTTGTCTGAAACCATAAGGCCCCCTAGAAAGGGCAGAAAGAGAGTGTCCTCTCCCCTAGGAGGGGAGCAGGGTTTCCAAGGTAGTGAACAAAAAACCAATCAGCAGGAGGCATGGGCTTGGGTTAAGATCTGCAGAAGCTGGTCGTGTGTATGCTGTGGTTTAAATTGCCCAAAAGTAGAATTCTCCCCATTCCTTCAGTTAGGTGGGTCCCCAAGGAAAAGGGAAGAATGTCTTATTGATGCTGGTGGCTGTGCCTCAGGCATTGCTTCCCCGCTGCTGCTGTACAGGTTAAATAAACTTTGGAAGCTGACAGTAATAAATAAAAACAAAAGCTTCAGGGATTCGGATTTGAGAGGCTTTTAAAAAGTACTTAAAGGGAGGGGTGTTCCCTATTACCAATGAGTATTTGTTAAGATTTTTAACTGTGTCTAAATGCGCTGGGGTTGCTCATCTTGGAGTTACTAGAATGTTCTGGTCATATGGGAGTGTCTCAACCCCAACCAGCTCTGCTCTCTTCAGGAGACAGTATTACTGTGATTGTTATCAAATAAAAGATGGTCGTGAGACCTGAAAACCCACAGACTCACAGCTCACGCCTCTGGTCCCATCTGAGCAAATCTGAACCTGCCGCCAGAAGATGCTTGCACTTATTCCCGTCCCCAGAGCAGCTCTTCTCCTCCTGGCCATGTCAGCGCTGCTGGATAAACCAGTGAGAAAGCTGAGAAAAGACATCCTTCCAAAACACATGGAGCCAAAACCCCCAGGAGCTCAGGCCTTTTATATATAAGACAAGCACATAAATCATCTTTACTATACGCATAAAATAACAATTAGTATAAGATATTAAATGTTTATAAGCACAGACAATGCTTTTAACAATGTCCAATACATGGGATGATTTGCCACCCAAATGATCTCCCGATTACTCTTCCTGGCACACAGTATTCACTCAGTTTCACCTCCAGGCATCCATGACAAGAGTCGATGGTAACTCTGATGCACTGGAAACACTAGCTCTGCAGCCAGGAGAATACTCACAGAAGGTCTTCTCTGCCCCTTCATCTCTCTGTGGTACATGAAAGATGGTGGGGGAGCACCCAGAGAGTGTGCTCCATCCCATCCCATGTGGGAGCTATGCCAGAAAGTTCTACTGATATCTGGATTTGAGTAAGGGTGGCTTATAGGGCAGAGGCAGAGTTGGAAGATGTTAGAAGCAAGGCAAAGGCAGGCAGTTGCAGAGGCCTTCCCCTGGGTTTCCCGGCATACAGGAGTAACTGGGTCTTCACAGTCCTATGGATGGCCTGGAAGGTTTCATCCAGGCCAGCCAGGCAGAACGGGAGAGCTGACTGTCTGCCTCAAGTCATGACAGCAAGCTTTCTCACTGTTCTCCTGCACCTTCTAAGAGGATCACAACCCTTTTGGAGTGTCAATGACTTTTTCACGGAGGTCCCATATCAGCTATCCTACATATGAGGTATTCATGTTACAATTCACAGCAGTAGATTTACAACAGTAGCAAAATTACAGTTATGAAGTAGCAACACAAATAATTTGATGGTTAAGAGTCACCACAACATGGAACTGAATTAAAGGGTCGCAGCATTAGGAAGGTTGAGAACCACTGTACTAAGCAGTATGGGTCATAAAGAGGTCAGAAATCACTTCCTTAGGCCTGCTGGGAGTTCTGCACGGTGCAGGAGGTAGGGCTACCGTGGCCTGGAGGAGGGAACTGGACCCTGGCTGAGGGAGATGACTACACTCAGGAAAGTAGCTGCCCTGCGCAGGATGCTACAGCAGAGAGAAAGACATCTTCTCAGTGGGTGGAGGTGGCCAAGGAAGCCAGCTTAATAGTACTTGAGTGAGGAGAGCATTCCCATGGGGCTATGACTAAATAGATACTTTGTGTCATGGATAGTGGAAGCTCAAGGAGAGAGTCACGGCTCCAGAAAACCACAGAGCTCAGGCCTTATGGGTGTTGGTGTGAACATATGGTTACATACATGTATGTATGTATTATAATTTAATACATATATGTATATAAAACCACCACTTGCCCCCCTCTCTATCTCTCTCAGTCTCTCTCTGTCCTTCTCTCTCCTCTGTGTGTGAGTATGTGTGTGTTGTACATGCATTTCCTAATTCTACTCACCAAGAGAGACTGCAGACCCTGTGTGATGGCTAGTTTTATGTCAACTTGACACACCCTAAAGTTATTTGAGAGGAGGGAAACTCAATTAAGAAATATCTCCATAACATCAAGCTGTAGGGCGTTTCTTAATTAATGATTGATGAGAGAGGGCTCAGCTCATTGTGGGTGGTGCCATCCCTGGGCTGGTGGTTCTGGATCCTGTAAGAAAGCAGGCTGAGCAAGCCATGGGAAGCAAGCCAGTAAGCAGCATTCCTCATGGCCTCTGCAGCAGCTCCAGCTGCTAGCTTCTTGTACTGCTTGAGTTTCTGTCCTGACTTCCTTTGATGATGAACTGCGATGTGGAAGAGGAAGCCACATAAACCCTTTCCTCCCAAGTTGCTTCTAGTCATGGTGTTTCATACCAGCTCGAGAAACCATAACTAAGACACCCTGTGTGTATT
This sequence comes from Mastomys natalensis, assembly GCA_021653895.1. NCBI lineage: Eukaryota > Metazoa > Chordata > Mammalia > Rodentia > Muridae > Mastomys > Mastomys natalensis. Next base: position 109,188 of record JAJTUV010000307.1, read on the forward strand.
GGTGTGAGCACAGCAAATTTATATACATATATTACTATACTGATAAATAAATCTTCCTATTACTTGGCATGTGTATATGAGTACATGTATTCATCCCTGTTCTTCCCATCAGGAGTACCTAGAAGTAGGGAGATCTCACAAACCTCCAGCTGTGTCTTTTATTGAATATTCTTCTTTGTTAAAAGAAACCATGGCTGATTCAGTGCCTGAGCATAGAGAAAACCAGTTGTGTGTGCAAATACTATTTGGGTCCCAAAGTAAGAAAATGTCTAAATGAGCCAGAGAGATGGCTCAGAAGGTAAGAGCCTGTGCTGCTCCTCCAGAGGATATGAGTTCAGCTCCTAGCAACCGCGTCAGGAGGCTCACAATCACCTGTAATTCCATCTCCAAGGGATCCCAAACCTCTGACCTTTGGAGGCATTACATTAGTGTTCACATGTCATCCCTCAAGACACACACACACACACACACACACAATTAAAATTAATCTATTTTTTTTTTTAAAAAAAGGAGAGAAAAATATCTGAAGAATGAAGGCAACAGGCCCAAGAAACAGAAGCCAGACTGACTCTTATTGACTAAATCCAGTCCAACTGCAGACTGAGCTAAATCCTCACAGCAATGGGTTAGAACTCAGGGAGCAGACAGGAAACTAAGAGTCCAAGCCACGTAAGGACACAACGTGTGGTGGGGAACGGGATGCTATGTAGTCTCAAATCACCTTAAAACACTGACGTACAAGTTATAAATAGAAACAGCTACAGTTGTAGAGCAGTCAGATTGAGACTGTGGGCCCCCCTGAAGAGTAGAAGGGCACCGTGTCAGCTTTGTGGTTCACAGATGTGACGATGTATTGTAAATCTTCTCACCAGGGAATATTAACCCAAATAACTAGCCTGTGATCCGTACAGTGCCAAGGTCACAGTAGTCAGGGAAAGACTGCGAGATTAGAGAGAAATGAGAGCTACCACTTGTGCCTCTGAACTCAGCCCTTTGCTGTGAAGGACAGTGCTGGGATGATTAAAAACAGGGGTGCAGTCTGCTGGTCAATGGGGGTATCTCAAAGTTAACTTCCCAGTTGTGCCGATAGGAATGAACCTTCTAATTCTCATGTGCAAGGCTCTTTCTGAAGATTCTTAGGAAGATGTTTTCATGTCAAGTCCTTGCAATTTTCTGTAAGTTTGAAGGGTTCTTCTCTCTCTCTCTCTCTCTCTCTTCTCTCCTCTCTCTCTCTCTCTCTGTCTTCTCTCTCTCTCATGTTTAAATAGTTAACCAATTACTTCTTTCTTCGATGTTCATTGATTTTTGTGATGAAATCAACTGTGGTCAATTCTGAATTCTACACACCAAAGAGAAGATGGACTTTGGAAACACTGATAATATTTCACCATTTAAACAATTTCTGTCCATGTGCATTACTACAATATTCAATCTTCTTTGTTAATCATATTTTCTCCCTGTTTATCGGGGTTTATGCATTACAGAAATTTCCAGCCAGCTATGAAGTCCAAATGAATACATCTGATCACCCTGAAGACAGTTCTTCAGTAGATATGGCAATTTGGTTTTTCCTTACACAGTGATACAAATCATTTCATTGTAGCATTATGAACGAGATATCTTGATTTAATAAACTTCTGCTATAAGTCCTCCTGAAACATATATTAATGAAAAGCTTCAGGCTTCATACACAAAGTAAATAAAAGTTTGGCAGGTTGTTAGTTGCATATGCCTTCAGTCCCAGCATTAGGGAGGCAGAGGCAGGTAGTTCTCTGAGTTTCAGGCCAGCCTGACCTACATAGTGAGTTCCAGGACAGCCAAGGCTCACAGGGAAACCCTGTCTTGAAAAAAAAAAAACAAAACAAAACATTAACAATAACAAAACACTTGGCAGGCAAATTGGCCACTCATTTGCTTTGCTGTCCATGAAAACCATCATTTCTGGGTGCTGGAGAGATGGATAAGAACTTGCTGCTTTTGCAGAAGACCTGGGTCAGGTTCATAGCATTCATGGAGCCACTCAAAACCACCTATAACTTCAATTCCAGAGGATTCAATGCCCTCTTCAGGCCTCTCCAGGCACAGCACACATACAGTGCCTATATACATGCAGGCAAACACTCACACACAATAAAGAAAACTCCATAAATCATCATGTCTCTCAAAGCTGCGCTGCAGCATTCCTGGGAATGCTTTGCATCACCCCACCTGGCAACCTCCCCACCCTCCGATCTGCTGCAGCATAACCTTGTTATTCTACAAAAGAGAAAGATGCTTGTGTCTGAGTCTTTAGCGAGATGCCAGTGCTGGAAACTATGCCTTTGCTGGCTTTGTGTTGTGTCTCAGCATACTGCGTTTACCTCTTTCAGGTCAGCCAACTTAATAACTCTTAACGCCACTAATTTCAGTGTTTTGAACATTTCAGGGCTTTGTACACAACGGGATCATACAAGTTACACGTTTCTGCCTCTTGCTTTTGAAACTCAACAAAACCTTGTGGGTATTCCTCCAAAACAGCTGAGTCACTAATATAGATTTTTCAGCCCATCCCAAGGAATGCTTAATTTCCTTATTTATATGCTTTGTTAAACCATGCATGTCTAAACTTCTCTTATGTATATATTCATATTCTGCTTTTTTAAAAATGCTCTATACATCTTTGTTTATGCATGTGGTTGCTTTGCTTGGATGCACAGCTGTGTACCACATGCATACAGTACCCACAGAGCCCAGAAGCATCTGATTTCCCCCAGAACAGGAGTTAGAGATGGTTTGTGAGCTACCATGTGGTGCTGAGAATCAAACCTCCATCCTTTGGAAGGGCAGCCAGTGCTGTTAACCACTGAGTCACCTATCCACCTTCTGCGTTTATCTCTGTAGTTTGGGTTTCTAGGAACAACTGCAATATGCAACTCCACATACACAGACTCAATGACAGGTATTTGAGTCAACTAGTTGATATTTTCACGGTGAAAGTATTGAAATAAAATAGTGTGCCAGTCCTGGATGCATACCTTTTTTCTTGTTGTTATCCCCTAAATAGTACGAAGTAAGATTATTTACACAGATTCTATGTAGTATTAGGTATGGTAAGTTCTAGAAATGGTTCGGAGTATACAGAAGGGTACCTGCCAGTCATCTGAAAAATACTGAGTTCCCTAACAGAAGGAACTTGGTCATCTGAAGAGTTTGTTATGTGCTGAGCATCCTGGAGTCAGTTCCTGCAGATAACGGAGGAGGCACTATACATTTAAGAGTTTGACATCCTGGCAGCATGTAAAGCTATAGCAATTTATTGTGTACCCATAGCCTTTTATGCCCATCCTTAACAGTACTCAAGATGTAGTATATCTTAAGCTTTCTTCTAGACTTCTGCCTATAAAGGAATTCACTTGCTCGGTCAACAAGTACTTAGTGGACTCCTACAGGCCAGGTACCATGGTTGGCACTGGGATGCAAAACGTAACCAAGCCAGTCACATTCCTTTTTCTCAGAGCCCCACTCTGACAGAGACAGACACACAGTAAACACAGAGCTGACACACAGGAACTCAGAGGAGGCCCAACAAAAAGGCAGCAGGAACAGATGGGAGCAGGGAACCAGCTACTGCAAGTAGGGTGCTCTGTAGAGACCCCCCCAGAGGCAACACTATCAGAGATAAACAAGTGTAGAACTGGGTTGAGGGGAGAGAAGTCTCTGAAGCTGGAACACGTCTGGGACGGGGAGGGGAGGACAGTTGTGGTTACAGAGGACTGAGACCATTGTGCACCACAGTATCTCTGGCAAGCCACCTACAAAGACACTGTTCCTGAAATTCCCTGGGCTGGTCTTGCTGAGCGCAGGGACACTATCCCTGTCTGTGACAGCAGCTAGCTGAGGACACATAGGACCAGGATGAAAGCTTCCCACTGCCCCTGTCTCCCTCTAGCGCCTCTGAACAAAGAACTGGCACCCAACCCTACATCTTTTATGCATTAAAAATATTGGTTTCCAAATTTACCTTTCGTCTGCTGAGGCCAAATTTGTCTTCTAAAAGTTTTTTTTTTTTATAAAGACCTATCTTGTCTCAGTCCCATTATTATTTTTCTGATCTATCACTTCCAGGCATCTAGCCAAGGCTGAAAAGGTCTCCTCAGGCCCTGGATGGTCAGCACAGACACATGCTTTGTGAATAGTCTGGGTCTTACTTTTGCGTTCAAGCTTTTGGTCCATCTAAGCTACATTTTCAGTGCACGGAAAGATGGGGATCCAACTGTATTTTCTTTCCGACAGCTTCTGTGCTAACAGGGTTTATTTAAAAACCCACCTCTCCCACTGAACGAGCTTTTGCTGTGCACTATGTTTTCATTTGCTGGCATCTGCTTTCGGTTCTCTGTTCAGTCCTGCTGGTTCATTTGTGTATTCCTAGCTGATGTCCAGAGCTGGGCTGCTGGGTTCTTTTCCATATCTACTGTTCTTTTCTATTGCTTTTTTACTCTTCCACAGAAGCTTGAATATCATTAAATCAAGCTGAAAAACAACAACAACAACAAAACCTTTATAGAGATTTTCATCACAATTAGATTAACAGATAGGAAGATGGCTCAACAGGTAAAGATGCTTGCTGCCAAGCCTGATGACCTGAATTAGATCTCAGGGGCACACGTGGTGGAAGGAGAGAACTGATTCCTGTAAGTTATCCTTTGATTTCCATGTGTACTGACTCTCACATCCATACAACACACACACACACTCACACACACACTCACACATACTCACACACACATTCCAAATATAAAAAAATTCTAGGTTTATTTTATACCTTTTAGAATATTTTAAAGATTTTTATGTTGTGCATATTCTATGTATCAAGGAGTTAATCACTGAGCCATCTCTCTACCCCACTATTTTATATTTCACTTTGAAAGAATTGACATTTTATGATATTAAGTTCTAATCCAAGAAGACTGTTTGCTAGGATCTTGTTTGATAGTTGGAGTGTTTGGTTTCCTTCTTTATATCCCCCGTTCCATTGTTAAATTCCTCCATTCTTGGATCTTTTATAACAGTGAATGAAATACAGGCTCTTGTTTCCTGTAACATGTGAAATACCCCAATGGGCTTAGAAACTTTAAAGTATTTAAGAAAAAAAAAAGTGTTTACAAAGGTGTGAGCTGAATAAGCAGGAGGTAGCTGCCTAGGAGCAGCCAAGCTTGTTCACAATGCCGAGGAGCTGGTTTCTAGATCTCACACTGAGGCTCTAGCTGCAGGAGAGGACCACAGGGGAGACTGAGTCTGTGGAGGATCTGGAAGTCCTGTGTTAGGCCACCTTAGATATTATCATGTCTATTTCAGTAACTTTTTAAAGAGATCAGATCCTGTTGGGTTTCTAGGTATAAATGCAGGTAATTCTGTCTCTTCCCATGTTTATAACAGTGACTTCATTTTCCCTATACATCTCTCTCCTATAGTTGCTATAACAAAGGATCCAGATAAATCGGCTAAACGTATCAACAGAAACTTATCAACCTAGAGTTCTGGGGTTCGAAGTCCAAGACCGAGGCATCAGCCGTTCACAGCTGTGTCTTGCTCAACTCTTAAAGGTTAGGTAAACACATCCAACATTAATAAATTTGTTTTCCCTGATAGAAGTGAATGTCCTAAGTCCAAGTACCTGTGGATGTCACCTTATATGGAAATAGGTTCTTGCAGAAGATCCTATTTGGCATCCTCTGAGGCTGGGAGGCATCTGTCCCAGTGCCTCCCCTACTTTGAGGTTTAGCCAGCAGTCTTTGGTGTTTCTTGGCTTATAGAGACAACATCCACCCTCTGCCTTCTTATTCATATGTATCCCTCCCTTTCTCCCTCTCTCTCTCCCTCTCCCTCTCCCTCCCTTCCCTCTCTCCCTTTTCCCCTTCCTTCCTCCCTCCCCCTCCTGTGTGTGTGCATGCTGCAGCACATATGTGGTCAGAGAACAACTTGCAGGAGCCTCTTCTCTCCTTTCACGGTTCATCTGGGGATCAAACTCACATCACCAGGCTTGCCTAGCAAGTCCTGTCACCAGCTAAGCCACCCTGCTGAAACCTCTGTTGAAACCTTTAAGGAACCTCCATACTGTTGTCTACAGCAGCCTTCTCCATCTGTGTTCCCACCATCTGTGGACCATGTTCCCTTTTCTCCATACCCTGGTATCTCTGCCACTCACCAATAGCCATCTTGAAAGGCATGAGGCAATATCTCACTGTGACTCTGAGAGCATCCTGCAATGAGAAGCAATGCCACGCTGAACAAACCTGCCTTTTTATTTTGTTCATTGTTTATTTGCTATACAGAAGCTTTTCTAGTCAGACATGCTATTGCTTGTTTATTATTATTATTATTTATTATTATTATATTTAAATTTTGCATGCATGTGGAAGTCAGAGGACAACTTTGAAGTTGCCTGTTTTTTTCTTCCATCACATAGGTTCTAGGGATTTAGGTCCCAGGCTCACCATAAGTCACCAGGCTTGGCACCAAGCACCTTTACCCACTGAGCAATCTTGCTGACCCTATTTGTTCATTTTTGCTTTTGTTGCCTGCGTATTTGCTTTTGATGTCAGAGCAACAACAACAACAATAATTACTGTGCCCCATGTCAAGGAATGTTTTACCTATATTTCTACCAATAATTCTATGTTTTCAGGGTTGCATATAAATCCTTAATCTATTTTGTTTATTTTTGTGTGTGGTATAATATTGCATTTTAGTTCTTTGATTCATACTTCTACCAACACCACACACTGGAGACCATTGTAGGGGGAGAACAAGTCCAGAGCAAATGTGTATACTGACATGGCCATGGCCATGTAAGGGATCCATCCCAGTGCCTCAGCCCCATGCAAGTGGGTGAGGCTCACAAGGAGAGCAAAACCTTCCTTGGGTTCAAATACAAATGCTGACAGCATTTGCCAAAAATGTCCACCATGGCTTTCTTCCCCGCCCCCATGTTTATAGCCTGAAGACTGCTCTTCTGTGGGGGCCCCTCCTGCTGAGATTAGCTAGCTCTGTCTCCTTACTGTGTATCACAACCCTGTCTCTTTGGTCAGCTGTATATGATAAACCCAGTGAGCTTCCGGGGTGCTTCAACTTCTCCATCAGAGAGCCCAGACCATGCAAACCAAGCTGTGCCCATGTGTCTATTTTTTCTTCAGTGTCTGTCCTTTCTTCATCCTTCAGGATTCCAGAACCCATCCATGCACAGACGCAGTAGACCATCTTTTCTCAAAGCATGTTCTGGCAGTCTGCTGAAGACACCTGACTGGGCATGCATGCAGAGGATTATCTCTAGTCTTCTATTCTGTACTGCAGATATTTATGGTAGAAGGATCTTCTGTTGTCTTTTACTTTCCTAGTTGACTCAATGATTAGCTAGGATTGTGACTCCTCATTCACAAGATTTTATATTAACATCTAACTATTTATAACTTAAAATTAAACAAAACAATGTTGTCTGTAAATACATGTTTTAAAAATGATCTATCTTATGTGTGTTTTCCTGCATGTATGTATGTACACCACACACATGCAATACCCTCAGAAGCCAGAGGAGGCATTGGAGCCCCTGAACTGAAGTTACAGACAGTTTATAAGGTGCTGTGTAAGAGCTGAGAATCAAACTTGGGTCCTCCAGAAAAGCAGCCAGTATTCTTTACCACAGAGCCATCTCTGCATCCTTGATATACACTTTTTTTTAAATTTTTTAAAAAAAAAAAATGTGACTAAGTAGGACACAGCATAAGTGTTTTTTTTTTTTTTTTAAATTAAGTGATTCATGTATTAGAAGGAAAAAAGTGTATTCTCTGGGAGATATATCTAAGGTGTAATTGAATCAAGTTTACTGATTATCTGGTTGAATTCCTTTACATATTCGGTCTATCTATACCGACTGCATATCCCACTGCAGTAGTTTTTAAAATCAACTTTTCCTTTCCATGTTAACCCTTACAGTTTAGATATTTAATTGTTACATTGTTAGGGTATACAGCTGTGAATGGCATCTCCCTCTTTATGAGCTCTGTCACTACCATCATAAATATCTCGTTGTACTCTTTGGAGTTGTCAATCTAGAATTCCACTTTGTGAGATTAATACTATCATGCCAACGTTAAGCATGCTTCTCTTTTCCTTTCCAGCATCGGTATTTTCAGTGTTTCTACCTTCCTTTGGTCCCCTGTGTTGCTTGCAGGCAGCATGGAGCTCAGTTTTGATGCTCAACCTGGCCTGACTCTGTCTCTTCTTATGGTTTCTTGCATTTCTGATCAAATCTGGTATTCTTCTGGCCCTACTGTGTTTATGTTTATTTCAAATGTTATTTACTTTTATTTATGTGTATATATGTGTGCCTGTTTGTCTGTATGTGTGTCTCGTGCTTGCAGTGCCTACAGAGGCCAGAGGAAGGATTTATTTGAGATGTCAAGTAGGTACTTGGAACTCTACCTGGATCCTCTGCAGGAGCAGCAAATGTTCTTAACTACCAAGCCATCTCTCCTGCACTTCTTATTTCTTTTTTAGTTGAGGCATTGTGGGCTTCCTTTTTTTCATAGCTAACAGAGAACTTCAACTAGATATTTCTATCCTATAATGACCATTGGGTTTTCCCCCAGGACTCTTAATAGGAGATATTTTTATAAATTACTGTTTGGAATGAAGGTACCAAGACATTTCTCTCACTGAAATGAACTGTTTCTGCTCTCATCTAGTAAGGCGAAACCATTTTTTAAGGTGTCTTGGGTTACTTCCTAATTTTGATTTTGGTAACGTTTAGAGTTGATTCATTAAGTATAAACAAATATAAAATGAAAGGGGAAATTGTTTTGGAAACGTGGTAGAAACTGCCGTGCGTAGCTCTCGAGAGACGGCAGCTTTACAACATTGTTTTCCTGCTCTGAACCATTGTCCACCTCTGCCCTCCTAGAGCTTTTCCATGTTAAAGTTACACATTCACCAGTTCTATTTCTCATACTTGTACTTGTAGTTGCTGTTTTAAGTGGAGCCTCTGCTGCCATGATACTTTCTGGTTACTATGGTTATAAAGAAAAACAAGGGAGTGCTGTATAGCCATCACACATCATATAAACAATAAATTGGTTATAACGACTCTCCCGTGGCTTCCCTTGGGATTTCTACATAGACCAATCACATACTGTGCTAGCCATGATGATGACCGACATTTCATCTTTAATTTTCTTTTTTGTCCTATTACAATGATTAGATCTGCAGAACAATTATGTGTAGAGGATTCCTGGTCTTATTCAGGCCAAATATTTTTAGTGTAATTATATTAACTAATAACTTGTTGTATTTGATTTTATACACACACATATTTGTACATATATACATATGTGTGTATGTATATAATTTTGATAAAGCGTTCTTTTGTATCTTTTATTTTCTTTAGTTAGGACATCTTGACATCTCCTGACATGATTATATTAGGACATATAACTTTAATATGTTACGATAAACATCTACAGAATCCCCAAATGCTGACGGTCTTCTCCTATTTCCCTAACTTATATCCTCTTGATTGGCTGATATATTTTTTTTTGGTTTTGCTTATTTATTTATTTATTTATTTATTTATTTTTATTCAATACTGAGAATGACCTATGACTTCCCTATCTTGAACTTCATCTGTCTGGTTTTGAGACAAGGGACATGCCCATCATTTCAAATGTTCACAGAAGACACTTTGTAGTTTGTGTAAAAACAAATATGAAATACATTTTGGTTGTATTTGGAAAGTGTCAGACAAACTAATAAGTCCTTCTTGTAAGAAAAGGCTTTGTGGTCCAGCAGGTCTGGGAAGCACAGCTCTCTGTTGGAAAGTCACAATATCCACCTCCGAAGGCTCTGGAAACTCCTGCAGGGAAGAATTCCATTGCTTCTACTCAGTCTAAACCATCTCAGGCACTGGGCACAGTCGGAAGAAGGAAAGGGAGACAGTGTTCTGTTCAAGTACCCCATGGGCTGTCCTTAAAGAAATATCAGCACTGCCAATGCTGTTATAAGCACAGAAACACCTCCTGCAAATTATTTATATAATGGCGAAGATTAAGACACAATAGGACATGTCTCTGTAAATTATAATTGAATGAAACTTTCAGTAGTCAGTCTGATGCGTGCAAAGATTCTCTTAACAGCATGAAACACATTAATATTACCTGGGAAGTCAAAATAAAAAATATACTACATGATCACAGCTACACCAAAGCTAAACCAATGATGGAAAACAGAAAATAAGAAAAGTTATCAATTTACTAAAATATCAAATAGTTATATTGGGCAGTGCTTTGAAATTTATTTTCTCTTTTTACATTTTATAAGCCAGTCTGATTGTTCACATTTGGAGAGAAAGAAATGGCAGTTTCGAAAATAAAGGAAACCTGCTTCCACCCAAAGGGAGCATGAGGTGGGAGTCTGGCAGATGGAGCGCTGTCGGGAGAGGTGGAAGCATCAGCCCCTGGTTACATTCTCTTTTTCTAATGTCTGGAGCTGGCAATGCCCCTTGTGTGGCTGTGAGTGTGAGCAGCCTCCACCACAGCCCAACAGTACTTCCATCTTTGCACAGTTGGTGCACTTTGACAGTGCACACTCACTGTTTAGCCCATTCCCTTCCTAACTCATCCCTATACTTTCTCTCCTTTGGCCATTGCCTCCTACAGAGCTGGAGGCAGAGTCTGATGAACTGCCATGTCCTTCTGGTGATCAACACAGGTTTCAGCGCATGACTCATGCCAACAAGTGTTGTTGGCTCGTATTTTAAAATATCCTAAGAAGTGTCACTCTTATTTTAAAATAGCCTAAGAAGTGTCACTCTTTTTAGGTGACTATCTAGAGCACCCTTCTCTGCTCAATACCAAGTAAGGACTTTGTGGCCATATCTGACAGCCGCAGGAAGAATAAACCTTGAGAGACCATTAGTGCACTGTCAAATGGCATCTCCAACTCTTGAACTATTTATCAATGCAATTACATAAAAGATTATTGAATTCCTAATCGTCTCTAATATGAGGAACACTTTGTGACCCAATTGTAAGGACTGAAGGATCTAAATATCACTACATAGATTGCGTCTATACCAAAGCAGCATGAGGATTAGTGGGTGGGGGAAGCGTCTCCTGTCTTCAGCATCCATGACGTAATTTAGAACTCACTTGGAAACTATGCCACGCGGATTATGTTTTCTCTGACAAACAAGAAAGAGCTGAGTTGTCCTAAGACTCTGACACAGTTTTGAGAAGTAGCAACTTGATAGTGAGGAAAAAGTGGATCATAACCATTGTCACGGGCTAAGTTTCGGCTGCCCATCAGGCACCAGCTCGGGCTGTGTGTGTCTCCATACTTTATTCTGTAGCCCCACCCCCACGCCAGATGATGAGTTCTGCTTAAACAGATGAGTGAGTGGGATTCAGAGAGGTTAACTCCACACACGGAACCTACAAGCTGTAAGCCTACAGAAGGCTAGGAATTTGGAGACAGACCCAACTTCCTCCAAAGCCGAACCATTTATATCAGCTACACGGAAAAACTAGGAATCAGTATATGGAATACACAGTACTCATCCGGAATGACAGCAAAAGGACAACTCCCACCGGCTAATCCCAAAGCTGAATTTGATACACACATAATTGTTTTACCATCTTGTTAAAGATCAGGACGTTACATAAAGGGAAAACGTGGGAACGATCATGGCCTTCACTTGGCTGTAGCATGAAGCTGTGTCAGGCCCAGCTGCCGCAGGTCGGGGTTTGTAACCCACAGTGTCTAGCTCCATCCTCATGAGAACTGTGGCCGACTAAGGCCTCCTTTGGTCTGCTTGTTCTCTCCTTTAGTCCAGTGCCCTTTCCGTTCTCCTCAGTACAAAGAGGACTTGGCATTATCTGGATGTCCTCCACCAGTAAAGCTACCCAGATGTCTTGCACTTGAACATATTTTCAAGCATCATTCCAAGAAAATGGGCAAAAATCTGGCTATCAACCAGGTATTTCTTCTGTTTTCCCATCATCTTGGGCTTTAGATTGGCCTTTTGGTTTAATTAAGCATCTCTGTCCTGGTGGATGGATGCTATTTTCTACTGTTCTTCCTGAATCCAACAAAGGATCCTGGAATGAAAATTAGTGAAGTCTGTCAGGTACAGTGGCTTAGGCCTGGAGCCCCAGTATCTGGAAGGTGGAGGTAGGAGGATCAAATTCAAGGTCATCCTTGGCTATATAATGAGTTTGAGGCCAGCTTTGGCCTTATGAGACCCTGTTTCATAAAATAAAAAGAATGAAATTTCAAAGAAAAGAAGCAAGGTCTGTGATACGTCTTTGCAGCAGGGGCCACTGCCACCGTAGAACCCAACAGTGCCTCTGATGAAGTACTGCTATCCTAAGAAGTTTCTAGCCCGAAAAGGGAAGCTTGTACCCACATTCTTGTACCCAAGAGCCTCTACTCCTGTTGTATTTATTAGTTGGCTCCAAATTACTTCAGTCAATAAAATTACCATTGTTGGTTCTCACCTTTCAGAAAATTTGTATGAGTTAAACACTTTGGCAATATTTATTTATTCTGCCATCTGTCTCACTAGCTACACATTCTCAACAGCCTGGCCCAGAAAGCTCCCCCAAAATCACCTGAGCATCATAAAATTAGTCCATGGCTGTCAGAGTAGCGCATGGAGAACACAGCTGCTGTCCTGCTGCCTGATTTAATGAGGTTCTGAAAGCATGGGGATGAGGATGCTGTCCCTTGGTTACCATGGAAACAAAGGTGCTCAAAGCAGGTGTCAGCAGCATCAAAACCAAGAGGAATCAGCTGATGGCTCGTCATCTGGGGAGGCGTGGACCACGCCCTGGCGGCTGCAGTACTGGATATTTGCTGCTCCTCAAGAACAGATCCAACTCTTTCCAGAATTTATTCTGAACATATTGTGTTGCCATATAAACTTTGTCAGTCTAGAGGATTTACATTTGACGATTTCAAAATTAGAAGTTTGAAGTGGTTCTGTTCTTTCAAATCCCAATTAATTGGCGATCTGTTGTTTTGTATAAAAAGAAAGAAACAATATACCATCAACCCTGTACCACCTCCCTCCAATCTGAGGGAATTACTTACTCTTCTTCAACTTGCAACAAAATATCTCACAGAAGGATTTAAGAGTGGAAGTATTTATTTTTGGCTCCTGGTTTCAAAGATGTTTCAATCTATCACAGTGGAAAGGTTAGGTCATGGGAGGAGTTCTGCCCAAGGCAGCAGGAGCAAGGAGCAGCTGGTTCTTCACATGAAGGGGGACAGAAGCACAAACCACAAGCTGGAACCAGAAGGGGCTGTAACCTTCAAAGACCTGCCCCAATGCTTGCCTTCCTATAGCCAGTCTTACCTCCTAATGTCTCCACAACCTCTATTCACAGCACCACCTACTGGTGTCCAAGTATTCAGACACACACGCCTGTGGCAGACATTTCACCTTCAGATCATAACATTGGGTATATTTGATTTTATTCAAACTTCTCAAGCAGAAAAGATTAATATGCAGAATAGAGGGCCCAGTGCTTCTGGCAAAATCTACCTTTTATAATATCAAAGGCTTTTTATACAAAGCCAGCTTTTCTCCTAAATTATGCTATCTACATGATAAAACACAATTTGTAAATGTTAGTCTAGTTTCTGCTTTGAGTGAGGTCTCAGATTCCACATCCTTTGGAAAGAATATAGAAAGCTTTAATATAAAGTAAAGCTTTCACAAGCTAATCCCATGTTTGTGGAATTGCTTTCAGGTGAACAGATGAGGGTGGAGGAATGGGGGAATTAAACTGAAAATTTACTGGAGAATGGAGGTACGGACACAAGTCTTTAGAACTTCCAGTTTGAGCTGAGTAGATGGCTTAGTGGATAAAACATAGATTCCCCAGAACTGAGATGTGGTTACAGGCATGTGTAATTCACACTACAACAGAGAAATTGGAGACAGAAACAAAGTCATTCCGGAAGATCAAGAGCCAGCTAGCCTACTGTAAAGAAACTGTTGAAAACTGAGGTTGAAGGCAGGAACAATACCAAGCAATACTCAATACTCTGACTTTTACACATATGCACATGCGTGCATGCACACACGAACACCTACTATATACACATATCATACACAAACAACTTTAAAATCCAGATTAGCCAAAAAACAAACAAACACAAAATAAAACAAAAACCAAACAAATAAAGAAACCACCCCACCTGTTCATTAGAATGAGTCCAGAACTCTGGATCATCTCTGACTCCATGCAGGGTCAGGGAGAAGGCATTAGCCAATTAACTAGGAGGAAACAAGGCCACATATATGCTATTCATGTAGAAGAAGAGCAAAGTGTTCAGTTCTGCTTTTCGGCTGAACGACACATACTCTTTGTTCTCTAAGAATGTGATGATTTAGGCCAAAAATCTGCTTTCTGAATAAGTCAGATAATTGCCTTACCTCCACACTTAGCTGGAGTGGAAGAAGTTTGACTTCAAAAGGCAGGTGGTCAAATTAGAGACACGTTCCGGCTTTATTTTAAGCTCTTTATTTGAAGAAGATATTTACTGCCTAATTAAACATCTGATGCAGTTTGAAAACAAGACAGAAGCGCAGGCACGCTGAACAATTTTAGACATTAAGTGATGGGTAGAGAGATCTTTTTAAAATATGTGAAGGACACATTTGATACACTCGCTGTGCACGGAAGAGTCATCCAATCAGGCACTCTTGTCAAGCAGACATTACAGTTTCCCTGTTTGAGGAGATGGAGCTTTGATCCCAGCCCTCAGGAGCTGTGTGCACAAAGTGATGCTTGTTATGCGGCTCTGTCGCTGTCTGTCCGTGTCAGTGCCAGTGTCCTGCACTGTAAACAGAAGGCAAGGAACCGAAGGCTGGCGTTCCATCAGATATTATGTAGGGAGCACTATTGGTGCAAGCACATGTAACATGCATGAACAGCCCAAGTCAGGGCATAATAAGGAATTAAGTATGGAAATACTAAAAGCAACAGCACTGTCATTAGACTTGCCTCCCATAATAGAACGCGAGCTGAGCTTTCCTATCCCTGTGTGTTTGCTAATTCACTTTGTAAACGTTCCCTTGTGTCTCGGGTAGCACTTGTAACATAGAATGGCTTTCTATGCCCAATGGATTGAGTGTCCCAACTGTCTGCCAAAATCTGTAATTTAAAGTGAGTTATCTGCAGTCTTGTCTTAAGGGAGCACAGTGCTAGCTTTGCTGTTTGGGGTGATGTGTGCACCGGAGGCTGCAGGGCAGAGCAGAGTCAGATGGCAGACACTGAGTTTAGGGAACCTGTCAAAGAAAGGTGACAGGGCTGTAAAGGAGTCAGAAGTTGTTGATTACTGGGCTTGAGGGCAGGGAAGAGGAAGCATTTGTGACCAAGACTGTGTTGGGAAACCATAGAAACACAGACATTTCTGGAAGGGACCTCAGAGTCCAGCTAGCCTTTAGGGCTTGGTTCTCATGATAGCTCATGAATCTAGGCTGAAGATGGATCACTGGGGAGCTTCCCTGAGATGGATGCTAAAGCCTAACTAATCAGTTTCCTTTCTTCTGCTGAAGGTGGGGATTCCTGAGTGGCCCCAGAATGCTGCCTGCAGAGCCTTTGGCTGCTGGGCAGGCAGCAAAGGTACGTGGGAAGTAACAAGACCACCCTAGCCATCAGAAATTGTGGACAGTGGCCAAAGGTACAAACTGCTGTGATAATAATGTCCGGTCTTCCATGTGCCTGTAAAGTTGACAGATAAAGATGGACAGCTGCTTTGCAAGTATGGCTGTGAGCACTGCACATGCTCTGCTGGTAAGTCCCTCTGCCCAGGACACCATCCTCTGGTTAGAGACTCAGCTAGGTCTAAGTGGGCCTGAGTACTGACTGCCCTGTTCCAACTTGGGGCTAGCAAGCCCTTCTGCCATAGGCATTTGAGTGGTACAATTATCATTATTATTATTATTATTATTATTACTATTATTATCATCATCATCATCATTTTTGTTATTATTATGCCTTGGAGTCCTGTAGTAGTCTCTGTCTCATCCTCCCAATTCTGCCTGCTTTCTGGGAGGAATCAGCAGCAGACAATACGTAAATGAACATATTGTAACTCCGTTTGTAAATAACAATGTCACTTTCTAAAGCAGCCTGTGGTTTTCTTAGTCATCATGAGGGGATCCTGGCATCCTTAGGGGTTTTGTTTGTTCCTTTGGAGATTTTTATGGTTGTTTGATTTTTGAGATAGGTTTTCAATTTATAGCCCATGCTGGCCTTAAAGTCATGGCAATCCTCCTGTTTCAGCCTCCCAAATTGCAGGGTTACAATCAAGATCCACGTTTTCCCCTGACCCCATGTGAGGGATGAAACCCAGGACTTCATGTGTACCAGGAAAATGCCCTACCATGGACCACAGAGCTACTGGATTCTGATACCTGCTCATCTGTGACTGGGAACAATCCAGCCACCACCCAGTCTTTCTTTAGTCACCATGAACACTCTCACCCAGGAGGGCCAAAGATTTCCCTCCCAAAATGGTTAGATTCCTCAGGGGGACTCTTAATAACACCCCCATCCCCTCACATCCAGCTTCCTGCTGCTATGGGAGCTGCCTGGCCTCAGGGTCAAACTGTGCATCCACTCCAAGGCTCAGACAAAGAGGTCTTTTTGGCCTGCTGGAGTTTCCTCCTGGTTTGGGCTCTCCGAAGCAAAGTGTGTACGAAGCTGGGATGCAGTGGTCACTGTTGGGTATGCAGGGAAGCATGAGGAGGGAGGTGGTAAAAAAAAAAAAAAAAAAAAAAAAGACTTGCATCTCTAAGCAAGTCCCATAGCCACATGGACTGGGGTCAAACTGAAGTCACTCCGGAACTGTAGCTTCAGAAAAGGATATGGCCTTCATTTTCCTCCACAGCAAGCCATAAAGATTCCTCTGGGAGGGTTGGCCTTCAGAGACTGGGGCTGACAAATAGCCTTGGTCACCAGAGAGTAGTGACTGGGGCTCTGATGCACCTGAACAAACACTTTGGAATAACCCTTATCTTCCATTGGCTTGTCCACTGGGTTGCACATCCATCTGTCTAAGCATCATTTATTGCTCTGGTCCAGACAGCCATTCATCCTGACAGCCTGGAGCTAAGTCATTGTCTTTCTTATTCATTTTCTAAAAATTAAAATTAAAATAAAAAATAAGTCTTATTTCATTTATTTACTGCTGTGAGGGAGAGTAGGTGTGTGTCTTTACCTCACCCAGGTTACCCTTGAATTCAAGACCCCCCTGCTTCAGCCTCTCCAAGTACTGGATGACAGCAAACTCACGGTTCTTTGTATAAAATATATTAAAACGTTAAGCTTTCATCAGCTCTCAGACTTTACTTGCTGAAGAACCCCTCATGCATGTGAAATTATGGGGCTTTTACCTTCTCATGTAATCTTCTAGTACCTGGATTCTGGGATCTAGCCAAAGAGCCACATATGCACTGAAGGGTAAATAGATTCTCTCTCTCTCTCTCTCTCTCTCTCTCTCTTCTCTCTCTCTCTCTCTCTTTCTCTCTGTCAACACACAGTCATGGAGACACAAAGAGAGAGAAGAAACAAGACAGGGAAGACAGAAAAGCCATTGGAGGCCACATACTGCCAGGAATCCCTGAAGATCTTCATAGAACCTGTCTAGAACTGACCAGGAGTGAATAAGACCCCTGGGCATGTAACCACCAAGTCTGCTCCCTTAATTACACATGGTCCTAGTGTGCCATGTTCCTGAAGTTCCTTAGCTGCCTGCTAGAAGGCCAAGCACAGACTGAAGAGGCTAGTGTAGGTAAAGAAATGGTTTATGGGGTGGAAACAGAGGCTGGGCCCTCCAGGTGCATACAGTTCTTGCCCACTGCCCACTGCTATAGGCAAACCTCATTTGAAAGCACTGGCTCCCAACTCCATGCAGGTGTCCCTCTGGCTGTGTTCTATTTGCCTTTCCCCATCATTTCATGTACTGAGTGGTCATCCCTAGGTACATAGTGAGTACCTCAGAAAAGCAATGATAAAAGTTCTGGATATGGGAGAAGAAGCCAGGACAGACAGCCCTGCTCCATAAGGGGTTCTGTGTGGCTCCCCTTGTGCACATCCTTCATCTTGAAGTCAGCCATAGACCCCTCTGTTAACTAGGCCACCTTCGACTTAGTGCTTGTCTCTCCGGCTCTTAACAATACTTGACACAAAATAAAGTCTCCTAGGAAAGGGGAACTCCAATTAAGGAATCGTCTCCATCAGATTGGCCTGTGGCATGTCCATGAGGATGTTTCTTATTTACTAATTGATGCAGAGGAGCTCCGCCTACTGTGGGCAGGGTCATGCCTAGGCAAGTGGCCCTGGGATGTATACAAAAGGTATCTTAGTTAGTCATAGGGAACAAACCAGGAAGTAAGTAGGACTCCTCCATGGCTTGTGCTTCAGTTCCTGCCCTGACTTCCTTCAATGATGGACTCTGATTTGGAAGTGTAAGCCAAATAAACTGTTTCCATCACAAATTGCTTTGGTCATGGTGTTAATTACAATAACAGAAAGCAAATAGGACCACCAATCCCCTAACCCCCAGCTCCAGCCACAGAGAAAACTGAAGGCCCCAGGCAGGAAGAAATTTGACCAACTCCACAAATAATCTGGAGATGTCTCCCCTCCTCATTTCCCCAGTGCCAGGGAAATCTGCATCAGACTGTGTGTGGAGATTGTGTATGGAGTTCCTGAAGCCATTCTCCAGGGGCCATTTTCCCTTATTCTATGGCAAGCCTAGTTCACAAGGCCTAATGTGATTCCGTTCACAGAGAAAGAAACCAAGATACTAAAGGGCCAAGACACTGGCTCAGGGCCACACTTGTAGTATATTGCAGAGATAGAATGGAACCAGCCTAGCTACTGGGCTAAGATACTGCTTGGAGCTTTAGCTCAGGCTTGCCCTCTGCTCTTGTCCCCATTCACATTTCCAGTTTCTGGGTTTCATTTCAAGGGTTCTTGTCTCTCTCCTGCACTATCTGCTTCCCTTTCACCTGTCTCCTCTCACTCACTCCGACCACAGTGACCCACCTTTCCCCTCACCCCACAGCGTGATTCCCATTGGGCAGTTTCCCTCTTTATCACTCTACACCATTGACTTTAAATAGATGCTTATGCAAATGAACAAACAAAAAGATGCGCAAATAAGCAAATATACACAGTCTTACAAGGAAAAATCTCCCACCACTGTACTGACTGCCTCTCTCAGAGAACCTGCACATCCGCCTCTGTCTGAGGTCCTGAGATCTGGGTTGGGATCTCATGCCCCACCACTCCACAACTCCAAATGAATTGCTTCCTGGTGTCTGATGAACTTGGGCACATTATAGTTGGAGGATTACTACCCATATATTCCAGGTAAGCGATCTTCGTACAAGCTATTAGCCTACAAATTATACCTAGGGCTTGTGCCTTTGAAAACATCCACACAACAAAGAAAAAGTAAGTGTTATCTTTGGCATGAGATAGCGCTTAGGTCTTCACCTGTCTTGGCTTGCTGTGTGATAATTCCCCTTTTCATCCAGGCTGTTGTTAAAGTCGCCAAACAGAACAATAGCAGGAGCCACGGAGGCGGAAGCCACAGATGCGTGCTCTGATGAGCTTCTGCTGACATCTCAGAGAGCAATGATCTGTTCCTCCACTCCTACTTTTTGGAACAAGGAAACCTTATTTAGCAGGAGGAGCTGCTTCTCAGAGAAATGTGGATGAGCGCATGCTTCCCCCCTTCTGTGAAAATGCTCAGTTTTTCACATTCTGGGTAATTAATAACTCCAGTACTTTCTGTTTATGTGCCAGTGTGGCATTTACACAGCCCTGCATGTTCTTTAGCACATTTGACTTGAACAACACGACAGAAGTGGGCAGGATATCCAATGCATCGCTCCTTCCACTGATACCTCACGGGGGGCCCAGTGCCAGGCTGGGTGCCATGGAACACAGAAGACAGTTTGGCAAGGATGCTGCCACTCTGAGGTCCCTCCTGGGCTTCTGGAGGAGATAAACCCCATGGAACAAGCTAAAAGCACCAAGTGGTGTGACATGAGCTTACACAGTCCTTGAAACCATGAACCATGGTCATCACTTATATCCTCTGTGCCAAGGAGATGACCTGATAGGATTCCCAGGACTACATATTAGATAGCAAGGTCAGAAAAGTCCACTGGACATTGAGAACAGGGTTAGGGATGGGGGGTCACATATAGATTATTCCAGAACACCAGAATCCTTTGAAGGTGGATACAATGGACTAGATCTCATGAATCTGTAGAACTTCATATGGTCTCTTTGGAAAGCTTGACAGATCAAATGTAAATTCTCGGCATCCTTGGAGAGTTAAGTGACATGGTGAGAATGTCAGTCTGTACAGACCACAGCTTGACAAACGGCCTTCTCTACCTCAAAGGCTCAGTCTCATTCCATATTAACTTCAAGATTGTGTCTGGCTTGTTTTTACCTTATCTGTTTTGTACTGTAGTTTGGGTGCTGAATGTCTTCCATAAACTCATCTGTTGAAGACTTGTTACCCAGGATGGCACTACAGAGAGACAGTAGGACATTTGAGAGGTGATGCTGACTGGACGTCGTTGAGGGTATGTCATTGAAGGTGACTGCAGTGTCTGGCTTATCTTCTTTCTCACTTTCATTTGTTGGCTCGATAGGTGGCCCCAGCAATGGGCTGATTCAATCTGGGACAGAACTTCCAAAACTGTGAGCCAAAAATAAATCTTTCTTCTTCATAAGGTAATTATCAAAGGTATTGCTTTACAGTGATGGGAAGCGCATACATTTCATTAAAATAAAGCAATACAGACTCATTATAAATAATTTGAAGGCTGATGAGATGGATGACTGAGAGAAAGCACTTGCCAGGCAAGCATAACGGCCTGGGTTTCATCCCTGGAACCCAAAATGGACCAAAAGAACCAACTGACAAAAGTTGTTCTCTGACTTCTTTATACATTTTATACATGCTATCACAGGTGCATGCTTGTATTCTTTCTTCTCTTTCTCTCTCTTTCTCTCTCTCTTCTCTCTTCTCTCTCTCTCTCTCTCTCTCTCACACACACACACACACACACACACACACACACACACGTGTGTAATAAATACAACAAACATAGATAAGTCAAAATGTGGCAAATACAAAACATTGAAGGATTATGGGAAAGTCCACTCTAACTCTATTATCTACTGTCGGTCATGATTGCTAGATGGAACACATATCCTTATAGTCTTGGCATATCTGTATATTTTTATTATCAACAAACATTAATACACCATTTAGAGTCCTTTTCCACTGTCATTAAAACATTCAAAGAGGAAATGATTTTTTTTGTTGTTGGGTTTTTGGTTTGTTTTTTAGTGTGGCACAATGATAGAGTACTTGCTTAGCTTACAAGAAGCCCTGGGTTCTACTCCCAATATTGAAGAAAGAGAAAAGAAAACAAACAATTTTTTTAAAGTTTAAAATGACACTGTTGGGTTGTGCTATAGCTCAAATTTCCATGATGGTTGAATTTGGATTGCTCTAATCTTAAGTGGACCTAATTAAAGCTGAAAAGAAGACCCGAGAACGTTGACCTTGTGTTGGGTTGTGTTAAGATAGATTCCTATGAAGGGAAATCAGTGGAAATAGCATCAAAAGTCTTAGATTTGCATGAACAAGTTGCTTTCAAGGTTGTCCTCCAGGTTAGAGACATGCTAGTCCAGGTCTTTTAGTTACATCCACTGCAGAACACGCTATCCCCAAATAAGGGACTGGATTGAGCCATCCTGCTGTCCCTCACAGTTTTGTGAGTCATGGCTTAGCTTGATTGTTCTTCTGCCCCGAGAAGGTAGAGTTTGATGGTAGTGTTAAGACAATAGCTAATGAGCCATCCCAAATTTATGTCCCATATACTCAGCACAGAGTCATCAGGAAGGCTAAACCCTGCAAACACTCTGACTTTCTTGAGTGCTTTTGGGAGTTTGTCCTGGGTCTCTGCCCAGGATGGTTACAGCTCTTGAAGAGCAGTTCATGCTACCACGAGTGAGCCATGGGTTACAGGGGCAGGAAGCAGAAGCACCCAGTCTCACGAGGGCAAGTATAAGTTCCCCAGATTCTGTGTAGACACTGAACCCACCCAAGTTCAAGGGGAGGAGCTGAGACTTCTTGATGGAAGAAGTGTCAAAAAGTGTGTGGCCACCTTTTACTTGCCACATTGGTATTGATTATAAAACTATCCATGCCCTAACTCATTTGTAGCTGAGATATTGTGAGTCAGTGTACTAATTTCAGACTTAAACATTTTCCCACAAGCTTTTGCTCATTTGAATACCATGCCCCCCCACCCTTCATCTGCTTTTTGGTTATCACCCAAATCTGCTACTACTGAGAGATGCCGAATAGGCCATTCCAATTTGGAGCTCCTCTTCCTCTTCAGAGTCCAGGGTCTGGCTATTCTATAAGCCTGTAAGGGCTTCTCAGATGTTCCCGTGAGGGACAGAATTTAAAGTGCTTATTTAGCACCAGACCTGAGCCGTAACTCTCAGCACACACTTTTCCTCGTCCTGTTTGTTCAAATCCTCCCTCTAAGCTCTGAGAGTACATAGTTAGGAGAAGCTGGGCTCTAGGTTGCCAGGGTCATGAGGCAACTTCAAGCAAGCAAAAAGCCAGGCATCTCCTGTGTCTATCCAGTATCAGTTTAAAGCCCTGAGTCCTGGCACCTCTGCTCAAGGACAAGAAGATACTGCATGTGAGTGGGCAGCATGCCGAGCTGTATGGGAATGAGATCAGGCAGCCAGGGCCTCATGTGTGTCCTGCCGTGTTTGTTAAACAAACCGTTCCCAGCTGGGAAGCATGGAAACAGCTGTCAATCCTGCTCTTACAAGCCTGTGGTAACAGGAGACCTGCAGTCATCCATCCATCTCTGGGAAGCATTGCCTTTCTGACCTTCAGTTTTTTAAAGGCACAGTCCACCACCACCACTCCACCACCCCTCCCCACACCATCACCCCCAACACCTCAAATGCAGAGAAACAGAAGGTGCTGGCATTGATTTATTGCCCATTCCCGTTATGGAAATAGACGTTATTCTATGAAATGGGAGCTGCACATGGTGACTAGCAGAGTAAGTTCTGGTACTCTGAGAACTGGCTTCCTCCCCTAGTTTAAAAGGAACACTGCCTTGTCATTGTCAACATGTGTGACTCTTTCTCCCTTTGAGTGGAGGGGAGTTATGTCCATCCATCCAGTGTTCCCTTCCTGAGTCCAGCCTCTCAAAGCCTGGAGGTTTTCCCAGCTTCTTTGAGTGACACCTTGGATCACAAGAAGATGAAGCCACAGCCTCATCAGTCCTGGAAAGGCACACCAGCATGTTCCTGCTAGACAATGGACTAGGAGGGATGACAGGCACGTATCAGATATGGCAGAGAAGCAGAGAGCAGGTGACAGGAACTCAGAAGGCCAGGGCCTCTTCAACACCCCTGAATAATGTAACTATGCTTTTAAAGTATTAATTTCTACATCTGGCAATGGTAATAAAAGGTACGTCTTGTTTACCTCAAGGGAATATGAGACTGTGGGACCACATAAGCAACATCTTGCTGCAGAGGCAGGGCGTGGGATCCCTCCAGTATGGCTCAAATGGCGTGTAAGGGCTCTGTGCACTCAGAGCATTAGGCGGTGCTCAGTGTGGTATAGACAGATTTGAGTCTCATGGTGTGTGTGTGTGTGTGTTGTGTGTGTGTGTGTGTCCTTCTACCTATTTGTCTGTGGTTTCCACATGTATAGGTATGCACCACACACACACACACACACACACACACACACACCCAGAAAGGACATTGAGTCTTCTCTTCCATCACTCTCCAACTTATTCTCTAGAGACAGGATCTCTCCCTGACCCCAGAGTCTGTCAGTTTTTTGGTAGGTTAGCAGCCATAAGAGCCAGCACTCTTCCTGTGTCTGTCCCCTGCCCCACTTCCCTGCAACCCAAGTCCCAGTGCTACAGGCACATGCACACACATCCCATTTTTATGTATGTTCTACGACGTCCAAATTCTGGTCCTCATGCTTACACAAGCATTTTTACTCATCAGTCCATTTCCCCAGCCCTGAAACTTTTAAATCCCTTCCTTTTACACTGAAGTACTTGGGAATTTTTAAAGGACCCTAGTAACTAGGAATCAATTCTATAAATTTCTCATAAGGCTTAGATGCTAGTTTAAACCCACAATCCAAATCATTTTTTTTTATATCTTTCTGCACAGAATAAAGCTGGACAGAGGCTTTTTGCCCTCTAGGCTGCAAAGGCAGGTGCACATCCCAGGTGACTTGCAGGTGCACATGGGTTGCTGCCAGGTGCTGGGTAGCGTCAAGGCCTTTCTAAACTGTTGCCTTTGGCTGGGTTATGCTTCCTCCATCCCTATACTTTGTGGCATTGAGTGTAGTTGCATAAGCATGGACTTAGGAAGCTCCTTCATGGAACTTGATGGTCCACGAGCCAGGCACGAGGAGCTCTTTTTTTATGGGCACTAATGCAGAAACATCATATTACTTTCATGCCTTACAAACTGGGCCTTCTTGTCACCCCCAGGACTTACTGTTCCCCATGAACAGGAGACTATTGCTAACACTTCTACATCTTGCCACTGCACTCCTGGTACAGGCTTAACCTTCACGGGCTCTAGAGCTATGGTTCTGACATCTACAATCCCAGGTGGCATGTCTAAGTGGGTTTGTGTCCTGGGCTGATTCAACTCTTCTGTCAGTCTTTAAGGACCCCCATAGCCAGAGCTGCCTACATAAGACATCTACCCTGTGAATGATCTTGTAAGTTCTTCCTAAGTCACTCAGAGGTATGAAGGCTAGCCATCTGCATGTGGTGCTCTCAGTCAGGAAGGAGTCTCCCTCTTACTAAGATAAATCCCAGATAAGACAGCTGCTTCCCGTTAACACAGCTGGTCTCACAAACCCTTGTCTTAAGTCAGTTCCTTCCCAGCCTAGTGATTCTACCACAGGTGACTTATGAATGACTTGTAAAGGAGCCCAGGAGGAAGCAGGGATAGAGAAAGGGAGGGAGCAGAGGAAAACCCCAGCTTCAGCCTCTTCCCCAGTGGAGGTGGTTCACGGGACATGAACACCTCTTTGGCAATGAGGCAAGCAGTGGGATCCCTTGTCCTGTGCCCCATCACAGCTCTGAGCCCTGAGAAATGTGGTCTCTTGGCTCTTTCAGCCAAGCTTTAGAGCCCTCAGACACTCCTCTGCCGGACCACAGTGCAGTAGCGGGCAGGAGACTTGGGACCAAGAAACGGTTTGTCTAGGAGATACTCCTCTGCTGCCTGAGGGAACAGGGAGGCAATGAACACGGGAGCCAGGGTTGTGTTGTACTTTGGGGCTGTGTCCTTCCCTTCTCTTCCTTTCTCTTCTACTCTTACTTCTTTCATTCCTTTCTCTGTCTCTGTCTGTCTGCCTGCCTTAAAAAAAAAAAATGGGTTCTCATTACATATCTCAGGCTAGCCTGGAACTTTTAATTCTCCGACCTCATCTCTGTGAGTGCTGGGATTGTGCTACCATGCCATTCACTAACAAGGGCCTGGCTCCTGCTTTCCCCTGTAGCTTAGCTAGTGTAAGTCAGTACAAGGACCACAGCCACACTGAAACAGAGGGAGTCCACTGCCCAGTGCTGAGAACCTCTGCTGGTGGGCAGTGCCCATCAGCCCTGCTCAAGTAAACATCATCACACCCAACAGGGAAGGGACATTCAGTCACCTTTTCACCTCACCAGGAAGATGGACAGAAATCTTCTTAAGAAGCAAGCTTCAGACAGCTGGGAAGCTAATAGAGAGGATGAGCCAGACTTCAGTAACCAGAGCATGCATCCCTCCTTTACAATGTGCTGATTTCCAGGAACGATTATGTTTTAGAAAAGCATTACACTATACTCATGAACATTGTGGTCAAAATATCTAGAAAGGATGTATTGTTACCTTCTCATTTCCTACTGCCTTCCACATACAGAAATAAACATTTTTCTCCAGGAAAATCAAAAGGTGAATGGAAAAGGGAGGCCATTGACAAATGAGACCACTGATTAATTTCATTAAGTGTTTACAGCAAACTCAGCCTTGCTGGAAACTTTGGAGGGCCTGGGGGGCTCTGACATGGAGCATGGGTTGTGGGGGAACACATAAAAGACATCTTAAAACTCAAAAGGAAGAAAGGATAGCTGGGGAGGGGGAGAGACAGGGAATGCATAAAAAGATATTGTTCCCACAACTGCAGATTGCAGAGCTCAAGTCAGCCCTCCCACACAGGGAAGAACAAAGCTCTGGTATTTTAGCCACTGAAGAACATGGGAAGGGGATGTTGGCAGAATTTCTTCATACTAAAGTGCAATTAAGTTAAAAGGAGCTTTGGAGAAGTTTCCACAGAACAGAACCTTCCTCCCCATTAACAGGCCTCTGAACCCTGTATGGAGTTGGAAGACAGAAACACACTCATGCGCATCTCTTTAGTGCATTCACTCACTCACTCATTCATTCAAGCACCAAGTAATTACTGAATCACCTCCTCAGGTCAGGTAAAGTGGTCTTATGGCTTCCGAAGAAGAAAAAAAAAAATCTGTGTGTGTTTGTTTTTCATTGCTGAAGCAAAATACCCGAGGTTACAAAACAGGAGAAAAAGTTACGGGGCTTGTGGTTTCAGTCCATGATTGACTGGCTCTGTTATGTTCAGGCCTGTGTCGAAGCAGAAATAGCACAGAGGAAGACTGTAGTTGGGAAATCTGTTCACACTGGAGAAGGAAAGGGATAGGGAGGAGGAGGAGAGAGAGAGCTGGGACAAGCTTCCTCTTCCTTTTATATACTAACTTCCTACAATCTTCAAGGGTATATGCATACTTCCTCCAACCAAGCCCACTCTACTACCATCCCAACACATTCCGTGGTTAGGTCAGAGTCCTCAAGATCCAACCAAAGAATCTAAGACCTAGAATTAGGATTCTCTAGGCAGGAGCCACCCATTTGACAAGAACATTTTTTTTTTTTTTAATGTGCCACCAAAACGCTGACTCCTGGGTCTCTGTTTTCTCTTCCCAGATGTCATCTACTGTACTTGGCCACATCTGTCTGGGCACTGAAGTTCTTTAAAAGTATCAGTTGCCAACCAGGCAGTGGTGGCACACGCCTTTAATTCCAGCACTTGGGAGGCAGAGGCAGGCAGATTTCTGAGTTCGAGGCCAGCCTGGTCTACAGAGTGAGCTTCAGGACGGCCCAGGCTGTACAGAGAGACCCTGTCTCGAAAAAAACTAAAAAAAAAAAAAGTATCAATTGCCATCATTATCATCGAGTTCCAGAACAAAGACAAGATGGGCACACTCCTTACTTTGCCCAACTTGGAGCCAATAGGTTTATGCAGCCTCCTGCCCACAGGGTCATCTGCAAAAGACGAAAGTGTGAGTAGGCCACCAGAGCCCCGATGGACGCCTTGTTCAGATGAGGTAAGCTTCCATCTTTTAGTAGCTGTGCCTGGAAGTTCCTCCACCGAACAGTGCTGGCTCTCCAAGGTTGCAGTTAGCTTTGTGAAAACCCTGCTGGGGTATGGGAGCGAGTGCTCCACAGCAGAGCCACGGTGTGGTTTCTCAGAGAGGAAGAAAGACAGCATCTTGTGGTGCTCTGTCCTGACTGCAGAACCTAGGCACACGAGGAGATGCTGTTCCCACTTCCTCACAGACACAGGAAGGAAGTGCCATGCCTCGAGGAAGCATTGAAATGGCTGCTGCAGTAAGCTGAGAGCCGAACAGGGCAAGTCACATGACCTAGCCCTAAGCCCACGAGTGAGAACGGTGCCCTAGAAGACAAGGGTGTGACTCTATGCAACTCTCTTCAGCTCCCAATGCTACAGATTAGGGATGGACCCTCTTCTGTTGATCTCAGCTAGGAAACTGTGTTGAAGGTCATCTACCAGGTTGCCTGAAGGTTCACATTCCTGTCTGGTAGTTGGCTGGCCACCAGCTGAATGACCAGGGTAGCTGGCCACGTATTTCTTACCTCCCAGTAGACTGGCTTGAGTCCCTTTACATGTGGGTGGCTTGGTTGCAGGGCAGTAAGACAGGCAGTTGCCATGTGTAAGTACTTCCCAAGCCCTCACTTGTGGGTTTGCTAATGTCCCAGTACTCAAAGGGAGGCCCGAGGTCAGCCTGGCAGGGAACTATCACAGTGGATAGATAGAGGAGGTCAAATAAATTATGGTTGTTATTGTAATCTGCCACAAGTACCTCGCCCTAGGCACACAATCAATGCATAGCAGATCCTCTGTAGTCCTTGGGGCTGACAGGCCTGTGGCAAACACTGCCTTACATGCCCCTAATGTGTTCCAGACACACCGATCACTCCCTGAATGGCCTTGGGAACCGCCTGGTCCTCATCAGACCCCCAAGTTCCTCTGATCCCTGGAGCCTCCTGTCTCAGCAGCTAGATAGAAATAAATGTGCAAATGTATTTGTACAACCTTTAGGGAAACAATGTAAATGTCTCAGAAGCAAAATTGACTTTCAGGAAAAAAAAAATCTATGCATGTGCAGTTCCTGAATGATCCTGTGCCAGCATTTCTGTCTGGTGAAGTCACAGCTGGTAGCCCTGTCCTCCTGACATAGCCAAGCATCAGTTTGCAGGGTGTTGCTTGACTCGGGTTCCCAAAAACACCAAGAGCCCCTTCAGGTACCGAGATCTCAGCAAATGAGCTTTTGTCATGTCTACACAGTAGGATCAGCTCACCAGTCTTGCATCACATACCTGGAAAAGGGCAAAAATCTATTTTCCAAATCAGAGAGGGCGGAGAACGGGGAAAATGTGTTCTTTGTTATCGCAATTAGTCACGCTCCGGAATATCCTGGGGAAAGTCTGCTCTCCAGTTATTATTGACACAGTAAAGTGGAGGAGGTTACAAAGAAACCTGTGGGCTCCGTTGATTAACCTCTTTTGTTATTTTTATTTCCATATGCGTTTTCCTGACAGACCGAAGATCACAAAGTCATGCCCTGTTAGAACAGTGGGGCATCCCTTCATTGATGGAGCCCAAGCCTACTGCTTCCCAAACACAGAAGGATGGTGGACAGCCAACCTTTGAGGAAACAATGTAAATATGAACTATGCAGAGGAGGGGGAGGGAAGTTCGTATGATTAAGGGTCCTGTTGTTTATTAAGATGGTCATTCCTCTATGTTCTACTAGCTTCAAAAACTGTTCATATCCTCCTCCAGAAAGTTTTCCTAGATGGATGTCTCCCTCTGTGTTAATGTGTAGCCTTTCAAGTACCTCTAGTAAATCTAAGGTATTCCCTCTCTCTCTCTCTCTCTCTCTCCTCTCTCTCTCTCTCTCTCTCTCTGTGTGTGTGTGTGTGTGTGTGTGTGTGTGTGTGTGTGTGTGTTGTGTTGTGTTCCCAGGGATCAAACTCAGGTTGTCAGGCCTGGTGGCAGGTGCTATTCCCACTAAGCCATCTGACCAATATCCCTTCATCTCCTCCTTAGAACCAAAGTTATCATCGATTATACTGAGTCACTCACAGCTTCTGTGCTCATTGGTGACTGCCACTAGCCTTAGGGACTAGACATTCCTAAGGTTATATGGGTTCTTTTCCCCCTCCCCAATGGGCAGCTGGCAGTCAGTGATTGGCTAAGTTCATGCCATCTCCCTCAACGTGGAACAATGTAGAAGGGTGCAATTCAGTTTATATGTTCTGTTACTCTTGAGAACCCTGACCAATACACTGGGTAAAGAGCTCCATATTAGACGAGACTACAAGGATGCTATCAGAAACCAAGTGTGTGTTATTCTGGTACCATGTCAAGGTTACTGGAGTGATGGCTTTTATCCGTTTGGGGAAAATTATGCTAGAGTGAGGGACTCCCATGAGCAGGATCAATCTGGAGTTAGAGGAATATGATGAAACCTGTCACTCATTCCCTTGATGAGGTAGCTGCCCTTTCAGAGTGATAACCCTAAGTAGATAGCTGAGAAGAAGGATCCCAGGGAATTACATGGCCAATAGCCTCTACATCGTGCTTTCAGATGTAATTTACACAGTTCCCTCATCTATACTATGTCCCCAATGTCATCTCCATGCTGTGTGTTCATCACCATAGCTTAGTCTCCATAATCTTTGTAGGATTAGGGGTGGGTGTTCAGTCCAGTTAGGATATTTGAGGAGAGATCCAGCCATCCAAGGGCCAGAGTGATGTAGAGCACAGACCCTGAGGTGGTCTTGGACTCTAACACTGTTCAAACGGAGGTCTCTCAGAGAACGTGGTTCTGTTGACTGTTACATGGCTGATTTATGATGGTTCACCAGTGTGGAGACAGTGCAGAAGGGTGCTGTGGAGATCAGACACCTCCACTATATCCCTCTGCTAAATCCTTGCTTCTGTGAGGCTCCACCTTCCATGAGAGACCCTCAGGAAGTTTTGTTCTCATCTAAATGTCACTCACTTCCTGGTCTTCTGGGACCCTAACCCATCGCTTGACTGGCATTCACATTGCCCGGGACAATGTCTTCACATCGTGAGACCTGGGCATGAGGATGTATGAGAGAGGGGGGAAAAGGGAGGGGTAAGGGGAGGGAGAGAAGGGAGAACAGAGAGAGCTCTAGTGTTTCTGAGTGTTCCTAAGGACCCAGATCTCCAAATCCATGGCCAGGCTATTCCCATCTGTTCACCTCCTCACTGCTAGGGAGCTGCAAAGCTTATGGTCATCTCCTGGTCTATACTGAGTGGGCTTCCATGAGCGAAAGACACATTTCTGAGCAGCAACGGCCAGCAATGCCCAGCCCATGTGCACTGTGGTGGACAGAACTCTAAGAGGCCCCTCCCTCACTAGCAAAATCTCTTCCTCTTGGATATGAGTTGTCATTCCAGTGGTCTTGACTTGGCCCCATGGATTTATAGCTGTGATTACAGTTACTGATCGGCTGCTCTTAAGACAAGATGCGATCTAGGTGAGTGTGACTATCAGAGAGCTTTTACCCAGCTAGTTGTAGAAAGAGAAACAGAGGTTCTAAGGCATGAACAGGATTCAATGAGCTACCATTGGTTTAGAAAAGGAGAGAGCTTGATGCAGAGTCTGGAAAGGGTCCTATAGAGACTGAGAGCAACATGCTCAAAGGTGCATGGACTCCAGTCCTTCAACTGCAAGGGCCCTAGTTAATGCCAGAGACTTGAGTTAGCTTGCAAGTACACTCTTCTTTGGGGTCTGTGGATAAGAGTCCAGCCAACGGGACCCTTGATTGTAATCTTTAGACTCTAAGGATTACCCAGCTAAGCACAAGGGCCTTGTGACCTAAGGAGCTGTCAGATAAGAATTGGGTGGTGTTTAAAGCCACTAAACTTGAAGAAATCTGTTGCCCAGTAGTAGATAGATTTAATCTTTGAAAACTCATGGGCTGATTCTACTTTTACTTTCTATTGACTGTGTACACCCTTTGAGTAACTGTTTTCTCACCATCTAGGAGTTGGTTATGATCCCTACCTTGCAGAGATGTCCCAGTTACTGGAGTCTGAGGACTTGGATTCGAAGACTCCATTCCTTATCAGATAGCTGCCCGTGGGGGAGGTGTTTAAGCAGTCTGCCCCTCAGTCATCTGCTCTATGAAAATCATGCTTCTACCCATTTTCTGGTATGTGTGTCTGTGTGTGTGTATGTGTGTGTTTGTATGCATCTCTGTGTATGTGCATGTGTATGTATGTGTGAGTGTCTATGGGTGTGTGTGTATATGTCTCTGTGTATAAGTGTCTATGTGTGTGTATGTGTCTGTGTCATTTGTGGTGTCGGGTGTTTTCCTCCATCTCTCTCCATTCTATTTTTTGAGACAGTCACTGAACCTGGAGATAGCTGGTTAAGCTGGACTGGCTGGTGAATGAGCTCCAGGGATCTTCTTCTCTCTGCCTTTCCAGTACCAGGACTGCAGAGCTACAATACCACATTCTGCTTTTCATCATGGATTCTGGGGAATTGAACTCTGGCCTTCCAGGTCAATGAGCATCTTACCAGCTGAACCATGTCCCTTACCACTGATTTTAATTAATCTATTTTCGCAAGGACACATGCAGGCTGACCTTCAACTCATGACCACCATCTGAGAGAGGATGAATTTGGTTTCTTCATTCTCCTGCCTGGTGTTACAGTTTACCACCATTCTAAAACCCATATCAAATGAGATTTTAAAACAGAGCTCAAAACCGTTACTTGCTTTTTATACATCTGCCTTGCACAAGCCACAGGTGTCGTGCCTCTGAGAACAGTCATCAGGGACCACTTCCTACAAGCATGTCAAAAGCAATCATCTGCGTGTAGGTTAAGGTCCTCTCTTTAGATATATGTTAAACTTTCACGGAAAACCATTTACATGCTACACTAAGCTTCTGGGTAACAGAGTGTCTCCGTGTACCATTTTTGTTGGAGCACTTATGATATCGTGGAAGCTCAGCAGAGGGTCCAGGCTCTATTATTGTTCAGGAAGGAGCCTTCTCCAGAGAGCCTTTACCACCAAAAGACCTTTTGTGATAAGAGGCTGTCAAATCAGAAGCTATGCTGTCATTCATTTCTCCCTCAGATCCCCTCTGTGTGGTCACATAGGGAAAGCTCCTAATTAGCACTGAGGAGGGCTGTAAATTAAGAGACAAACCATCATGTTCCACAGGAGGAAGCCACATCACCAGCTGAAGGCACTGCCCAGGGTGTTATTGTCTCCCATTCAGTTGGGCCATACTTGAGTCCCAGTGTCCCGAATAGTAATTCATGGGTGCCCCTTTGCAGGTTCCATGTTCTCTAATAGATGGCTGAAGTTTTCCACCAAGCATTTTATTTTAAATGACAGTTATTTCTATTAATGGGTGGGCTCTGTCAGTTTCTTGACCCCGGGCGGGAAAGATGTCTCTCTGTTCAAATGGCAGTCATCACTTCTGTGAAGTGATGCATGCAAAGGAGGCAGCCAGCGCGTGGCTCCTCGCGCAGGGCTGTCACTCAAGTTGACATCTCCATGTCAGAGCATTTTCTCAAAGTTTTCTCCATGTGACCTGCAAGTTAAAGATCAGAGGCTCCCTTAATCCAAGCCATCCACGTGTCAGTCATCCTTACCATAAAATGAAGGTTACAAATAACCCAGAGCTACTATTTATACTTCCTGCCTGGCCCATCTTTCACCTGTCAATCTTTCTTTCTCCTTCTGGGTACAGGAAGGCTCTGCCCGGGTTAGATAGGGGATTAGCCACTCCCACTGCTCACCTTTAGTGATGTTTTATGAAATAGCTGTGCCCTCTGGCCTCTGGGCTTTTTCTACTAATGAGAGAAAAGGTTTTGTTTTCTTTCCCATTGTTTTCCTCTTTGCCTCCCTTCCTTTCTTTTTTCTTTCTTTCCTTCCTGTGTTCTCATCTTCCTTCTTCCACCCACCCCTTCCCCTTTCTTCGTCTTTCTTTATTCCCATCTCCTTTCTTCTGTCACATCTTTCCTCTTCCTTCCTCTGCTCACAACCTCCTCCTCTCTCCTCTCCTTCTTTTTCTTTCATCCCTCCTTCTTCATCCCTTCCCCTTCCCTGATAGCTCCACATGAGGACCCAGAGGTGGCCACCCCTGCCCAGGACCTTTCTGTGGCTGGCTACTTGTCAGGGGCCCCTTCGTAAACAGCCCTTACGCGGCTGTTAGTCTGAACCCTGAGCCAACCCCACACACACTCCTGCTCCAGCAGAGCTGTTTGCTCCAGAGGGATTCGAATCTCTGACCAGGCTTTGCATCTTCACTGGGACTGGCATCCCTTCTCCACCAGGCCCCTGTTTCCTTTCACTATCTTCTGAGCATCTTTCCCAGCTCACGCCATAAACCTTATACCCTGTGTACATATCCTGTTTATTTGATCAATATTCACAGGTACTCATGTGTTCCAGGCTCTAGAGAGGCCCTGTGACTAATGAGACAGTCCATACCTGCTAGCAAGAGGTGAGAGGTCCACTAGGAAAAAGATACAACAAATATCTAGCGACACTTATTTACCCCTGGTTGTGATTCGTGTCACAGAGGAAGGGACTATGGCAATCAACACATGCTTTTGTGTGCTCCATTTCTCAAGAGGAATCTCTCAGTAACAGTGATAATTAAAGGCCATTCCTGGAGAAGCATGCTCTTGTTTTCAGACCCTTCCCACCTGGTCACATTTCCCTACCCTCGGGTCTGCAGACTTTTCTTTAGATAGGTTATGGTTTCGGGGAAGGTGCAGAAGACTCACTGTGTGGTGCAGTCTACCAGGACCAGGGAGTCCAGGTCTGTTTGCAGCCTCATCTGAAGTGTTTTGTTCAGTCTCAAGCGTGTTCTCAAATGTTTGGCTCTAAATGAGGTGTGAGTGCATTTTCTAGCCTCCCTTCCAGGTGGGCACTGTGGCCCGCCAGCACTTGTTCATCAGCTGTGACAGTTCATTTTAAGAAAGATTTGAGCACGAAGCTCAGAGATACCTGCTCAGGACCAAATGAAAGTCAATCCACAGATGTAGTAGCCTTTATCTTCTCCGGCAGACCCAGTTTACTGGTTTTGTCAAGCTAAGTCTCTTAGGGGCAAAATGGAGGCAATGTTCAGAAAATACTATCTGAAGCTTTACACATACTAATAACAGCCATTTTCCACAGATCGTGATAGTTTGAAATTTCCTCACTGAGAATGTGACACCTACCACAGACCCACAGGAAACAGTGGTGAGAGTCTCTGCATTCAAGGGCTTGGAAAGAGTGTCAGCTTTAGACAGGGCAAAAGAGGAGGGAGTGAGCCTCCCCATCCCACCCCTCCCCTCTACTGGCCAGCTGCCATGGAGAAAGGAGATGCCTGAGGGTAGACTGAGGCAGTCAGGCTGAGGTAGAGAGAGTGCTGTGGTGCCTTTCTATGAGCTTTGGTGTCTTCCAGTGAGGCTCTGGAAAGCTAAGACTCCTGCCAACCTTATGAAGTTCTTTATGAGGATTTTTCTTCTGGTCATTTTCATAGAGTTAATAATACAAATGTGGAAGTTCGCTGAGGCCGTCATGGTGACCTGGGTGACTAGGTGTGGTGAGGGAATGACATATTTAGTATGAAAGACTCGCTGCAAGAAAATAGGAGTTCTTTAAGAGCAAAACTACTGTTAACTTTTCAACTATAACAGCTAGTGAAAGTCAGACAATTAAATGGGGAAGCCATACACAAATGTCACATGCAGGGAGATCAAAGGCGACTGCAGTCTCTGATAAAGATCAAGAGAGACAACTTGGATTTTTATAGCATTTTCTAACAAATGGCTAAAGTGGGAAAAAAAGAAAGAAAGAAAAACACAGTGGGTAATTTGATTTCTCAATATGCCTGCAGACTGCCCCAAGATGTTGCAGAGATCAAAGGCTAGCCTTGGCAACAAAATGCCACCTGGAATGACATGTTCTTTGTTTTCATTATTATTTCAGGAAGGGTAATTTGTATTTCAGCCTATGTATCGAATCTGGAGGTTTATGTGCAAGTGTCAAGAGAGGTCAGTCAGCTGACTAGGCACTAAGGAATGCAGTGCTTGGGTCCCACAGGCTGGTCACACAGCATCTCAGACTCTCCCATGCCAGAAGCAGCCCTGCTCATACAGGTATAATACTGTGCAGAACTGTGTCTCATTACTGTCCCCGGTACTTTTCCAGAAACATCCTCTTTGAATTTCATCTATGTACACAGTTTATGCGCATGCGTGTGTATAAACTATTTCAGTGTACAGCATATTGGTAAATCGTGTGCTGTTTAAGCTTTCTGCGAAGATGGCTCTGGAAGCAGGGTAGGTGCTCCTATTTCAGACTCAAATGTTTGTCTCAAAGTATCTCCCAAACACCTCTGTCTCGGGTCAGGCTGGCCCCCTGGGTCTGCTACAGGGAGACGGGAAGAGCAAGAAGTTATGAGTAGGAAAGGTAGCCTGTCCCCTCGAGCAGCCAGGAATAAAAAATATTACTATTGCTCATCCCTGAGGAATGAAAAGCTGCGCGTTCATCCTTGGAGAGGAAGCTCCACTGGGAGCCCCAGACGACAGCTTCAGCCTCCGCAGTTGTTTCTGTTGTGCGTTCTAACTCCCCTATTTGATGCTGTGACCTTCATTTGCTGTCTGACTTGGGCTACTCCAGCCATCTCTGCTGGAGATTACAAACCCTTGTTTTGGTGATTTGTAGCTATCTATTTGCTGCTTCTCTCTATCAGCTACTTGCTATTTGTTCTTTACTTTGTCTTTGTTAAATACTCAATAACTTCATTCAACAGTATGGCTGTCATAGGTCATTCTCCAGCCCACACAGAACAACTAGGTACACACCAGCTATATATAAAAAATGAGATACCCTTGTCTTGATCAACACAAACGCATAGACATTTGATGGTCATAGATAAACAAGGTATCTACACAAGTATCTTCAGTTTTCTTCTGGAATTTGGCACAATTTAGTAATAAAGGGTAAGCTGGTTTTTCCCTATTTCTTCACATTTTGTCACCATTCTATTATTTATTGTTGTTTTCGTATAATTTACCAATTCATCTAGGTAGCCATCAAGAGGCATAATAATATAGTTAATGTTTTACACAAACAATTATCCTTCAAATGGAAGTTAGTAAGTGGATTACGAATGAATCCAAGAATGTTTTGGCAGATATCCGTGGGGAGCTGCGTCGGGATCAAATCCATGGTAACCAAGCAAGGTATTCTGGCTGGGGAATTGATGGTGTGTTTGAAAAGCTTAATAAACACTGAAATTGTTTATATTGTTTATCCCAGAAAGGCAGGTAGAGAAGTTTAATCAGATATCAAGTGGCTGGAAATTAAATGAAATAGATCAGAAATATAGTTCCTGTAATCAGGATATTTATTTCCCAGCAGTCCATAGCTACAACAGAGAATAATGCACAATCTCTTGTAAGATGCCCAGCAAACAAAAGAGTGCCACTTACTGCTGTTGACTGTGCTCCTGTTGGGTGTGATCTAGAGTTGTGGGAGCATCACTGGCTCCCCTCTGGCTGCAGTCCTGGACAGGGCACCTGAGTGAGCTGAGATTCCCACTAAGTTCACCCTCCCCAAGTTCTTCTGTGGGGCTTCTGTTCTTTGTTGTAAGTATTCCCAAGTGCTCCTTTGACTAACTGTTACTCAGTCCTAAACTCCCTTTCTTTTTCTTTTTTAAGATTTATTTATTTATTTATTTATTTATTTATTTATTTATTTAATGTATATGAGAACACTGTAGCTGTCTTCAGACATATCAGAAGAGGGCATTGGGTCCCATCCCAGATGGTTGTGAGCTACGATGTGGTTGCTGGGAATTGAACTCGGGACCTCTGGAAGAGCAGTCAGTGCTCTTAACCACTGAGCCACCTCTCCAGCCCCCTATGTGGGGGCTCCACAACAAGCACTTTTACCTGCTGTGCCTTCTCATAAGCCTCTGCTCTTAGTTCGTAAGAGACATCCCTGTTTTTCACAGAAGCTGCCTCAGTTTACAACCCCATCAATGGTAAGCACTCATTCTACATTCTCCATGTTGTTGCCAGCACTTGCTACTTCGCTCAGTGGGTGTAAGACTTGCACTTGCCTTGTTTCCTGATACTATTAGCAGTGGGGCATCTTAGCATGCGTATCAGTTTTATATCATCTTTAAGAAATGATCTATTAAATAGTGACTAATGGGTGCTCAGGCTTAAATAGGACACCCACATCAACCCTGCCTCCAGTGCCCAATGAATAGCTCAGAAGAGGAAACAAAAGGAGTACAAGGAGGCATTCAGCAGAACGCTGTCTTCTGGACATGGCATGGCCATCCAACTCTTGAACTCATAGCTTCTGTCTCTCTCTTTCTCTGCTTCCTGCCTGCTGGGAGGTGAGTGGCTCTGGTCCTTGGTGCCTTCCTGCTTCTGTGATGGCCTACCTCACCACAGGCCCATAGCCATGGAGCCAGCCAGCCATGGACTGACATCTGTGAACACGAGCCGGGATCATTTTTGCTACACGTGCATTATTTCTCTCAGGCATTTGTCGCAGGGAGAAGCCTAGATCTGATGAGCTTCCACTACTTTAGGAGAAAAGAAGGGTTCTAGGATATGCTTTTTAAATGTAGTCTATTAGGATAGATTTCACATGCCATACAATTCATCCATTTAAATAAGTCCAGTACATTACATTGTTAATTTCTCTGAATGTGTGGGATGTGAGTAGTGTTAGATTTACCTTTTAGTCTACATTAAAGTGCTGCCTGATTCATTTTTTTTTTTTTTTAAATCAGAGATCATTCAAGGTGCCTGTCTGCCTACAGATCAACACAGTCTTCTGAAGAGGGCCTCCTCTGCTGGTTGAATGTTAGGCAGGCCATGTCAGAGCCCTGCACTCTTGAGCTGCCATACACACTATCACAGCTAGAGGGAGCAAATGAACACTGTGCTTCTACAGACTTGCCAGCTGCCTTCCTGGTGATTGGGGTGCGCCTCCAGGTGGATGGCCAGGTGCTCTTCTCTTCCTTTTTAAGAGACTAATGAGGTCTCCAAATATGCCCCTCCTTCACAAGATAACTACCAATTATATGGTATTATAGACTGTCAATTAAGTAAGTTTTGGGATTGTGTTAATTGATACATTCCTGTGGTTCAAATATCAGTAGAAAACCTTCTCTCCCTTCCTACTCCATCCAAGAGCTGCACATCCTTCTCAGCAGGAAACCAAGGTTAGTAACTTCTTTTTGGTTGTTATTTCTTTAAATGATGTGTTCCTTCTTAAGACTCTGTGTGTGTGTGTGTGTGTGTGTGTGTGTGTGTGTGTGTGCAGTACTCTTAGAGGCCAGAAGAGGGTACCAGATCCTCCTGAGATAGAGTAACAGGAAATTTTGAGCCACTTAACATTGATGCTGAGAACCAAATTCTGGTCATCTGCAAGAACACAAGTGTTCTTAAGCACTGAGCCATTTCTCTTGTTGTCACCTCTGTTTCCTCAAAGGCACAACAAAGTCCTGATGAGTCACTATGGATGTCCGTTCACCTCCTGCTGCTCTGATCACAGTGGAAGCGCATCCCTCATCATTATTCTCTGTCCTGTGTCTTTCACTTAACAATACATCAGGAGAGCTTTGTGATGGGGTTTTGATCAGCATAAATAATATGAAATCAAGGCTCTGATGGGAGTAATTTTTGCAGACCTTTTAGCTATTACTTGATGACTGGTATGTGAGTCATTTACAGTCAGAGTCTGTAGAGTGTACCACAGTTCACAGCCTGAATCACTAGGATCATTTAGATGGGAAAAGACCCTGTTTCCACCTGAACTATCCAGGCAATTATGCTTAATTAGAGTAAATCTAAAAATACCCAGTCCTTCCCCATTTCCCATCAGGAATACACTTTGATTCCTGATCCCAACTTATTTTCAAAACCATCACAGCTATGTCATAGCTTCTATTGATTTATCCACATTTCAAATGCAAGACAGTGACTGAGAAAAAGAAACAAAGAAAGAAATGGCTCAATGGGGGCCTTTTTTGTATTCTAGAACACATCAGAACATTCTGATAAGCATCTGAAACACGGAACCCACTCAGAAATGCAAGGAGGTGACAATCCAGAGTCAGTGGATCAGCTCCTCTATGAAAACTAGCATTGTTAATCAAAGGTCAAAGAACTACCTTTTAGAAGGTCACAGATGGTTCAGGAAATGCAACTGGACTTGAAAAATAACCTTGACAGCATGAGCCCTTCATAAGCAGAGCATGATTGACACCTGGACAGTGCTTAGGATACATGGTGAAGATAGATGGGCCTTGTTCCCTTCTGCAGTGTGAGGGTGTGTGTGTGTGTGTGTGCAGATGAGCATGTATGTAGAACCAGAGGTCAACGTTGTATGTTTCCTCCCCATTCTCTACTTTATTTTTGGAGGCCTGATCTCTCATCGAGCCACCCAGCCAGTGGAACTCACTTAGACTAGTTGGCCAGATAACCCCAGGGATCCTGTTGCCTCCGCCTCCCCAGCCCTAGGATTATAGGTGTGCCTTGATACAGTTGACCATTTTTTATGTGGGACCTGGAGATCTGAACTCAGTTCCTTGTGCTTATTGGGTAAACACTTCACCAACTAAGTCAAATCCAGTAGCTGTTTGGTTTTCTTACAACAATACCTAGTGTGCTCCAGATTTTTCCTGCCTTTCAGTTCTTCAACTGGCAGAGAAAGCAAACCAATCAAGACTGTATCACTAGACTGTATCACTTTCATCTGAGATGGATGGAGTCTGCTCCTTTGTTTCGTCTTTCTGTGTATTTCTTCCATCCTTTGCCTGGCAACCTCAAGAACCCACAGAATTTTAATATCTTCCCCAGATGTCCCACAATTGTGCCAACTCAGTATTTGAAAACCACCCTGTTTCATTTCCTAATCCCATTAAACAGATTTACGACTGCACATTTCCTCAAGAGGAGAACTTGCAGGAGACTTAGCCAGGGAGAAAGAGAGTTGAATCGCCGAGAAAGTCTCTGGTGCAACACAACTCTTAAAGAGACTGCTTGAGTTTCCCTGTGAGCTTGGAGATGACTTCATCAGTGCAGCCACCTGCCTCAAAGCTCTGCCTCGGCTTGAGCCGAGAGAACACTAGGGCTTTTGAGTGCATTGTTAAGGAGAAGGGTAGCATGGCAGGAGGCTGTTATTTAATAACTAGTTGCCTTCCAAACTGGAGAGTTAATCACTGCCATTAAGTAGCGATTGCACCAGGTGAGATGAGAACATTCCTGAAAGTTTGGAAGTCAAAGGCTAATGGGCTGGTGCGAAGGATACTTGACACAACGCTGCCTTGAGTTCCAGTTGTTTGTCTCCTTGCTTATGAGGGTTTTTTTTTTTTTTCCTAAATGGAAATCCAAACAAAACAACCAGATACTCAGAGACTGGTCCTTTCTAGCTTTTATCTGTCCATCATGTCTGATTTATTTATTTTTTCAATAAGCCTGTATAATTTTTGTAATTAGGAAAAGCAACTGACACTTTTTTGTAAACAAAGGAAAACAGTTTGTGTTTTCATTCTTGCCTCTTGCTGAGCACCAACGTCTCTGGCGAGTGATGGGAGCTGGGAGGGAGGGGGGTTCAAGGATGTTTATCCGACTGCAGTAAAAAGTAGCAGATTCTTGCCCTTGATTTCTGACTTTAGGAAACCAAAGACCTGTTCCAACTAAGACAGTGGAATCAAAGACAAGCGCGGGGGGGGGGGAGACAAACAGCCCCCCTCTCTGTCCATGCTTGGTCAACATTTGTCTTTCTCAGTATTGGGCTTTTCAGAAGCCACTGCCTGTGCTCCGCTGGAAACCAGTTGTGACTTTGAAGATTCAGAGGAGTGATGTTGAGGTGAGTAAGAGTGGAGGGATGCTTCCTGGAAGGGTAAATTCTGAGATCCTTACTCTATGGCCCTGCCACTCAGTGTGGCTGTTTTAATCACCTGGGAGCTTGACAAACCACTGCTGTCTGGCTCCAAACCCTAGAGTTTCCAATGTCACTGTTCTGGAAACCAGCCAAGTGCTTCTGTTGTGCCACAGACCTAGAATTTTCTTGGGAATCCTCCTGTTTCCACCCGCTGCATTGGCCAAAGTAACTGCTTAAGCTGTGAGGAACCCCCTCTTGACACTCCCGGTGGGATCCAGTCAGTCTCCTAGGAGATTTCTCTTTCTACTCTCCCTCATGACAAGCTATCTCTGAATCGAGGTGGTTGAGAACGAGTCACAGAGGCTTTGAAATTATTTCAGCTGCAGACATCTGAGTTCCTAAAATCCTGTATCCTCATTAAAATAAGAATCCCAAAGGAGTTCAGCTGTCATGTGTCCCCTCCCCATAAGAAAGTAGAATATTCTTCTCTCTGATAGGTCAGTCAATGCCATACCTAAGCAGACATCATCACAAAACTATCAGCACTCTCATCCTAAGGACACCTTCTTCTCCCTCTTCCTCTTCTCCTTCTTCTCCTTCTTGTTCTTCCTCTTCTATTCAAGAAAAAAAATGTATTAGCTACTGGAGAGATGGCTCAGTAGTTAAGAGCATTGGCTGTTCTGTTCCCAGCACCCATAAGGCAGACCACAACCATCTATAACTCTAGTTACAGGGGGATTCCTAGGGGATCCTATACCCTCTTCTGGGCTCTGAAAGGCATCAGGCATACACATGATACACAGACATGCAGGCAAAATACCAATACATATAAAATAAAAATAATCTTTAAAAAACACATTAGTTTTTCACACGTGTCATTGATCCCTCGGAAGTTTTGTTGTGCTTTGCCCACTAACCTCATATTAAGGCGGGATATAAGCCCCAATTCTAACCACCTCGTTGGCAACACTTGTGCTTCCATATGTAATTAAATCTGTATCTCTCTTGTTAACTTGTCTTTCTTCTGATCAATTTGTAAACCTCAAATGTTGAACCCAAACCACACTGGAAAGGATTTCCTTCCAGGTACTAGGTAGGATCACAGCCTGCTGGTGCTCACAGGATATTGTGTGAGGTTCCCAATGCTGCCTAGAACAGACTTATTGTATCCTCGGAACCTCAAAACCATGCCCCACAGTCCCGCTTGAAGCCTTGTCACAAATCTGAGTAACAGGACTTTCTCCCTCTTCTCTGAGAATCTTTCATATCCTTCAAGAAGGTTACCCTGACTGGCTGATTCTCGTTTCTCCTGGAAGTGTTTCAGTGTGCCCAGTTAATAGCCCCAGCACTTTGCTTTGTCTGAATAATGAGCCGATAGATTAAAAACCAAATCTCTAACCACCAAGTTTAAAAGTATTATAGGGCTGGAATTTACAATGGCCCCGGGCAAGGAGAGCTCTGTCCTGGGTCCTGAATTTCCCAGCGTGATGCACAGCTTCAATTCACAGGGAGAACGTTTTTTGGAAAGCATACCAGTACTCTATCTCTGGGGTCCTGACAGGTAGT
Organism: Mastomys natalensis; assembly: GCA_021653895.1. Taxonomy (NCBI): domain Eukaryota; kingdom Metazoa; phylum Chordata; class Mammalia; order Rodentia; family Muridae; genus Mastomys; species Mastomys natalensis. The sequence continues at coordinate 152,186 of JAJTUV010000307.1, forward strand.
AAGTTTGGCATCCACACCACATGCAACCCTAAGTATCCCCTTAGGAAAACAGCTCAGGCCCAAGGGAAGTCATCTCAGAATCTCTTGCTCTGTCCCTCCAAACAAAAAGTAAGTGAGCCAAAGAAGACTAGTGGGCTGTCCCTGCACATATAAGAAACAGTCCAGCAGGTTGTATGCAGAAGTGCTTAGTTAAGGTAAACGACTAACTAGTTACATGTAAATCTGATCTTCTGCACTCGACAAACACAGCACATTCTTGCATCACAAAGCATTTCTTCTTTGTAGCTCTAAAATTCCACTTAATTCTGTGTCTTCGTGACCTAGATTGTGACTTGGAGAAACCAAAGAATTACTACATTATTTGGCATGGCTGCATCTTGTATGTGAACATTCTGCAACAGTTAAGCCATTCACATTACTCTCAAACTTGTGCATATGTGGATCTAGATACAAGGCGAATGAAGCCTGTGTCTGCCTCTATCTTAGTTATGGTTCTCATTGTTGAGACAAAATATCTGACAAGAAGCCACTAAAGGAAGGATTTCTTTTAACTTATGAGTTGGTGGGTGCAGTCCATCATGGCAAGGCTGCCAATCACATTCCATTCACAGAAAGAAGCAGAAAGTGAACATGAAGTGGATTTAGCTATAAGACTCTCCAGTCAAGTCTGTGAGATGGCTCAGTAGGTAAAGCACTTGTCACCAAGCTTGACAGCTTGAGTCCTGGGACTCATATAGTGGAAGGAGACTCACACAGGTTGTCCTTTGGCCTTCACACACAATAAGTAATAAACATATAATTGTAATTTAAAACCTCAAGGCACACCCCAGTGACCCACACCTCTCCAGCAAAGTTCTGCCTCTTAAAAGTTGTAACACTTGGGGACCAAGTGTTCAAACTTGTGAGCCCATGTGGGACATTTCCCACTCAAGCCTCACCAATGATTGTATGGTCATCAAATGATAGAACTGGATGGTTCTTTTTTTCTCAAACCATTTAATAAAATGTAGTTAAAAATTAAAAACTCAATGAAATTTTCATTTAAAAATTGTACTTCTTAATTTTACTTTGATCTTAATTTTACCATTCTACTTAGTGTTTTAAAGTTAATTTGGGGGCTGAATGTGTAGCTTACTGGTAGAGCATACATGAAGTCCTGGACTCAATACCCATCACATTGAAAACAAATTAAAAGCAACTGTTAAAACATTTAAAGTCACGTTGATTCGAGGACATAATTTTTATACCATATTTGCTTTCATTTTTAAAAACTTAAATTTGTTTACTTTAAATGCAACTATATCCCATTCTTAATCTTTAAACTATTCCATACCATAGAAAATATATGTCAAAATTATGGTAGAAATTTGTTTGAGGTAAAGCACAGTAAAGAAAATGGGAGGAAGTTGAAAGGAAGAAGAAGGACCCCTTAAAAAGTGGTTTGTGTGGAATTTTTGAAGCTAGAAACAACAGTCCTACAGAAGGCACAATTCACATGGAACATGCAAGTAAGAAAGTACAGACTCTGCATTTACCAAGGTTTTAATTACTGATCAAAACAATCAAAATGAAGAACATTATTCTCATGAAATCTGCAACATGAAGAGGTCAGCTGAAGCCCCCGTAGTACTCACAATGTGAAGATTCAATTAGTGATCAAAGCAAAGAGCTGGGGAAAGATGAGCATTCCTAACAAGTGTGTGATTCAGCAGCCACCCGGACTCGAGCCTTAGAAGATGAGAAGGGAGCCTTGATGAACTCATCAGTTCCGATGGGAAAGGTGAGATCCCAGGAACTTTGCTCAACTTGGATAATCCCCAAATGTCTCTGGACACACCTCATAGACAGACTGTGAGCTCTGTCACTCACGATCTGATTCAAATTAGCAAAGACAATTTCTCACCAGTACCATGCAGGAATTTACTCTTTCTCTTTATACTGTCAGTCTGCTGATGGAGAAGAGAGTGAGAGAAGCAGTTTTTCTCATTTGGAACATCCCACCCAGTCCATAGTCTGACTTGTTAAAAAACGGAGTCTCAACTTGACACAGGGTGAGGGATGCAAGAATAAAGGATATCTTTTGGATTAAAATACAAAGAGGGAACATCTTAATTAAGCATACAGCAGATTTGACCTTAGAACCTCTCTTGGCATACAATGAGAATGGCAGCTAAGTTCAAATGACTAGAATGATTAAGATCCAACAGGAGTTAGACAAATCAGCAGAAGACCCCATAAAAAGATGAATGGGAAAAACGTGTAATTAATTTTAATTTGAACTATCATGTTCATAGTTTTTTGATTTCTATTCTTAGTCATAGAGTAATATTATCCAAAGCTTCCGAACGGGAAAAGTGATATAAATGTGGGTACTTGACTTTTTAAAAAAAGACTTGTTATTTTTACATGTGTGTGTGAGTGTGTTTGTGTGTGTGTGTGTGTGTGTGAGTGAGTGTGTGTAAGTGCCAAAGAAGTCAAAAGAGGGTGTTTCATCCCCTAGAGCCAGTCTCATTGGTTGTCTTGAGCTGTCTGACATGGTGCTTCTGGAGGAGCAGGAAATTATTTTTAACCACTGGCCCATCTTTCTAGCCACTGTGTTCTACTTTTTTAAACATTCAAAAGTATGTTTTAAAATGTTTTTTAAAAGAGGGACAGACTGGGAAGGGAGCAAAGACTGCACTGTAAAAAAAATAAAAGTAACAAAACAAATTAAAAAAAGAAAGAAATGAGCAAGTTGGAGGGGTCAAGGACATCACAGGAAGACCCACAGAGTCAACTAACCTGGGACTGTAGGGGCCTGAGTCACATACCAGGGAGCATGCAGGAGCTGGACCTAGATACCCTGCACAGTTGTAGCAAATGTGCAGCTTGGCCTTCATGTGGGTCCTCTAACAAGTGGAACAGAGGCTGGGGGCTGACTTGGTCTCTGTTTCCTTCCCCTTACCTGGACTGCCTGTTTGAGCCTCAGTGGGAGAGGATGTGCCTAATCTTGCTGGGACTAGATGCCCCAGGATGGGATGGTACCCATATGGAGATTGCCTTCTCTGAGAAGAAGGGGAGGGGGCGATGGCAGAGGGGATTTCTAAGGATGATCCTGGGAAGAGAGGAGGGAGGGGGCTGTGATGAAGATGTAAAGTAAATAAAAAATAAAGAAATTTAGGCCTTGGTGTATTGGAATGCTAATATGAAACTATAAGCAAAATAAAATGCAACATCTATAAACTCTTTAAAAATATTAAAAAGAAAAGTCTTTTTAAAAACTTAGGTAGAGTGTGTAGCGTTCCAATAATGGTAAAAGAAAAAAATTAGACAAGGAAACAAAAAGAATTAGTAAGCACAAAGAAGGCTGTCATTAAAAAATGGCTCCCAAGTTAGTCTCAATAGGGAATATTTTCTGTTCAGGCTTGAAATTTTTGAAGTAAATGTAAGAAATACAGATTTATAACATAAGTTCTCCATTTTTGAATTATGTATGTCTGTTTTATTTTTCATTAATCTATCATGGAGCCACCAGTGAAATGCTCAGAAATAATTAAATTTGGTCATCTTTGAAATTTTTCCAATTTCCTCTTCTGTAAAAACTTTTAAAAAATGTATTTTAACATATTTTTATTTTTGAGACAGAGTCTTACTATGTAGCTCTTGCTTCATGGAATTCAAGGATTCACCTGTCTCTGTGCCTTCCCAGTGCTTGGATCAAAAGCATGCATCACCATAGCTAGACAACACATTCATTTTTAATAATTTTTTAATAGTTATTTTTTTAAGACAAGGTCTTGGCTAGCCAAGCTAGCCTGGAACTAATCCTCCTGCCACCACTTCCCAAGTGCTGGAATCAGAGGCAAAAGCCACCACACCTGACTCATGTTTGATTTTTCTAACATGTCATTTAAACATTTAAAAATTGTTCCTAAGAAAGCACAACTCTTGAAATAGAAGAACTGGACATTTTATGTAATAACTTCATAGTTTGGTAAATATTGAAAAGTTAGATATGCAGTACAAAGGCATTGCATCTTGTCCAGAACCCTCTAAACCTTAGGAGTAGCCCTTCATGGACCCAATGGCAACACTGAATCATTGACTATTACAGGAGGTATGGAGGTCCTTGTACTCACAGATAAGCACTGGGGGAAACTGGAATACTGATCACAGTATTGTATCTTTGAAGGGAGGGATACATAACTTGTTATCCACCCAGAAGGCCAGGAGCAGCTGTGGTCGATAGCCTGTGACCTCGGCACTGCCTGTGTAGTGGAAGACCACACCTGGTCTTCCCAGACACTTATAATAAGCTTGCTTTTCTCAATCAATTTACAGAACCCATCTTTATGGAAGGGGTACATGTGCTTTACAAAGAGTTTTGATGTACTCATGCCCAATCTTTACTTAGCTTACTTTGTTCCTCAAGGATACATAAGGAGTTTTATTGTGTACACAGGATTGAGTTAATTATCACCAGAAAAGTTTTCACCAAATTGTGTTGTGCTTAAATATGCCTAAAATAAACTACTTGTTGTCAGACTCCCAAAGTTGAACCAACATCAGTTACTTAGTCGTGCTGAACATAACCAGCCTCTTGCCTCCCACCGATGGTTATTCTGCTGGCTGTGGCGGTCACATCATCATAATTGATGCCCAGTATAGGGCTAATTATCATACATTGTGGTGAAGCTTTCCACTGATATCAAATCATTGGCTCTTGATTATTTAAAGTAGGAGCAGAGAACGTAAAATCTTATCAGAATGCAAAGGAATTGAGAAAAACAGTCTTTTTTTTTTTTTTCCAGAGCTGAGGACCAAACCCAGGGCCTTGCGCTTGCTAGGCAAGTGCTCTACCACTGAGCTAAATCCCCAACCCCAAAAAGCAGTCTTTTAAGACAAGTATAATAATGTAATATCTTTGAGGAATCATATTAGAAGTGGGGACCTCTGGGTGGAGGACACCCATTGTTTTCATAATAGCATTTGTGCCCCCAAGATCATTTATTCTTTGCCCTTTTATGAACTGCAGAAATAGGAGAGTTCCAAGGACTAACTGAAGGTTCTATATGCCCTACATGGAAAGCTGGGCCTGTTTAATTTTTCCCCATGAAGGGGCCATTCATACGAAGTCATCAGAGGCCTATTGTAGTTTTAAAGGCTGTGTGGATGGTCCTTAATCAGTGACTTCAATTGGGGGGAGTTATTTTATATTTGTGTCATAATTATCAGATAATATTGCACCTGTGATCCAAGTATTTTCTTCTCACTTCTGTTGGTTTCAGCTCAGCTGCTAGGCGGTAGAAATGGGGAGGAGCAGAGGACTTTCGGTTTAGGCCTTCCCAACAGAACCTAGACGCTGGAGGCGCTGTGTATCAGTCATAGTGTCTAGTTTGGATGAGCACTGGATACTGCTTTCTCTATAGGGAGGATTCCCCTGCGTCTTAGTCAGGGTTTCTATTCCTGCACAAAGCACCAAAAAAGCAAGTTGGGGAGGAAAGGGTTTATTCAGTTTCACTTTCCACATTGCTGTTGATCACCAAAGGAAGTCAGGACTGGAACTCAAGCAGGTCAGGAAGCAGGAGCTGATGCAGAGGCCATGGAGGGATGTTACTTACTGGCTTGCTTCCCCTGGCTTGCTCAGCTTGCTCTCTTATAGAATCCAAAACTACCAGCCCAGGGATGGTACCACCCACAAGAGGCCCTCTCTCCTTGATTACTAGTTGAGAAAATGCCTTACAGAGGAATCTCATGGAGGCATTTTCTCAATGGAAGTTCCTTTCTCTGTGATAACTCCAGCTAGTGTCAAGTTGACACAAATCCAGCCAGTACACCCTGCCTGCAGAGGTGGATGGGATTGAGGACCATAGTGAACAGGAAGGAAGATAGAGGCAATGGTGAGCAAACAACTCATCTGCTCTTCCACTCTGTGTCATATGTAGCAAACAGGATTGTCCCTAAACCCAGATCTACTCATGGCTCAACTCTGCTCAAGAACCTTCCCCTTGGCCCCATCTCTCAGTGGTAAACACTATACTGCCACCCAGGTGCAGGCCCTTACATTTGGGACCCTGACCCCTCTGCAGCTTCTCACAACCTCTACTTTCCCCACAACTGTTTAGAGGTTGCCTTCTTTGAATCCTGCACCCAGGGCTTTGAACATACTGTTTCCTCTTCCAAGAACATCATTCCTGTTGCCACTGTCAACCACTCCCTTCCTTCCTCTCTACCATTTCTCTGACGCTATCTCCTCTTGGTGCTCTCGGAGGACTCCCAACTCAAACACTGCTCTGCTACTTGTAGCGTCTGATATTTGTCCTCCACTATACTGAAGTTCCTGAAGGTGGAAACAGCGTGTTTAGTGCTACATTGCCAGTGTGTCAGGCATGGTGACAGCTTGTGCCACATGCTTGGAATATGTTTATGAATGGATGCATGGAAGCATGGATGGATGCATGGATGATTGATGGTGGATGAATACATATATACATAGATAGATGGATGCTCTGATGAATGGTTGGCATCTTACTTTTCTATTGCTGTGATAAGATACCATAAGTAAGACAACTTATAGAAAGCATTTAATTGGGTTTACCATTCAGAGGGTTAGAGTCCATGATGACAAAGTAAAGGCATGGTGGCGAGGACAGCTGAGAACTCACATTTCAAACTGTAAGCAGAAATCAGGGAATACACAGTAAATGACACAAGTCACAAAGCTTTCCCCCAGTGACACACCTCCTCTAACAAAGTCAGACTCCCAAATCCTTCCCAAACAATTCTCCAACTGAGCACCAAGTAAGCAAACATATGAGCTTATGGGCCATTTTCATTCAAACCACCACAGATGGGCAGATTGATCTTCCATTTCCATGCCTTAATTCACTAATTCCTGCTGATCAGAGCCACCCTTCATCCCAGTTTTAGCCTGAACCTCATCTCTAAAGCCACAAAGGTAGAAATAGTCCTGTGTCTCAGATAACTCAATAGGTAGTTATACATCACTCAATACAGCTGACTTCCTATAATCTTTGGCCTGCCCCAATCCTGGGCCAATGTCTTAGCTCCTAAATTCCTCAAGAATTTAAAAAATTTTAAAAATTCCTGTTTCTTCAACTCCTCTGTCCAGCCCAAAGTAGAGTCAAAATAGCACAAAGTTACGAGACACACTAGAGAAGTTCAATGAAGAAACACACGTGTGGTCACCGCATTTTATTCTGTAGACAATTGTGGCATGTTCATGTAGTCTTTTGTAATTGCATTTCACTGACTGAACTTAATGCCTGTCAGGTGCTGTTGAACTTTGGAATTTCTGATCAAGTGAAACCCATTTAGATAATCATATAACTACAGTAGATGTTTCTGCAAGATAGAGTGAGTGGTCCCATCTGACTCCCAGGATCTATGTATTTACTCAGAGAACGAAACAAGGCAAACACATCCTACTTCCTTGAGAGGAAAACAGAAAGAACAGACTACTAGACAGACCAGTCTGCTTGCCCATGGGACTGCCCTAAACACCTCCCTCTTGAAGACAGATGGATGAAAACATTTCCCGCAGATAGCTTGAACTGAGTCTGGATGGGAAACTACAGACACAGAAGTTCTCTTTATTGTCTTGCTGAATTTTCCATTCCCAATAGTCAAAATTTACACTAAGTGGAACTTTCTGGAGATCATGAGTTTTAAATTGCTTGGGCTTCTGAGTAATTTGGTGAATCCTTTGTGCTGTCTGGCTCAGTCCTGCCTGGGATGTGACTCATCCATTATCTGGAGAATCCATTCTGCATATGCTACCTGCCTGTGAGTCACTTGGTGACTGTCTTGGCTATTAGACTGACTCACAGCATCACCAAGGGTGATGAAGTAGCCCTCGTTCTGTTCAACAATGTCCAATGCCCAAGAGCAGTGGAGTGGCGTCTCTGATCTGTCATAGAGGTCATGAGGCGATTCCTTTAAGGAAATGGTCAAAGTGCAATATTTAACAGGGAATCAAAGAGATGGCTCAGTGGTTAAGAGTCCTTGCTGTTCTTGCAGAGGACCCAAGTTTGGTTCTCAGCAACTACATCAGGTGGCTGTAACTGCCATCTGTAACTCCAGTTCCAGGGGGATTTGATGCTCTCTATTGGCCTCTATGGCTACTGCATGAATACTTACATGCAGGCAAAATAGTCTTCTACATAAAAAAATAAAGATAAATATTTTAAAAAGATATTTAATAGGAAGAGAACTCATGTTAATGCCACTTTCATGATAGTGTGTTGTATAATTGTTCTGTGCCTAATTTATTAATTATACTCTATCATGAACCTATGTATAGGATCAACCAATAAAATTATATATATATATTTTTGTGTGTGTGTGTGAGTGTGTGTTGTATTATATATATGATATATATTAGGTTCTGATGGAACATATATATGTATAATACATAACATATATGTATTAATATATGTATATACATATATTATGTGAGTATTAATATACATACATATATTATGTGAGTAATATTAATACATATATGTATTAATATATGTATATACATATATCATATGTATGTAATAATAAATATATGTCAATACATGTATATATATACATATAATACATAATATATGTGAGATATATTAGTTTCTGCAATAGTTAATCTTGACTGTCACTTGACACTATTTAGACTTGCCAAAGACAAAGCCATCGACGATAACATTTCCAGAGAAATTTAACTGGAGTGTGAAGACCCATCCCGGGTATGAGTAGAACTGGTACCTATGCTGGGGCCCTGGACTGAGGAGAAAGAACACAGAAAGCTGAGCACTAGCACTCATCTCTCTGCTCCCTGAGCATGGGCACGATGTGACCAACTGCCTCACACTCCTGCCACCATGTTTTCCCGACAATGATGGACTATATCCCTCAAACAGTGAGCCTAAAATGAACCCCTCCTGCCTCAAATGCAAAGGAAAGGTTTGGCATGATTGTGCTGTGTCTTGTGCTCACCTCTGAACTGGGGCCAGTGACTGTGATGTCATTATGGTCTCACTTTGGCCATATCGGTATCCATCCCTGTCAGTAAATGTAGGGAAACAGTAAGAAGCAGACAGCAGCCGAAGTCCAGGCCAAAGCAGGGCAGGAAGCTCCTTAGATAGTCTGCTATCTGGCTATATGCTCTCACAGTTACTATGTTCTTTCTTACCAGAGTCCCCAAAGCAATGGGTAGACATGTACTAAGACTTCTAAAACAATGACCCTAGATAACCCTTTTCCCTTTCACATTATTTCTCTAAGTATTCTGTCTCTGCAATGGAAAGTTGACTTAAGCCCAACTTCTAAGTTTTCACAGATATATAGAAGCCCATTGAGACTCTGGGTCTGGTTAGTTTTGGTGTGTGGTAGTTTTTATTTGCAAATTCTTGTGGTGGTTTGAATGAAAAACAGGCTCTAGGGAGTGGCACTATTAGGAGGTGTGGCTTTGTTGGAGTAGGTGTGACCTTGTTGGAGGAAGTGTCTCACTAAGAATGATGGGCTTTGAGGTCTCAAGCCAGACCTGGTGGCTCACTGTCTCTCCCTGCTGCCTGCAGATCCAGATGTAGACCTCTCAACTACCTCTCAGGCACCACGTCTGTTTTCATGTCACCATGCTTCCCACCATGTTGACAATGACTAAATCTCTGATCTGTAAACCAGCCCTAATTAAACATTTTCCTTTATTAAGAATTGCTGTGGTCATGGTATCTCTTCACAGTAATAAAACCCTATCTAAGACAATTCTTTACAATGAAATTTTAATTTAAAAAATGTTCTCAGGACAATAAATATCTTCTACAAATGTTAAATATTTTAAATCATGAAAAATATTAAAATGATGGGGTAAAAACTCACCACTTGTAACCCATCCATTTCAAACAATATTATTCATACTAAGGAACATTGCCTCTAGCTACTTTTCCTGGGCACACATACGGTTTATATTTAATGTGGTCCTAGTATGCTATGTAGGCATGTTTTCAATCTGCTCTTTTTATTTAAAGCTATAACAGAAAGACTTTTCTTGTGCTATTTCCTTGGACTCTGCTTTTTTTCAACTTTGTATTGATTCTTTGAGAATTTTTGCATCATGAACCCCAATCTCACTCATCTCTCCACCCCTTTGTATTTGACCTTTACCCTTGCAACATCCCCCCGAAAATAAAATAAAAATTAAAAATTAGAAAACAACAACCACTTATTGTAGGAGCTGCAGTGTGTCCCAGTGTGTCCCACATTATACCCTTTGTCCACACATCTTTACTTGCAAATGTCCATTGCATCAAGTTATTGGTCTGGTTTGAGGCCTCTGGATTCTGCTACAATATCAGTACTGGATCTTCACCAGGATTCCTCTTGGATATCCTGTGGTTGCCCTGTGTCATGGAGATCCTGATGCTTTGGATCTGCAGGACTGGTCTCTTTCTGAATGCACTCCAGCAGTTCATAGGTGAGGTAGATCTTGGGGCAGGCCAACTCAAAGTCCTGGATCTGGGCCCGGGTAGCTAAACTGGTGACTCTCCAGCTCCCCCACACGCAAACAACCAGGGCAACCTCTCCAGTACTGCCCCAGCTAGCTCACCCAGCAAAGGGCAAGGCCAGTTCTCCTGCTCTCCTGCCCTTGGGGCTGGCTCACCCAGGGCCAGCTCAACTGTGCTTCCTGGGGGACATTTCGGGGCCTACTCTCTTGAGTGCTGCAGCCAGTGAGAGGTGGGGCTAGCTATCCCAGGATGCCCAGCATAAGGTTGGGGCCAGCTTTCCCAAGTGCTGAAGCTGATGAGGGGTGGGGCCAGTTCTGCACAGCCTCAAACATTAACACGGCCCCAGGTGGCAGCCCAGACTAGGGATGTCTGCATGATCTTTGGTGGTAACACACCCCAGCTGCTGCAGGACCGCTGACCCAGCATCATGGCCTCAGATGGCATCAGTGATTATGCACATCGGGCTGTCCCCTCACTACCCTCATGTCTCCTGTTCTGAATCTCTGCTTTACACACATTGTTCTGCTTCTCTTTCTCTACCATCCCTCCTCAAATTGCTTGTTCATCTTAGTGGTGCCCAGGACATCTGGAGCAGCATAATCCACAGAGTCAAACCCACTGGCTCAACGCTGCTTAATTGAAATTCACATTCAACTCAAACTCTAGTCTGGCTAAATATGACTACTACAGATGATGAAGACAAATCCCTGGCCACACAAGGAAAGTGAGTGAGTAACTCGTTCTGACACAGAAATGACATGTCAACTAGAATTAAACTGTCTCCGGTAACAGAACAAAATCCTCTGCTGTTCTCAGACTTGGGTTTACTTTTTTCCCAAGGTGACAGGGACAGGACTAGAACATTCTCAGTGGCACAGGAAGCCATTTCCACCTGAAGTCAACTTTGGCTTTGGATTTCCTTGGCTTCCTGTGGACCCATTTTCCCCAAAGAAGGCAGCAGCTCCGATCTGTCACCCACTTCTTATCCCTTGCCTTGTCCCACCAGGCTGCAGGCACCCTGTCCCACCAGGCTGCAGGCACTGCCAGCACTACCTTTAGAACTTCTTTGGTTATCAACTCCTACAAACCACACTCTTCATTCTCCTGGACCACTGTGTCCCCAGTCATTATCTCCACTAGATTAGAGAAATCTTTCAAAACCAGAGTGTCATGTGCTACGTCCTCTCATCTAGACCTCCAACCGTCTTCCTGCCATACAGAGACCACCATCTCTGTGTTCCACCGTGGCCTACCACCCTACAATGGAGTATCCATCTTTTAAAGATTTTTTTTTTGGACAATGTCTCACTCCTAACCCTAGTTGCCATCAAACTCACAACAACTTTCTTGCCTCAGGTTTCTGAGTGCTAGTGGTTACAGGCATGAGCCATCATATCTAGAAAGAAGCCATTTCTGACTTCCCTACACTTCTAACTCCCCATATGTTGTACCTGCCTCCTGCCTGCCTCCTGAACACTCCATACAGGTTTCTGCTTTTGGGTCTTGGCCACCTGCTCATCCTTTTGTCTGCTCCTTTCCCAGGTCATGACACAGAAGAAATTTTCCTTATAAGATTTTATTTTTAATTATGTGTATTTGTATGCTTCTGTGTGTGTTTGTGTGCACATGTGAGTGCAGTGCCCATGGAGTCCAGGGGAAAGCACTGGATCCCCTAGTCTAGAGTTAGTTGTGAGTTGCCTTAAGTTAGGGCTGGGAACCAAACTCAGGTCCTCTGCAAGTGCAGTACATTCTCGATGCTAGCCATCTCTCCAGCAGCAGCAGCCACGGGCCCCCAAAGCCATACCTTTCTTCTTCTTCTTCATTAGCACATGCCTATTCTCTATAGTCCCAACTCAAAGTGAACTCCTTGGAAGCAACAGTGCTATCACTCTCAGTCAACATGACTTATTAAGCACACATGAGTGGATGAGCAATCCAGCTGCAAAGCAGATGTGTCCTGCCTCATGATTCCTAGACGATAGCACTTTTGGGATCAGTTTCACTAGAGTCAATGGTCCTTGAGCATTTTACCTCTCACCTCCTAGAGATGAGGTTCACCTTTGAGCTACTAAAGGACCCTTCTGATATCTATTAGGGCAAGGTGAGAGAAATCCTTGGAAGGGGAGGCATGAATCTAACTAAATGTCGATTTTCCTAAGGTGTGAAAGAACTACATCTTCCCTGTTTGCTCTTTTGAAGGAGGATTTTTGTCAAAACCTTTTCTCTGATTTTCATTCATGTTTCATAAAAGAAGATGAGAATTTATCCAGAACACCATTAAACTCATCAAGCTCTATGAGGCTGATAGGTTCTAAGCACTTTCCTAATGATCTCCAGCCTGGTGGGTGGGAAGAGGAGGGGCAAGGTCATAGACATATAGAGTTTTAAGACTGCTGGAAGGGAAAGGGGGATTTAATTTCAGAGCCTAGAGAGTATCTGAAGGTGATACAAGCAAGATTCTACAGCTTTGACAGCAAGGGTCAGCATCACTGAAGCCTGCCTGGCCAGTGGCTGGGCAGGGGCCAGAAAAGATAGCATTTCCACCTCTGGTAATCATCTCCTCCACCAGGCATCCACAGCCTATCATAACCCTGTATAGAGAACTCTAGTCAGGTTTGGGGTGTACTTCCTGGAGGAAGGTCACTGACCAGAGATGGGGAGTTACAACCAAGCAGGAATAGACAAATGAGACAGTGTCCCAAGGGTGTCTGTGTCCAGACAGCTGTGCTTGGAGCAGCCTGGCTGTGCTGTATCCTCTCCAAGACAGCCTCCCATGCTCCAAGTCTGAATCTTACCCCCGTCTTCCCTTTTTCCCTTTCCCCAGCCTCCTTCAAGCTCTTCTACCAAACCAGACACAACCCCAACAAAGAGCTTAGGTTTCCAGGGGCAACTTGAAGCAGAGAGAGATACAGGTGGTGGAGAAACTCTCATGAAGCAGCAAGGGACAAGACTGAGCTCCTGGCTGCTGGACAAATCATCACATTTGCACTAGTGATTAAAAAAAAAAGTATCCTGGGATTCCACGATTAAAACACCATTCCTGATTGTGTGGTAGGATGGGCACCGCCTCCCAGTGGCTCAATACTATTAGATTAGTGAGATGATGGCTAACATGACCCAGCGTTGTTCTTGAGAAATAATTAGCTCCCAAGTGGACCCGAGTGCCGCGGAATACAAGCCCATCTCTTTTTATAACATTTAAATTTGGAAGCTTAATTATCCACTGAGAAATTGTCGCTTTGGCACTTTCAGTCCATTTGGCTATATATTGACATTATTAAAATGCTGTCCTGGTCTCTATGTAAATTGCCCTTTAAAAAAAATAATTTATCTCCTAGCAACCCAAAGTGAAATAAGCATTGAAGAATGACATTGTAAGGAACCTTCAGATTCCTATTCCCACTAATTCCTAGGGTTTGTTTGTTGATTGTCAGAATGAACGACTGGATCTGTGTTTGTAGGTCCATGCTGTTGGCTCACTCACTAAACTGAATCGGGTTTTGATATGTGTGTTATTCACTGCATTTACATGTGCGCAATACATGTGAAGGCCCAAAGCTGATGTCAGGTGTCTTGCTCCATCGTTCTCCACTTCATTTATTGGACTGAGTTCTCTTGCTGAACCCCAGCTTGCCTATTTCTGCCAGCTGAGCTAGCCAGCTTGCTCTGGGTATCCCCTGCCTGTGTCACTTGTGCTTGGATTGCAAGTGCCCCCACATTTGTCTGCTTTGGGGGTGGTTCTGGAGATATGAACTCTGGTCTTCATACTTGTGTGACTATTGCTTTATTTACAGAGCCATCTTCTCTGCTCTAAACTGACCTTTTAAGAGGCTCATGAAATAATCAAACTCACTCAGGTCTCGAGAGAAAGCTGGAGCCTTTGACCACCAATTTGGACCTGCAAGCGTACACTCAGCAGAAAAAAAAATAATCAAACTTGACGTTCTCTCTATGTCTCTGAAACACATGTAGGGAAGGTCATCTGCTCTTCTTAAGACCTTAGGCTGAAGGACTGGCAGAGACCAAAGCTCCTTGAATTTTAGTTCCCAACAACAGACGATGTAAGTCAAAGTAGTGCTTAATCCCACATTAGGAAGAAGCAAGTCTGAAGCGGGGGAGGTGTGACTTTCAGCTATGAATGACAACCTGAGCTGTATCCCTAGGAACTACACAATAGGAGAGAACCAACTCTCCAGGGTTGTCCAGGACTTCCCACACCTTCCATGGATATATAGATGATAGATAGATAGATAGATAGATAGATAGATAGATAGATAGATAGATAGATAGATAGAATTTTAAAAAGTGAGTCTCCAATGTACTTGACTTTTCAAGAAAAAGAAAGTAAGGTAGTTAAATACACTGAGGGCAACATATCCAGTTCTTAGTGATATTACTCTGGAAGGAGCTCCAGATGAGAGACAGGGATTGTCTCCTTGGGCTTGCAGGAACCACAGAGGAGCAGCTAGCCCAGGCACAGGCAAAACAGGATTCTAGAAAAAAGAGCTAAGGAGCCTTCTTGGGTTTGGAGGAGCTCAAGGGAAAGGTAGACTAGTCAGGTAATTTGACACAGAGAGAAAGATTTCTACAGAGCTGGCAGTTTATTGTAGGACCAGACTTGTAAATAGATATTTTGTATATAGTTAAGAAAAGAAAGTTACTTCGCTGAGCAAGCAGGTTTTTTCCTCAGTTTATGCATCTCATGTCTTCATTAGTATAAATATTAGATAGTTTAAATTTTTACACAACAGTTAAGACCTGAGTTGCAGGGTTGGTGGCACCCCATAGATGCCCCCATCCCGCCTCTGCCATAGAGGCATTTAGTGTTAGGCAGGAGAGGCCGTACATCTCTGTTTATCATTCAGAAGCCCAGTTGTTGGCAGATGCTTAAACATGCCCCCTCCTGGCTGCCTCTTTTTTTTTTTTTTTTTTAATTTTATTTTTTTTGCTTATTCACTTTATAACCCGTCCCAGTCACCCCCTCCACAATCCTTCCCCATCTCTTGTTTTCTGAGTACCCCCTCCTCCTGTATCCCCCACCCTGCCACTTTAAGTCTCTGAGAGGCTAGGTGCTTCCTCTCCCATTGAGGCCAGATGAGGCACCCAGCTAGAAGACCATACTCCATATACAGGCTGCATGTTTTGGGATAGCCCCCACTCCAGATGTTTGAGACCTGCATGAAAACCAAGCTGCACATTTACAACATATGTGCAGGGAGGCCTAGGTCCAGTCCATGGAGGTAGATCTGTGTAGACTAGGTATGCTTCACGGTTGGTGATTCAGTCTCTGAGAGCTCCAAGGGTTCAGGTTGGTTTACTCTGTTGATCTTCCTGTGCAGTTCCTATCTCCTTAGGGCCCACAATCCTTCCCCCTATTCTTCTATAAGAGTCCTCAAGCTCCATCCACTGTTTGGCTCTGGATGTCTGTATCTGTCTGAGTCAGCTGCTGGTTAGAGTCTCTCAGAGGACAGCTTGCCCCTGTCTGTTCTCAGGCTGGAGGTTTAGATCCTGGGAGCTCTGGTTGAATCTTTTGATACTCGTTCTAAAAAGGACAAAAGCACCCTCACTTTGGTCTTCCTCCTTCTTCTTGAGTTTCATGAGGTTTATGCGTTGCATCTTAGGTATTGTGTGTTTTGGGGTTAATATCCGCTTATCAGTGAGTGCATACCATGTGTGTTCTTTTGTGATTGGGTCATCTCACTCAGGATGATATTTTCTAGCTTTATCCATTTGTCTAAGAATTTCATGAGCTCATTATTTTTAATAGCTGAGTAGTACTCCATTGTGTAAATGTACCACATTTTCTGTATCCATTCTTCTGTTGAAGGTCTCCCCATCAAAAAAGTCCAGCTCCAGATGGTTTTAGTGCAGAATTCTATCAAACCTTCAAGGAAGATCTAATACCAATTCTCTTCAAACTATTCCACAAAATAGAAACGGAAGGAACACTACCTAATTCATTCTATGAAGCCACAATTACGCTTATTCCTGGCTGCTTCAAATGTACTACGACTTCCAGTGTCCCAGAGATCCAGACCTGGGGAAACTCCCTGCTTGCCCCTGTACAGTATGTCACCCTGCCTTGTTTGTCCTAGTGGAAGCTCAGGCACATAAAGGCCTCATCCTGGTACTACCTCATTGGCTATTTGAATTTCAACAAAATTTTAGGAGATACATTGAGACCCTCCAAAGGGTTAGTTTATTTTTGTATTAAAAATCATCTGTCATTTTTAAAAGTCCAAATATAATAGAATCTGGTACCTGGGGAAAAATATAACCAATGCAAACATTCAAGTCATTGTTATTGCTTCACAGACTCACAGAAGAGATACTTTAGAAGGTTCTTTGCAGAGTTCAAAGTCATTCTTCAAAGCCCCATATGCTGGCCTCTTCTCTGAGTATGCCTGTGCTCCTAGACAAAGGTCCACTGGAGTCTGGGATCTGCCTGAGCCTGTGACTCACCGTGAGCAGTAGATATGGTAGAAATGACCACACGTGAACTGAAGCCTCAAGAGGTCATGTAGCTACTATTCCAGTCCTCTTGGAATATTTATCACATAGCAAAGCCCAAGTGGGACCGAGACAGAAAGGATACCACAAGAGGAGTCACAGATACTCAGGGCAGCCTTCCAGCCCCAGCAGAACAGCAGACAAGACACAAAGTTACTTCAGCAGGACCCATGAACAATCCAGGTAAGACCAGTAGGATTTCCCACTGAGCCAACCCAGGTAGCTGACCCATGGGCTGTCGTCAACAACAAGGTATTTTTAATATCTTGGTTTGGGTATTTTTTTGTATGAGATACTGATATAAAATAAGTTTTTCTGAAATGAAAACAATTACAAAATAAAAGTATAACCAGTAAAAAAAAAAAAAAAAAAAATAAACTGTTGGCTGCAATCACATCTCTATAGTTAGCTAGTATTAATATCCTGATGGTTTACCTCCGAAGTCTTCCACACATGCCACACACAAAGCATGAGTTACAGAACTGTTAAAAAGGTTGCTCTACTTCACAGACTAAATGTTTCTCTCCAGTTCTGCTCCCACAAGTCATTTTAATGAGCTAGATTTCTTCCCTCCTGTGGATAGAAGAGAAAGGGTTCCCTGCAGTAGAACTGGCCTACGCTGTGCTGCACTGAGAGAGGCTACAACATGGCATGAGGAGGGAGCCGGGGACGAGGTTACCAAAGCTAGAGTGGGGAGGGCTTGCATCGTGTTCCTTCCCTGAGGCGTGACACTGAGGCTGCACACAGACGATTATCTTTGCTGGTAGAAATTGGCTTCATTTATGATTGTTTGTGAGGATCAAAACCTAAGTTAGCAAAGCTAAAACACAACAGCACTGCCTGAAGCCCTCAGCAGATGCAAATAGCAGCCGTACATTCAAATGATCATTGCTGCCTCTCTACTCCCGATTAGAAAAGGGGTAAAGACTTGGCTTGAACTACTGCCAACAGTTATTGACATTCTCAATCCGTCCATCCCTTCATCCCTCCGTCCTTCTGTCTCTCTGTCCCTTGTCCTTTGATATACACCTTCAGAACTCTTTTGAATCTTTAATTTTGAGATAGAGTCTCCTTATATTGCCTAGGTTGACTTTAAACTCATTCTGTAGTCCAAGAAGGCCTTGAACTTGCCACTAGCCTATCTCAGCCTCCCAAGTAGCTAAGATTACAGAGTTAGGCTACCAGGACCAGACTTATCATAAGACACCCCAGTTCCTAAGCTACTCCAAATTTTTGCCGTTTAGTTCTATCTTTAATAACAAGGAACCAGCAAGGCCCAGAAGGGAAGATGCCTAAAGTGACATGGATTTGTCTTAAAGATCTCTCCCATGAAGGGTGGTCAGTAATTGCCTGGACCCCTCACACTTTGTGTGTGCATGCTGGGAAACCTCACCCACCAAGAGATACTCTGATGTCTGCACTGGTTAAGATAACAAATGGCAGGCTGGATGCCTTTGCTGTCTGTGTCTATGCACTGGAGAGCCCCACTGAGGTTCTACCTGGTTCTCCAGATGGTCTGATTTACTTAATAGGAAATCTATGTTCCTACAGCAGAGCAAATCTCAGCCTTAACCTTGACTGTGTACCTGTGATCCACATGCATGCACATGGGGTTGCACATTAAATGAAAATACCTCTCAAATTCAGAGCATCAGCTAGCAAGCGCATTCCTGCGGATCTTGTTTGCTCAGCTCATGTCAACTTAGCTGTTTTCAAACCAGCACCCGCTTGCCGTCATGAGAATCATTAAAGCCTAACAGAGAGGACAGATTTTTGCATTCACAAGTCAGCAAGATTTCCAAGACTCCATTCCTGAGCAGGGCCAGGACTCATCAACATTCTCACAAGCTGACAGTTATAATTAAGTCCTAAGGAACGACTGTCCCGCACAATAGAGATGTGAATAAGTGTCCCACATTGAACATGCTGTTATTTCTTTTTGTTTACAAACATGTACATTGAGAGGTGTGGATGATCTCAGAGCTCAGAAAACAGTGGTCTTCCAGCCTACCTGAACACTGGTTGGTTTTGCTGGCTCCTGAACAAATGCTGAATTTTTGGAAGCTTGTGACTTGAGCATCCTAATCCCTAATGGGGAAAAATCTTCAGTGGAGAGCTAGCAGAAGAGAGGCAGTAATAGAGGTGACAGGTAAGACTGTCCATGTGAAGCCAGGTAGGCATCAGGTTGTCCCTAGATACCTCCCATAGTCTTTGAAGGTGCTGATGTGTTGATAATGATCTCCCTCTAACTACAAACTCACAAGCACCATGCTGCTTTCCCTGAATGAAAGAAAGAAAGAAAGAAAGAAAGAAAGAAAGAAAGAAAGAAAGAATGAATGAATATAGCTATTAAATGGTGTGTTTTCTGTGGTTTTCCTATGGAAGTTTGGGAAGAAGATGAAGCATTGGCTTCCTACTCTTGTGGTCATGTGACATAGACACACAGGGCTTCTCTCTCAAGCCAATCCTCAAGCCAACACCACCTAAGTGTCCTCTAATACAATTGCCTCTCATCCCACCTACTTGAAGATGTCATCTGACTCCACAGGTACTCCTGAACTGCGCTCTACTGTAGCTGTAAATTGGGAGTTCCACATCCCATTCTTTGGGGTGTAATGTAGTTGTTAAGGCAGAATTTGGGGAGAACCTTGTTTTAACTTCACCCATTCATGACAAAGGCTGGAGGTGTACATGTACAGTTGTACGGAAGAGAAGCATAGAGCAAGGCATAGGATGGGGCTTCCTTGTCTTGTAAGTACAGTTTCCTTCAGGGACATCCCAGCAGTCCAGGAGCAGTCAGACACATGTCCTTCTCAGGGTTTATGGAAACTCTTTTAGATCTGTCTGATAGATGACATCATTGGCTGATCCACTCAACTTTCTCTCACCCCCGTCTCCCCAGGCTAAAGAATGAGGCTGAAACTGCCGGCTTTTAGCGTCTTCTTCAGTTGCTGTAATAAAACTTTGAGAAAATAAATTTAGGGAAGAAAAGGTTTATTACGGCTCATAGTTAAGGGTATGGTTCATCATGATGGCTGGAGCTGGAAGCAGCTGGTCACATCACATCCACATATCAAGTAGCAGCAAAAGATAATTGCATGCTGCTGCTCAGCTTCCTTTCTCCACGTATACAGTCAAGTATCTCAGCCTAAGGAATAGCGCCGCTCACAGTAGACAGGTCCTAACACCTCACCACAGTCAAGATAATGCCCCACAGTCATTCCCAAAGGGATATTACCAGGAAATTCTAGATTCTGTTCGTTGACAACACTGCCACAGAGAGAAAGAGCAAGCTAGAATTATTTGGAAAAAAAATACTACAATCGGCAAACAACAGTAAAGGAAGCAGAAGGAAGGAAATTACAAAATGAGTAAGAAATAAACAGAATGAAAGAATAGGGAGATGCCACTAACACCTTTAAAAAGTAAAGAAACATAAATACCTGGCAAGGTTGACTAAAGGAGAGATAAAAGGAGAAAAAGAAAAGTCATCCACAGCACAGTTATGTTTAAACAGGATATGCAATCCTAGAAGCAACTGGGATTTTAAAAATCAAGAGAATGCATTGATGTTAAAACTGTTCAACAAAGCACAATGCTTAAAAGCAAGTTAAATTGATAGTTTGTACAAATATAAAGTACAAAGAATGGATTGAAAAATCAAAACAGACCTGGTACATCCGTGGATCAGCAGAATGTTCTTGGGAAAGGAATCTGGCTCCACTACCTTGACAGGTGAGTTTTACCAGACCTTTGAATCACAAATAGATCACCCTTCTCTTAAGTAAACCCTTCTCCCTCCAAAATAAACAAAGAGGGAAAGTTCCAGGATTTGTTAAAATATTGATATCAAAACTAAACAGGAACATTCTAGAAAATGAAGATGGCTGGGCAGTGTTCTGCACCAGTCTCCCTGCCGTTATCTCCTCTTTGTCGCTCTTCCTTGCTTCCATCGAGACCTGCTTAGGGTGTAAGATTGTCACTGCCCTGGTAACAGGTCCTTGTCTGCTCCCCAGGTCCCTGCATGCTTTCTCATGCTCTCCTGTGCTGCTTCTTGTACAGCCCTCTTGTTGTGTACAGCACAGAGTAATCCTAACTCAGGGCCTCTGCCCTGGCCATCACAGCTTATCCAATGCTTTCCTTCAGTTCTCCTCACCAAGTGTTGCTACTCCTCATTTCCTTCTCCAGATTACTTTTCCACAGAGTGAATAACATTGTCTGTAAGTATTTATTGTGCACTTATTATTGTCTCTGCCTCTAGAATATAAACTCCGTAAGTCAATGACTTTATCTTGTCTCCTGATCAACTCCAAGGTCCTAGAACAATGCCTGACATATTGTTGTTGCTTCAAACTATTTGTTAAATAAAATAAAGAAAATCTCACTTATAAACTTAGATACCAAGATCTTGATGTAAATATTAATGATCTGGATCCAACAATTATTTTAAAATGCTAATAACAACAGAGTCATGAATGGGCAAGATTTATTTCTGGAATGCAAGGTAGGTTCAACACCAAACCAAACCAAACAACAAAACAAAACACCCCATATTGATGGATTTGTGCAAGTTACAGGTTGAATAAAACAGTCGCCCAACCAGAAACCTGTGAGAACTTTATACACAAAATAAACTTGACACTGTGGTTGATGATGTTGGCAGGCAAGTGTGATACTGGACCAACCAGGGGGCCCAAGTTTCTCACAAAGATCTCTTTGGAAGAAGATTAGCATCTTCAGAGAAGGAGACTTGAGATCATATGCAGGGGTGAGTAGGGAGGGGAAAGGGAAAGGAGAGAAAGATTGAGCTT
This sequence comes from Mastomys natalensis, assembly GCA_021653895.1. Classification (NCBI taxonomy): domain Eukaryota; kingdom Metazoa; phylum Chordata; class Mammalia; order Rodentia; family Muridae; genus Mastomys; species Mastomys natalensis. Next base: position 173,991 of record JAJTUV010000307.1, read on the forward strand.
TTATGATACCGAACTGTTGGCTTTGAAGACGGAGAATGTGGCCATGAGCCAGGGAATAAATGCTGGCAACTGTAGAAGCTGGAAAAGACACAAAGACGGGGTCTCCCACAGCCTCCAAAAGGGACACAGCAGGATTGACTCTTGATTTTAAAACTTATGACCTCCCAAAATACTGGGAACTTAAGGGTTCCTAAATCCGTGCTGATTGGTTAAAGAGCACCGGGAAGCTGGCAGGGTCAATGATGTACATTTGGAGAGGTCACAGCCTGGGTTGGGACCTGCCCTTCTGTGACTGGCAAACCCATGCAATCCTGTATGGCATCAACATTAAGCCACCAAAATGACAAAGGCTCGCTGGCCACTTAGAGAGGAAAGTCACCCTATGTCAGTGACACCGAGGCCAATGTTCTGTCTGTCTTTGCCCCTGCCTGCTATGGGTTTGCACATAGCTCAGCAGCCGGTTCACAGTTCTCTCTAAGAAAGCACAGGTCTTGGGAAGATTTGTCCTGAGGAATCATGACAAGCCCAATTCTCCCAAAACCAACAGAGGTCAGAACTGATCACCTGTCACTGAACTGGTCAAACTTTTGTGCTGATAAAATAAATTAAAAAAAAAACAACAAAACATGTCTATGCTCCTTGGCACCTCTTTTAACTCTGTATTTTGCTGATCAGTAGGTTTTACTTGGAGGTTCTTAGCAAACCCAATAGATGCATTATAGGAAATCAAGTCCACCGTGGAAGAATAGTTGGGCACCATTTCATCATCGGGCATGCTCAGAATTGTCTCAAGAAATACACACTTTACTTGGACTAAATTGAATCTTTGCTAGGAAATAATCCAACACCAAGCTGTCTTGAAATTCTATCATCGTTGGAGCACAACAGTGCTTTCTTTGGTCCTGTTAATAAACCACCAACAAAACAGCTAAATGTAAAATTAACCATATCCAGTGTGTTTTTTCCAAAATGGAAAGATTCCCTGTGGACCTTTCTTATCCATGTCCCCTCCCCTCCCTCTTCTCCTCTTTCCTGAAGAATCACTCACTAGAAGGTTGGAAGGGGTCGTCCTCCTGAACTTTTCCTGTGAAAATAGCAAGAAAAACATTGTTGTGTTATGAAATATAGCCCATTAAAGATTTGGTGAATGGAAAAGAAAAATGCCACCCACAGTTCCAGCAAACAGAAATAGTGAGTGGAAGACACCTACATCATGGCCCTTGAAAAGGGTATCTTGAAATCTATCTCCATGGGTTTACCATGGAGATTCATCGCCCTGTCCTTCAGGACCAGCTGAGGACAGCTGATGTGAATGACAAGCCACCATACCTCCTTGGAGGGGCAGCATCCTGTTTGATATGAGATCATTAGTCTGCTTCTGCCCCTTTGTGCCCTCTCTTTGGACATTTCCCTATGTCCAACAACTTGATAAAAACTGCGATCCGTGATTTTGCCCTCAGAGTGAAAGAGCATTCTGTTGTGCTTGTACATACCCATTTGTAGCCCCACATTTTGGGATGGGCATTAACTGGAGGCTTTAGACATGTGAACCCCTCTGGTAGACTGTCTATTACTTCAGTTGTTTGAATTACTTAAAATTAAGGAAAAGGAGCCAGAGAGGAGAACACACACAAGCAATTTCAGCATTTAAGAGGTGGAGGCAGAAGGATCATGAGTTCAAGGATATTCTCGGCTACAGAACAAATCTGAGGCAAGCCTGGGCTACATGATATCCTGACTCAGTAGGAACAAAAATCAATAAGGAAAAGGAAAAAGCTCCATTCTGAGCTCATAATCCATACTTGTAGTAGGTCTTTTACAGCAGTCGAGTCCCTACCCAGGGACACCAAGAGTTCAATGGGGTACCCAGCACAGCCCTCTCCGTCATGGTCTTTGAGTTACAAACCTTAACATGGTAACCCTCCCATGTTTAAGCTAACCACAGACCATTCTTTCTAATACAACCTGAAATTTCCTGTGATGCTTCATGGTTTATTAAGCATGCACGAAGCCGGTCTATGAAAAAGGACAAAGATTTGGTTGTAAATGTGAGCTGCAGAATCCGGCCCGTTTCTCTCCGGGTCTTCCCTAGAACTGACCAACAGAACCTGGCTCAGCGGCCTCCGCAAACAGAACCAGTTGCTAAGGAACACCATATATTCATGGAGTCCAAAAGCAATTACGCTTCAGCTTTCCTGTTGGCCAGATGAGCTGGCATATGTGATTTTTATGGTTTGGATACGAGTTACCCTGAAAAGCTCGTGTACTGAAGCCTTGGTCTTCATCTGGTGATGGGAGGTGATTCATCAGGATCCTGACCCAATCAATGAGCAAACCCATTTATGGATTCAGTTGATGATATTTATTGGGAAGAGAGGGCGGTAGGGACAGGTCACTGGAGACATGCCTATGAAGGTATATTCGCCCAGTCTCTCCCTCTTCTTACCTGTTCCTGCCATGAGCTTCTGTCACCATAGCCCAAGAACAAGAGTCAGGGACCATGGCTGAAACTTTGAAACAGCTATGCACAGCAAGTTCCCTTAAGTTGTTTTTCTCAAAAACATCTCTGTTCATCACAGAGATAAACAGCTGTCTAACCAGTGCTGATTCTTGTGGATGAAGACCGGGAGACACTGAACCTCCTCTTGGTATCTAAGCATGCTGCTATCTGCTAACTCCCATGTCCTACTGTTTTGGAGTTTAGCATTCTGTCAATACCAATAGCTAAAGCAACTCTATGTGTTCTTTGTGTAAGGAACTTCTAGTTAGTAGTAGATGATGAGGACAGGAAGGACTTCCTGGGACTTGCTGGAGATGCATGACCAAAAGTGCTGCTGATATTAGGTGTTCACCTCAAAGATCCTTTCTTTCCCAATCTCTAAGCAATGTGGATCCAAAAACGGCTAGTTAAGGAAATGATTGCCAGTTCGTCTGAGGGGCAGACACAGAAGAATAATGCAGATCTTCATGTTTGTCCTTGTAGAGGATATTAGCTAAACATTAGCTTTAATGTGAATTGTAGCACTTATTTCCAGCTGAAATATTACTTTGTATGATGGAGGTCACCAGCTTGCCAGCTTGGTTTGGGAAATGCTGGGAGAAGATGGTGATCACCGGAAGATGAGCCATGGCCCTAGGTAATTTGGAGCTTGGCACAGCCATAAGCCCTTCAGCTAGAGGAGGAAGGAGGAGTGTGACTGAGAACTCTGAACTGCTGACTGAAACTTATGTGGCATGGGTGACAATGCTCTATGCATAGAGGCTGAGCAAGCCTGGGTGTGATGTTTTCTTGGGGCCCTCTCTATACAGTGTCCAAGAGCAGCACTGACCTGGTTCTCAAATTCTGTCCTTGTTCCTGCCCTTGTCCTTTTGCAGGAGACTTGAAACATACATCCTAGAGCTGCGTCCATGTCACCAGTGGAAGATGACCAGATTCCTGCAAGACCAGGGCAGTGTTGGGGGCAGGACAGACTTCACAGAGGCTGCTCCTCCTTGCCTTTCACTGTGGCTCAGCTTGCTTAGTCATCAAAGAGAAGGGTAAAGGGTTCCGAGTGGAGAGGTCCCACTGAAAATGGTGACAATTTCACTCTGAGGAATGGGGGCTAGTTCAGCACACGTCTCCTGCCTGGTATGTCTAGAAAGGGTTTGTGCCTTTATCGTGATATTTCAAGTGCCAACCATTTGCTCCTGGCAGGGCCCCAAAAGGAAGGAATGACTCTCAGAGTGGCAGAAAGAACAGAAGGAAATGGAAACCATATTTCATGAGCAGTTTCCACCTCAGGTAAGGGCCCTGCCCTCTTCCCCCTCTCTTCTGTGTCCAAGCTGAGAAAGACAGGTTTGTTGTTTAAAAATGAAGTGTCGGGCTGGAGAGATGGCTCAGCCATTAAAGGCTAGGCTCACAACCAAAAATATAAAAATGAAGTGTCGTGTGTTACAGGCTGGCCTTAAACTCTGACCTCTAGTGATTCCCTCCAGCTCAAGTCTTGACCTAGCCAGGACTACAGTACCGGGGTCACTACACCTGGTTCCGGGGAGGATCCTCATCTCTTCCCAGCACCCTCTGCCTCCCCAGTTTCAGACCTTCAGGAGCTGGGGGAGTTGCAACCAATTCCTTCCAGGATACACAACCTCATGGTATACCCCACACCAGGACATCATGTGACTGCCTGGTGCTTGAACCACTCATTCTCCAAACACCTGTGAGTGCCATCTCTGTCCTGCTGCTGATGTCACTAAAGGGGAAAAGGAGGGAAGGATGAAGAGAGGAGAAGGGAAAGGCTGGAGTGAATCTGGGAGCAGGTTCAGCTGTTTCTCCAGGTTCTGAAACTTTTGGTTGTATCAACTTGCTATCGAGAATTCTATCTCCCCTGGGAAAAAAATAGCACTTTCATCCTGTGGTGGTTTGGCATAGAATGGCCCCCCATACACTCATTTTTTCAAAAATGCATAGACTCTACTCCTCTAGGATGGTGAGCCCCAATGAAATGCTTTCTTTTGTAAGTTGCCTTAGTCATAGTGCTTGCCGCAGCAATAGAAGAGTAACTAAGACAGAAGTTGGTCATGGGAGTGAGGCTATTGCTATGACAAGCCTGACCCATGCTGGCTTTGGAAGGGCTGTGGAAGACTCTGGGACTTTGGGCTAGGAAAGTGATTGGATGCTGTCAGCAGGGGCTAATGATCCATCCTAGTAGGAGCTTGGGAGATGGTAGCGCTGGGAGCAGGGTGGACTATGGAGGCCCAGCCTCAGGGGTTTCAGAGGAACAACATTAGCCACTGAGCTAGAGATCATTCTTATGTTGTTTTGTGAAGATTGTGAAGAATTTGTCTTCAATCAAGCAGGAGAGGATAGTAGGGATGCCAGGGCTGTGAACCAAAAGGTGGGTTGTGTCTCCACCCACGCTGTTGCTTCCTGCTCCTTGGGTAGGTGCCCGAAAGCTCCTGTCTCACCTCAAAGTACATTAGAGGAGATGCAAATGAGGTCTTCCTTACTGTGTCATGAATATTTACTTGGTTAAATTAACACACAATGAAATCTCTAAATATCAAAAGCAAACAAATGAGTCATTGGTCAGTAGAGAACGGACCTACCCTTGACCCACCTTGGCTTCAGTCCAGGCCTCTCCCAGACCCTTAACAATTACTTACTGATGTCTGTAAGTAAGACCAAGGTCTGTGTGGGAGAATTGGTAAGTGGTGGGGAAAACCCAGTGTTATAAAAACTGTGTTCTGTAAAACTCAGCATGACATGATAAGGCAGAGAGGGAGGCTAGTAGTGTTCCAGTGAAAACAGATGCTAGAGTTGAAGGAATATTGATAAAGTAGCAGGGTGGGTAATGTTGAGGAAGGTATGGCTTACAGCTGGGTATGAGACAGTCAAGCCGAACAGGCAAAGGGAAGAGCAGGGCTCTGAGGAAAACCATAAAACTTGTCTGCTTAGGTTCTGAAAGGCGCTCATGACACTATTCCAATGAGCCCAGGATCATACAAAAGGCATCGTTTCCCTTTCTCCTAGTAAACTTTTCAACTTTGTGAGTAGTTTGCTTTATGCTGTCTTAGGGTTTCTACTGTTGTGATAAAACACCATGACAAAAAGTAACTTGGGGAGGAAATGGGTTCTATTTGACCTTACAAATCTTAGTCACACTCCTATCTCTGGGGAAGTCGAGTAGGAACTCAAGGGGAAACTGGAGGCAGGAGCTGGAGCAGAGACCATGGAGCAACACTGCTTACTGGCTTGCTCCTCGTGGCCTGCTTCTTTATAGCACCAAAGACCAAGGGTGGCACTACCAGGTGAGCTGAGCCCTCCATCAGAAAATGATCCACAGACTTTCCCACAATCCAGCCTAGTGGGGGCATTCTCTCCATTGAAGGTTTCCTCTCCCAAAAGACTCTAGCTTGTGTCAAGCTGACATAAAACTAACCAGCACATATACTTATTTGTGAATGTAGTTAACACAGACAGAACCCAAATTAGAATGACTTCTAGGAAAGCTTTCCATTATTCTAGGGAAGGGGGCCAGCATGCCACCCTGGAGGAGGGTCAGCAGAGAAGAAATAAAATTGCCTCTCAGCTCTGCCTGCCTCTCTCCAGGCTGTACTTATTTTCTACTTTTGCTTTTGCATCTGCTAAAATAAACCTAGACTGCTTGCTTGCCTACCTGTGTCCTGGTGTGAACGTGAGGCAGATGCATGGTTGGGATCATATGGAGAATATAGGAGGATGCCCCTGCCGTCCCCCCAACAGAAACACAGCCAGGTCCTAGCTCTGCTGGACAGGCAGTGGTGTCTACTCCCTACCTCAACTGCCACTCTTAAGCATGAGGTTATTTAATTTTTCTTCCAAGTTTGGCTATAGAATCTATAAGATTAGGATCAGGTACTCCCCTGGTTACTCTCAACCCAGCAAATGCTATAAACTTCAGTACTTTTTTAAATATACAAATGAAAAGTATAACTAAATGAAGGAATGAAATTCTCTGGGTCTGATTTGTCTATTTTTATCTTATAATGACAGAGTTTCTACCTACCATTTTCCTAATTTTTTTTTAAAAAATCTATGTATTTAAAAAGTACATTTTGGCCAATAAGATGGTTCAGTGGGCAAAAGTGTGCCACCAAGCCTAATGACCTGAGTTTGATTCCCAGGATTTGCATGGTAGAAAGTGAGAATTGACTCCTGACTCCTGTGATCTACAGACACATACACCACATACAAAGCAAATGTAGTATAGAATGTGTGTGTGTGTGTGTGTGTGTGTGTGTGCGCGCGCGCGCACCGCGCTGCATAGTGTAGTGTAGTGTTTTCCCTTTATTCATCTACAAAGCCCTCACTTACCACCTCCTGTATGCTTTGGCATTGGGCAGTTTGCTAGGCTTGTGAACACTGCTAACTGGTAAGAGCCTCAGATTGTATCAGCTCTCTGAAATAGATTTATAGGATCCCATAGTTAGGAAAGGCAGAGACAGAACATCTTAACCAAGCAACATGGTAGAATTTTTCCCCTACAATGAACTATATTCAGAAATAACATGTCAATAGATTCTTAGGTTCTCAAACATCTGTACAAAAACCTAAAGTCTGGACCACTTCCTTCCACCTGTCTGTCCAAACAGGTAATTATATTTGTGTATTAAAGTCCTATATCTTTGACCTATCCGGTGGTGGTGGGGAGGCAGTTTAACCTTTAAACCGAGTCATGTATACCATTTTCCTCCTAGAAAGATGAATTTATGTTATCCTGTCAAATCAATAGCAATCTGACCTTTAAAAACATCAGCGTTTCTGGGGAAAATATTATGGCTGGGATGCCTACCGCGGTAAACAGTATCAGCTGCTCCTACCCAGTGCTGAGCCGTGCTGTGCTGTAGCTTATCAAAATGGGCGGTTGGAAGTCAGCGGGGACCAAACGCTTCTGACACACTCTACAGGGTACGAAGAACAATGTAAAGGCACTGGAGTTGGCAGCTAGATTCCTCTATTACTGTTCCTAAGATAACAGCTAAGGTGAGTCATTTCCCACCCCCTCCTACTCCAAATTATTTCAAATTCTGAAGGGACCCTATTTATTTCATTGGTAGCTAGCAATTTACTTAGCTGAAGATCATTATATTTATGTGTCTGTGAAATCCTCACAATAATTACACATCGGAGTGCTCTCAGATGTGCTATGTATATTCTCATTAGTCCTATATTTGCTAGGATATTATCACTTTTTTTGTAGCAACCTTCATGATGCACTGTTAAAGGCCTTACTAGATGTGAACTTTGGTCCTCATGGTTCCCTTCCATAGCAAATTTATGAAACAGCAGGACAGCCTGATTCACATGCAAATGCTTATGGAATGCTGCGAAGTTGTCTTAATTTCTCTTCTCTCTCCATCACTTCAATGCCTCAGCCCTGGAAGAGATTGTATTGGACAGCAGGGAGAACAAACCTAGCTGAGATCTGAAATTACTAGAGGAGCTTACCAAAAAGTTCCATAATGGGAAATATTTATAAGGCAGGGCGCTTCCTTCTGAGTGATAAAGACTTGCAAAGAGGAGCGGGAGCAGAGTTTGTCATTTCCAGTGTTCTCAGGCAATGTCCCTGGTTGAGTTTCGGGTAATTCCAAGGCTGGTTGGTTTATCTGAAAGGTCTATTTTGTGGTTTTGAAGTCAGAGATTATGAAAGGGAACAGCCTGGTGGTTTTGCTCATTTCTGCCTTCCCGTGTTTATTGCAGAAGAGCTCGCTATTATAGACACGGTGATTCTCAGAACAACTCTAACCTTGATAGCAAATAAAAAAAGGATTTTCTTTCCTGAGCAATTCTTCTGCGATAACAGGATTATTTGTGCGCAGAAGAACATAGCAGAACGCTCAAGCCTTGCACCTGGAGGTTTGTAGTGCTCTGACTATGGCATGCTAGATCTCTTTATTGTATAGGTCATTGACTATCACATAGCTCTCACTCAAATGGTAAGCCCCCTGAGAATGTGGATGGTATCTGCTCATATACACCTTCATCTCCTCAACACCCAGTACAATGCCTGGCACAAAGTAGATGCTCTCAAGTCCTTTCGGAATGTATATAATGGTTGATGTTATCATCATCTTGACAATCTGCAATTACCAAGGAGACTGGCCTCTGGGCACACCTGTGGTGATTACATAATTGAGATAGAAAGACTCACCCACTGTGGGTGGAGTCATTCCCCCACTGAGATACAGAATTGTATAGAAATGTGATCTGATCATAAGAACTCACACATTAATTCAGTTCTTTCTTCTATTGACTGGATGTGATGTCAGCAGCTGCTTCAAGTTCCCACCACCTTGACTTCCTCACATCATAAACTGTAACCTGGAACTGTGAGCCAAACCTTTCCCCCTAAAGCTGCTTTGGTCAGGGTATTTTATCACAGTAACAGGAAAAGACACTAAATGACAATATGCTGTTGAGGGTACCCCCTGAGCCAGCTGTCTCATCTATAACCCCATCTCATATTTGACATTCCTAATGCTAAGTTGTGTTTCCCATATTAGATTAAAGTCAGTGGGAGAAGTCAAACTTCTTGACCACTCAGATATCATCACATTCCTTTATCCATGAAATTATATTCTATTCAGCAGGGGTAGGGAACTGTGTCAGACCAGGGAGCAGCTATGAAGAACAGCGCTATTGGTCAGGGTCCTTGAAGATCTCATAGTCTAATGGGGAAAGAGAAGAGTCTTTTATTGCAAACCCCTAGGAGATCACATAAAGAGATTTGAGGATAGAAAAATAGACTAGAGACACATTCACAATGAAGGGAGAGGGATGTGCACCTCCTGCTCCTGTTGATGTGTGATCCACCATCCAAAGCTTGCTCCCCTGAGAGGAGTTCTATGGGGTTGTCAGTCAGTCTATCTCTCCATGGTGATGCATTGAGGTTAGAATGCAAAGCCCACCCTGTAAAGGTTAGATGCTTTCTGATGGGCTTTTAGGAAGTTACTGGATCATGAGGTCTCTGCCTTCATTAATAGAGGATTAGTTAATGGATGGAGTCATAATTTAATGACATTATGAAATGTGGAAACTAGGAAGTGAGGCCTGGTTGGAAGATACAGATCATTGTGTAGGCAAGGAAGACACTAAACTGAAGGACATATTTTCTTAAGTCAGTTGTTTCTCTCTCTCTCTCTCTCTCTCTCTCTCTCTCTCTCTCTCCTCTCTCTCTTTCCCTCCTCTCTTCCCCACTCTTCCTCTACTTGCTCACATGTTCCATTCATGATGCTCAGACTCACTACACAGCCTCAGGAGCAACGAAGTCAAACAACCAGACCATGTGTGGCTGTTTGAATAGAAATGGCCTCCATACACTGGTGTATTTGAATGCTTAGCCCATAGGGAGTGGCACTATTAGGAGGTGTGGCCTTGTTGGAGGAAGTGTGTCTTGTGGGGGTGAGCTTTCAGGTCTTCTGTGTTCAAGCCTATGCTCAGTGTGGCACAGTCTCCTTCTGCTGCTTGCAGGTCAAGATGTAGAACTCTCAGCTCCTTTGCTAGCACCAAGTCTGCCCAGGCGCCACCATGTTTCCTGCCAAGAAATAATGAAATAAACTTCTGAAACTGTAAGTCATTCCCAAATTAAATGTTTTCCTTTATATGAATTGCCATGGTTATGTTTCTTCACAACAATAAAACCCTAACTAAAACACTGTGGATTGAAACTTTGATAACCCTGAACCAAACCGTTTTCTTCCTTCTTCCCAATCGCTTGTGTCGGATATTCTGTTAGCAATGTAGAGTAACCGATACCCAGTGCTTTCACTGAGGCTCTGCATTTGTTAAAACACATTAAATTGCACATCAAATGACATACTATTTATGTTGCAGGAAAAACAACTTATTATAAAATAACCAAGCATACAGTGTGAAGACGAGAGCTGCTTGTGTTCATAGATGTATGAAGGCGTAATCTGGAACTTTAGCTGGAATGAGCCACAGGCTGGAAGTGACCATATGACTGAGGGTTTGAGTCTCATTCTTGGGTGCTAGGGACTGGTGAAGAAAGGTGAATTAGAGCACCTCCATTGCAGCCTCTCTATTCTGCAGATCCTTTGCTGTGCTGAACAGTGCCCCCTCTGCTGTGGATGCTGGGCATGCATTAAGGTAATGTTCCCACAGCCCTGCCCTGTTAGCATTGCTAAGTGGGAATATAGAATATAAACAGTAAACACCACTAACGAGTAAATGAATGGAATGTTGAGGCAGTGCATGCTTAGAATAGAGATTTTAAGAAGGATGAGAGGGGTTGGGGATATTCTCTGTGAAGCTGTTTGCTGGCTGTGATGGTCTTGATAATCTGTTTTGCCAGTCTGGTGATGGAAATGGCTTTAATTACATTTCCCTGATTGCTAGCGAGCTGAGTGTCTCATAAGATGTGTGGCCAAGATTGTTATCTGGTTCCCAACTGCTCTCCCTTTTCTCCAGCACAGTTTGACTCCATCTCTCAGCCTCTCTTCAGTTAGTTGTGGCCTTAGGGTTCCAACCAATAAATATTAACAGAAGCTCTACATACTTTCTTGGTCTAGCCTGTGAAAACCTCCCCAGGACGATCCTCTTTCCCTTTTTCAACTACCAAGTTTCCTAATACAGCTTAGCAATGTTTCTGAGCCCCCAGCCAGGACCCCAAAGGTGTGCAGTGCAGAACCTTATACTCCCCTCAACAGCCTAGAACACCTGCCCTATTTATTTAAGCAATGAAGAACTTGTTATCAGGTCTGTACAGTCAACCTTATCTGTGCTACTTCTGTGACCAAGGACCTGACAGAAGCAGCTTAAGGACATTAGATAAGAGAAGTGCTATCCATTGGAATAGGGACTTTTTTTCCCCATGATACAATGCACTCTAGTCTAATTCCCTGTAGAATCGTGTTCCCTTCTGGAGCCTGGTGATTCCTGACTTCGTTTTCACCTGCTTTAGATCTTCCAAATCTCCATCAGAAGTAGCTGCAGCCTACAGCACTCTAGAGCTATCTCACAAGTATCTTCAGATCTTCTACATTGCTCCTGTTCAGCGGTTCCAAAATCCAACAAACCACATAGCCACAAACCTACTTATCTCAGTTACTTTTCTTACTGCTATGGCAAAGTCACTGACAAAAGCCAACTTATGGCAGGAAGGATTTCTTTTTCCTCATAGTTTGGAGGAATACAGTCCATTGTGGTGGGAAGGCATGGTGACAGAAGTGGCTTGGTCCTGTCACTGACCAAAGCAAAGGATGGGGACTTCCAGCATTCTTCTGAACCTCTCCTTCCCCCTCTTCATTCAGTCTGGAACTTCAGCTGATCGAGTCTTCCTGCCCTACCCCCATTCAGAGTCATCTTTCCTTCTTAGTTAAACCTCTCTGGAAATTCTCATCAGGGAGCGTATCTTCTAGGTTACTAAGTCGACCTAGTCAGCAAGGGAGTTGACATCTCATCCTCCTAAGCAATGTAATCAATTCACACATCCACCTGTGACTCCCATATGCACTGAGGTGGAGGATACATTGCTTCAAACGTCCTGAGAAACTCTTCCTTTTTCTAAGTGCCTTGAATTCATTGATGGTGCTCCTTTCCAGGTGTTTAAAATACTTATTCCATATCCACATATGGATATAATGTGTTTGAATCCAATCCACCCCATTCCCTCCCCTTCAACTCCTGAACAGTATTTGTCAATCATAAACTCACAAGAGCTGGGACTACATGCACAAAATTTACTGTTTAAAAAAAAAAAAAAACAACAACTCCAGGCTTAGTATATCTTCTTTGTCACTGAAGACATTGCTCTGTCTGTGGTCATGTGGCTATCAGGTCATTTTCTCTTCTAGAACATTTAGTTTTTCTCTTTGCCTGTTGCTCTTGTACCTGGAATCCAACCATCAAGGGTGAACTGTGACACTCTATTTTATTCTGTCACATGGATAATCGATGATCCTGAGCCTCCATTGACTTCTCCACCCATTCTCCTCCGATATATAATGTGAGCCCAGTCCCAGGCAGTCTACCAAGTTTCCACACATGACTTGTTTATATCTCTGGCCACTCAATTTGAATTTTCCACCTGTGTAAACTGTGTTCCCTCCAGTTGACTATAGCTTGTGGCCATTCTCCCCATCATTAAGTGTCCTCAATGATGTAAATATTAATGGATGCCTATCACTCCATCCCTCCCTTTTCGTCCTGTTAGACAGTTACAGCATTCTCAGTTTTACTCCGTTGTGAGAGATGTTGAAGTGAATAGCCCTCACCCACTCTCTGCACATTGGTTTCTCAAAGGTAGAGTCTTTGAATGACATTACCAAGTAAGAATACTTCTAAAGCATTTGATGGACACTGTCAAATTGCCTTCTAGGAAAGTTACACCGATTTATATTCCCACCTAAATTCTGCACTAAATCTCTGCTGATTTCATCAGCAAGAAGAAATAAAGAAATAAAGGCACATGATTGTTGTAATTCACGCCTTGATTACCACTGAGGCAATTTTTTCCTGCTTATTGGCCCTTTGTATTGACTTCTTTGGGCATGCGTGTAAGACTTTCCTGTCTTAAATCTATTTTTTGAGAGGGAGGAGAGACTTATTGACAAACAAAGCTCTTTGATGTAAAATTAGCAACTCTTGCTTTTGTTTGTTGCAAGGATTTTTTTCCCCTGTTTTGTTTGCTTACTTTTGCAGTTTTACATTCTGCCTTTTGCTTTTGCTGGTAGCAAAATACAGATGCTTTCGGTGATAATAGGGTCACATCCAGCAGGGCTGTCTTTTAAAGAAATTTTATTACATTTTAACTTTTATTACTGTTTCTGTATATGCCCATGTCGTGTATGCCACAGCATGTGTGTGGAGGTCAAATGACAACTGTGTTGAGCTGGTAATCTCCTTCTGCCTGTGGATTCTCAATAAAGAACTCAGTTATAGGGCCTGGTGACAAGTGCCTTCAGCTGCTAAGCCATCTTGCCACTCCCTGAAATGTTTCCTTTAGTGTCATGGTTTTAAAAAAATAAGAGAGAGGAGAGAGAGAGAGAGAGAGAAGAGAGAGAGAGAGAGAGAGAGAGAGAGAGAGAGAGAGAAGGCTATTCCTCTATGTTTTATTTCTCTTTTCTTTAGAGCTTGGTTTCTGACTTTAACTCATTTCTTAGTTTCACTCAGCTCTTAGTGGTACATTGTACCTCTCCCAACCTCCCCTGGCTCTATCCCCTGTGACTCTCACAGAGCATCAGTTACATCTCCCGCTAGCACTTTACACAATGACCAAGTTTTCCAGATACGCAAGTCTTTCATTAAGAATCATGTCCTGCTACATAAAAAGCCCCATGGAGGTAGATGCTCTGCCTCTTCCTGCTTTTGTACTCCAGCATGCATCAGAGTGCAAGACACCTGCCTCTGCACCTGTGCTCCCACGCAGAACACCTGAGGACTTCTGTTTCCACCAGCCCTTGCTACAGCTGTGTAGCTCAGCTAGGACACACATAGACAGAAGTGTATATACTCAGACACATGAGAACTAACATATAGTGTGCATACAGACACAAACATATGCAGGCATATGCTTGAGTAAACATACTGCAGGCATATATCGATAAGCATGTGAATTAATACTTCTCTTATGGTTGTGGCAATGGTAGCCCAGCCACCCCTTGGTGAATTTGCATCAGGCTGCAGTCACTGACATTCTGTCCTCCCATCTGCAGTAGGTTTGGGGGGCAATCTTCCTGGGCTTAGCAGCCACCAAGCACAATATTTAAAAGAAATTGAATTTCTTGTACTTCTACTAATATAACTTGAGGGTTTTTTTAATTTGTTTATGGTATTAGCTAAAATTGTTAGAACATGTGGGGCTTTTATAATCAGGAGAAAAAGAAAGAAGAAAGAAGAAAGAAAGAAAGAAAGAAAGAAAGAAAGAAAGAAAGAAGAAAAGAAAGAAGAAGAAAAGGAAGGAGGCAAGCAAGCAAGCTACATAAAACTAAAGTAGGAGATAGCAGCATTCCACCTAAATTGTAAGTTTTTGCAACAAAAAAAAATTTTTAAAGTTGCCTGAATGGTTTCCTAACATTCTCTCAAGGTTGGTTTTCCTCAGGAGTCTGCAGATTGCAACAGCCCCTGGCCTAGCTGGCTCGGGTCTCACAGTGCACCAAGGCAATGAATCTAGTGCTAGAGTCAGAAGCAAAGGTCACAGCCCTGCAGGAAGATCGTGAGTCTGCCGCGTGTATGCCTCTGGCTATCAGGTAAGCCAGGACCAGGCCCAGCTCTGCCCCTGAACTGGTACCCTGAGTTGAACAAGTTCCTCTGTCTGTGGTCTCATTGCTGCACTTTCCAATGAAGTTAACTGCTCAGCTCTACAGCCCAGGAATCCAGCTGGCTACTGCAGTGGCCCTTCAGGCAGTATGTGTCCTGCCTTCCAGCCCATGTTCCTCAGGTGGGAGAGGATAAAATCCAAGTGATGATTTCAATAAATCCTCACTTGTCTCCTCTGTATGAGAGTGCTAAAGGGCTCATTTTGGCGGAGGTCCCACATTGACTGAGTTGAATGGCATAGATCACAAGAAGGGAATAAGCCATAAAATATGCTGAGTCCATCACAGAGCAGAAGGCCTAAGACACGCAGTGCCAAGGGAGAGCAAAAGCTCCAAAGAGGCAAGAGCAGCACTTAGGAAGCGAGGCAGGAGATTCACCAGGAGTGTGAGGCCAATCTAGGCCATATGGTGCGCTCCAGGTCCAGGCATGTTTGGACTAGCAGTATGAGATTCTGTCTCAAGAAGGAAAAGGAAAAGGAGGAGGAGGACAAAGAGGAGGGGGAGAATAAGGAAAGGGAGGAGGAGGAGAAGGAGGAAGGGGAGAAAAAAGAAGAGAAAGAGGAGAAGGAAAGTTGCACCAACTATAGATGTCTGGCAGAGGCTGAGCCAAGGGTTCAAACCTCCAAAGTGTATGAGTACCCTTTCTAGACATTTACCACTCATCCTCATCCCAACACTGCATACTACCTCTACCATTCCTTAGCATCAGAGTGAACCATCACCATGCCATCTGCTTCCAGAACAGACTTTTTTAAGAAGGTTTATTTTCAAGTGCGTGGGTGCGTGCGTGCGTGCGTGCGTGGCATGTGTGCGTGTGTGTGTGTGTGTGTGTGTGTGTGTGTGTGTGATTTCAGGGAGTCCAGAGGTGTCAGATCCTGTGCCTGCCCCCACCCCCAGACTCCCCAATCTGGAGTCAAAGGCAGTTGTGAGCCACCTAGTGTTGGTGCTGGGAACTGAACATAGATCCTCTGCAAGGGCAGTATAAGCTCCTAACTGCTGAGCTATCTCCATAGCCCCAGGGACTTTAATTTTCAATCGTCAGATGGAGACATAATATTTTTATTTTTTTTGAAATCATAGGTTTTCTAATTACAAAAACAGCAAGATCATTTTAGAAGCTACAGAGTGGCAAGGAAAGTCCACAATAACCACCTCACCCTGCAGAAGCCACGGGTCACTTTTGGTGGACTCCTCTGTGATTTCTATGTCATTTCTACAAAACAGATCTTATCGAATGCATATATTATTAAATACCCTTCTGATTTTTTCATAACTACAAAGATTTCCACCTTGTCCCTAGGCATCCATTGCTTTGGCAGATATTTAGCTGCAGGCTCTGAGCCGTTGTAAATAACTCCATACACAATACACATCTTTGGCTCTAACTCTTTGACTGAGTATTTTGTCAGTCCCCTGGGTTGATCTTCATTTGTTCAGAAAATAGAAATTTTTAGAGGGCTACTAGTATAGACTGTCACATTACTTTACAGAAATGTACTTATTGGTGCTGGCAAGATGGCTCACTTGGTAAAGAGTTTGACTTGCAAGCATGAAGACACGAGTTCAAATCACAGAACCCATGTTAAAAAAAAAAGTTCAAGTGTGGTGGGACAAACTTGTAATCCCAATGACTGGGAAGTAGAGACAAGCAGATTCCTGGGATCACTAGCCAACTAACCTGGATTAGTTGGCTAGTTCCAGGCCCTGCCTCAAATAAACCAAAACAAAAACAAAAAACAAAAAGTAGAGACAAGCAGATTCCTGGGATCACTAGTTGGCTAGTTCCAGGCCCTGCCTCAAATAAACAAAAAAAAAACAAAAACAAACAAAACAACAACACCTGGTCAACCACATGCCAGAGCAGGCTCCATGAGTGTAACTGGATAGCACAAACTGGACTTGATTGAAAACTAAAAGAAGACTCAAAGTTGGTGGGTATGGAAGTGAGGGTAGACATGGAATTGGGGGATGAATATGATAAAAACTCATTGTCTGGCCGGGCAGTGGTGGTGCAAGCCTTTACTCCCAGCACTTGAGTGACAGAGTCAGGCAGATCTCTGTGGGTTCATGTTCTACAGAGTGAGTTTCAGGACAGCCAGGGCTACACAAAGAAACCCTGTCACAAACAAACAAACACACGAACAAACAAAAATTCATTGTATGACATCTTCATAGATTTAATAAAATCTTATTTTAAAAAGTAAAACCCAACCTTACATCTGATAGAGGGCTAATATCCAAGGTATACAAAGAACTGAAGAAACTAGATTCCAGACAATCAAATAACCCTATTAAAAAATGGGGTAGAGAGTTGAACAAAGAATTCTCAACTGAGGAAACTCGAATGATTGAGAAACATCTAAAGAAGTGCTCAGCATCCCTAGTCATCAGGGAAATGCAAATGAAAACAACACTGAGATTCCACCTCACACCAGTCAGATTGGCTAAGATCCATAACACAGGTGACAGCAGATGTTGGCGAGGATGTGGAGAAAGAGGAACACTCCTCCATTGTTGGTGGGATTGCAAGCTGGTACAACCACTACGGAAAGCAGTCTGGCGATACCTCAGAAAATTGAACATGGTGTTACCTGAGGACCCAGCTATACCCCTCCTGGGTATATACCCAGAAGATATTTCAACATGCAACAGGGCCACATGCTCCACTATGTTTATAGCGGCCTTATTTATAATAGCCAGAAGCTGGAAAGAACCCAGATGTCCTTCAACAGAAGAATGGATACAGAAAATGTGGTACATTTACACAATGGAGTACTACTCAGCTATTAAAAATAATGAGCTCATGAAATTCTTAGACAAATGGATGGAGCTAGAAAATATCATCCTGAGTGAGATGACCCAATCACAAAAGAACACACATGGTATGCACTCACTGATAAGCGGATATTAGCCCCAAAACACACAATACCTAAGATGCAACGCATAAACCTCATGAAACTCAAGAAGAAGGAGGAAGACCAAAGTGAGGGTGCTTTTGTCCTTTTTAGAATGAGTATCAAAAGATTCAACCAGAGCTCCCAGGATCTAAACCTCCAGCCTGAGAACAGACCGGGCAAGCTGTCCTCTGAGAGGCTCTAACCAGCAGCTGACTCAGACAGATACAGACATCCAGAGCCAAACAGTGGATGGAGCTTGAGGACTCTTATAGAAGAATAGGTGGAAGGTTTGTGGGCCCTAAGGAGATAGGAACTGCACAGGAAGATCAACAGAGTAAACGAACCTGAACCCTTGGAGCTCTCAGAGACTGAATCACCAACTGTGGAGCATACCTAGTCTACACAGATCTACCTCCATGGGCTGAACCTAGGCCTCCCTGCACATATGTTGTAAATGTGCAGCTTGGTTTTCATGTAGGTCTCAAACTTCTGGAGTGGGGGCTATCCCAAAACATGCAGCCTGTATATGGAGTATGTTCTTCTAAAAAAAAAAAAAAAAAACCAAAATCAAAATCAAACCAACACCCAAACTAGTAGATAGAAAGAAATAATTAAGATCAGGGCAGAAATTCAAACAAAATAAAAGTGTGGCACCCAACAAACTACATCCAAGCTTGTCCTCTGACAGCATCATGCATGAACACATACTTGTACATGCATACTCATGTAAACCTACACACACATGAATATATACACATATGACCATATACATATAGAAAGAAATGTACCAATTCTGTCTGAAGTTATCCAACTCAACAAATCCTCCCCAACATTGGGTACTTACATTGCAACACTAAACTCTTTGCTTATTTTGTGGCGGGCAGTAGGCCCCATTGCTTCCGTGGGCTCTCCTTGGAGTACCAGTGAAGCTGGACATCCCTTCATTGGGTTACCGCCCATTTGTAACTTATCTTCTGTGAATTTTCTGTTCATTTTTTCTTCCCTTCTTCCATTGACTGCTACTTGGTTTTCTCTGACATCCAGAGAAGGTGTGTTGAGCCTCCATTTGTTTGACACCGACTGTGACTGTGAAGAGTGAGGATCAGGCAGAGAGAGAGGAGAACTTGCAGCACGCTGGGAGCATCACCTGGCTGCCAGTGGCCATTACCACAAGGAGGCAAGTATGCACTCTTTCTTTTAGTTGTGTAAAAAAGGTTTTCTCTTACCATTTTGTATAAGTGTAGTGCTTGAAACGGAGCCTGTGGCCTTGTGGATGCCAGGCAAGTGCTACCGCTGAGTTACAGTCCCCATCTTAACAGTCTCTCAAGGTCCACTTCAACAGTGCATCCACATTGCTGTGTAACCTGTACTTAGAACTGTTTCATCCTGTAAAACTGAACTTCTGTCCCTATGGCAACAATGCTTTCTATGTCACCCTCCTCAGATGCTGCTGACCAGCCTTCTGCTGCCCATCCCTGTGGACTTGGCTACTCCAGGAACCTGGTACATGTGGAATCACACAGAGATCTTCTCTCTGTGTACTTTACTTCACTTAACATGGTGTCCTCAAAAATTCTTCTATGTTAGAAGTGCCAGAATGCCCTTCCTTGTTAAGGCTGAGTAACAATCCTTTATGGTGCAGGCCACATTTTGCTCACCTGTTCACCTGTCAAAACTTCACAATGTTTTCTTAACTTTTGGCGATAGACAAAGTTGCCATACCAATGACCTCAAGAGCATCTTCCCGGTATATATCCGAAAACCTCTCTTGGAATAAGCAGGCTTGTGGAATCTCCTGGCAGTTGTATTTTTAACATTTGGGAGAAGCACCATGCTCTTTTCCCTGGCAAATACACCTGTTCCCATTCCCACAAATTGTGTACAAAAGGGTCATCAAGATGGTTTAGGAGGTGAAGGCGCTTGCTGCTAAGCCTGAGAACCTGAGTTCAATCCCCAAAACCTATATAGTGGAAGAAGAGAGCTAACTCCAAGAAAATGTTCTCTGACCTCCACACATGCGCCATGTGCACTCACACACTCACACACATGAACCCACACCCTCACACACAGGCGCACATACACACCAATAAACACACTAAGACAGACTCACACACTAGCCCATCACCCAACCAATCAATGAAGTAAATAGCTTTAATATGAATGTATCAATTTGATTGGCCAGCTTCACAGTGGACAAGAAGGCTATGTGAGTGCTTGATCCACTCAGTCCTGCACATATGTCAAGTACTGAGGTGTAGGCCCCTGCAGGGGTCTGACAAACAAAGCTGAAATAAGTCTGGAAAGAAAAGCACTTCTCTGTCTCTTCCAGTGCTCAAAGCCTTGCTGTGAATGTTGTATCAGCAAATATGTACCCAGGGATTTAGCAACACATTAAGAAAGGATTGGGTGTAAATTGTTTGGAATGGCTGTCTAGGCAGTATGAATCTACAATCACCTCTGTGCTTTGGGTCTGGAGGTCTGGGATGTATTTACTAGGATCATCTTATTCTTGCCGCAGAGTAGATGCACATATAAGAATCTACAGGATTAATTCGTGTGGAAGTCAGAAGTTTTCTTTTTTGTTTTGTTTTGTATTTGGGGACAGGTTCTCATGTAGACCAGGCTACTAATCTGTTCTTAAACTCACAATATAGCTAAGGTTAATCTTAAACTCCTGATCCTCCTGCCTCAACCTCTTAAGTGCTGGGATTAGAGATGAGTGACACCATGTCTGGCTCTGTGGGAGGCTTTCTCAGTCATCTTTTTCTTTTCTTGCTGACAACAATTCTTTTTTTTAACTCACTTTACATCTGATCTCTGTCCCCTCTCCCGGTGCCTAGCACAGTCCCTCCTACCATTCCCCCTTGTCCTCTGAAAGAGTGGAGGCCCCACTAGGTATCCCCCCCCCAATCCTGGCACATCAGATCTTTGCAGGGATAGACGCTTCTTCTACCACTAAGGCCAGACAAGACAGCTAGGGTAACAGATTCCACAGACAGGCAACAGTGTTAGGGATAGCCCTGCTCCAGTTGTTTGAGATCCATATGAAGACTGAGCTTCACATCTGTTACTTATGGGGAAGCCTAGGTCCAGCCCATGAGTGTTCTTTGGTTGGTGGTTCAGTCTCTGAGAGCACCCCAAGGGTCTAGGTTAATTGACACTGTTGGTATTCCTGTGGAGTTCCTATCCCCTTCAAGGCCCTCAGTCCTTCCCTAACTCTTCCATAAGAGTCCCTAAGCTCTATCCAGTGTTTGGCTGTGGGTCTCTGCATCTGTCTGAGTCAGCTGCTGGGTGGAGCCTCTCAAGAGGACAGCCATGTTAGGCTCCTGTCTCCAAGCATAACAAACTATCATTAATAGTGTCAGGTATTGGTGCTTACCCATGGGATGAATTCCAGTTGGGCCGGTTATTGCTTGGCCATTCCCTTGGTCTCTGCTCCATCCCCCATCCCTGTATTTCTTGTAGGTAGGATAAATTTGGGGTCAAAAGTTTTCTGGGTGAATTGGTGTCCCTATGGCTCTTGCCTGGCTACTGGCCTCTTTAGGTTCCATATACCCAATACTGTGACTCTCAACTAAAGTCATCCGCATTAATTCTTGAAAGCCTCCCCTATCCTAGGTCTCTGGCATGTCCTCAAGATATCCCCACCCCTGCCAACTATAGATTTCCATTCATTCTCTGGCCATCTGGCCATCTATCCTGTCCCTCCCCACACCTGATCCTGAGAGCCCCACCTCATTCCCCTTCAAATCCCCTCCCACCCAGTTCCCTCCCTCTGTCTGCCTCTTATGACTATTTTATTACCACATCTAAGCGAGATTCAAACATCCTCCCTTGGACCTTCCTTCTTGTTTAGCTTCTTTGGGTCTGTGGAGTGTAGTGTGAGTATCTTGTACTTTATGGCTAATATCCACTTATAAGTGAGTACATATCATGTTTGTCCTTTGGAGTCTGAGTTACCTCACTCAGGATAATATTCTCAAGTTCCGCCCATTTGCTTGCAAAAGTCATGATATCTTTGTTTTTAATAACTGTATAGAATTCCATTGTGTAGATGTACCACACAAGATTTATCCACTCTTCAGTTGAGGGATACCTAGATTGTTTCCAGTTTCTGGCTATTATGAATAAAGCTGCTATGAACATAGTTGAGCAAATGTCCCTGTGGTATAGTGGGGCATCTTTTGGGTATATGCCCAGGAGTGGTACAGCTGGGTCTTGAGGTAGACCTATTCCCAGTTTTCTGAGAAACCACCAAACTGATTTCCAAAGTGGTTGTAAAAGTTTGCATTCCCACCAGCAATGGAGGAATGGTCCTCTTGCTCCACACTTTTGACAGCATATGCTATCACTTAAGTTTTTGATACTAGCCATTTTAACAAGTGTAAATGAAATCTCAGAGTCACTTTGATTTGCATTTCCCTGATGACTAAAGAACTTTGAACATTTAAGTGTTTCTTGACCATTCAAGATTTCTCTGTTGAAAATTCTGTTTCCCTTTGTACCCCATTTTTTAATTGGGTTATTTGGATTGTTGGTGTTTAACTTCCTGAGTTCTTTATAAATTTTGAAAATTAGCCTTCTGTCAGATGTAGGGTTCCCAATCTGTAGACAGTCATTTTGGCTGACAACAATTCTTTTTTTTTTTCACATTTAAATTTTTATTTGTCTGAGGTTTTGACCATGTTTTCCTTTTAAAAAATCTTTATGTATTTTCTTTTTTTGTTTGTTTGGGTTTTTTTGGGGGGGGGATGCTAAAGGACTTTTTATTTATTTATTTAAATCAAATCATAATTTTTACTTATTCACAAAGGGGTTATAAACACAAAAAGGCAGGACATGGGGAAAGGGGTGACACCCAAGCATAGGTGTTCAGGGGGAGTACAAATATCTTTCAGAACAGGGTATCGACTGGGTGAAGATTCAGGGGACAGGTCACTATGACTCTGCCTATGATTCACTTGTCCTTATCTAAGTTGGTACTATCCACCAAGGCTACCTATTTACAAGGTCTATGACTACTCAGGCTGGTAAATTTCCATAAAAGCTGCCTGTTTACAATAGCTTATAGCCATTTGTTTCAGTGTTTTTCCACAGAGACTCAAGACTTTGTGTTAGCATGTATGTATGTCAGGCCTATGGCTGATTGTAGACCTTCAGTGTATAAGCAGGGATGCCCCTGACATCTCCTCCCTTCTCTAAGTATAGAAGGGCCATGGCAATTCTAATCTTGCAAAGGCAGAGGATAGAGGCCTGACCTCCAATAATTGAAGGGGACCGAGTAATGGCTCTGGTCCTCCTGTCATTCTGACAACAATTCTTATATCACTGCTTTCGGAATTTTCTCCAGTTCTTGTAGAGTCTCAGCAAACTATGCATGTCCACCTCCTTTCTCTCATCTGTACATTGTTAAGGGTTCAAAGAGGCAAGCTCATCTCAGTGTTTATAGAAGCAAAACACAGCAAGCTGTTGAATATCCTGATCTTCTCCAAAGACCGCCCTGCAGTTCACTAATCATCCAATGGAAGAAAAGACCAAGGATGTCTCTGTGGACATGAGCAGAGCAAGTGCGACTCCACATTGGGTGAACTTCTTGGCAAGCTGTTTAGGGTCTGAAAATGGATGGATTTGATTCTCACTGCTGTCCTGTAAGAGATCGGTGGTGTCAGGTGAGATGGGGTTGGCCACTACTACTCAGGCTGGGTAATAGACAAAGAAATTCATCTGGTCCTAGGGCCTCCCAGGTTTCCTTTGCACCTTGTCCATGTGGGCTGAGCACAAGAAATGACCATTCCCCAAATATTCATTAGGATAGAGTTCTGCAGTTGTTTTTTTAACGGTGTGAAAACACAGAAGAAATCATTTATTTTATGAGAGCGTTCTCTACCCATCTTGAGGAAGTGGATGGCACAGAGCATTTGAGGAGAGAGAGGCCAAAGGCAGAGCATCCCCTCCAGCAAGCAAATCCAGGCATCTAACAGCAATCCACTTGTGTGTGTAGAGAGATAAGGAATAGGTCAAAAGGCAGGAACAGAAACTCTAGGAACTCTAAAGGTTAAGGAGGTCACAGTTATCTTGATGCTTGGATAAGAACAAACACAAGAAAAACACAGTTTCCAGGACATCTGGGAAACATTTTAGATGGTGGTATCTTAGAATGTGGGAAGGGTTCCAGCTCTTCTACCGAGGCCATGCTGATCTTGGCCTCCCTTGTAGGATCCACTGAGGTCTTCTGATGTGGGCCATTTGTGAGCATCAAAATCTCCCAGCAAATGGGACTTTATTTATCAGATGGGTAGTGCCCCACTCAGTCTATTTCTATACCCAGAGTTGCCATGGTACTAACACCAATACTCAATAAAACTCAGGTAAAAGCAAAAAGACTAGAAAATAGTTTCGATCTTCCCCAGCTATTTGACTCTTTACTTTCAGTGAGGTCAGAGGGTTGTTGAAGGGTTTGGGTAGAGGATAGAGTTGTTCACATTTATAGTAATATTCAAGTTCAGGTTACTGTGATGTCTTCACTCAACTTAGTTTAGCACTCAGATACCCACTTCCACTTGCAGGTTGGAAGAACTGTACAGTCAAACTCTTGTGGCATTTTCTCCTTTAAAAATAAAAATGGGGTCTGGGGATGTAACTCAACTGGAAGACTGTTTGCACAGGGCTCTGAGTTCATTCCCCAGCATCACATAAACTGGGTGTTGTGGCTCACAATTGTAATCCCAGCTTTAGGTGTTGGGGATGAGGAGGATATGAAGGCCATGGCAATCCTCAGCTATATAGCAAACTTGAGATCAGCCTGGGATATATAAGAAAGAGCGAGGCAGTATCAAACTGGAAGGTTTAATAGAGCAGTCATTGTAAAATGTTAAACTAGGGTTTGGAGAGACTGCTCAGCGATTAAGAGCACTGGCCGTTCTTCAAGAGGACTCAAGTTCAACTACCAGCACCCACATGGCAGCTCACAACTGTCTATAACTCTAGTTCTAGAGGAAGAGATTCTCCCTTCTGGCCTCTGCAGGTAACAGGCAAGCAAGTAGTATACAGACTACAGGTAAAAATAAATTAAATTGACAATTTAAAGCATAAAACTAAATTTAACAGATCAATTGTGGCATAATTTTCATAATGTACACATATATACACTATAAACATATGCACACAGCTTAACGTAACTCCACTCTCAGAGGAAGACTCAAACATTGTGGCATCCAGAGGTACAAGGCTTTTGGAGATTCCAGCACTTGACCCAAATGCAGAAGCACGCTGGCCACAGGCTTGTTTTCCAACTACAGACATCTCCAGTTTGTGCTGTGCATGTCCCAGCCTTCTCAACTCCCTGTGGTCATGTTGTGCTAGACATGCTGTGTGCTGCTCCATCATCTTCTGGAAGGAAGCACCACCCAGTGAAATCTCTGACACATCTCCAAGGTCTGCAGTGCAGAGACAGTTCATCAGAGACAGATCACCGTCCTTTCCAGAGAGCCATACAGTCAAGGACGGTCCATGTCAGGTATGGTTAGGTTACATTGGTTCAACTTGGGGCAATTTTGAAAGGCCATTAGAGCCCAAGCTTCTATGGGTTAGCCAAGCTGTCTCTGACCAACATCACATATTTCTTCACTACCCTCCTATCCCCATCCTTCCCATAGGCTGGTCCCATAGCCTACCTGGTAACATTCTATAACCTTTGCTTCCACCTCAGGCTGTCCCTGGGACGTGAACCACAGTTAGTTGACTCTCTTCAGCTCTACAGTCTTCATTTCCCCAGATAGATGGCTCTGAGCCCTCTAGATCAAAATGAGGCACCCACTGGGTGTAAACAGAGCAGCTATTACTGTCTGCTCTTTACACAGGCACTTGCTTACAAAGCTCTTCTGTGCTTACAGTCTTATCTGTTCATTCCTGTCTTTACCCTAATGACGTGGTGGAGTGCCAGCTCTATGCAAGAGTGAAGAGATAAGAGAGAAAATACCTCTCCCTTCCTTTGCAAACTTGCAGCCCAGCGTATCAGGCTCATGATGCCCACCCGCTTAAGTCTCCCAGGTACTAAGGGCCACCATGCAGAGGCCACAGAAACCATGAAGTGGAGCAGAGCATGTGGCAGTCAAGGAAAGTTTCTGGGGAGGGAGGCAGCTGTGTAGAATATAGAACTAGCAAGTGGAGAGCAATCAGCACAGTACGGAGCCCCAGCCATACTATCATACACTATCAGCTATCACTCTGCACACAGGGCAAGCCCCAGGAGATTCTATTGATCTGAACCAGGTACCAAGGGCAGGAAAAAGCCCAGTGGACTCAGTTTCCCTCTAGGACCCCTTCCTTTCCTCTGCCATCTTTACTTGGAGACCAGGCAGTTGAGCTGGACAGCCAGATGGTGAGGGGAGGGGTGGAAGGGAAAGAAGGAGGACCTGAGTAGTAGGTGGGGATTCCAAATAAAGAATCTCTCAGCACACTGCCCCAGGTTCTGCTTTATGCACTGGACTAACTTAAACCCTTCTTTGTGACATTTCAAAGTCAGCAGGATTTTCTAACGTTTGTAACTTTGGTAGAAGAAATTAAATAGATGAGAACAAAACACGTGTGAATGAGATGTTTGCCCTAAGTTGTATGTTGGACACACTCATGTGAGGGAAGGAGGTTAAGGCTGGAGGGTGGGGCTGGGTGCAGAATATAAAATGCTTAAGGATGGGATCAGATGCACTTCTTAAGAACACGTCTGCAAAGAACAATGGACATCAGATGTGTTTTGAGATGCCACAAAGATGAAAATAGATCTTGGCTATTTATCAAATTAATCACCCTATAATCTCAAGACAAATGGAATTCCTAGGGCAATATTCAGCTGGTAATTTAATACCCAAGTTTTTCTGATCAATAAACCATTGGCCTGTTAGAATATTTAAGTCATGCTTAAAGTCATTCAGGAGAAAAAAAAAACCTATTAACTTAAGTTCTTTGAAAGTATGCCTTTAATTTAAAATGTCATTTCCTATTTAAGCATTACATTTTGCCTTACTCTCAAACAACCTGATCTTAATTTCATTAAGAAAGATTAAAATGAATATTTGGTGTCAGAAATAACATAATTTAGTGTCTTTTATTTAGCATATATTTGAGTGTCTGTTACATGCTACCACACTATAAAGGAGAGAAGGCAGTATTCACATTGTGTTTGCAAGAAGTGATTCAGGTCTGTGTGAAGCTCTGGAAATAGGGTAAACTTGCATCTGTGGGAGTGAGCTTAGGGTCCTTTGAGTGCTCAGACGAGATAAGCAGCCTCTGGAGCAGCAGTTCTCAGCCTTCCTGATGCTGCGACCTTTTATACAGTTCCTCATGTTGTGGTGACCCCCAACCATAAAATTATTTTTGTTGCTACTGCATAACTGTAATTTTGCTACTGCTATGAGCTGTAATACAAATATCTGTTTTCCAATAGCCTTTGGTGACCCCTGTGGAAGGGTCTTTAGGCCCCCCAAAGGATCAAGACTCACAGGTAGAGAAACAATGCTCAGAAATAGTAAAGCCACAAGAGACTCTTCAAAGGTTATTCAAACAATTAAGAGTTTTATCCAGCGAAGATGAAGAAATCTTGACCAAGGAAGATGGCCTGGTCAGCAGAGAGCCCAGCTTTGCAATCATCAGGACCTGAATTTGACCCCCAGAAACTATTTAAGAAGATGTGTCAGTATCCTACCAGACCGCCACAGATAGCCTACAAACTCATGGAACCTGAACAACCTTTACTAGATGACAACTGGGTTAAGGCAGAAATAAAGAAAGTAAAGACTTCCTAGAATTCAATGAAAATGAATACACAACACACCGAAACTTAGGGGACACGATGAAAGTAATGCTAAGAGGAAAGCTCATAGCACTCAGTGCCTTCATAAAGAAATTGGAGAGATCTCATTCTAGCACCTTAACAGCACACATGAAAGCTCTAGACCAAAAAGAAGCAAACACAACCAAAAGGAGTAGATGGCAGGAAATAATCAAAGTGAGGGCTGAAATCAATAAATTAGAAACAGAGAGAACAATACAAAGAATCAATGAAACAAAGATTTGGTTCTTTGAGAAAATCAACAATATTGAAAAACACTTAGCCAAAGTAACTAAAAGACATAGAGAAAATAACCAAATTAACAAAATCAGAAATGAAAAGGGGGACATAACAACAGATACCAATGAAATCCAAGGAATAATTAGGTCATATTTCAAAAATTTGTACTCCACAAAATGGGAAAATACAAAAGAAATGGACAATTTTTCTCAATAGATACCACTTACCAAAGTTAAATCAAGATCAGACAAACCATTTAAACAGACCTATAACCCGTAAGGAAATAGAAGCAGTCATTAAAAGTTTCCCAACCAAAAATATCCAGGGCCAGATGGTTTCAACACAGAATTCTACCAGACTTTCAAAGAAGAGATAATACCAATACTCTTCAAATTATTCCACAAAATACAAACAGAAAGAACATTGTCAAATTAATTTTATAAGGTCACAATCACCCTGATACCCAAACCACATAAAAATTCAACAAAGAAAATTACAGACCAATTTCCCTCATGAAAATAGATGCAAAAACACTCAATAAAATACACAAAAACCAAATCCAGAACACATCCAAAACATCATCTACCATGATCAAATAGACTTCATCCCAGAGATGCAAGGATAATTCAACATACAAAAATTTGCCAATATGGAATATGACATTGGCCAAGGACAAGGAAGTGGGCTTCAGTCAGGAATCTGACATTAGACTAGAACAATGAAGTAATTTCAAGTAGGAATCTAAATCTTAGGCTACAACAAAGAAGTAATTTCAGGCAGGAATCTAAGTATTAGGCTAGAACAAAGAAGTAATTTCAGACAAGAATCTAAATTTTAGGCTACAACAAGGAACTAGGCTTCAGACATGAAAATGACTTTGGGCTAGGACAGGGAAATAGGCGCAGATATTTTGGTCATCCTGATAAGCCCTTAGAAACAGTGATCACAGGAGTGTTTAATGCCTTGCTTGTTCTTTGTCTATTTGTGTTTATTGTCTTCCTTGTTCCTTGACTATTTACATCTATTGTATTGCTAGACCTTCAACCTAGAACTGACTGTAATACATGCATGTAATTAAAATGGTATAAAAGCAAAAAGGAGGAGGGGGGATGGGATAGGGGGTTCTAGGGAAGGGAAACAGGGAAAGGGGATGACATCTGAAATGTAAATAAATAAAATATCCAATAAAAAAAGAAAAAATCTGCCAATGTAATCTACTATATAAAACTGAAAGAAAAAACACACAGTCAACTTGTTAGATGCTGAAAAGGACTTTGACAAAATCCAACAACCCTTCATAATAACAATCTCAGAGAGACCATGGATACAAGGGCCATACCTAAACATAATAAAGGCAATTTACACCAATCTTATAGCCAACATTAAATTAAATAGAGAGAAACTCAAAGCAATTTCACTAAAACCAGGAAGAAGGCAAAGTTTTCCATTCTTTCCATATCTATTCAATATAGTATTTGAAGTTCTAGCTAAAGCAATAAGACAACTAAAGGAGATCAAGGGTATATGAATTGGAAAGGAAGAAGTCAAAATATCATTATTTGCAGATGATATGATAATATATATAAGTGACCCCAAAAATTCCACCAGGGAACTCCTAGAGCTAATAAAAGAAAACAACAACAACAAAAACACCTTTAGTGATGTGGCTGGATACAAAATTAAAAAAAATAACAAAAATAAAAAACAAGATACACTGAACCTACTAGAAGAGAAAGTAGGGAATATCCTAGAACACATTGGTAGAGAGAACAACTTCCAGAACAGAACATCAATACCAAAGACACTAAAATCAATTAATAAGTGGGACCTCATGAAGCTAAAAAGCTTCTGTAAGACAAGGACACTGTCAATAGGACAAACAGCAGCTCATGGAATGGGAAAATTTTTTCACCAACTCCACATGTGACAGAGGACTAATATGTAATATATATGAAACTAGACATCAACAAATCAAATGAACAAATTTAAAATGGAGTATAGATCTAAACAGAATTCTCAACAAAGGTGTCTCTAATGGCCAAGAAGTGCTTAAAGAAATGTTAAACATCCTTAATGATCAGGGAAACACAAATCCAAATGACTTTGAGATTCCATCTTATATCTGTCAAAAACACAAGGGATAGCTCGTGCTGGTGAGGATGTGGAGGAAGGGAAACACTCCTCCACTGCTGATAGGAATGTAAACTTGTACAGCCACTTTGGAAATCAGTTTGGCAATTTCTCAGAAACAGAGAATTGATCCACCTCAAGACCCAGCTGTACCACTTCTAAGCCAAACATTAGGCAGAGCTCTGGGAGTCCTGTGGAGGAGGAGAGGAAGAATCAGAGAAACAAGAGGGGTCAGGGACACAACAAGAACATGACCCACACAATCAACTAACTGGGATTCATGGGGGCTCACAGAAATCAGGAGCCTGTAGGGTTCTGATTGAGGTTCTCTGCGTATATGTTATGGCTGAGTAGCTTGGTGTTCTTGTGGAATTCCTAACAGTGGGGATAGGGGCTGTCTCTGACTCTTTTACCTACTTGTGGGACCCTGTTCCTCTTATGGGGTTGCCTTGTCCAGCCTTGATGTGATAGCATGTGCCTGGTCTTATTGTATCTTGTTATACAGTGTTTAGCTGATGTCCATGGGAGACCTGCTCTTTTCTGAGGAAGGGTGGCTCTAGGGGAAAAGGGAGGTGGGAGGGAGAGACTAGAGAGAGGGAAAACAGGGGAAACTATAGTTGGAGTGTGATATATGAAAAAAAGAATTTAAAAAATGTTCCATGTGCCATCATGTGTGACACATAATGACACACACTTTCAATCCCACTGCTGGCAGTTGAGTCAGGCGAATCCCTAGAACTTGTTCCCCAACCAGTCCAAAAGTTCTTGATAGACTCCTGACCAATGAGGGATCCTGTCTTAAAAAATCAGGTGGGGCTAGAGCTCAAATGAATAAGTAGTGTCCCCTTCCATAAAAAATCCTGTAGTATTTTGAGCTGATAAGATGGCTCAGAAAAATGTTCTTGCCACTAGGCCTGACAGTTAGATCCCCGTGACCCACATGGTGAAAGGAGCGAGTTGACTCCTGTTGGCTGTCCTCCAACCCTACTCATGCTGTGGCATGCATGGATGCGTTTGACTGTGTGCACACACATACATCACTCATTATATAATGTAATAAAAAAGAAATAGGAAGAAATAGACAGCTTATACAAAGAGCAATACCCAAGCTAACCTCTGGCATCCACCCCATCACACATACACACACACACAGAAGAGACTGTCCAGGCTAACCCAAATGACTTTCCTGTCATAATTTACTGCCTGTCCAAATTTAGTGTGTGTACACTCCTGGGTTAAATGTTATTCAAGTTATTGGTGCCTTTAAAAAAAAAAAAGGTAATAATAAAATGTGTCTGAAACCATGCAACGATAAGAAACATTTGTCGTGCTGAAAGGAACAAAGCTGCAAGCACTCGGGTTTACGAGCGAGAGCCAAGAACTGCCGCTATAAAAACATCTGAAGTTGTGCGC
Source organism: Mastomys natalensis (assembly GCA_021653895.1). NCBI lineage: Eukaryota > Metazoa > Chordata > Mammalia > Rodentia > Muridae > Mastomys > Mastomys natalensis. Next base: position 205,296 of record JAJTUV010000307.1, read on the forward strand.
TGGTCTTGGGAGGAAGCAAGGTTTGTGAGAATTCCATTTGAAGTCACTGCATAAGGGGCCTGCTCCATGCAAGCAGCACAGCCGTTCGAGTCTTGTCAGAAATGATTGCCAACTCGGCGCCTCAGACACGGAAGCGTGGTTAATGTCCCACTACATCTTACCTGTTACTGCGGTACCGGTATGGACTGGTGGGCACTTGCGCAAACCTTCAGAGAAAACACAAAGCGACTGCTTTGCCAGCAGCTTACTTCTGGAGTCCTTTGGCTTGTGGACCTCGATGTCAACCCAGAGAGTGGGGTTGGAAGGCGTCATCCTCTTTGTGTTTTTTTTCCTAGTGATAATGTTCCAGACAAAATAGATTGCACCTACCGGGCGTGATAAGGAACTGTGTAAGCATGTTATGAGGAATCTTCCAGAAGGTTGTGCATTTGGAGTCAGCTGCTAAAGGAGACTTAGCGTTTATCAACCGTGGTTGTCTTCAAAATCATTTTTACAAAACAGGAAATGAGGCAATAAAAAGCAGCAGTACATAATCCTACTGTGTCTTCTGTGCCTTGTCCCAGTGGACTTTCCCTGGGAGATCTGAGCTCAGGAAAGGCAATAGCCTTCGGGAAGGATGGGCCAGTTTCTGATCGATAGTTTTACACGAGTCATGGGGTTTTGTGCTTTACCTTCATGATTTTATTCAATCCTCTTGGGGGAAAAAAAGATGTGATGTCTATTTAATAGATGAGAAAGGCATGCCTCGGAGAAAATAGGAAAGGGCCTAAGTCATGTGATGCATACCTAGCCTATTGTTTGCAGAGCTTCGACAAACAAAAAAAGTGACAAAGGCAACTTGAGGAGAGAGAATTTATTTTGGCTCACAATTGAGCGTGCTGTCCATCATGGTGGGGAAGGCATGGTGGGAGGAGCTTGAGGCAGCTGTCCACATTTCCTTCGCAGTCAGAAAGCACAGAGAGAACACTGGGTTCTCAGATTCTCACTCCTTTTCATTCAGACTGGAACCCCAGCCCAAGGGATGGTTCTGTCCACAGTTAGGGTAGATCGTTCTACCACAATCACCCTAAATCTAGAAACCCCCTCAACTGACATGCGCAGAGAGATTTATCTCCCAGGTGTTTTCTTTTCTTTTTTAAGATTTATTTATTTTATGTATGTGAGTACATTGTTGCTGTCTTCAGACACATTAGAAGGCATCAGATCTCATTACAGATGGTTGTGGGCCACCATGTGGTTGCTGGAAATTGAACTCAGGACCTCTGGAAAAACAGGGTGTTCTTAACCACTGAGCCATCTTTCCAATCCCCTCCCAGGTGTTTCTAAATCCCAGTAAGCTTACAATATTAACCATCACTCCAAAAATCTTATCCACTAAAGTAGGGTGTGGCTCTGTAGCTCCAAACTGATCCAGAGCAAACTGCAAGGGAGCCAGACTTTGAGCTCCATTGCTGTCTGTGTCGTAGCTGTGCTAACCATGCTCCACAACTAACCCTGATCAGCCTCAGAGTCAGTACAGATGCATGGTACTTAGAAAATACGGCCGTCCTACACACCCCCTCCCCTGACCCCACCTCGTCTTCTACCCGCCAGGGCGAGGCTGTCTGAGGTCTCTAAGAAACATTTTGAGAAAACAATTTGTAGCCAGAAAACTTAAAGTTCTGAGAAGCCTGAACCCTCATCTTCAGAGAACTGGAAGCAAGGACTTGGAATTACCCAACAAATTAAGTTCATTTTAATATCAGAATGCAATCAGGAGAGAGGGTCTGGGGTGAAAGAAAAATAAGTGTAATTGCTTCTTTTTTCAGACTCACATATTGCTTTGTTCATTACGAAATAACGAAGCATTATTTGATCCCATTATTCTGTAAATGAGATTGAGGGAATGGTACATCTGCATTCACGCGGCAACACAGAGTTGGGAAATGTTTATCCCACCAACATTTAAAAATAGCAGCTCCATCTTTCGTGGTAATGAAATTGTAGGTGTTTTCATTGCAGAAATATATTTTATAACACACACAAACACGGCAGAGTTAAATTCAATGCTGGGGAATGCTCTTGTAGAGGTTTTTCCTCCAGGCTTGAGTTTTCAGCATCAGGCTTTGGTGTTCTTTGAAACCAAAGCCTGTCTGTGGGCAGTGACAGATAGGACACAAAATCCGCTGGCGAATCTTTTTTTTTTTTTTTGGTGAGAAAGAGGTTAAGTTTCCGGAACCATTCAGCATGTACACCTGCCCTCTTGTGGCATGAATCTGTATAGTCACTGTTTTTAAGAGCAAGGCAGGGGTTATCTATCCTAAGCAGTATTCCAAGGGGGTCTCCATGCTCTAACAGTTGTCCCCAGTCAACATTTACTATATATCTCCTCTGCTGGGTGCCAGGTTTCTCAAGGTGCTCACGTGTGGCAAAACTCCTGTACTAACCTGCCATTGTTCAATTCCCTCTATACACTAGGGCCTTGTAATAGGTTACCCCAGAACTTAATGCTACCAAACAACCATTCTCTGAGTAAGGAAGTCAAGCAGGGCGAGGTTTACATGGGGCCTTGGATGGAAGACTCAGAGCCAGGGCTTTGATACATCTGAAGGTTTATTCTCTCGGGCCACTGATTGAATGCCTTGGTTTACTCCGACTGGGTCAGAGTAGGTTTAGTTGGTTTCCATAGAGGATGGGAAACTGTCTGACTGTTCTGTCCAGCAACCATTTTCTTTCTAGATAACACTATATGCACAGTTGATTGTCGATTTTTCTACTTGATTTCTGTAGATGGACAATTCCTTAAATATTATTATCTGAAAGGAGTGAATAGGTGTGTGTGTGTGTGTGTGTGTGTGTCAGTATGAAGTCCAATAGTCAACCTCTGATCTCATTCCCCAGGTTCCTGTTACCATTTTTAATAGGGTCTCACTGAACCTGGAGCTCCCAATTCAGCTAGGCTGGACAGTCAGGGAGCCACAGCACCTAGCATTTTAGAGGTGTTGGGATATTCCTGCTTGCAAGCACTTTACTGACCTACTGACTGAGCCATCTCCCAACTCAGGGATACTTTTTCATTAAACAGCAGAAACTTTGGGCATCAGGAAGGAGATGCAGAGGAGAGCCTAGGAATCCCAGATACTTGATTGAAGACCTACGGTTTCAACGCATTTGATTAACCCTGGAAGCCCAGAGCGGGGCTTTTGTACTGAGTAGTGGTGTGTGTTCAACCACTGACTAGTTGCTTCATCAATTTTTTTTTAAAAAAAGTTTGAAATCACTGTAAAAACCAAAAATGTGGAAAACAGGACAGACATCTCCTCCAGTTCTTCCAGGCACCTCAGATCTGGGATGGTTGTACACTTGCTGTCTTCCTCACAGACAGGCCGCCTTTTACTTGTACACAGTGTGCCTTGTAGCCTGCTTCTTTTCGATTAACATTATCTTATGTTTTTTAAGTGCAATGAAATTTGATCTGAGCGGCCAGTCATGTACTGTTTTCAAAGAAGATCGTGGTCAGAAAGCTTGGTGAGTCCTTTCTAAAACCCATAGTCTGAGGGATCAGGAAATTAAACTTTGTACTTACTGGCCCTTGGCTTTCTCATAGATGGGCACAGTTCTACCTTGTTCAAGTGCACTCTAAAAGCAGACACAAAGGAACAAAGACATGCCATGAAGTAATTAGGAACTAGGTAGGGGCAGGGCAGACATTTAGAAGGAGTTAGATGTTAGTTGAGCTGTGTGTGTGTGTGTGTACTCCTGGAGTATGTGAATTTCCCTGCCTGTTTTTCATTTGGTACTGTCCAGATGTTTAAAAACAATCAACTGATCTTTTCACAGTCATTTAAGGGAAAGGAAAAAGGAAGTTTGCCACGTAGCTGAGTCTGATTATTTTATATAGCACTTGTGTGCGTGCAGCTTCTAATAATGTAAAGACTTATTAGAGAGCCAGGTGAAATCCATTTCCAACTTTGCAAGGTCTGTCTTTGGCATGAGCCATTGAAGGGACTCTGACCTTGTGACATCACAGAGTATGTTCTGGCAATTTCCACAGCAAACCCACTAAAGTTGTTGTTCTTCTTACTGGAGGTCCTGAGGTGGCAGCGTGTGAGTTCTGGACACCGTGCCTTGTAAATCGTATTTCTTTGTATGCTTAGTTCAGAGCAAATGTGTTCTCTCCTCTACCTGTGATCACAGCTATTAAATAAATAACCGATGGGACTCTATTGTCAGAGAGACACAGCCCAAGTGAAAAGCTGTCATCTTTGCAGACGTGTCTTTACTTACTGCTGTGGCTTTGGCTAGCAAAATGATAGTTGCTGTTTACTGAGCTAGAAAACACCCATTTTGTTAAAAGCAATACAACAACAAAAATCTGAAGGTTAAAAATGCCAGGTCTTCAGGTTTGGGTTTAGTGGTCAGCTATTCTGAAAATGCTCACCTATTCATTAACACAGTGAGTTGTTGCTGGGGCCAGAGAGGCACAGAGCGCTAAGCTCCGTGGCAAGCTGAAGACAAAATGTTTGGAAGGGACCTACCTTTCACCACACTTGCAGTCTTGGAGGAAAATAAACCCTATACACACACTTAATGTCACCTGTGTCATGGTCAGGGCTGTGAGGAGTTCTGAGGAAGAATCCACATTATCTGTCAATGGAATGACCCAGATTCCTCTTAGCAAGGCAGAAAGAGAGCCACAGTCACAGCAGACCGAGACCCACTACACACATAATTGATACTTCTTGGTTCTCTATAAACTCGCAGAAATAATGTTGGCACAATGGAATATCAGGACCTGACATGTGGAAAATTTAACAGCAAAGAGTCTTGACAAGTATGCACCATCTATTGCTACTTCTATCAAGTAAGGAGTCATTAAGAGATCAGCCAAGGCCTCATTGATGTGTGTGTGTGTGTGTGTGTGTGTGTGTGTGTGTGTACAAGCACATGTATGTTCATGTGGAGGAGTGCACATCCATAAGTATGTAGGCTTGAGGACAACCTCAAGTGCTGTCACTCAAATGCTGTCCACTTTCTTTTGAAGCAGACTCTTTCATTGGCTGGGAGCTTGCTGGTTGTGCTAGGCTGGATAGCCAGCAATCCCCTGGGACTCACTTTCCTCCTCTTCCTCCTCCTTCTCCTCCTCCTCCTCCTCTTCCTCCTCCTCTTCTTCCTCCTCCTCCTCTTACCCCTCCTCCTTTTCTTCTTCCTCTTCCTCTTCCTCCTCCTCAGACAAGGATTCCAAGTGTGGACCACACCTGGCTTGTTTATGTAGATTCTGGGCCTCCAATTCTGGTCCTTTGGCTTGCATAGCAAACATTTTACCAACGGAGCCATCTCCCCAGCCCAGACCTCTTGATTATTGTTAGTTTTTATCTTGTTCTGCTAGGGATTAAGCCTCCTGCATGCTAGGCAAGTGTTCTGCCAATGAGCTATATCTCTAATCCATTCCTGTGTGTAGAATGTAAACCCGGCATCTAGTGTTCTGAAAAACATTCCAGATGAATTTTCTCATCTCACCCTTAATGCTAACAGGAAAGCCCTATAAATAACCAAGCCTTAGAAGCTTGCTGGTGACCACAAATGTAGTGTGGGAATGGCTGGGGATCAGAGCTTCACTCCTCAACTGGTGAGCTGAAATCAGCCTTCATCACAGTCCCAGACACATACATTCTAGAATGTTCTTTCAATCATATCTGTGATGATGCACGCGTTGTGACTGCTGTCAGCAGAGTAGCAGAAATGGGAGTGCAGAGTCCTCAGGCCCTAAGACCTGGTGCTATCACAGTGTCCCTGCATCGCCTGGACCTGCCTGATGTTTCCTCTCATCTTGTTCTCTGGGCATCCAGGTCAACACCCACATCATGCACACTCATTTCCAGGCTAAAAGATTCTACCTGTAGCCTGAACTCCTGAGTTCTTCTGACAATTATTGATTATAATGTACAGATTCTCTAATGGAATGACCAAGCAATATTCAATTTTGGTGTCTACATGGAATCTCCAAACTAATTCACGCATAAGACTTTTCTAAACTCTGCATTCCGACTCTGTAAGTGCATGCATTGTGACCAATCATATCTGCCCCTCTCTGCTCACCTCCTCCCCACAGGCATAGCCCTCTCACCGACTTCTAGAATCTACAAAAGCTCTGGTTTTCTCATGTGTCAAGAATACTTAGCCTGAGATCTTCCCACATAACTTTTAAATGTGAGGAGTGCAGCAGCACATTGGCTGCAGGCACTGTGTTCCACAGAACGTCTCTGAAGCTTATTTTCTCGACCCAAATTTCTGACCTGTGGATGACTAAACACTCCCCACCTCCCCCCCACTCCTCCCACTCCCCCCCACCACTACTTAGCACATGGTAACCAGTAGTCTAGCTTTTGGCTTTATGAATTGGACTATTTTTCTGAGACTATCTTTTGCATTTAGCACATGTCCCCTTCTCCCCCACCTAGGCTTCTCTGTCACCATAAGTTGTCCCTCTCTGAGACTGTCCATGGTTACCACATCTGTCTATTCAGCTGCTGTTTAGGCAGCCTTTGTTTCCCTAATTTCTACTGCTGCCACAAGCATGAGAGTGCAGTTTGTTTTTTGGTTTTAGGGTTCTTCCCTTTTCTTGTTTTTGGTTTGGGTTTTTCTTTTGTTTTGTTTTGTTTTGTTTTGTTTTGTTTGGAACCTGATTTCAGTTCTTTTGGATCTTGTTTTCCAACTGTCCTGGCTGGCCCTGGGGTCACCTGGGGAGCTTTTTATGAAAGACTGAGGCATCCCCACCTTCAGAATCTCCCTAGACTGATCTAGTGGGACCCAGGCACTAATGAATGTTAACTAGGCTCCTCAGGACACTTGAAACAGTCGCTTCATAGGTCTTAGCCCCTCTACCCCACACACACTTGGGACTGGAGAGCTGGCTCAGTGGTTAAGAGCACTTGCTGCTTTTCCAGAGGACTTAAGTTTGGTTTCCCAGCACCCTTGTAACTCCATCTCCAAGGGGTCTGAGGTCTTCTCCAGGCCTCCTTGGTCACCCCATACAGACATCCCCCTACCTTATAAGTAAAACAAACCTCAGAGCAAAATAGCCTTGCCTCCAGCCTCGTCTCGCTCACATCTCCATCTCCATTTTCCTTCTGGGAAGTTTTTGTTGTTTTCTCCAGCCCCTTTATTAATCTGCCAAGCCCAGTTAAGATCCAGAGGACCTCAAATCCTCTACAAATCTAGACCCACTGTTGCTGGGCCTCCTTCAGACTCATCAGGGTTCCACCTGATGCCAAGTCCCTCCCCTCTCTTGACATCTCATCCTGTCCCAGCCCTACATGCTGACACGGTTAGAGTGTGAACAGCTGGTCACATGGCAGCCTCAGGAAAGAAGCACACTGATGAATACTGACATTCAGTTCTCTTTTTCCTTCCTCTTCAGGCCTCACAGCCTTGCAGCTATGAGATGGTGCCACCCACATCTAGGGTGGTCTAGAAACAGAAGACACCCCCCCCAACCCACCAAAGAGACAACAAAGGTTAACTGTCAGAGCCACCACACCAGCTCCACGAAGGAAACACTCTCAACCTCCTTCAGGTGCCCTGAACTGAATACTCACCTGAAGCCCCCACCTGAAGCCCCCACCTGCTGTTCCCACCTGACCCCTCCAAGTTTCCCTGCAGTTAGTTCCACTCAAGCAGGGGTCATGTGCTACCTAGGATTGCCCAAGACCGAATGCTTTGTGTTTCCAGCTGCAAGGTGGGAAAACAGTAGACCTCATTCTGTCTGCTGAATAATTCCATTATCCCTCTCTATTACACTATTAATTCTTCATTTTACCTATCATTAGGCTTTCAGTAAATAAATAAATGAAGCCAGCACAACTGCTTATATCCATAAGTAATCAAAATGTATTTAGTGCCTTAGTAAGTAGCTTGTTTTTCTAATTTTCCTTTAATTAGCAGAGAAAGAATTAAAATCAAGTCCTTATCCAGCAGATAAAAAATTAAACTCAGCTTTCTCCCTCATACATATCTAAATTTGAACGAACACAAGAAACACAAATTCATAATCATCCTGTAATATAATATGTATCCAATATTAAACACATTGCTATGACATTTATCTTCTCTCCCTGATCACAGCTTAATAAAATTATAATTATGACCTTTCAAAGCATCCTCGCCTGCTCCTCACTGATGCTGCATTCTTAGCTTCAAATATTGGCTCTTTCTAGGGTCGGCTACATCTTCTTGACAGGTCATCTGGTCTGGACGAGGTCTGTTGTTGCTCACCTTGTGGTGCAGAGCCAGAACCATGCTAAACTCAGGAAGGGCTCAAAATCCAGTCACTAGTCCCATCCTTAGCCAAAAACTTACTTGCATTGATATTTTCTGGGGAAGAGAAAATCAGTTTTCTCCAATGGAATGTCCCTGGATAGATCAACTGTACTACAGAGTAGGTAGGCCCCATGTGTCAGGCCAACACAAAAGGACTCAGCGTGTGTGTATATTGTGTGTGTGTGATATTTAGTTTGGGCTTTTGGTTTTGTCTTACTGATTTAATTTTTTTAATTTGTCTATTTTGATTTCTCTTTTGCTTTTCCTGTTTTTCCTGTTTTTCTTTGAGAGAGAGAGAGAGAGAGAGAGAGAGAGAGAGAGAGAGAGAGAGAACATGAAGTTAGGTAGGAAGATGGGATGGATCTGGAGGAGTTAGGGGAGGGGAAATGTGACCAAAATATATTGTGTGAAAAAAAAATGTTTAAATAACTTTTAAATAGTCACCAAATGCTTAAACATATGAGCATTTATACATGTGGTGTGGCTCTGTGGTGGATCTCAAAGAGGATGGGTGAATAATCAGGAGGGGCCTAGTGCATGGTGGGGCTGTGAGTGGCAGGAGGGGCCTAGTGCATGGTGGGGCTGTGAGTGAAAGGGATAATGCTATGGCAGAAACTAAGCTTTAAATCGGCTCACAGTCAGCTACAAACAGCATCTGCTTTGATCTGGACTGCTTTCATGGTCAAAGATATCTAACTCTTGATTGATGTGTTCCAGGAAAGCCAAATTCTTCCTTAAAAACTGAGAAGTTTCCAGGTATTTGGTGCTGTAAACTATCTTGTTTTGGGGTCTGTTTGCTCTAAGACAGAGTGGGTCTCATGAAGCCGAGGCTGGCCTCAAACTCGCTATGAATCCAAGGATGACACTGAATTCCCACCTCTGAGCACTATAATCACCAGCATGGACCACCATGGATGGCCAGCTAGTCCTTAGGGAACGATAATATGTCTCCTGTGGGATCCCATGGGGGAACTTCTTGCTACTCTTTTAGAACCTCATCAATATTTGCTAGAAAAGGATTGGGTACTCCACTCCCAGCTGATGTCAGTCATGAGATCTCAGAAAAAGCTTCTAGCCATCAGAACACTCTAATACTGCATAATGGTGGTTTCTTCTCGAGCCAAAGGAATAGCCGCACTCTCCCCTAGAGAAGGCTGTTTCTGCCGTAGCCATCATCTATGATCCTGCACGTGGATGGGATCCATGTGAACGGTAGACGGAGTTGCTCTTCCCCTTTGGAAAGATTGTCCCTCGCGCTGTGAAATCAGTGCCTGGGGAAGCAGAGGGATGAATGGCTCTTATTTGAGCTTGAAGAAGAGACGGGACAAGGGCAGGATCCACACTTTTGTGCCTGGACTACCTGACTCTGGAACTTGTGGATCTGTTTAACTTTGATTAGGAGACAGAATAGTGAGGTAATTCCCGTTCCTCTGCAGAAATTACACACTGCGGTTAATTCAGCACTTTCAGACAGCCTTGATGAAGGCTGTGAGTCAGGCTCTCCTCGTTACGTTTATTTGGTGAGTCAGGCTCTGGCAGGAGCCTGATTTGTTGTTTAATATTTTGGGGGGATTATTTTGGTATGCTGGGAACATGTTTGCTGAAATACGGGGTGTTAAACAAGATGTTTTCATTTGTTTTGATGGGTTCTCGGGAAGGCACTACTCCGCATTTCACACTTACCCAGCACTTTCTATCCTCAGCCACACCAGGATGAGTGCAGCGACTACCCGTGTGCTTGTGAAGTGTGGGTCTGTTTCAACCAAAGGCAGGAGCCGGAAGGACCTCCAAGCTCAAAACTCATGGCAGAGCCGAAAGGGGTCTTCCCAAACCCTTAGCTCCCACTGTCATTTCCAACCAAAGATGACGGGCAGCCTCCAAAGACCCGGAGGAGTAAGTTGATTATTCTCACTTATTATATGATGTTCTTAGGGTGTTACCATAACAGCACGGATCTTTCCCTGAACTCAGCAGAACATATGGGGAGCCTATTTTTAGCTTACCATTCCTCCCCCACACCCATATTTCTCCCTAGAAGCCCTCAATATGGACCCATTATGTAGGTGGGGGGTGTTGAATTGTGTGACTGTCTACTCCTTCTGACCCTTGAGGCAGCAGTGACATGTCTTACACTCTGGGAGCTGTGATTGGAGTTAACCTATATGTGAAGATTGCTCCTAAAATACTGTCATATCAGCCTTAGTAGGAGACACAGAGCAGAGCCACACACAGCAGGATGTCTTTGGCCAAAGGAAGCCCCAAGGTGCTCTAAATAAGAAATCACTAGGCAGGGGCTGGGGTGGTTTTGAGCACAACATGAGGACCTGAATTTAAATTCCCCAAACCTACATTAAAAAAAAAAAAAAAAAAAGCTGGGCATGGCAGTGATCTGTAACAGCAGTACTGTGCGGGTCAGGCAAGGACAATGGATCCTTAGAGCTCATTGGCCAGTCAGCCTAGCCAAAACAATGAAAGAACTCTGCCTTAAAACATAAGGTGGAGAGCCACAGAAGAAAACACCTAACGTGAACCTCTGGCCTTTCTTGGTTCTAGTCGCCACATGTATGTTCACACATGTACACATACCTATCTGAACTTGTACATATAGCACACAGAGACACATTCATGCTCACCTGGGTGCAATGTACTCACATGCATATATACATATCTATCTAAACATGCTGCACATATACCACATATAGAAACATGTGTACAAACACTAAAGTCACAAAAAATTATCTTTAGAACATTATCCTAAATGTCAAAATGAACTGCAGAGGATTGTGTGTCTCTGTTCAAAAGCAGAAAGCATTTATGAGTGTATTCCATATAGAAAACCACCATCTGTTCCTTTATCTGTGCTGCCCAAGCGTCTCCAGACCCTGTTTTTGCAAATAAGAGACTCAGTGGTGATGCATGCCTGCTACATGTACCAGAAGTAACAGGAGCTTCTTAGTATTGTTCTAGAACAAGAACCAGGCAGTATCACTCCAGAAAGGGATTGCTGAGCCATTGGTTGCCATTTTAGTACCTAAGTAATTTCTAGCATGGTACAAGTATAAGGCTAATTCGTTAAGGGGGGAAAAATCTATTAACACCTGCATGTAATTGACTAGTAAGTTGGGGCTTCTGTAACTGACTGCTTCTTTATCCCTCCACTCATAATGACCTACTAAAACCAAGAGCCAACTACAGCAACTCACTAGCATGGTGCCAATTTATGGGAGATTTTCATTTGCATAAAGTGGATCGCATTTGGAATCCTCAGTTCCACCTTCCCTTAAAATTCAGTGCCCTCTTGTTCTTGGTTCACTGCATTAAGAATTGTGGGTAATCAGATGGTGTCATTTGTTTTACACAGGAGAGAACTGAGGAAAGAGTAGCTTTCAGGAGTGTTTCCACAGATGATAAACACACCCCACGTTCATTAAACCACACAATTGCAGATTTGGTTCTGAACACTTTTTAGTAATGTGCATGTGTGTGTGTGTGTGTGTGTGTGTGCGCACGCCTGCACATGATTGAGTGTGTGTATTGGACATGAACTTGGAGTTAAGTATAGTGCGAGCCAAAGATTTCCAAGCATCCAGGGACTGTATCTACATCAGATAAGTGTCCCAAGAAACAGGACTAGACATCAAAGGAAGCTCTGGTGTCATCACCACGTTCTAGGCAATGAGCTGCAACAAAACCAGACAGCCCCCTTGAAACTGAGAACTAGGGAGTGTGCCTGCAGGTACCCTCAGCAAAGAAACCGAGGACACTGTCACATTGCCTGTTTATATAAAACCAGGTCTGCCAGGCCCTTTTGTTTCTCTGAGCCCGTTTGTAAGATTCTGCTTTGTAACATGAAATGCTCTCAGACTGTATTTCCTACAGTGTGGAGGCAGAGAGGAGGCGTCCACCCAGTGTAAGCACCCAATTACATGACCTACACATTAAGAAAGTTCCTTCATTTTCTTTTCTATTTCAAGCCTGTTGACTTCAAGGAGAATGTCTCTCAGATCTGATGATGGCGTATCTAACAGATTGTTACTACAACGAAAGTGCCTGGTTTTTCTAAGTGAACAAGCAGATAGAGCCCAGGTCAGGTCACCTGAAAATGTGTAAACTTGGACATTCATGTAATGAATTTGGGGAGAGGTCGGACCTAGGGCATTTGATGAGGTTTCTTATAGAGGTCCTCTGCCATGTCTGGTCCCCTTCATTCTCTCTGCTAAGTGCTGAAATGAATCACCAAAGTCATTGCTAAATGCACGAACTGTGTGGGTCCTTGGATTGGGGGTCAGAGTAGTATCCCAGGAATGTATTAGTAAATAAACTGGAAGCTCTTTCTCCTGTGTGTTTGGTAGCCACACCCAGAGCCATCTGTCCTGTCTCTTACAACCACCCCCAACCCTGTCCCTGTGATCATATAGTCGGTGAGAACAAGCACACAGCTCACAATGACCCCAACCCCCACAGCTAGAAACATAAACAAGAGTTAAAATGTGTTTCGCTTCACCAGAGAAAGCACAGTAAGGGGAGAGGACTAGCAAAACATTAGTCATTAGCCTTAGTATCAGGCAGAATTAAACATTGCATCCATAAATAAAAGCCAAGGAGAGGAAGTGCCTTGGTCATTCAAGTGGAGAGTGATCAAGGAAGATGCCTGGCATCAATTTCTGGTGCTACATGCATTCACATGCAACTGCCAGACATACAAGACATGCACACACAAATAGAGTACACGGGCGTGCACGCACATGCACACTTGAAGTTTAAATGAAATTACCCTACAACAGGGAGCAATCCTTCTCCTAGACATCATAGGTCTGGAGATGAAACAGAATCAAGGCAACTTTTTGCCACCTCTGCATTGTTTGAAATTTCAAAATGAAAATTTAATCATATATGAAGTACAAAGTTTTAAAATACCCCCAAAAGTTAACGTGACAATCTTAACAGTTTATTTACACATGCATATAGCTTCACATACCTTCTTAAGAATTTGAATATTTTCAACCTTATAAAATCACAAAAGTATTTCAGCAATTATGGGGTGGGGTTGAAACAGGGTCTTTATGAACCCTGATGGAATAACATCAGAAACCTCATCAAGAGCCTCTGGAAGGCTTAGGGATCCTGCACAAGCCTGGAGAGAGACAACCTTTGGGTCAACAGCAAACTCTCCATTTGGCTCGTTTCCCAAAAAATTTCCACAGCTTTGGTTGTAAGCAAACTTCAAGTCATTCCATTTCTCATCATAACATCTTGGAAAGCGTCGGAAAGTTGAGATCACCACGGCTTTCTTAGGTACATAGGATGTTTGGTTACTTGAAAGACCATCAAAACTGGATGGGATGTAGTCACAGGCCCAGAGATTGAAATTTCTAGAAATGTGTTGCTTGTGATCTGGGGAGAACTTCTTGCGCCCCAAACCCTGTGGAAGAGGAACAAGATTAGGAGAGAGATACACAAGATCACACAGTTGTGAGGATTTCAAAGTCCCAAAGGAAGCAGGACCTCTGGTCTCTGCCCACAGGCTTGCTTGCTAACAGTCAGCACCTTACATGCGAACCTGAGAATCAGCCCATATTCAGAACTGAACATTTGACTCGTCACAATGGGCTGAAAACTAAGAAAGAAAGTGGATGTTGGCACAAAAGACTGAAAAGGAGACAGACACCAGATTACACAGGCTCTGTGCCAGTATAATGAGGCTGCCTGCTCCAAGGACCCACCAACAAGGTGGCAACAGGGCCCTTGAGTGGGATGCTTGAATCAGGGTGAAAGAGAGTCTCTACAAAGTGCCACAGCTGGGATCTGCCTCCCTACCTCAACTACCTCAAATCCAACTAACTGGGGATGGAAAATTAGTGTGTGTGTGTGTGTGTGTGTGTGTGTGTGTGTGTGTATACACCAAAAATACTCTCACATCTGAACCAAACACGTATAGACTTTCATTAGCATTATTACCAAAGAATGTTAAAACTATTTACACAGCGTTACACTATATGATGAGTAGACTAAAGGATTGGCATGGAAAATGTGTGATGTTATATCACTGTCTATAAGAGACAAGCATCTGCTGATTCTAACATCAACAGGGGATCCCAGAACCAATCCCAGTAGATATCCAGGAATGACTGCATTCACATATTGTACAAGTAGGTAGAGTCTGGGAAATGTCCAGGCACAGTGTAATGGTTCCTGACATACAGCTTGTACACACCAGCCTATGGGGCTAGGGCAGGAAATAAAGAGGGACAGAGGCTCTAGGGGGACAAAGAGAAGATACTGGTCACATTACATCTTTTTGAGAAGTTACCTGAAGATGCTCCAGCAAAATAAAAAGAAATAAAAATTCTATAAACAATATAGGAAAGAACTGCAAGGAAAGTGGCCGGGAACAGAAGTTAAAATCGGTGCTGAACACCTGAGAGGAAGGAACAGGAGCTGGGGCGGGGCTTGGGGGAGAGGAGCAAGGAGTGCTTGGACAGGGAAAGGAAGTAGGAGGAGGCAGGAGGGGAAAAAAGGAGGGAGAGAGGAAAAGGAAGGCTGGAGGGATATTGCAGGATTTTAACCAAACCAGAGAAATCAGGACCAGTGGCTGAGCTGCAGATGGAAGCCCCTTTAGGGATCATCCACAGACTGGGAGAAGCCAGCCAGGACCACCACCCTATCAGCCTCAGGAAGGAAAGAGCAGCGAAAGGCACTCAGAAAGGGGCCTCTATGTCCTAGGGGAAGTCTGCAGGGTTTGGTTTGGTTTTTTGTTTTTTTCCGTTCTTATTCTGAGAGAAGTGCCTTATTAGCACACATTTTAAATATTTGTATTGGAAGTTAACTATTAGTAAAAAGTCAGTTGAAGTCAGAATATGCAAATAGAATAAGCAACCGATAGAGCAATGTGGGAAGAAAGAAAGGAGAGAGAGAAAGGAAGGAAGGAAGGAAGGAAGAAGGACGATGGCAGATACACAGTAGAAAGTGAGTGGCAGGCATAAAGCCAAAGCTGTCATAATAACGTGAACGGTGCAAAGTCCTATGTGGAGAAACAGTGACTCTTGGGTATTGTTTTTCTTTTTAATTGGGCTGTGCCCTGCTTATAATGGAAGATAAACTCAAAGCAAAATGACTAAAATTCATGAAGACACAAATGAGATATTTGTATCACTCCCCCCCCACCAAGACTCAGGGACAGTTGTGGAAGAGAAAGCAGAGAGATTGTAAGAGTCAGAGGTCAGGGAGGACCAGAGGTCAGAGAGGACCAGAGGAAACACTGTTCAGAACCAGACAGGACTATTGCACTTAGGAACTCACAGCTGCTGGCTGCCTGTGTAAGACCTGGACAAAATCAAGTTAGACAGCAGTCTAGCATGGAGAAGGGATGGACTCGGTAGTCCCGGCCCCTTGCTGAGGAGTTATAAAGAGCTGATGACTTCTAAGAGAGGGAGAGTCTGTTTTCTTGATGGGTATGGCCCATGGCAGGTTAAAAAAAAAAAAAAAAAAACTCCAGTGGAATCCCTCACAGGTATGAGTATACAAGCCTTAGTGGGTTGTTGAATAAAAAAAAGACGTTAAGTTGGGAAGGAGTGGGGAGGTAGGAGGAGGATCTGGGGGAGTTAGGAGAAAGAATGGGGTGAATATAATCAAAATACATTGTATGTGTTTAGGAAGTGCTCAAAGGAATAGTGAAATGTATTTTTAATTCATGAAGATGAAGGAAACTAGTTGCAACCCAGAGGCTGAGGGACACTCCCAGTGGAAAGCCGCAAAGTCATCGAGATAAAAATAAAGGAATCATGAACCTTTATGCAACAAGACATGATGCTAAACGATTTAAGGCAAAAACCAAAAAGTGTTGACATTTAAGAGTAACTCTCAGAAGCAGAAATTGACAGAGCAAGACAAAGAGTAAGAAATATTTTACAACATAATTAGCAACCCTCAGTCAATAATTTTGCAATTAAATGAGGGACTATATAATCTTTTTATCACTAATGAGACACTTTAAAATTAATCACATGCAAAAATAATTTCTATCACTCAAAAGTCAAAATCACAGAGCGCCCTCCATAAAATTAATGGGACATCAAAATCAGACATCAGCAACAAATTCGTAACCTAACAAACTCTAGCCACATCAGAAATTCAAGGAATCTTCCAAATAGCTCTCAGTTAAAAGAGAAATTAAAAATTAAATAAAGACTATTTGGAGGCAAATACTAATGAGACCTTAATTAGGTCTGATCAATACCAATTTTAATGATGTGTTTGCCTAAAATGTTACTTGTTCTTTTATTTGCTCACTCTGACTTACAATATTTTCTTAATAGTTACCTTCAAATGTAAATGTTTAAGAAGTGTATTAACCTTGTTTTACAGCCCTTGTTTGGCTTTTGATAGATTTATGTTACTGTAGCAATCTAGAAAACACATTAAGCGGGCTAGAGAGCTGGCTCAGCAGTTAAAGAGCACTTGTTGCTCTTGCAGAGGACCTAGATTTGGTTCCCAGGACCCACATGGTGGCTTGCCGTCATCTCTAACTCCAATTCCAGAGTATCCAACTCCTCCTTCTGACCTCCGTGGGCACCAGGCGTGCAAGTACTGATGTGCTCCAGACACGCATGAAAGGCAAAATATTCATACACAGAGGAAAATAAACATTTTATTGTTTAAAACAAACATTTAAGCTATCCTCTTGGAGAGGGCAGGGTGGGTGTTTCGAGTCTCTATTCAATACTTTGCTAAAGGAGAGAAGGCTTTTAGATTAAGATACTCAGTTTTACTTGAGACATGGTTGTGTGGTGGGAAAAACTTCTCTGGGCTCATTTCAAAATCAAGGATAAGAGTAATTAGCCCATAGGAGTTCTGTGGGGTTTAAACAAGACCATATGAAGCACTAGAGCATAGTCATGGCTTAGTAAAGAAAGGATGTTCCTAACAGCACCTTTGCCATGTGGATTTTCAAGTTCGATTATTCTTGAAGCTCACCTGACATACATTCTTCTGCCTAAGGTACACTAACCTGTAACGTCCAATATAGAAGCCCCGGACCACTAGTTACAGAGCACTTAGATGTGGGCAGTTTACATTGAGATCAGTAACATGTAAGTCAGATTTTAAAAAGACTTAATTTGAAAAGGAAAATGTAAAATAACTGACTAATAATTTTTATGGAGCCAGTGAGATTCCTCAACAGATAAAAGTTCTTGTCACTGAGGCTAAAGATCTAAATTCCATCCCCAGAGGCTACATGATGGAAGGAGAGAACCAATACCTCTAAGTTGTCTTCTGACCTTCACCCATGTCCACACATGCACTCACACATGTGTGCACAGCTGCGTGCACGAGTGCACACATACATACACACACACAAAGTAAATGTAAAAAATAAGTTGTTTTAAAACTTAAGAATTTGTTAAAACATAATTGTGTGTGAATTGCTCTACTACATGTATTACATGCTAAATTGATAATCTGGAGGAAATATTATGTTAAATAAAATATACAAACGCCCATGGACTTATGATCAAACAAACCAATGGAAACTGAAAATATTCTAAGTTGAAAGTTTATCTGGACTGGCCTTTGTGGGTTTAAAACAGAGCACATGAAGATGAGAGGGGAAAAAGTGGCCGCAGGGATAGGAGAGGACTTAGAGAGAAGGGAATGGGGTAGGTTTGATCAAAACACATCACATACATGTATGAAATTCTCAAACAATTAAAAAATGCAATTTATTTTTTTTAAAGAAAAAAATATGTTTCTGGTCCACCTGACCTTGCTTGGCAACACATTAAACTTGTCTAAACACTAAATTTGTCTAATGGCTTGTGTGGCTAGCTGGAAGGTGTGACCCGACACCAATGACAGAGCCTTGCAAGGAACAAAGATAGAAAATACTTTATACCTGGCAACAGCCCAAGAAAAGGGCGAGATTCTAAGTGTGAAGTTTTGCTGAGTGTCACTTTCATAGCACCATAAAGTTGAAACTTTTTAAATAGACCATCTGTTTTATTAATTTTACCTGGTTTTTAAATGTTCCCGTCACTACTAGAAATTTGAAAAATCATAGCTGTGGCTTATGTTATATTTCTACATCCAATGCTATATTAAACTGTTAACAAGTACTGTCAAAAATTAAGCTCTCCAGTGTCAGGGGACTCGCCACCCTGAGAGAGACAACTCCAGGAATCTCACAAGAGACAATTTGGGAGAGGACACTTTTGTAACCATTCCCCATGTGTATGAAGGCAGAAGCCTGTGCAGGCTTGAAACACTCCACCCAACTCCGAGAGTTTCAAGAGGTGGCTTTAGTTTATGACTCTTCCTGAGTCTGGTGGAAGATGCCGGGTTGTCTTGACATTGCTCTTGTCTTGAGAAGCACATGTGTCTCCATAATCTGTGCAGCACAGAAAACAAGAAACTGTTCCCCATCCTACCGGTTTCCTGCTTGCTGTGCTCGTGATGGGATGCTGGATCTCCCGCATGCTAGGCAAGTGCTCGCCATTGAGCTATACCTGAAGCCATCCTAGTTTGCAAAGAAGTACTCACAGAGTCAAAATAGTATCCGGAGTTCTGGAAACTGTGGCGATTGTCATGCACAGAGAAAGGGAAGCTTTTGTTTGCTGCATCCTGGAAAAGAGTGAGGAGAGAGATGCAGTGAACGTGTCAGAGCTGTGAGATACCCTCAGAACTGAGGCACAGTGAGAGGGAAGGGACAGGCACTGGACAAAGGAAACTCAGTAAGGCTAATGAAGTCTATCGCCAGTGTGGAGTGAACAGCACAGGATATGTGGGCAGGCATAGGCAGGGCTTCCAAGCAATCCTATTACCAAATCTCTGAAACTGGAAAAAAAAATCTCTTTCAAAATGTCTTTGGAGGCAAGGATGCAAAAGTGCACATACGCACAGAACCAAATGCTGGCAAGGACTTTTGACAGCATGGGGGCCAACCTCTTATCTGACTAACAAGGATGGCAGAAACCAAATCCTGAAAACCTAGCCTGATCCTACAAGTCCTGAGGTTGGGTTTCCAGAAGCCTGGAGCCTAATCAAGGCCACAGTGAGTGTGGTTGATACTGACATAAAACCACTCTGCCTCCTCCTTCACATCACCAAGGCTGGGGCAGCTGCTTGGGAGTTGGCGAGGGAGGCAGAGAGTGGCTGTTAATGACTAAAGGTTTCTGTGAAGAATCCCAGCTCATTGTTTAGACCGGGAGGCAGCTGTAGCTGCAGAAGACATGGGTCTATCAGTGGGAACATGGGTATGGCAGATGGGCAAATGGGTTAGCTGTCTAGCCAAAATGGCACCTCCTCAGAGAGTTCTGAGACCCTATATCTGGGCCCCATACTCATATCACCTTCTCTCGGATTTTGTAGATTGGTGGCAGCCTCCTCTCCATCTGCTCAGACAAGTGTGAACAGTGGATTTCCTTCAGAGAAGTACGAGTGATGGATTCTGGTGTCTTCTCTATCAGACCAATGTGGGTGAACTGGAAAACACAACATGTGTCTTGATTAAAACCAGATACAGTTGAATCTGGGTGCCAAATATGGGCTTCCTCTGCAATGTGGTTAAAACATGGTTTGGGCACTTCTTGCATGCTCAGGGAATGGTAAAAACCATGTAACTTTGAAGTATTCTTTCCAAACAAACATTTCAAGCCACAGGGGCCTCTTCTTATTCAAGGTCTTAGGGAGCCTGGAAATATTTCCACATTCTTGCAAAGCGATGACAGAACCTTGTGGTCTGAGGTCTTCCTCTGGCTGGGGAGCCCTGATGCTGGAGCCTAGCATCCAGCCCACGTTCTAAGGACTTAGACGTTGCCAAGTATGCTAGACTAACTGGCCAACAAGCTCTCAGGAAATCTTCCTGTCTCTGCTTCAATCTCGCTACCACTGGGATTGTAATGGTGTGCCACCATTTCCAGCTTTGTAATGTGACTTCTGGGGATCAAACTTATGTCCTTACACTTTCAAGGCAAATGCTTTACCAGCTACACCATCTCCCCACCCGTCTCTTCCCTTTTGAAGTATAAAGACATTGGTTAACTCTTTAATTATCTCTCTATTCTCCCAGGTTAAGATACAACTGGACATTCAGGTGACTTTTGATTGGCATCTGTGCAAGAGTGTGCTAAGTACCTAGGCTGGGAGGTTGTGTTATAAATCCTATGCACTTTGTAGGTATTCTCTCTAGCCATAGGAGTTGACCGAGTGGGCAGAAGAAAGAAACACAATGAGGTGTTGTTGAGAACAGGGTCATAAGGATCAGTTTTATGTGTAGAAATCATGGTGCTGACCATGGAATGATATCTAGTATGAATCAGCTAAAATATGACTGACACCAGACCTCAGAGGACTGTGAGTCAGCACAAAATGAGTGACATTGGATGACACGGGAACCCCAAGATGAATTAGGTATGTGATCTGTCATAAAATTCTACCTGCCAGAGTGTCATTTTTATGTGGGTTCTGTATAAATAGGCCTTGATGTCAAAGGCCTGAGTCTTTGCCTGTTCCATGCTGTCTGTGTATTGTTGTCTGTAAGCTCATGTGCCACTTGGCTGTTTGTGGTTAGTATGTACCAATGGGTGCCTGGGTGCCTGTCATTAGCTCCCTACCTAGTATATGAAATATGTCCTATCAGCTTACACATTCCTAAATTCCCTTCGACCTCCCAGGTGCCTGTGACCATCCTCCTCTCCTATTGGAGTTTGAGACTCACAGATATATAACTCAGCACAGCAGATGTAGAAAAATAACCTGTGTGCACAAAACAATAGGTAACTTACAAGAACACAGTATGACAAAAGAACCACCACATATGTCTCAGTGGCTACCCATGGGCTGAGAAGGGCAAAACCAATGACAACAGAACCACCCAGCAAACCCACTAGCCTCCATATGTGCAGAGCCTCCTGTGGAAATGTAAGGAACTGCCCATGAGACACCAGTGAGTTTGTTCCTGATGAGACTTGTAATATATATGCCTGATGTGTGTGTGTGTGTGTGTGTGTGAGAGAGAGAGAGAGAGAGAGAGAGAGAGAGAGAGAGAGAGAGAGAGAGAGAGAGAGAGAGAAATATAGGGAAACAGCCAACTCTATTGGCTCAAGCCTGTAACCCACTACACAGGAGGTTGAGACAGGAAGATCACAAGTTCAAGGCCTGCCTGGGAAACTCAGTGAGACTGGGTCAAAATAAAAAGTAAATAAACAAACAGAAAAGGCTGGGGATATGCCTCGTTGGTCAGGAGCTTTGCCTAGCATGGGTTTAATCCTCAGGACCACAAAACAGGTAGAGGAGATAACATTGTCTCAAAATCTTTACCCCACCCCTCACCCTTTAGCTCTTGAAGATGAGCATAACATCCTGATATGTATATACAACTCTACATATAGGTAGTTTGCACACATCATATCATACAGATAGTACAAGAATTAAAATGTATTTGTAATTTTAGAAATGACATGTAGCCACGTGGTCTGATCGATATCACTTCTGAACACTGAATGCCTTTTTATTTATCACAAACTTTTTGTTGTCTTCTTCCTCACTCCTTGTTGCCTGCACTACCACCCCAGATCACAACACTGAATGAGCATGTGTTTTATAGGAAGGGAACCGGTACTGCTTTACAGGAAACAGGCCGCACTGTCCACCGTCTATACCTTGCTTTCCTCACTAACATATACTAGAATATTCTTGACCAACTTACATATACTTTTAAGCAGCTTTGTATTAAATTTTAAAGCATTATCAGTTATTGTTCATGTGTTTTGCATGTGCATCTTGAGGCTACAGGTCAACCACAGGTTTTATTCCTCAGGAGATGTCATCATGATATTTGAGGCAGAATCTCTCACTAAGACCCGGTGCCTGCCAAGTAAAGATAGGCTGGCTGGCCAGTAAGTCTCAAGAATATGCCTGTCTCCATCTCTGCAGTGCTTGGCTACAAACAGACACTCCCAAACCCATTTGTTTATGTGCGATCAGGGAAACAAACATGGGCCCTCATTCTTGCAAGGCAAACACTTCGCTGACTGAGCTATCGCCTGAGGACCTAACAATTTTAATTGTTTACTAGTTATTACTGTGTGTATGATGTGCAGATGTAAGGTGCATGCATCTGGAGGTCAGAGAACAACACTGTGAAGCTGGCAGTCTTCTTCAACCTTGACAGGAGTCCGAGAATGAACTGGAGTTGTCAGCTTGCATGGTAACTGCCTTTACCTGCTGGTTCCCGAACAGTCACTTTTAAAGATGAATATGAAAAGGGAAATCAGGCTCCAAGTACTCTCTCTGTTCTCCCTCTATCCAGCTAAGTTGCAACCCTCTTGGAAAAGCCTGGAGACCGGGGCTGGTGGAGCCACTGCTCTGATAGCAGAATGGATGGTTCACATCAGCCCACAACTGACTTGAGTTCATTTGTATTCTGCAAGTCTGTGAACTAAATCACTGTTAAAAAATATGGCTCTAGCATTTTAATTTCACTCTTTTAAAATATATATTTAATGGCTATAGCATGATAGCTGTGAAATAAACCCTTCTGTTAGGTAGTGTAACCGTGAAATACAGCTTTTTAACTAGTTGGTGGTGAAATTTTCGCTGCCTTCCATCACTCAACGACTGAAATATTAAATATGAAAATGAAAGTAAGTAGGGAAAAAAGAGCCTTTCCTGCCCAGCAACAGCCAGATTACAGCCAGCAAGGTCAACTGCAAAATGACTATCACCTCTAATGGGACAACTCCTGTCCTCACAGATGAGCTGCAAAGCCAACAGCTACTTCAATTTTCCCAGCTCATCTGAATGAAGTTCCTTCCGGAAACTTCTGGATCAGCACTATTCTTTTTACGCTCTTAGGTGCGGACAGCAGAGAGGACCTTTGCCAGAGGCTCAATTTTAGCTAAGGGTGTGGACGGACAGTGCCTCTCCTCGTCACTCCTGAGTACCAGGCTGCCCTGCTGCGCCTGTGGCTGGAGGAGGACATGAAATGTTTACCCACGATCTGTGGAGTCTCACTTTATCTATTATAAGAGAACTTGACTTCACCTGAAATGTCAATGTAGTTCATTAAAAAAAAAAAAAAAAAAAAAAAGAATTCTCTCTTGTAGCTATATTGGCTGTGTGAATCCACGAGCCTGCAAGGCTCTTGGGAAAAGTATTGTTTTCCTGATAAAGAAGACAGATATCTTCTGTATTGATGTCCTTTGATCTTCTTGTTTTCCTGCCTGGAGTGTATGTAGACTCTCTACAACGTGGAAAAAACTAGCTCTGCAATGAAAATGCCTGAAAAGAAGGCTGAAAAGAACCCGGGGCTCTAAAAACTCCCTGGCACAAAGTCCCACCCCTAACCCTGCCTGCTTCTGAACTTTGTTGCTATTTTAAAATAGGAAAAGTGGGGTGTCTGCCCTGCATCCCACCATGCTGGTGACCAAAGCCCAAACCCAGGGGCTTGCACATGCTAGGAAAATACTGCACCAATAAGTATCTCTCCAGCCCTGGAGTCAGTTTTAGTCAGTCAAATATTCATCCTAACTGATATTTAGATGACAGAAACATGAAGGTATTTAATCTGGGAAACATAGTTTTCTCATCACGAGCAATTACAAGAATGTGGCTGAGAGAGACAGAGGCAGGCAAATCTCTGTGAGTTCAAGGCAGCCTGGACTATAAAGTGAGTTCCAGGGCAGCCAGGATTCCATATAAAACCCTTTCTCAAAAATAAAATAAACAAAATAAAATAGGATAAAATTAAAATGTGGGTGATACTATTTCCCATTTGGCTTTGGCCCCAAGGAAATTCAGATTCAAAAACATTTCTCAGTCTCAGCATATTATTCTAACATATATTTATAGTCATCATACATTTTATTTTACTTTATTAGACTTTTATGTTTTATTGTATATTCTCTACATATTACTTTTGATCTTAATGGAATCAAGTAGAATAAAATAAAGTGTACTCTGTGTGTGTGTGTGTGTGTGTGTGTGTGTGTGTGTGTGTGTGTGTGTGTATGGGTATGAGATGCACATACACTATAGTTAGGAAGTGCTGACTGGCTAGTCTGCTTACCTTTGTCCTTCTGAATGAATTATCCTGTTGGTCTCACAGCAGCTCTCTAATTTTGGTATATTTCATTTTACACTTTAAAAAGTCAAGATTAGACAAAACGAGTTTGCCTTAGTCTGAGGTGATACTGAAGAGATTGCAGTCAGTGTTGTAAATTCTAAAGACCCAAATTTCCCAGCATCTCTTCCCTTTCCCTTTGTCTTTTAAACAAACAAAACTTTCAGTTTGAGGGTTAGAGATATGACTGCTTAAGTAAAGATCTTGGCTTTTGTCTTGCAAGCTTGAGGATCTCACAGCACTCACATAGAAGTCAAGCTGGAGTGTCAGCCCTCCTGCCATCCCAGCACTCAGGAGATGAGGAATCCCCAGAGCAAGATGAACTTTAACCCAATCAGCCAGCTCCAGACTCAAGAGAGACTCTATCTCAATGTATAAGGTAAAGAGTTACTGAGGGGGATGCTTGACTTCATCCTTGGGTTCCTCCCCCACCGCAAACACACATGCACAGCACCTATCCACACACAAACATGCTCATGTACTACTCACACACAGATGCAAAACACCCACAAATCTCTACCCCACTCCCATTCCCCGTTACTGCCTTCAAGCTTTGAACACAAATCTTTTCTCAGATTCTGCCTCTCATTTTGAGAGTGGAAAACAACACAGGGATTCCCTTTTTGTGAACAAGTTGTAGGAACTGGACATGGGAAACTGACAATACATGAAATATGCATAATAAAGAGCAAGTGAGAAGTCCTTGGGCCAAGATGCAAATGTTTCTAGAAGACACTAGAATTTCTGACTGGGCTGTATGTGATATCAATAAACAGGGGCATTGCCAGGAGGATAACTTGAGCCCGGGAGTCTGAGGGATGATTGAAACAGGTAAACGACACACACCTAAGTTCTATCCATTTCTTAGTCTGGTGACAGGAACTGGACAGGATTTGTTGGGAGTTTTATAATACTTCAATGGGGCTGGAGAAATGGCTCCATGGTTAAGAGTACTGACTGCTCTTCCAGAGGTCTTGAGTTCAATTCCCAGCAACCACACGGTGGCTCACAACCATCTGCAATGGAATCCAATGCCTTCTTCTGGTGTGTCTGGAATCTGATACCCTCTTCCGGTGTGGCTGAAGACAGTAACAGTGTACTTACATAAAACAAATAAATAAATCTTAAAAAAAAAAGACTACTTCAACAAATACTGTGTATGCCTTCTGCACTGGATTCTAGTGTAGGTACTGATGGAGCACCACTGAGGAAAAATGACAAAGGCCCCATGGAACTTATGATCCAGGAAGAAGAGACACTCACCATATAATGAGGGATCTAGTATTAGAAAGCAGGTGTGCAGAAATGGGCAAGACAGAGCAAGTAGCAGTTGCTACCCAGTGAGCATCCTCAAGGGCCCACTCTGTACCGAACATTTTCCTTCTTTTCCCCTTATTCCTCTTTCTTTCCCCTTTTCTTCCTTCTGCCTTCTTGCTTTTCCTCTGCCTTCTCTCCTTCCCTCTCTTTTTCCTTCATTCACATTTTCTGAAACTCCCTCCTGTACCATGTGCCTCCCTTCTTTCTCTCTGTCCTTCTTTCTTTTTTAGTTTTATTTTCTGGGTCTGAGTCTTGTTAAGTAGCCCAGGATATCCTAGAGCTCTCAATCCTCCTGCCTCAGCCTCCCGAGTACTTAGGTTAGCCTCCCTCAGATTCATGTGCTTCCATCCAATCCTCAAAAGAACACAGATCTTCCCTCTTGACAGGTGAAGAGACCAAGGCCCAGGGTCTTTTTGAAGGTCATGCTACCATAGGCAGCAGAAGGGAAGCCAGCTCAGATCTGTTCCCTCAACAACAGCCACATTTCATGAGGAAGCTTCCAGGAATGCATTCTTCCTTACCCATCTTCCGTCCTTGTTTAAAGGTGGGTTGAAACGCCTCCCTTTGGCCATTCTCTCCAAGGAGCTGAATGTACTGAAGTTGGCTCCTTCAGCTGTCTGTGGCTTCACAAGCTTGGGACACCTATAGAGCTCCTCCACCCCCTGTCCCCGATCTTCTCAGTTGTTGCCCGGGCAGGGAGGTGGAGAAAGCCCTACTGTCGTGGAATGGAAGCTCATGTCACAATGGGCAGAGTCTTCTAAACCCTAATAGAGGGTTTTGCCACTTGTTCCTTGCATGGGGTTCCCTAAGCATGTGCAGAATTCTAACTGCCAGATTCTAACTGAAGAAGTCCCAAACCCAGCCTGAGAGGTGAGAGCAAGAAGATGCTGGAAACACAGCAAACATTTTGCACCCTCCTGGATCCAGCATTGTCCTCACAGCAACCACCTGTTTCAATCTCTTAGTTTTCAGAAAACTAACCTGAGTCCTGCTCTGGAGCCGACCTTGTTCACACCAGCAATGTTGCTGGACCAGGACCAAAGCAGCCCCTTTCTCCTTCCATACAGGTTCTCTGTGTCCCAGTTCAGACCTAATTTTCCTACTCCCAGGCTCACTTCCTGCCTGGCATAGCATAGACACCACCAGGAGAAAACATTTGGGCATATCTTTTATCAGATTCTATTCCAAACTAAACTCCTTTCCTTGTTTTTCCTTTACTTATTCTCCATTGGGGTCACATCCTTAATAATAAGGTACCAGAAGGCAAAGCAATGTCATGGATCCCTCTAGACATCCTCAGCACTGCCAAAGGCTGCCTACCATTCCAAGGCTGCAAAAGCTGCTTCTGAAATCTGGACTCTGTCCCTGGGTCAAGACACAGACCTGCCTCTCTTCTGCTGAGTAATGTGCTTTCTGGGTATCCTTTCTGGGTATCTTATTTGTTGGATGTCACCCAGCCAATTCTCTTGGCTGTTTCACATGAAGATGAGAGTGGACATCCACGGGATGACTCCTTTGCATTGAGAAATTTTGTCTTCAACTCCCGTCTCCTCAAACCATCCCCTTTCTAGTCCTAACAAGAGTTGCCTTGTCAGTGACAAGAGACCTTACCCTATTGCCAGCATTGATAGTCTCTCAACATGGGTTCCTCGGTGTAATCCCTGAGGTACCACAGTCTTGCTGCAGTAGGGACACAAGAGCCACAGGCTAAGGAGAAAAGAGGATCATATCTGAAGCTGAGTACTGGCTCAATGTGGCATCTGTGTTAAAGTCTGGTCCTAGGATACAGGACTCCCTCCTGCTTGTCACCAGTTGATCAATCCCAGGAGGCAGATGTCATCCCCGGTCCCTGTACATAGTGACTGAAGCATCACAATACAGGATGAAAAGAAGGAACTGGGAAGCAGGAGGTAAAGTGTTATGTTGAACCAATCCCAGCCCGTGCCTGTTATGGTCACAGTGGTCTAAGAAATGTCCCTGGCAGCCACCATTACAACACTTCCTCTCATGGCCCAGAACTGAAATATGTGTGAAAGGCTCTAACAGGCCCGAGCATGGCAAACACAGAGCCAACAGGTTTTGCCCTTTTTTCTCCTTTGCTGAACGGTTACATTCCTAAAACTAGCCCCCAAGGTCTATCTCCTTATTTGGCCACTGAGCCATTCCTGAGACAAAATACCAAGGTCCAGCCATTAAAATTCATTGTTTGGCTACAATGCTAACTGTCCAATCAGGACTTATCAACTGACCCTAGACAGATTCCCTCTTTTTCTCCTTAAAAAACCCATCCTGCAAGAAACGCTGCTGCTGCTGCTGCTGCTGCTGCTGCTGCTGCTGCTGCTGCTGCTGCTTGCTGTCTGCCTTTGCCTGATCCAGAGGCAGCGCCCCCTTCCTGCTTGCCCCTCTGGGGTACTAAATATCCTTTGAGCTGGTAATCGGTGTCAGGGTGTATTCTGTACCAACTCTGAGGAGCTCTCCAACCTTTTCAATGTGACCGTGAGTCAGGCTTAGTGGTGCTGTAATGTTGTTTAGCTCAAAGTTCTATGAGAGTCCCAAGGTCAACCAGCTCTGCCACCCTGATCTTGAATTTGGACTTTCTTGGATCCTAATTGGGGAAGGTGAGGGGTGCTGTCATTCTTTATGGTACAGGTGTGACAGAAAAGGAAGATGCTTGCCACCTCTTCCTGAGCTCTGTGATCATGGGCCCCAGGCAATACTCAAAATAACTCAAAAGCACATTGGAAAGTTAAGAACGGACACAATGCACATACTTCCATGTTTGCTTAGTGCTTCCATGTTTGCCGTTACTTAAATGACTTCCATG
This sequence comes from Mastomys natalensis, assembly GCA_021653895.1. Lineage (NCBI taxonomy): Eukaryota > Metazoa > Chordata > Mammalia > Rodentia > Muridae > Mastomys > Mastomys natalensis. Next base: position 233,852 of record JAJTUV010000307.1, read on the forward strand.
TCATCCCTATGAGCTATGGGGATTATTTTCTATTTATGCATGCCTAGCCCACTACCAATTCATTTTCCATCCCATCCTGCTGTGCACCCTGGGGTCTGATGTGTAAAAAACACATAACCTAGTTTCCTAGCGTTTGTGTCTGGCTTCATTCATCCAGAAGGGAAGCCCTGATGGGCCTGGAAAGGCAAGAGGCATTAGGTGCAAGGAAGAGTATGCTGCTGTGATCTATGACACCCAGCTCTCTTCGAGAATAGCAACCTGACTTGTGGTGGGGTTTGCTAATGTCTGTGCTGTAAGAGCTTCTGCTGTGGTGGATTTTGAGCTATTAATATCACTGAACACAGGATAAAGAAGAACTGTATATGGGTCTCTAATATACCACTGAGTCAAATCGCCGAGCTACCAGGCTCCTTCCCTAGAAAGCCATGAACTGGAAGCAGCTAAGTATCTCTACCGGCATCCCTGGCTCCATCCTCACAACCACTGCTCTCCTTGTGAAGGACTTCCTTTGGCTTCCAGGTGCATCAGGCCACCTGCCACTGCTGCTCCTGGGGTCTGTAGGCTTTCTTGTTAATTCCTGTGATGCTGCTTGCTGGGCCACAGTTCTTAGAAGAGACTTCAGTAAGCCATATGTCTGTTCTCTCTGTCTCTCCTCTTTGTCTCTTTTTGGGTACACACATGTGTGTATACACATGTGTATTTACATATGGAGGTCAGAAGTCAATGTCAGCCATCTTCCTCTATCGTTTGCTCCCCTGTTTTTTGAGACAAGGTCTCTCACTAAACCTGAAACTCAGTGGTTTTTGATTGGATTACTGGCCAGAAAGTCTCTAGGATTTGTCAGCCTCCACTTCTCCAGTGCTGGAGTTACAGTTAGATGCACAGCACAGTGCCTGACTTTGACATGAGTGCTATGCATCTGAACTCAGGTCCTCATGCTTGCTCAAAGAGCTCACTGAGCTATCTCCATGTCCCTGACTCCTCTGTCTTCAGTTGCACCATCAATGTCCCTGGTGGGACATTAGCAGAAACCGAAGCAGGTGTTAGTAACTATCTCCATTGGCAGGGAGGGATCCATTGACAGGGAGGGATCCATTGTCAGGGAGGGATCCATTGGCAGGGAGTGATCCATTGACAGGAAGGGATCCATTGGCAGGGAGGGAAGCGGCACCTCAGGAAAACAAAGTGACTTGGTGTGGTTGCATAGCCCATATGTATAAGATCACACTAGATGTGCCAAAGCCACTTTTTTATGGAAGCATCAAGCAGGATAGTTCAGTTGTGCTCCTCCACTTGCTAGACAGAGAGATAGTGATTCTGCAAAAGCATGTCTTTATAAACTGGTCAGTGGTGGTGCACATCTTTGATCCCAGCACTTGAGAGGCAGAGACAGGCAGATCTCTGTGAGTTCAAGGTCTACAAAGTGAGTTCCAGGACACCCAGGGCTATACAGAGAAACCATGTCTCAAATACTAAAAGAAACAAGCAAACCAACAAAAGTATGTCTTTACTTAAGAAAAATTTATCCTTATACAGATCCTACTGCAAATCCACCGTGGGCTCATACGTTGTCCTCACCAACATCGGCTCTCATTAAACAGCAAACATGGTTTCAGCCATCGTCTCCATCCAAAGCAGTCAAGAGTCTGTAGAAGGCCCAGGTTCTCATCTCTGCCATCGCTGCCCTTGTTTCCAGGTCTGGAGGCTATTCCATGTTTTAGATAGAGGATGATTTGATCCTCTCCACCTCCACTTCCCAAGTCTGGATCACAAACATATGCTACCATGCCCATCACTATACATGTTGTAAGAGCTTTCCAGAAAAGGTTTTGCTGGGACCTGTTGTGTGCCAGATGTGCGGTTACAGATGTTGTAGATGCTGCCTCAGCTCTCATAAAGCTGGCTGCCTGATGGAGAGACAGACCTTACCACACAGGTAGCTGGTTATAACCATGAGAGGTACAGGTTCCCTGAGACTATCTGGCAGAGAAGCCTAAATGAATCTGGAAGGTGATAGGAAAACAAAGACTGACTTCTGTGAGCTCAGAAAAGAGGGGAAAAATAGCTCAGGTAGATGGACAGCCTGCTTGGAGGCCTGATGTCCAGAGGAATTCTCTCACTAAAGAACAGAACTCCTTGTTGTTGTTGTTAAGGGTAGATTGACCATTTTGGAGAAGGCCATGCATAGGTTGGAGCAGAGACTGAATGAGAGGGCAAAGAGGCTGGTCATCCAGGTAGTTTTGAGAGCTGCAAACAGGCACCTAGTCCTCTATGACCTTGACCAGCTGACCAAGTCAACGGGAGGCAGAGATGTGAGCATAGGTGAGTTGAACTGGAGAGATGATTAAGTCTGCAAAGTGCTTGTCTTACAAGTAGGAAAACCAGAAATCAATGTCCAAAACCCATATTTTCAAAAGCTGTGAATGCTGGCATACTTATGATCCCAGCTCCTGGGAGGTAGGAAAAAACAGATACCTGGCTGTCGATGGTTAGTAAGCCACACCAGGGAATAAGTTTCAGGCTAGAGAGAGACCCTGACTCAGAATACATTAAATAATGCCTGAAGAGTGACACACGTAAGGTTGTCCTCCAGCCTCCACATGCATGGACCCATATATGCTTGTATGCCTACATACACATGTGCACCCCCACATACACATGAACATGAATGCATCACAGAAAAGAATAGGCAACAGCAACAAAACAAGCTCTAGCTTTTTGAGGGACAGTATTTTTGTGTCTATATGTGCAAGCATTGTATGTTGCAAGCTATTGTGTGTATGCACATGTGTGTGCGTGTGTATATGCACATTGGTGTTACACATGTGTGTGTTGGTATGCACATATGAGGGGAATGGAGGAATAGAGGTCTGGTATCTTCTTTCACTCTCCTTATTTTCTGAGCCAGGATCTCTTGTTGAATCTGGAGCTTGCCATTTCAATTAGATTGCCTAGGAGTACCAAGTCGAATCTTGTTTCTACCCCTTCTTCCAGCACTGAGGTGACATACGTGGGCCACCATTCCCGACTTTTATGTGACCGCTGGGGATCTGAACTCAGGTCCTCATGCTGTACAACAACAAACACTTCTACCCACCGAGCCAGCCCCAAGCCTTAAAAGCACTTCCCCTCAGGGAGAGGAAAAAGCCTTCCGGTAAGATGCTTAGGTGGGAAGTGTCTACTTTGTTGCCATTTCCTCCTCTGATTCTCTGGTTCAGTGTTAGATGCGATGAAATGAAAGCGCCATGCTCCAGCTCCTCCACCTCTACAAAGAAAGATGCTTGTTTGTTTGCTTGGTCTGCTTTGGTTGGTTGGTTAGTCTTTTGGTTGTTGGTTGGTTGGTTGGTTGTGGTTGGTTGGTTGATGGTTGGTTGATTTTGTTACATGAGGTATGGTGTATCCTAGGCTGGCCTTAAACTTTCCCTACAGCTGAGGATGACTTTGAACTTCCAATCCCCCTGTTTCATCCTTCTAAGTGCTGGGATTACAGGCATTTGCCACAACAGCTGCTTTTGTCTCCACAGATCAAATGGGATCGCTCTCCAAAAATTCAGAATAAATGACAGTAGTAATAACATGTGTGACTCAAAGTGGAGCTCTAAGATGGGAAACAGCAGCCCTAGAATTTTGAAACAAATCAGCAAAATAAATATCTACTTTCAGCTAAAGGGAAAATAAACAGTGGCTTGGAACATAGCAAGAAGTTTATTCCCCCCCCACAGAGGCACAGAGGGGGAAGCCCAGGAGGCAGGGTCTCTAAATAGAAGACTTTTAAAAACCACCTGATCCTCTTATTTTGTACTATAAAACATAATGGAGATTTCATCAAGTTGGCAGGAAATCGTGAGCTAATAAAAGAGGCTTGTTACAAAGATAATAAGACAAAGTCATAAAAGACAGACTTGGGCTAAATTCTGGCTCTCAGCCTCGCTCTGCAGTTCCACGGGACGCGGGGTTCATCAACTGAGTTAATCGTGTGGATGACCACAAATTTGTCCTTTCTTGCCTTTGCTCTTTCTGCACATTCCAAGGTATTTTTTTGCTCAGAGCATGAGTCTCAAATGGCAGACAGGAAGTAGACGGGGTGCTAAGACGTATTGTGCAGGCTTCTGTACTTGAGCCACCAGCTTTTCGGCCGGGGAAACAATGAGAAGACCCAGACATGGCACCCCATGCTGGATCCCAGTATGTCCTGTCATCAAACTATCAGCTGTGGGGTTTGCCCTCCTTCACTTGGGCCTCCTGCATCTATTGTGAAGATTGAACCAGCAACATTGGAATTACTCAGAGATCATCAGAAATGCAGGTTCTCAGGCACTCCCTACACAAAAAAAACCAAAAAACAAAAAAAATAACCTTCCGGGGTGCCCAGTGGGGCTATCAGAAAGCCAGTACCACGCTTCCCCAAGGGTCCTACAATGCATGCTGCTTCGTTGCACAGTTACATAAACATGCTGCAGTATGGCTGTGTTAATGTTTAATTTAGATTGCTGCCCCATTGATTCCACTGTGGCTCAAGTAAATGAGAGTTAGCCGGATTCATGGTTTTACCACATCATGGTCCAGTCGTTCTGCGTGTACAAGAATGACCACATCAGGGATGTGTGCCTAATTAAGCACTTAGTCGATAACCCGCTCCCTCTGGGCTGAGTCATTTGCTTCATCCACTGAAGGAATGAGATCAAGCTGGGCAGTGAGCGTGGGTAATCCATGCAGGAAGAACTCCTTTAAGGTGAGGCTGGGTTGATTGGTATTCAGTATTTACAGCAGTGAGAACATGCAGTCCTTCCTCAGATGACTCTAATATTCCTTTATAAACGGGAGGTGTGGGCTGGAGCCAAACGTACGGGGGATGTGGGGTGTGGGGAACCCAGCAGGGTGAGCATCTTTGCCTCCCATGAGCAGCTGGGATCAGGCTTTGTCATTGGTATTCAAGGGGCTCACTGCAGTATGATTTTTAGGAAGTAATTTGATGTGTCTAATTGTTCTTGGCGAGATAAGATCTCTCTGTCTTATCTCTAGGCACAAGACACCTTATTGACTGCACTGTCTTACGGGGTGGCCCATAATAGCATTGTCAGGGAAGACACTGGAGGGTGGAGAAACAAGAAATCAAATTTCTCACATGGCAATAGCTTGAATCTTCTGGGCTTTTGCTTCCACCGAATATGGTGAACATTCTTTTCAGGCTGATTTCGTCAGCCACCGAAATGTGTTTGTTCAGCCAAGCTAACCAGTAGCTACGCATTCTAACAAATTCCCTACCCATCCCTCTCATGAGAAGTCTGGACACTGCATACCGCCCCCACTTCCCAACACTGTACCAGCCTCTTCCCAGAAAAATCATTTTCGTGCAACCCCTGCGCCTAAGACTTTGTGTGGCATTTTTTTTTCATTCAGCCATCTGCCTGTGTAGAGACATCCACAAGTCTTCTTCCTTGGCTGGCATAATTAAGAGATTCTCTCCTCTCGAGTGTTGTGTTACATTTACATTCAAGTTATTTTATTCACTCGCTCTCTTCTCTCTCTCTCTCTCTCTCTCTCTCTCTCTCTCTCTCTCTCTCTCTCTCTGCCCTTGCCCTCAAGGAATTGTGGGAATTCAAGTTAATAGGCTTTTAATGGTTCTGTGATAACTGTGATTATAAACTGTGAATCCGATCAGGGGAGCGTCCAAGTTCAGCAGGATCCCAGGCAAAGACACCACTGCCGCTTTTGATTCTCAGTGGAGATTAGTTTTGTGTTCAGACACCACTCTGCTTAGGAGAAAAAGAAGTGGGGGAGGCAGGAGAGGAAAAAAAATTTAAAAGCGCCTCATTTGCTTTGCAATTGCTTTGATAACAATTTTAAAGCCTTTACACATTCTCTTTTTGATATGTGAGTGGTATTTAGAAACACATCCTGTTGCTAAAAATTAGATTTCAAAAGTCTACATGATTGTATATCCTGCTTCCTTTTGGAGGGGAAGATGCTGGGTTTATTTAAAACACATGCGGTATGTTGGACACACACCGCCTTCAACCTTTCTCTGCCAAATATTTAGAAATAAAATTTTACTGTGTTCTCTGAACATATAATTACTGCTTTGAGGCTAGTTAATGAAAATATACTTTTCTTTGAAACATGTTGGTCCTACTAAATGAGTCTGTCCTTGCGGCCGTGGATGAATCGATTGTGAGCCTCCTTGAAAAAAAGAGGCGTTGATCATTGCCGCCAGATGCCTCAAGAAAGCCTGCCAAGCTGGGGCTAGAAACACAGCCTTAAGATAGTACGCACGTAATTACACCATCGGCCAATTAGGGCCTCAGAGCAAATTAGCTCTCATTCTCATTGGCCAGAGCAGCTGTGACTTTTGCCTGGATAGCCTAGGGAATGTTCCAGTGACTATCTCCTTCTTTGGCCAGTTATTGCCGATATCTGAAAAGGCCACAAATGGTCAGCTCTCTGTTTATGAAAAACAAAATGAAATAAAAATGTCTTGCTAAAGCACTTCAGCTCACTTTCCAGGAAAATCCTATGGCCATCCTAGAGACCAAGCTGAGGAAGGGTAAAATAGTCCTCCTGTTTGGACTAGATCCAAATGGCAAAGTCTCTAGAGAGATGGGTTTGCTCTCAGAATGGGGTGTTCTGACCTGTAGCCTCTCCCTAAGAGATGCAGAATGAAAGCTGAACCATGAAACAAAGATACACAGCACCAGCAGTCCCAGTCATCAGGGTCTCAAGCAGGGATGGGCTGGGGAATGCTCAGGGGGGGCGCTGGGGACATGGCTCAGGCAGGAAAACTAGAACCCAGGTTCAGTCTCCAGAACATATGTTTAAAAATTCCAGGCATGATGATACAAGCTTAGAACCCTGGTGCAGAGGAAGCAAAGACAGGCAGATCCCTGGGGCTCATGGGTCAACCAACCTGGCCTACTCCGTGAGCTTCCTGGCCAATGAGAAACCCTGTCCCAGAAAACAAAACTAAACAAAACAGTGAATGGTGGGTGCTTAAGGAAAGAGAGATACTCTCAAGGATGACCTCTGGCCTCCACACGAATGCACACTCGCGACACACATTCACACACACTCGCATGTGCAACCTCATCCACACAAATATACACATATACAAAAGAGGTGGGAACTAAATTCACCTCAACGTCAATAGGGATGCTTAGGCCTGGAGAGATGGTTCAGTGGGTAACAGTGCTTGCTTGGGGTGTTATATGCATGAGGACCTAGTCTGAATCCCGCAACAACAAATGCTGGTCTATATGCCTGAAATCCAGCTTGGGGGGGGGGGATTGTATATATATAGAACCCTGGGCTAGCCTGGTTGAAAGCATGAACTTCTTGTTCAATGAGAGACCCTGTCTGAAAGGAACAAGGAAGAAAGAATATAGGCAGACATAAGATATTTTTCCTACATATGTAGAAACTGTGAGTACACACACACACACACACACACACACACACACAGACACACAGATATTTGGACAAGCAGTGGGAGGGGCCAAGTCCTAGAAGGCAGGCTCATTTGTAATGAGCAAAGAACACTATGGCTGGGAGCCTCATCTCTCAAGATTGGTGTTTGGCATGTATGTCTCTCAGAGCCACTTGGTGTTCAGAACTCCTGCCAGCCCTGGTACCAGAACTAAGAATTAAGAAACATCTGTTGGCATCAAAGGGTAATGTGGTAGTAACAGCCCTCCAAAGCTGTAAGAACACCCATGGAGAATGGTCCAGCAGTTCTGCTTCTGCAAATGTACCCCAAGAAAACAGCCATGCTCTTGCACGGATTTCTCCCTAAGTATACTCATTACAGTATTTGTTACGGTGTGGGGATGAGACATAATTTAAATGCAGCTGAAAGCAGGGCAGTCAGTACCGAAGGATATGAAAGAATTATACAGAAAAAATATACTTCAAGAGAAAGGTAGATACTTACATGAAGTGGTCTTAAAAAAAAAAAAAAAAAAAGACATGCCTAGGCTAACAGAAATAACATATTTTATTTTATAATTGTTTCTTTTTTCTGCCCTGGTTTTTTTTTTTTTTTTCAAATTTCTATAATTAACATTTATTGCTATTTGTGGTCAGAAACAAAATTTAAGGATTTTTTTTTTAAGAAAGCACAGTAAAGCCTGTAAGGTATGACAAATGCCTTGCAGTCACTTAAGAGCCAGGCAAGAATGGGACAAAGCTACAATGGGTGCCACATCGGTGGTAGAGCTGTCTGCAGATGATACACCAAACTGCATGAGGTGCTAAAGAGCCTCTGTTCTCAAGGGCTCACAGCCTGATGGATGGGTCCACATTTTCATTGAACCACTGTCACCCACCCTTGTGGTAGACAGAGCAGTTCTCCCATCAGCCCCTTAGGGGCCACTTTAATTAAGCTTTGCATTATGGAAAATGAAATGGCATAAAATGTCCCGTCTGATGAGGCTTGATACTTGGGCCTGCACCCAACTTGGAAGAGGGAAGCCTTGGAGTCTAACAGTGGAGAAAAACAGAGCTGGATTCCAGGAAAATTCCTGATAAGATCTCTAACCAGGAAGCCCAGGCCTGGCAGGTTGTCTTCATGTGTTCCCCTGAACACAACTGTGAAACTCCAAATTTTCATTCCCAGGCATCAGACCCCTAAAAAGGCAGATGGTGTCAACTGAAGATATATATGTATATCTCTCTCCTCCTGAGCTCTGAAAAGCCCAGTGACCTTAGTCTTTGAGTGTCCAGGAGTAATTATTATGTAAATAGGCCACCTGGATGATTCCCCCTTAAAGGGGAGGTGCCAGGGACTAGATCTGAATTTAAGGAGGTAATTGTGGGAGTTAGAGGCAGAGGGACCCAAGGCACGAGAGGGGCACCTGGGACTTGTAGTTCTGAGATCATCATCTTCCATGTCTTTCCAGCAATAATCCCCATTGCCATTCTGTATTGTCTAGGTGAAGGTAGTTGTACTCCTCGTTCCATCTCCAATGCATCAGAGAATCATATTGCTCTGGGAAGAATGCAGGCTCTAGAATGAGCACATGAATCAAACCTGGCTCCAGAACTCTTGATTTGAGCGAGTGAGAACCTCCGTCCTCACTGATAGATTTTAATCAGAATGCACAGACTGGTGTTTCTGCTGCCTTCCCACCTGTGAACCAATGAAGTTTCCTTGTCAAAAAAAATGAGGATTCAAAGGAGCTGGGAAAGTAAGAAGGTGAGGCCTCGCTGGTGACAAGTAGGAGAGTCCTGAGGGTACAGGGGCTCCCTCCAGCATCAGAAAGTCCCTAAGAGGGGCCTGACTGAAGCCATCTAAGCCAGGGACACTTGTCTCTCCTCCAGTGTGACTTTCCCAGGCCTGTCTGTCCACCATTGCTCAGCACACTCTTGCTGTTGCCTCTCCAGGGCTAGGTGGTGGATCTCAGTCCTGACTCTCCACAGGGATGATGATTGCAGAAACCTGATGCTTCCAGTTCCCTGGCCCCATTGGGACCCTCTACATATCTGAGTCTAACCCCAGCTGCATACTCTGACTTAAACTTGACTCAATATACCTGGGGCCTCCATGGCATCTCCTCTTTCCCATTATTTGGGTTTTTCTTCCAGCTGGCACAGACAGCCTTAAATCTCCTCCTCTTCTTGTCCAGAGAGATTTCCCCGGTGTTCATAGCATATGCTCATTCTTTTACTGTCAGGGCCCACTGAACCCTTTGGAGTGTGAAACCCATGTGCAGTGACAGGTTCTTCAGTTCAGGGTTCCAGTCACAAGCCAAAGATTAAGCTTTGCTGAACCAGAGTGAAGAATGAAGTGACACTCACACATCTTTGTGAGCATACACACTGTAATCAGCTCTATATAAGGTCATCCTGGAAAGCCAAGGACAAGTCAGATACCTCCCAGCTCTCCTCAGTGATGGACAGAAGCAGTGGTGCAAATAATGCAGCCAAATGGTGGGGAATCCAAAAGCCATTTGTATTTGGCCTTAAGAACGTTTCTGTGCTTGTTCTGAGCATGGGTGTCTGTGAACCTTCCTGGAAAATCAGTGTGCATATGCTGGGAGAGGGCTGAGCAGAGCCCAGATGCGAGCTGAACTCTGGAAGACATCTCCCAGTCAGCAGCAAGGGCAGCAGAAGATGAAGAGGGCAGTTTAGAAGTTGTAATGGCTAACATTGATTGGTAATATGACAGAATCTAGACTGGATTGAGATGGGAAAACCAACCCTCAAAGTGGGTGGCACCATTCCCTAGGCTGAGATCCTAGTCTCAATCAAAAGGAGAAAGTGCCCTAAGCACCAGCATTCACCTGTTTCCTGACTGTGGACACAATGTGACCAGCTGCCTTCTTCACCTTCTGCCATTCCTTCCCGGGTGATGAAATCTGTCCTCAAACTATGCCTCAAAGTAATTCATCCCTTTTGTTGGCTATCTTGTTGCAGTGATTAGAAAAGTAACCAATACATGGGTGGTTCTCCACCGCCAGCACCACCCTTCCCTAGTCTCACCCTCCTTGCTCCTGGCTATAAGACTGAACCCTGCAGATACTGTGGTCCAGGCTCCTCTGCCCTTTGCTTCCTAAGTACACTTGAAACCAAGGAGAGAAGTGAGAGAAAGGCTAGGATATTTTTTCTCTGCTTCCTGTTTGCTATGATACTATCTTTCTAGCTGTTTCTGTTTTCTTTTACTTCTTCCCTGGTTTTGGTTTTCACTGGGCTCCAGGGCCACTATTCCCTCCCTGTCCTTTAGTCCCAAGAACGGTGACAGAGCCTTACCATGCACGTGGTCTCCTAACCTGCTCATATTTCTCTGAATCATCGCTCCTTGAGAACATTTTCATGAAGCCATCTGGACAAGCTCTCTTTTTCCCATCTGTAGCTCCACAGACAAAGAGTAGGTCTGCAATAGGGGCCGGAGATGTGGGAGTGATGGACAGATACCTAGGGGCCCTGCTCACAGCACAGCCCCTCACTAGCTGCCTCTTACCAAAGCAATAGTCTACCTTGTTTAGTGGCCAGCCTGTCTGCATAGCCATACAGGGGCAGTGAAGTGCACCCACTTAGCTCTCAAGCCAGTATTGGACACCAACTCAGTGCCCCCGTGTGGTCGTCCTGGATGACACAGCTCTGCAGACAGACAACTTCCCTAGGAAACAGTTTCCAGTTTGCAAAGGAAAAACACCTTCAAGAGCCTCCTCTTCCATGCTGTCCTCTCAAGTCTGGAATTGGGAATTGACCAGCTGTGCCTTTGGTTGATCAGCAGCTCTGTTGTGTTTGACCCTTAGCCTATTTCCTGGAATCATGATTCAAGTTCTTCTTGCTCTGTCTGGCTCCAGCTTTGCTTCCATCACAGACTGATTATATTTCTTCTGTTGATGGACAAATAGGGTCATTTTTAATGTTTTGTTTTTAATACAGTCTCAGGTAGCCCAGGCTGGCCTTAAGTTTATTAGGTTGATGAGGATGACCCTGAATCCTGCTACACCTCCTAAATACTGAGATTACAGGCATGTGTCAACTGACCAAATCTGTCATTTCTGGTAGTTCTTAAACCTAGTTATTGTCTAGAATTTTCTATTTCTTTCTTACCATCATCTGTCCAGTTCCGCATACCAAGGACACAGGTTAACCTCATGTCACCTGCCTCCCCGACTCCCCAAGTCCTGTCATATCTTGGAAGTCACCCTATTAGTCAGCTCAATGACTACTTCCCCTGCATCCCTGGTCCACACTGCCTCCCATTCAAGCTATTCTTCACCCTGTGGTCTCTGCTGATGCTTCCAAATCTCTTCAGTGGCCTCAGTGACACTGAGTACTAAGATACAGTCCTTAAGGTAGAGCATGGCCCATGTCACCTCACACCCTCAGCCCTTGTCCCACACCATGTTGTGCTTATTCCCACACCATGCTGTCTGCCACCACAGAGCCCCTGCACAGATCTCTGCTGGTTCCCAAAGCCCACAGTACTCTTACCTGCTCCACTTCCAGTCATCGTTCAGATACCACAGATAAGTTCTACTCTTCTGGACTAGGTAAGGTCCCCAGTTAAGTAAAGAAACTAGAACCTTCCTACAGAAAGTCCATCACAACTTGTAAGGAGACATGGACCACCCCCCAAGCCCCCAGACAGTGTTCTCTTTAAAGCATGGACCATCCTTGGATTGGTGGCCACCATCACATCTCCATGGGCTGGTATATGGCAGCTTCTCAGTAGTCCCAAGTGAGTAATGCATTATCCATTGATAAAATGCCACAGACGAGGGTACTGCTGGTGCAGGCCTATTAGTCAGCTACTCTGGAGTCTGGGGGAAAAAAAGAACACAGGTTTAACTTGGGCCACACAATGAGTTCAAAAGACTTAGCAAGACCTTGTTTCAGGATTAAAGAGTGGATCTGGGGACCTGACTCAGTGGTAGAAGGCTTGCCTAGCTTGTGCAAAGCCCTGGATCCAATTGCCAGCACATGTAAAAAGAGATACCTCAGAGAAAACTCCTGCAAGCTGGCCATGCTAATTTCTCCTCACTCCTTAAGAAAATCCTCCAAAACAGGAGTTTTCAAAGACGTAGACCAGTGATTCTCAACCTTCCTAATGCTTTAACCCTTTAATACAGGTCTCATGCTGTGGTGACCCCCAACCATAGAATTATTCTCATTGCTACTTCATAGCTGTTAGTTTGCTATGTTATGAACTGTTATGATATGATTTTGATATTTTGTGTGTAGGATGTCTGATATGCAACCCCTATAACCCCTATGAAAAGGTCTTTCAACCCCCAAAGGGGTTGAGACTCACAGGCTGAGAACTGCTGTTGTAGACCCACTAGAACTAAGAGGACCAAGAGAAACAGCAGCTATGTGGCAAAGGGCAGTGGCTATATCCCAGAAGTTGAGAGGACAGTAACTAGGTGACCTGAATTGAGATCTGGAGACACAAGAACCACAGGAGGTGGGTGGGTGGGTGGGGTGCCAGCAGGGTCAAGTGGAGGACCACATGACAATCTACTGCAGGGTGGCTAAGCACAGCTTCTACCCCTTCGGTGAGCCAAAGGCAGTGTGGGAGGGACTTCTCAAAGCTACCTGTGGGCAGGCAAACTGCTCCTGTATCAGGGAAGATGAGGCCTGGTACACTGACATGTCAATGCTGATGACTGCATATTGGCATGCACACTTGGAAGAACCAAGCTCTGGGCAGGACACAGCATCCTTTCCAGTCACCATATGTGCCTTGAGAGCCACACTCAACCCAGGGTCAGAAAAAGAATAAAGACACAGGATGAAGGTGATTTGAGACCTTGGGGGTGGAATTCAAATTATGGACTCTATGTTGGGCTCTACTGTGTCTTTTTTAGCATCTTACTGTGACGGTAACATTGTATAAACCTAAGAGAACATCCTTGTTCTTCAGTGGGCATGCAGAAGTGTTCAGGATGGAGGTATGATGATATGTGCTACTTTGAAATGCTCAACAGATGAGCTTTATAATAGCGAGAGAGTGTATTCATAGATGGTGTGCTGGTTAGTTTTCTGTCCACTTGACACAAGCTCAGGTCATCTGGGAAGAGGGAACCTTAATAGAGAAAATGCCTCCAACAAATTTGCCTCTGGGCAAGCCTGTTGGGCATGGTTTTTTTTTTTTTTTTTTTTTAATTTTGTTTTTTTTTAATTAATGGTTGATGTGGGAGGACCCAGTCCACTGTGGGCAGATTGACCGTTGGGCAGGTGGTCCTGGGGTATATAAGGAAGAATACTAAGCAAACCATGAGGAACAAGCCAGTAAGTGGTATTCCTCCATGATCTCTTCTTCAGCTCCTGCCTGATTTCCCGGATAATGAGCTATAAGCTGTAAGAAGTAAACCCTTTCTCCCTCTTAGCTGCTCTGGGTCAGGGTTTCATCACAGCAACCAACAGCAAACTAGGACAGATACAAATCACATAACAGATGGCAAGAAACAAGCAGAAAAAGGAGAGGAAAACAGAGAAGGTGTGCCCACCAAGATGGTCACAGTAATGAATCATGTGTGTGGTTTTCAGGTACCCAGTATTCTTGCCTTTGGTTTTTCTTGTAGATTTGTAATATCACAAAATAAAACCGGAAATAAAAGTTCTATAAGATTTCTCAACAGTGACACAGAGAACAAAGAATAAGAAGAGCAAGAGGGGCTTCTGAAATGTAAATAAAATATGCAATAAAAAATTTTAAATAAAAAAAAAAAAAAAATAAAGGCCATGTCAAACCATAAAAAAAAAAAAAAAAAAAGAGCAAGAGGGGCCAGGGCTATGCCTCAGAGGATGGGGGCGTGGCTCAGAGGCAGAACAAGAGTTCTTGCAGTGTGCCTGCTGCAAAGTTCTATCCTTAGTGCTGTCCAAAGAGAAAAAAAATCAAGAAAAATATTTCCTTGCCATATTCTAAATTTGTCCATTTGAAGTTCTATTCTCAGCTGTACAGTCTCCAAAATAGTAAGTAAATACTTTCAACATAATTGAGACATCAACATACTTGTCTCCAGTAATCTTTTCTTAAGAAAGCTATTGAATGTGTTTTAAGCAACAAAGATGTGATGTGGTGAACAACATCAAAAATAAGGCAAGTCTTGAACTGCAGAGATGACTCAGTGGTTAAGAGTGCCTGATGCTCCAGTCCCCCAGCACCCACATGCTGATTGGCAACTATGTGTAACTCCAGTTCTAGAGAACCCAATGCCCCCTTCTGTATTATACATACATATATACAGGCAAAAAATAACATAAAATAAATAATAAATCTAAAAAAAAACAGTTTAGGGGGGACATTCTGGAAGAACAGAGAAGAGGATGTCAGCCATACAAGGGAGCACCCACTGAAGCAGGAAGGGAGCATGACAGAATCCTGGGTGTGGGGGGAGGAAACAAGACAATATGAGAAGAAGAAAAGAGAAGCACTTTGTCCAGTTAATCTGAACTTGTTATTCTTAAACATGTAGCTGGTGTTGAGGTAAAAGACTGATCATACACAGAGCCATCACATGATGCTGGAAAACTCTAGCACAAACAGTGGATGGTCAAGAAAAGACTTAAGTCCAGAGCACATGCCTCAGCTGGAACCAGTACTTTTTTATGATCATAATAAACAGGTTTTGTACTAATGATGGTTGGGAAAGGTATTGACTAGAGTCACATTCTCACCTGACTAATATACCATGTCTAGAAATCAAGAGATAATATTTTTTTAAAAAAAAATATACAGATAAATCAAGAAATATCTTGCTGGGTGGTGGTACTTGGTAGGCAAGAGGCAAGCAGATCTCTGTGAGTTCAAGGCCAGCCTGGTCTACAGAATGAGTTCCAGGACAACTAGGGCCACACAGAGAAGCCCTGCTCAACACACCCCACCTTCCCAAAGAAAGAAAATATGTGCTCAAAGGAACAGAAAGCAGCAGGCATCAATGTCTATGTGAGCATCTTCACAGGGGTTACAAAGGATCCAAATGTAAGCTGGCAAATAAATGGATACCCAAAATATGGCACAACCATGTGATGGAATATTATTCAGCCTCATAAAGGGATGAGGGGGCAGAAGAGATGGCAGGAAAGTGCTTGTTGTGCAAGCATGCGCACCCACATAAAAAGCTGAGCACAGCAGCATATATCTCTAACCCCAGTTTTAGGCAGAGGGAGACAGGGGGACCTTAGGAACTCACTGGGCTAGCTAAAACAGCAAGTTCCAGATTCAGTGAGAATCTCTATCTCAATAAACAAAGCCAAGAGTAATTAAGGTATTGGCCTCTGGCGCACACACACACACACACACACACACACACACACACACACACACTGAATGAAACTTTGACAGATATGCTACAAACTAGATGGACCTTAGAAACACCCTGAGTGGAATTAATCAGTTATAAGAGGACATCAAGTGTCTAGTTCCGCTTCCCCCACCACCACCCCGGTCTTTGGTGTAACCAAATCCATAGAGACTGAAAGCAGGATTAGGAATGGGGTAGAAGACAGGGGAATTCATGTTTCATGGGCAGAATTTTGGTTTGGGAGCTGAGAAAGTTCTAGAAATGGATAACAACAGATCATTTCCTGACACTGTGAATGTACTTAATGCTGCTAAATTATCCACTAAAGATGACGAAGACGGCTTGAATGGCTTTGAAAACAGGATGACATTTAAAGGCTGTGAGAGCAACTGGCGGGGGAAACACGATATCTGTGCTTCGGTATGAGATCCACCTTTTAGATTAGCAGGGCCTCCCAGTCCAGCCAGAGCGCCCCACTGAGGCTCGTCCAGCTAGTCAGCTTGCTCTAAGGACCTGGGATTGCAGGTGAGCCTCCATCCTGCCTGGCATTTCTGAGGGGGTAGGAGGGGGTGTTGAACCCTCTGATCCTTGTACTTGCAGGACAAGCACTTTACTCACTGACCGGTTCCAGCCCTATTTTACTGTTCATTTTATTTTATTTGTAGGTCTTTTAAGATAGGTCCTCTTTCTACATAACTCTGCCTGTCCTAGAACTCACTTTATAGACCAGGCTGGACTCAAACTCAGAGATCTGCCTACCTCTGCCTCCTGAGTGCTAGGGTTAAAGCCATGTGCCCCATGCCTGGCATTTTACTTTTAAAAACACTGAGTTGGAGTTGGAAAGAATGGGTCAGTGGGTAAGAGTGCTTGCTACACAAGCATGAGGACCTGAGTTCAGATCCCAGCTCTTACATAACAATTCAGGAATGATAGTGCATGCCTGCAGCACCAGGGGTCTTGCAAGCAAAGTCAAAAAAAAAAAAAAATGGCTAGGGCTTGCCAGCTGCAGGCCTAGCTCTGAGTTCAATCAGAGACCCTGCCTCAGAGGAATAAAATGGAGAATGAGAGAGTAGAACCCCTGACATTCTCCTCTAGCGTCTGCACATATGTATTACGTAGGCACATATAGCACACACGCACACACACACACATACCCTGGAGTAGCACAAACATTTACATGGCACTTGCTACATGGCCACCATGCTCTAAATGCATTGTGTATGTGCTCATTTATTCGTCAACAACATGAGCTGAGTTGTCCCTGTGCTTAGTCATCCTGTGTTGCCACGGGTCACACAAATACATGACTGCATTGAAAGTAAACAATATAAGCCAGGCGGTGGCGGTGCATGCCTTTAATCCCAGCAAGGGGGTGGGAGGTACGGAACAGTAGGAGCATTGAGTTTGAGGGAGTGAGCTCCAGGACAGCCAGGGCTATATAAAGAAACCCTGTCTCAGAAAACAAATAAACAGACAGACAGATAAAATTTTTAAAAATCATAGTAAAAGTGAAAAAGAAAAAGAAAGAAAGAAAAGAAGGCAAACAATTGACTTAAAAATAGGCTGCCCTGAGCATCTTTGTGCGCATGCTCTATCTGCTTGTGTGAGGACATCACCTCATGTAAAGATAAAGTCTGACATTGACTTCATCTTTCCAGCATGAAAGCTGATACTCTAACATCATGGACTTGAAGCACATGAGAAAATATTTCTTCTACATATGCATAATTCTTAGCAGGAAATCTGGTTTTTCTAGCCCGCCCTGATTTCTCTTCTCATTTCTTCCCCCTGTGCAGTGACCCACAGGACTGGACTTATGGCTGCAGGCGAGAGCGTTCTTTAGAGAGATCTGCAGCTTCGAGAAGACACGTTGAAATCGCGTCCTTGTCGCCAGATCGTCGCTTTAAATCACATTGCACCCCCTACTGGAACACATAGTGCTGTAAACCTCAGATGACAGAAGCAGTTCTGAAAATCTAGAATTATGTTTCCAGTTATTTGCAGGAGAGCAGACCTTTTGACTCGTGGAAAATACCCAACGCTGAGTTTCTTCAGAGACTGCTCTCTAAAACAAACTCTCTTTAGAAGCCAAACTTAATCATGCAGTTAAATTAGCACACTGTATGACTGTTTATAAAAATAAAATGATTAAGCCCAAATACGCCAACCAAAGTGATAAAAATGTAAATGAGAAGGAACACGGGAATCAATACACATTATCAGTTGCTAAATCACTATTTAAAAACGGAATTCAAGCAGACAACTGGAAAATGACAGGAAGCATAAGCACACAGGGTAATAAACAGAACAGAACCCGACATTAATTAAAGAACTCACCCAGTGAAATGTGATAGTGTTTATATCCAAAGCAATAATCATTGTCACAGCTTAATTACAGCCTGATCATCAAGGCACCAAGTATTCTTGTTTAGGCTTTTTGACGTTTTAAAGGACACTTGAAGAAAAAATTTTATTTTTCACAATGAAGTATTCCAAGCAACAAATTTTTGAATATGTAGCAACATTTGTTATTGTACAACTGACAGGGATTTTATTTTAAATTACAGCTACAGTATCTACTATTCTAGATGAAATTGCTTTAGAATAGAAGCCTAAATACATTACATTTTAATTTCTTGAAACCTATTATGCCATTTCACTTATTTTATGGGTATTTTGTCTGAAATTGATTTTATTTTTATATGTCAACTAAATTAGATGTCAACTAAATTAACTGGAGCATAAAATATGCTAGGGAGATATATTTACAAACATACACAGCAAAATAGTGCTCAGATAACAAGATTCTGTCTTAACTCATGGGCGTGAAAGACCGCAGGCAGTGGTGACCAGATCCATCCACAAACCTCTCTGTTTTTACACATGATTTGTCTGAGGCACTTGGTTGCAGTGACACAAGGTGACTGGAAAGTCTTCCATTATTATTTGTGTATGCATACATGTGTTCATGTGCACAGTGAACATGTGTGTGTGTATGATATGTGGTATGGTGTTATGGTGTGTGTCTGTGTGTTGTGTGTGTAGAGGGGCATGTGTGTAGTATATGGGGTGTGTGTGTGTAGTGGTGTGGTATGTATGTGTTTGTGGTGTATGTGTGGAGGAGGTAGGGTGTTATATATGTGGTATATATGTGGTCTATATGTGGTGTGTGGTGTGTATGTGTGTGGTGTATGGAGGAGATGGGGTGGTATATGTGTGATATGTATGTGTGCCTCTGTGTGTGTGTGTGTGTGTGTGTTGTGTACCAGAAGACAACCTCAGGAGTCATTCTGCCTTCTATTTTGTTTTTGAGGCATGGATTCCCATTGGATGCAATACTCAGCAAGTAATCTAAGCTGGCTGGCCAGCGAGCCCTTCCTGTCTCCTTAGTGCTAGGATTATAAGATCACCACCATGCCTGACCTTTTTTTTTTTCCCCTACATGAGTTCTAGGATCAAATTCAGTTGTATTTTTTTTTTCTTTTTTACTTTCAAAACTAATACTTTAGGCCATGGTGGCAATGCACACCTTTATTCCAACCCTTGGGAGGCAGAGACAGGTAGTTCTTTGTGAGTTCAAGGCTAGCCTGAGCTATATAGAGAAACCCTGTCTCAAACAAACAATAATGAAGCACTGCGCTATCTCTCTGATATCTCCATTCTCATTTTAGTTCACTGTTCACGTGACTCCTTTTGAAAGCTGTTGCCTGGGAGAGCTTGGGTTGTCCACTCTGTCAGTGAGTGGGAGGTCTTGCCCCCGTATCACCTCTGCATCTCTTCCCACCAGCCACACAGACACGACTCCCACCTATCATAACCCCACCTTCCTTTCACAGCTGGGCTGCTATATCCCCTGACTCCTTTCTACCTGCTTAAATGTTCCAAAACCATAACAAGTGTTCCCAAACAATGGCCTGCCACTGCCTCACGCTGAGGCCCTCTCAGTACCCCTGATCTATGTACCCCATCCTGAGCTAGCATCCTCATTGCTCATCGTTCCACACTTCAGAGCCAACGGATCCCCCAACCCTAATCATCTGATGCTCACTTTCCTCTCCCCACACTTTCATTCTCCTCTGGTCTAGAGAAGGATTGTGTCAAGCCAGGGCTGCCCCACTGGTTGGGCTAGCCTCATCTACCCTGGCCATGAGAACCCTTGCTGAAAGCTTCTCATGCAGAGGACACGGATTTCTTAACCCTGCCACAGAGGTCTTTGCTGGACTGTCCCCCCCTGCCTGTCCAGTTTCTCACAGCCTGCTCTGCTCCTTGTATTCCAGCCTCACTGGTGGCCCTTCACCCAGAGACACCCCACTCAGCTTCTGGGACTTTGCTGAACACCCTCCTCCCTTCCTGGAATTCTCACTGTGTCCTCCTTCCCACCCCTGGTTGCATAACAACCTCCTTCCTGTTGGGTCTTAGTCAGAGGTCCTTAGTTAAGGTTTCTAAATAATCTCACTACCCTTTGGTTTCCACATGCACATGCTGGCCCCAGCACCCAGTCTAAATACACGTAGGAAATAGAGAATAATTACCTCAAACCAGGGTCCAAAGGCCACTTGCTTTGGATCCTATTCTTGCCCAATGTAGCCTAGGGGTAAAGATGGATCACCTCACCTGCAGTTCCAGAAAACCTTACTAACAGCTGAAATCTGCTTCCAGACCCTATCGTGTTCTTAGGGACACTTGGTATATAGCTCTGTAGTGGCTGCTAATCTTGGTTGTCAACTTGACTACATCTGGAATCAACTAAATCCCAAGCAGCTAAGCATGCTTATAAGGGATTTTCTTGACTGGATCTTTTGAGGTGGGAAGATCCACCCTAAAACTTACAATGGCAGCCCACATGAAAGGACATGGAAGAAGGATGCTCTTGCTTTTTGCTAGCACACTCTTAGTCTTACTGACAAGTTCATCTATCCTGACACTGAGGCATTCCTTCCCTGGTATTAGATCCTACTTTTTGGAGGTTCCAACATAGACTGAAGACCCCTGAGTCCAGCCCTGTGAACTGAACCATTACAGGACTCTCACCCTTTCTGTTGGGAAGCAGTCATTGCTAGGCTAACTGAACCAAAGCCTGTAAGCCACTGTAATAAATTCCCCTTTAATATATAAAGGTTCATTCTATCCATTCTGATCCTCTAAAGAACAGCCCCCTACTGAGGGAGCAGCCAAGGGAGAATAAATGAGATATTTTAGTCAGTAGTTTCTAAAGTAGTTTCTGTTATGAAGATGTATGTATCAAGGAAGGAAGTTGAGTTCTGTTGTTTTAAGAACCACAGTCTACAGAAGCTTTAATAGTAGACATATGCTGCGTGAGCCTCTGTTTGTAAGCATCCTAAGCCTCGTGTTTGTTTCACGATGCCTGTGTATCTGAAAATAAGCTTTATGTTTTTTTTTTATATCAGGATTATCTCCTGGGGCGTGGTAAGGTAGAGTGGGGCCCATAAGCTGCCTTCCAACAGTATCCTCTGGGCCTCTCTGAATCAAAGTTCAAAGGAGAATTGACACTTCCCATCAACAAAGATGAAGCTATGATTGTTCTGGGGCTTCAGCAAAGGCTCACAGTTAGGAGAGCTTGCTACCGATTCCCAGAACCCACACTGCAGGGGAGAGGCTCACAACACCTATAACTAACTCCAACTGCAGGGGATCCAACAGCCTTTTTTAGCCTCTGTAAACCACACATGTACATACATACACTAGACAGACAGACAGATGATAAATAGTCAGATAGATAGATAGTTGTCCAAACTCATTGATAAGAATGATGAATGGGGTCAGTGGAGGAATGATACCCTGGACTCATCCCATACAAAGACACATGTTCCAGAATCATCAGACTAGTCTCAGAAGACTAGGGAGCATGCTCTTAGGACAACGTCCTAACCCCCTCACATTCTGCTGATTGACCAAAAATGTGCCCACATCTCTAATGAAACCTTGTTCCTCTGAGGAATCAAGTTGGTGTTCTGTTTCACTTACAAAGAGAGAGTGTTCTGCCCAAACTTCACAATACAAAAAGGAGCAGGAGAGATGGCTCAGGGGTTAAGAACCAGGCTGCTCTCCTAGAGGACCTAGGTTCAACCAGTGTTCACACGGTGGCTCATAACTGTCTGTAACTCTAATCCCAGGGATCCAACACCCTCTTCCAGTCTCCATGTATGAGACCGTGGTACACATTCATACCTGCCAGCCAAACTCCTATACACATAAAATAAAAATAAATACATCTGTAAAAAGAAAGAAGATTGTAAAAGAATAAGAATTATCTCATTACTGAGCTAGAAAGAACTTTGGGTTGAGAACCTAACTAACTGTCTCCTGCCAGGCCCCTTGTGCAGTGTGTTCTAGACACCTGTCTGCTGTGGCCACCTCCACTTCCATTCTTCACTGTTACCACCCACCCCAGCCTGTCAGTCTCTCCCCAAGCCCCTCCCCCATCAGCTTCCTAACCAAACTGTTATGCTCATCACACCTTGTACCTTTCCTTTGTCAGTAACTGCTTTTCTGCCTTTCATGCCTGATACCTGCACTGCCCTTATCCAGAACCTTGAACTAGAGAACAGACCTCAGAGGTCAGGAATCATGTCTGAAAGTAACCTTCCATCCAGAGCTGCATGCGGATGGAGAGATCATTGAAATGAATTAAATTCATCAAAGTCATCATACCTCATGATGCTAGTCAACCCCAACACTCCTCTCAAAGCTGCTCAGGGCTCTCGGGAGATCCGGGTTTTCTAGGGCAATCCAAGACTGACTGATGACAGTGATTGACAGGCCAGAAAAGCATGTCAAGAAGAAATGCATCTGGGAGAACGAAATTAAACACAATTAAGAGAGAGGAACTGCTTTCAGTAGTCTCCTGGAGGAGGAAGGAAGGTGGGAACATGGACCTGGATGGCCCATGTGTGGATAATTGAGGAAGCAGATGATGGTGACTGGGGTGCAAGTATTGGGACTGCTTTTCTGTCTTCTCTACTGAAGTTCACATTGGAAATGTTTTGGTGATGAAAAGATTTTAAGATGAAAGGAAGTAAGCAGAAGCTGATATGCAGACCAAGAGGCTGTCAGGCAGAGGTATGGGAGAAGGGCTCCATGGTGGGTCTCTCTTCCTTCGGGCCCCCTGTCTCTCCGGGGCAGCCTCTAGCCATCCACTCAATATCACTGATAGATGCGGACTTCCACATTTGGTATTGCCACCTCAGCACTGGCCCAGGATGCTCCATAGCCTAGAACATTGTCAATGGGAACCAAATCCTTTGGGTTGGAGACTGTACCTCCTATTGATCCAGTTGGTAACCTCCCCCTACAATAAGGCAAAGAATACCCCTCTAATGTCCCTCAAGTCACACTGAGCCGGCCCTCGACCTCCTTAAAGAAGAGTATGTTCGGATCATAGAGCCATCTTGGTAGAAATTTTCCTACTCTGAACACAGTCCTAGGAACTGTAGAGCAGTTTAGACTGACAGCCACCCAGAATCGTTACTTTCTAAATAATGCCTTAGGGAGTCCTCCCTCTGTCTGGTGACTCTTCCGTAAGTCACAGTACAGACAGAAAATCTAATACGCTTTTTGTGGCCAGGTGTCCATATGAAACACAACTCTCACCTGAAAGGGAAAAAGAGCCAGTTTATTCTGTGTCCAATAGAAGTGAGCATGTCCCAGCAAGAGGGATTCAGGCTGCCCTAACAACATGTGCCAGTGTGGAAACCATTACCTCAACTCCTGTTATCACAGAACAAATGACAGTCATGAATCAAGGCATCTGCAGGAAACAATGGCAGGAGCATGAACTAAGCAGGTCACAGCAAAGCAGGGAAAACCACTGTAGGATTTCAATGTTGTCATGTGATAGTCTTTATATATAATTAATTATATATATTAACATTTATATTTAAAATATAATATTATATATATATGTTAGTAGCTGGGCAATGGATGACTGCTTAAGGGACTAAAGATAACCCAAGATAATTTGGCTCTGGGACTGCAATATTTCAACTGTTCATAATCAGGGACGTTCTAACCAGGCAACCATGTGAAATCTTCAGCATAGATGTACCCCTCCTCCCCAGGAACATCGCAGAAAATCTACAGAATACTGTATTGACTGAATACTCAGATATTCAAGTCTTCCCAGAACATTTGTAACACACATACCTATTTGGCTTAACTAGCTAATAGATAGCCAAACCTGAGACTCCCCTAGTAAAGAACAAAAGTCTCTCTCTGTCTCTCTGTCTCTGTCTCTGTCTCTCAATCTCTCTCTCTGTCTCTCTGTCTCTCTCTCTCTGTCTCTCTGTCTCTCTCCTCTCTTATGCGCGCGTGGTGTGTGTGTGTGTGTGTGTGTGTGTGTGTGTGTGTGTTTTGCATGGATCTTACCTACCTCCTGTTAAAAGGAGGCCATTTGTAATGTAGATGAGGTCAGCGCCCCTCTCCCAATGTTGACAGACAAGAGGAAGATTCCAGGGAGAAATGCCACAGCAACGAATGAATATAAATGATGTTTTTTCACTCTGTGCTTGGAAAATGCCTTTTGTAGGAGAATCTCAAAGCACTCCAGGAAGCTAGGCTTTGACAGATGCTTTCAGCCAGGGTCACTGTGAATGGTCAGAGCTTCTGGAGTCACTTGTGATGAGAAAGAATAACCATCCAAGACTTTAAAATGCAATCTTGCCTTCTGGGTAGTAAACAAACGTGTGCAGATGGATAATGACATCTGTGGATTCTGGCTCCATTTCCTGGAGAGAGAAAAATGTAAATAAATATGTAAAAAAAAACTGTCATATGTGGATAACACTCACAGTTCAGCAGCCACTGCCATCCTGCATGGCGTTCATAAGCAATGGGTCTTGTCAGTGGGGTCCTCGTGACTGTGTGACCCTGAGAACAGGAACCACAGCTCTTCAGTGCCTGAGGGAAGATAATCAGATGATGTTATGGTTAGAGGCCCAGGCTGTGGTCATTTTGTTGCCCCGGTTGAATGCCTCCTTGTAAATATCTAATAGCTGAAGGATCCATTCGGGTCTAGAAAGCCACGCCCTTAGATGGTTGCAACATCGTTGACTGGCACACTCATTGGGTGGTTCACTGGGCAATTTTTCCTCACTCGTCTGTATGCTGTGTAAATAACTGCTTTTGGGCTCCAGCCACTGATATGCTTGGAGAGCAGATGTTAGCGACTTTGAAACTATTCCCAGGAGTCATTTTGCGTATTGATTAGGCTTGGAGGATAAAATCCAAATACTCTAAGAACACTCCTCTATAGTAAGAATTCTGGAATTTTGGTTTATTTTAAAAAAAAACACAGAAATATTATATGTTTTCATTTTAATCCCAGTGTAGGGATACAGGGCTGCCGCAGCTGACTATGATTTGCCTTGTGCTCTAGCAGAGGCGTGGCTTCGCCAGCTGCAGATAATTTCTTCGATGGTGTGATGTTTGTAATTCTGAGACCTTTTCAGAGGTCCCTGAGAAGTGTTGGTTGTTGGTTGTTGCTTGTTCAGTGGGGTTGGTTGTGATTTGTTAGCCGTCATGCACAAAGAAGAAACAAGAAGAAGGAAGTCAGATTCAGGGATCTCTATCTCTCTCTCCCTCCTGGATCCTTTCTTTCCTATCCAGTGATGGGTGAAACTTGGGGGATAAAGACTAGGAAAAAAGAAGAACCACAAAGTAGCAAGGACCAGCTACAAGCCAAGAAACAAGAAAGAAATTAGATTTAGAGTTCTCCCTCTCCCCTCTATCTTTCTTTCTCTCCTATTTAGTGATAGGGTGAAGGGTGGATAAAGGGTGGGAAAAAGAAGAACCCACAAAGTAGCAAGGACCAGCTACACTCCTCCAGTAAGAAGCTATATCTGGGGTTGGGGTGGCTAAAAGGGTAGGAGCACTTGCTGTGCAAGCATAAGGACCAGTGTTCAAACCTCAGGAATGCAGAGCTAGCTGGGTGTGGCTGCACTGACACCTGTAGCTCTAATGACGCTGGAGACAGAGGAAGAAGGACCACTGAGCTTACTGGATGCCAGCCTAACTCCAGATTCACTGGGAGACCCTCTCTCAAGAGAATAAGGCAGAGAATGACAGAGCAGGATACCCACTGTCCTCCTCTGGGATCCTCATGTACACACAGTCATTCCTCCAACCCCAGAGAAACAGAGAGAGACACAGACACAGAGAGAGACACACACTTGCCCTTACAAACACTTGTCTGTATTCTGAAAGCCCATGCTGAGAGCTTGCCAAAAAATCCAAGTTCATGGATGTCTAGGAAACAAACTCCTTCCAATTCTGGGGGATTGGGAGGGAAAAGGTTTCCAAATGCTCTGCTTAGATGTTATTAATTTCAGAACAGAAATTAAATAATTATCAGTTCATAAATAAGGCATCAGGCAGTTGTGACCAAAGCCATTTTGCCATTACATCAGTGACTTGTGCATCCAATCTTTTATTGTGCTTCAAAACTGCATACTCTTGTCAAATTAAAGTGTGAAGCAAAGTATACCTCATTAACTTGCTAATTGTTCTTGACTTAAAGATAGCATTTAATTGCATCTAAAATAGTCTTTTTAAAGCCAGGCATGATGATGCATGCCTATAAATCCAGTACATGGCAGGCAGATGCAGGGGATCAGGAATTCAAGGTAGTCCTTGGCTATCTAGAAAGTTTGAGGCCAGTCTGGGCTATATGAGACTATGTCTTTAAAATCTCAAATAAGTCAAATAAATAATCTAAGTAAATAAAATAAATAGATAATCTTTACAAAAGCATTAGCTTACAAACCTTTAAAACCATCCATCATTAAACATTTGTGGGGTGTGTGTATGTGTGTGTTGACTATATTATATGCATGTATGTATGCATGAGTATGTGAGTCTGTGCATGCATGCAGGGGATAGAGGAGAACATTGGGTGCCCTGTTCTGTCATTTTCTGCCTTATTCCTTTGAGACAAGATCTTTCATCAAATCCTGAGCTAGCTTGGTGGCCAACAAGCCCTTGATCCTGCTGTCTTTGCCCTCCACAACACTGTGGTTCCAGGTGAGCACATGACCAGGCTGACTTTTTATGGAGGTACTGAGACTGGTACCTAGGTCCTCACACATGCCAGGTGGCCCATCTCTCCAGGCCCAGTTGTTTATTTTTAAATGGTTTTAGATGGATGACCCATTTAATCTAATAGATAATTAGACCTCCTTTAGATGGCCTCAGGCCTTACTGTAGCAGTCTGCACTTTCTGTTGTGGCCACAAATCACACACGGTTTTTAAACTGAGGTTTGGCTGTGTACGTTTCTATATCCTTTGGAAGCCAGCAGCCCTTCTCATGAATCAGTCACATGGGACAGAGGACTAAGTTAGTCGCTTGCTTTACATACAACGTGTTTTGTCATACATCCAGAAGACAGGCTGCCAGATTGTTGTCATAGAACAAACTTAAAACCAGGATGAATAACAGGATGGACCTGCTGGCCAGCTGGCTCTGAAGAGAGGATCTCACAAGCAGATATGAGGTAAACAGGTAGGTTTACAGCTGACAAGATTAACCTAGGTGACCTGAGTTGGTCAACTAGTAGTATCAAAAGACACATTAAAGTATGAATAGATTTTTTTCCCCCAACTGCAGTGACAGAGGGGTATATGGCTGGCTGCTTCCTTGACCTTGTGGATCCTCTCCTCTTAGCATCCAGCCTACCTAAGCCAGAGCTGCTGTGCACTGAGAACACCCACTGTCGCTAAGGATGCAATCTGAACTCTTGTTTTTCTTCATCTTTTCTTTTTCTTCTTTCTTCTTTCTTTCTTTCTTCTTTCTTTCTTTCTTTCTTTCTTTCTTTCTTTCTTTTCTTTCTTTCTTTTTGCCTATACAATGTGTGTGTGTGTGTGATATGTGCCTGTTGACATATGTGTGGATGCATGTATGCATGTATATGGACACATGTGTGTGCATACAGGTGGATGTCCAAGGCTGACAATCATGTGTCTTCTTTGATTGTTCTTTACCTTACATATAGGCTCAGCACCTCTCGCTGTACTGGAGTTTGGCATTTTGCCTAGTCTCACTAGGCAACTTACTCAAAGGGTTCCATGTCTTCTTCTTATGCAGTGGGATTACAGGCAGAGTAGCTCAGCCACCTGACGGGCTCCGTGTCTCTGAACGCAGGTCCTCACGCTTGTACAGCAAGTACTTTACTCACTCAGACAGCACCCCAGTCAGAGCTTTCCTCAGCCGTGGAGACGATTTCTAAACGTCTGTCTTCAGAAGCGCTCCCTCAGTAGGCTGAAATTCTTTTGAACAGCTTGAGCATCACCTTCCTCTTGAATGGACAGATGAAATCTGCTGGGGAAACTTTAAGTAGTTTCCTAACGACAGCTATTCATCGTCACTGACTAGATGAGAAAACGTGGAGCACTCTGAAAAAAAAAAGAGTAACTCCCTCTCAAGCTCGGCAGCTCTCAGTGGCTTGTCACTGAGGACCTATGACCTCTGTGTGGGATATGAGCTGCTTCAAGGTCATTCCCTACCCCACTGCACACCTGCAAAGAAGATCCCTGGAAAGCCTGGTTTTGTCATTGAGTTTAACCTTGCTAGTGTCCTCTGAAAGCCTTCACTTGTGACATTCGGTTTGTGGTCACTGAAATCCAATGTTCAGCCTCAAGGGAAGCCTTGTTCTTCCCAACCTCAGGAATGTAACAGCTGGTCATCTTTGTTGTTTGTGAAAAAGCAAAAGGCAGGAGTGTTTGTCACTGACCAAAGGCTTTAAGGACTAGTAGTCAGGTCCTAGACACAGATGACACAGACTAGTGGAACTCAAGTGCTGCACGGGGTATATTTACAATAAATATTTGGTATATTCTCACTCTACAAGTGTTTCCAGTGTTCATCTGAAATTTAGTTTTTGACTTACTGTCCTATTGGTTGCCTAGCAACCAACCTTCATGAGCAACGAGCACTGCTTTCATTGTATATGGAGTCTCATTGCCTGGTAAGACAATGACCAGGGCCCAAGAAAGGGCACACATTTAGTATATTTCGTTTTGTAGGATGCTATGACTCTTTCTGCAACCTGGGAACTGCCTGTGGAGGTCACTGTCCTAAGTTGTGGTTTATAGGCCAGTGTGTTCTAGAATTAGCAATCTGATTAAAAATGTAGAGTTCTTGGCTAACCCAGAGATATTGATTTCAAAACTGATGGTGGCTTAAAAATCTGCTGTTTCAGCCAGCTATTATGAAACAAATTCAGGTTCTAGCTGAGTGGCCCAGCACTGGAAAGGCTGAGGCAAGAGCATCATGGGTTCCAGGCCAGCATAGGTTGTGTAAGGAAACCCTAAGAAACAACAAAAACAATGAAACTCTACAGGCCTACATTAGCAGTGTAACCTTTATAAAGACACCTGAGTAATGGACCTGAACACTTGCCCAGCTTTGCTTCTAGC
Source organism: Mastomys natalensis (assembly GCA_021653895.1). NCBI lineage: Eukaryota > Metazoa > Chordata > Mammalia > Rodentia > Muridae > Mastomys > Mastomys natalensis. Next base: position 263,033 of record JAJTUV010000307.1, read on the forward strand.
GAAGACTGCATGTCTTTCAGTGACACAATTCTGTTTGTCTTTCTGGACCATGCCACTCTCTTTAACGAAGGAAGAGGTGGGTTCTGATCACCTCAAATACAACTTCCAGTTTTGAGCAAGCCACAAGTCAGAAGCTCATGGCTTCCAGTGTTTAACAAGCAGAGAGTGATGTTGGCTACATCTAAGACCCAAGGTAAGCTGAGGCTCACATTTGGAACCATTACTGAGGGTAAAGTCTCGAAAGTCAGCAGCCTCCACTAGAGAAGTTGCAGAGCAACTCCAAGTGCACTGAATTCCCCCATTAGACCCAGCAGCACACCCAACGGCCCCCACCCCTCTTACTGAATTCCCCCATTAGACCCAGCAGTCAACCCAACGGCCCCCACCCTCTTACTGAATTCCCCCATTAGACCCAGCAGCAACCCAACGGCCCCACCCCTCTTACTGAATTCCCCATTAGACCCAGCAGCACACCCAACGGCCCCCACCCCTCTTACTGAATTCCCCCATTAGACCCAGCAGTACACCCAACGGCCCCCACCCCTCTTACTGAATTCCCCCATTAGACCCAGCAGCATCCCAACCGCCCCCACCCCTCATATAGTTCTCTTTCTATAAAGGTTTTATAGAGGATTCCTAACTCTGTTTCAAAAAGTATTGGACAAGCACGAGTCAGTTCCTGGCAACTCTTCCAATGAGAGCATCCTGCAGGCATGGTGGCATCATGGCAACGGACCTTTAAGTTGAAGGGATCTAGGATTCACAGGGTTACTATGGAACAGGGCCTATTTTGATGATGCAGTGCTAATGAGGAGACTGAGAGAACCACAGAGAACCTCAAGAGCCTGGAGCCTCAGACTGAAGGAAAGCGTGCATAGGGAAAGCAGTCCTGAGAAGCCTTCCTAGGCAGCCCTGAGGTTGGAGCATAACAATAACAGTGAGGACCGAGGTGACTTCCTTGAGATGTGAGTCTTGAAATAGCAGCAGGTATCAGAATAAAAGGTTATCAGAATAAAAGGTTAACTTCAAAAATAAATAAATAAACTATCAGTCTTTAAAAAAAAATAAAAACAATGAAAAGCCAAAAAGTTTACTTCTAAAATAATTTAATGTTGTCTTTGCTACAAGACTTCTATGGGAGACTGGAGAGATGGCTCAGCAGAAGACTGCTCTTCCAGAAGTCCTGAGTTCAATTTCCAGCAACCACATGGTGGCTCACAACCATCTGTAATGGGATCTGATGTCTTTTTCTGGTGTGTCTGAAGATAGCAACAGTGTACTCAAATATATAAAATAAATAAATAAATCTTAAAAAAAAAAAAAAAAAGTGGGCAGGCCAGGCGGTGGTGGCCTTTAATCCCAGCACTTGGGAGGCAGAGGCAGGTGGATTTCTGAGTTCGAGGCCAGCCTGGTCTACAGAGTGAGCTCCAGGACATCCAGGGCTACACAGAGAAACCCTGTCTCGAAAAGCCAAAAAAAAACCAAAACAAACAAACAAACAAAAAACCACAGTGGATAGCAAACTTATTATACTATCTGAATAGTGTTTCTTGTTCAGTGGAGGTCTGGAGAGATGGCTCAGTGGTTAAGAGTATTTGTTGTTCTTTAGACAGACTTAGGTTCAGTTCCCAGCATTCACATGACTACCCACAGGCATCTGTAACCCCAGTTCCAGCGGATGTGACACCCACTTCTGTCCTTTAAGAGCACCAGGCATGCACATGGTACACACATACATACATACACACATACATACATACATACATATGGATAAAACACTAACACATAAAAATTAATCTAAAAAGAAAACCTAGTGTTTAATGATCCCACTTTTGAGGGTACATTGGGTTATTTTTCCCAAAACAATATAAAAATACTGAGTGCTACAAATAACTAAATACTGGGTCTCAGTGTGCATCTTTGGCCAACATGGAAATCACTACATATCTGAGGCTGATATTGAGCTCAGAGGTCTGGCTGCCTCTGCTTCCAGAGTGCTGGGATTAAAAGTGTACGTTACCACACCTGGCAACTAAATCACTTTATTACTGGCTAGTATTTCCCTGAGAGACTCCTGCATGCCAAGGGAAATTTTGCAAACTAAGAAGCTCTAGCTGACAAACCGTTTCAGAATGGTACAAACCGTGCATCAATACTACCTTCAATAATTAATGACACCAGCACTACACTACATCGGAGCTACTTTGTAAGACATTTTTAGCCTGGATGTTAAGTATTAAAATATTTTTGAGTGAACAACATTGTTTTTGTGTTTCCAACATTTTGAAAGCATTTTAAAAACCTGACAGCACAGTCAATTTCCCCTACATTGCCTAAGGGCTTAAACAGCTCTGTTGGCAGTTACAGAGCCTGCTGCTGGTGAGACCGGAGGTGATCAGATAGGACACAGTCCAAAGGTGGCAAGGGAGGCAGATACAAATGTCATTTTCTTGTGTGTGACAAATACAGGATAAAGCTGTACAATCATAAGGGACCAAAATGGTGTGTGTTGTTGTGTGTGTGTGGTGGAGAAAGTGGGGGGTGTCAGGAAGGACTTACTAGAGTGACCTGAGATGAATCTACAAGATGAGCAGGAATAAGCTAGGTAACTCAGAGAATGGTATTCTAACCAGAAGAAAAGCACCAGTAACTTGGTGCTGTGGTGGCACATCCACTCAACATGTGTGTCCTAAGCAAAGAGGCCATGAGGTACTGAGACAGGAAACTCCAGAGCCCAAAGCTGACACAACTGTCCTGGGACAGAGACCATCCCTAGGGGGCATAAGTCAGGCAAAGTCTGGCACAGTTCGAAAAAGAGCATGCATTCTTGTCGAAATGTTTGAATTATGGGAGGAGTGATCTGCTTCCCTCACAACATCGGATTTCAATCACTTACATTAGAGGCAGCGATGATAAGTTTTAAAAGCCTACAGCATGTGTTTGATTATGGGGGAAAAGCTCTTAGAGCTGGAGGAATGTATAAACTTTATGTAACCCAGATGTGCCTGCCTTCTCCAGGCCTCAGGGACCACTCTCCTCTCCCAACTAAATTAGTCCCTGCCTGTGTGTGGCTTTCAAAACCTAGCCCCTGGCCAGGCCTCCCTCCATAAGTCCTGGGAGGCCTGCCTGCCTGGCTGAGCCCTGAGCTCCCATGAGCCCCTAGGTGTTGTCAGCCTCTTTTTCTGTATACCAAGTTCTCAGTTCTGCTTCATTCATTTCTGCCTTTTTGTAGGATATTAGTAGCACATTTTCCTACTAAGCATCATTAAAAAGGGTCCAAATGTTAACATGTCAAGGAAATATGTGCAATATTTGAGTCCTGAAGAAAAAAAAATCACTACCTTAGTAAATTCTTACTGGTACACTGTTATATAATAAATGACAAAACTGTAAGATTTTCAGAACTTATATCTGTAAAAGTATTAATACAATTAATTCTAAAACAAGAAAGAAAAACAGGAAAATGTTAAAGACCAAATGTGGAATCATTTTTTTTCTTACATATATCTGTTCATTTAGAGACACAAACAACAACCAGAGATTTCCATTTCGGTAACAGATGGATTTTTAAGTTGGGACCATATTGTTTTAAAATTTTGATTATTATCTAACATATTATGATGTGCAATTTAGATTTTTAAAAATGTTTCTGTAAAATGAGTTAATGGATGGACAGGGTTTATTTTTAAGTATTCAAAGTTTAATCTTTTTGTCTTAGTTACATACGTTTTATTCATATCTATATTATTACTGTGTCTGTGCCCGTGTGTTCACGACACGGGACATCTGATGGCCAGAGGGGAGCTTTCCAGAGTCAGTTATCTCCTTCTACAGTGGACTCCAGGGATGACATGGAACTCGGGTCATCAGGTTTGTTTGTCAGGAGCTTTACCTGATTAGCTTCCTAGCCTCTAATGAATGTAATAAAAACAAAAATGGAAAAAAAAAAAACAAAAAAAAAAAAAACAAAAGAAACAAACAAAAACTGTCTAAAGTATAGTTTTTAAAAAAAAAAAATCACAAGACATGCTTTAAAGTAAATATCTGCAAAATATGCACCAAAAAGTTAACTCATAAAAATGTCTTGTTTTGCCGGGCGGTGGTGGTGCACGCCTTTAATCCCAGCACTTGGTAGGCAGACGCAGGCGGATTTCTGAATTCGAAGCCAGCCTGGTCTACAGAGTGAGTCCAGGACAGCCAGGCTACACAGAGAAACCCTGTCTGGAAAAACTAAAAAAAAAAAAAGTCATGTTTTGCCTGAAAACAATTTGCAGACTGCATCTGCTTTTTCCAAGGACTCCCGAAGTTGCAGTTACTGGGTTTTCAGAGCCTAAGGAAAAATTATAACCTGGCATGGCCAAATAACTGCAAAGGCCGAAACACTTAAAACTGAAAACGTAATACCTCAGGGCTGGAGAGATGGCTCGGCAATTAGGAGCACTTTCTGCTCTTGCAGAGGTCCCCAGTTTAGAGCTCAGCACCCACAGCCCACAATTCCCAACTGCCTGGAACTCCAGTTCCCGGAGATCTGACGCCCTCTTCTGGCCTCCGCGCGTACTGCGTGCACACACGCAGTCAAAACACTCGCATAAACATTTCCCCCAAACTCAATTACCTCGTCATAAACAAAACCTTTTACCTCAAAAACATTTTTTATGAGGAATGTGGCCCAGTTGTGTTATTAGGTGCAGAGTGGAAATGTAGCTCCGAGTGCTTGCCTAGCCTACATGAAGCCCTGGTTTCCATCCTAAGGCAGGCATAAACCCAGCATTCGGGAGCTGGAGGCAGAATACGAAGTTCAAGGTCACCCTCCGCTACACAGCGAGATCGAGGCCAGCTAGGGCTGCATGGGACCCTGCCTAGAAAACTATTGAACAGACTGATGACTTTTCTCTCCTTGCTTCAGGGAGAAACGCAGGCTCTTGACCCTCCAGCCCCACTGAGCTGAAGGTGCTAAGACCGAGAGAGCGGCCGCCCGTGGGGGCCTTGACGCCACGGGCTCTGCTTACGCGAGGACCCGAGGCGACGCCTCCCCACTCCCGCCACCCTGATTTTGACTCAAGTCCTAAGAACTGTTTGCCAACAAAGACCGGCCACGAGCGAGGGGGAGGAGCCCGGGAGTCGTATATCGCGAGAAGTGGCCGCCCCAATGGTGTGGACAGGAGGGGTGTGCGGCAGCTCCTACCCGGACCGCGAAGGAGGAGCTAGAGCCGGAGGACGGGCTGGACCTTTGGGTAAATCTCGCGAGATTTGGTCGCGTTACCTAGATTCCCTTCCTGTCAGCCGCCGGAAGTGCGAGCCGCCGAGCGTCCGAGTCCCTCGCTCTGAGGTTCTCCTGCGACTCTGGGCCCGCGTTCCTATCGCCAACTCCAGGGCTCGCGCGTCTGGTCGCCTCCCCAGAGTCGGAAATGATGGGGGACCCCAAGGAAGCAGGAGCCGAGGCTTCTCCTTCAGGGACGGCCGCCCGAGGAGGGCTGAGCCTCCTAGCCCAGGCGGATTCCGAGGAGCCTTCTGCACAGGTGAGAGTCGTCGGCAGAGCGCGACCTGCAGGGATTTCGGGGTTTGTGGGCCTGGGAAGGAAATCGTGGAGCTTCTGGAACTTTCTTCCACGCCTCCTTGGCACCTCTAGTACAGAATGAATCCCAGGCGTGCTTGTCGTCGGGTCTGCAGGTGTTTCTGCAATGCAAAACGGACCTGCCTTCCCGCTCGGCGCCAATTGACGGGCTATAAATGTGCCACCGTCCTCCGAAGGCAGAGGGAAGAGGGACAGTGCCGGGGGGGCCTCACCGAAATCTAGATGAGCTGATTCTTAAAAGGCACAGAGAATTGCAAAGCCTAAAAGGGTTCTCGAAGAAGATTCGCATAGTGTGAGCCCAGACTTTGAACATGCTTGGGAGTTATCAGTGTAGGCTATGGGGCTCATTTGGAATGGGTTAGGATGCGCTTACAGATCAATCGCTCTATGTTTGATAAAACAAACACGAGCCAGTATCTTCCTAAGATGACTTTGTAATTGACTTCTGCTACATTAAAATATTCCATTGGAACCGTACAGACGTCTTGCTCATTTTGCGTGCAGTTAACAGGACACAACTGAGCGCACTTGATTTCTGATTCAACATTTTATATGACTCCTCATACTGGGTTGAGTCATGGCTGGTGTGGAACTGGTTATCCAGACCAGTCAGGCTGGCCTTAGACCTTGCACTGGCCCTTGTCCGTCTGCCTCCACAGTGCTGGAAGTACTACGTGTTTGCAGCTACTATGCCCAGATTTTTAAAAAGCAGGTTGGTTGGCCTTTAGCCACTTCTTCATTGATCCTTTTCTATTTTAAGTTTCATGAAAAACAGCTAGGTAAGCATAATTTAAGATTGTTTATTCAGTGTTAGAGCTGACACTGCATCGGAGGCTCCTTGCAAATCCTGATTTGGTGGGTCCCTGCTTTGTTTCTCTGAAGGTGAGACCTTCATTCCTGGCAGTGTTCATTAAACTTCCTTCCATGTGTTAATTAGGGATCAGCTTCATTTCTGGGAGGCAGTGAAGTGAAAAGCCGAGCCGTGGTGAAGTACTCTTCTGCCCCTCTTCGAACAGCATTTGCACGTCTCGAAGAGAAAACAGACTTGAAACTCCCACCTGCCAACTGGTTACGAGAGAGTGCCAAACTAGGACCAGCAGGGACTACCATTCTTGGCAATAGTAAGAAAAGCAAGCCGTTTTCGAGGTAAATTTCAATCCCTGGCGTTCCTTTCCTCCCTCTCAGCCCCTGCCTGAAGCTCTTAAAGCTGCTTTGCAGTTCAGTTGAGATGCACGTTAACGTGCTCAGAGGTTTTTATAAAACAATATAGTTGTCATTCAGAGTCCATGGTGCAGTAAGAAGATATCAGAGTTACATGCTTTCTCCAAGTCTGCAGCACGTCACTACAAGGTGTATCCACGTTGTCTGCTACTCAGCTGTTTTAGCCTTTTGTGTATGCTGTGATATGTACAGATGGTGGCATGTGAGGATCGGGACTTCAGCCACTACTTGTCTGCCCTTTGGAGTGTTTATTAAATGACGATGGATTATTTGAAAAAGCTTGAAGTTTAAAACCCCACATGCTGGGTAACCTATACCCTTGACCCACATTGGAAATTCTTCTGGTGGTTTCTAAAGTTGAGAATATATGGGAGACTTATGCTGTGTCCATATTCTGTGGTTTCTTTTTCTTCCCTCAAATGATTGGACTTGAAACATTTTCAAATAACTTACATAGAAAGAGTCACAAGTGCATTAACACCTATAGCTAGTTATCCTGATGCCTAAAAGGTAATAGTTTTGTTTACAAGTTGGTTGTTTGTAGCATTTTTGATACTGTGAAAAGTCTGAAAATGACCATATGTTTCTACTATTTTAAAAATGGCTTCATTATATTAAATGTGGTGAGTTGGTTTCAATAGTTTTGCTGACTATATAAATACTTCGCTAGATGATTTTTCTCTTGTGTTTTTCACAACATCTTTTAAGATAGACATATAGACATTATTAACTGTTTACAGGTGCGGAATCAGGCTTACTAGTTACCCAGAGCAGATAGAAAATCATACAAGCATATGCATCATGCAGTCCTAGGTAAATGTCCTGACTCTGCCACCTACTAATGGGAAAATGTCGCTTTTTCAACATTTTTGCATCAGTTGATTTTTCAAGCTTGTAGATTGCATAGATGAACTTCATATGGTGACTTGAAGTGAGTTAAGTGCTTACCAGTTTTTCATTTCGTTTTCTCTTTATAGCTGAGTTGATTTTAGGTACAATCTTTTCTTTTATTGATGTTATGTCTATATATGTAAAATCTTGATTACGTCAGAGAGGTTAAGGGTTTATGCTAACACTAATTGCTTTTCACAGTTCTCATGTTTCACTAAGTTGAAGATGCATTTTTAAGATGTACCTTCTTATGTGCACCTAAGAAGAGCTGAGTAGTAGGCAGCCAGAGAGCAGTGTGCATCTTGATTTCCAAGTGTGAGATGTAGCTGTCACGTCCTAGAAGCAGTGGGGCTTTACACTCTCTTCAGCGTTCACCTGTGGCCTCTTCCTCCCATAGTTTCGGCATGGCGTATGACTTCATTGACTCGGTGGGAAATGACGTGGATGTCGTCTCTGACTCAGAAGTGAGTGTTACTCAGTGTGACTTTGGGGACATGCCGGGCTGGGCTGCGGCAGGTGTGTGTGGGGTGCGTGTTAAGCCATGTTTTGTTTTACAATCTTACTATCAGCAGTGCAATAAGGCAAAGTTACATGATTATTTAATGCCTTTGTTTGTTTTAAAAATACTTTTTATCTCTTTTAAGAGGAGGGGACAATTCCAAAAGAGTGGGAATGATAAAAAACATGAATATTGTTGGTTGTACTTTAACAGTAATAATTAAAACATAATATGTTGGGAGTTATTCTGTGTATATTACCAATTGAGAGTTAAAAATGAAGAGCTTGCTTAGTATCAGCATGCCTCCATTCATTCCTATGAAAAGGAATTCTATTGTAAAAGTGTTGGTGCACTTACATTGAGAGGTTAAAGTTCTGTCTTCCATTTGATTATTCTTATGGGAAGACTAGTTTGTATAATCTTAAAGAAATAAGGCTTATCAAGCTTCAAATTGAATGAAGTTAAAATCTGTTAAGATTCTCGGTCATACTAATAGGGCCTTTCTGAACTTTTTTTAAGAACATAAAAAAGCTCCTGAAGATTCCCTACAGCAAGTCTCATGTAAGCATGGCTGTCCACCGCATAGGAAGGACCCTCTTATTAGATGAACTGGATATTCAAGAACTCTTTATGAGGTCATCTCAGGTAATTTATGTAAAAATCATTTAGAAAAGCACTTCTCTTAATAGTTAAGGAGCTATGAAAGTATGATTTTGTTTTAAGGAAATGCTAAAGTAGGGCTAAGAGCACTTGCTGGGCAAGCATAAGGACCTGAGTCAGATTCCCAGACCTTGTATAGAAAGTAGAGCACAGTCATGGAGGCCTGTAACCCCATTGCTGTTGGAAGCTGGAGATAGAATTGCTGGGGCTTGCTAGATTGGCAGCAACCAGTTGAAGAATGACTAAAGACAAGCTTGGGATATAGCGAGATAGATGGTGGTAGAGCAGAGTGCCTGACAACCTCATCTGACCTCAGCAACAGAGCTGCTCGCCTGTGCATCAAACACACATGCATACATACATATTCATACTTACACAATTTTTTTAATGCCAAATTGGAATTTGTCTGAGTATTTCAGCAATAAAGAAATGAAGTCTTTCATCAAAGATTTAAAATAGTGAAAAGCTTTATTAAAGAAAAAATCTGGTCATGGTTGATGGTGTTTAGGAGACAGAAGCAAGTGTGAATTTCTGAGTTCAAGGCCAGCCTCGTCTATGTAAAGAGTTCCAGGATAGCTCTGGCTATATAGAGAGACCATATCCTTTTTTTTTTAAAAAGAAGGAAAAGAACAGAGAAGACCATTTTGGGTGGATGATGTACACATCTGTGAACCACGTGCATGCCTAGTACCTAGGGAGGCCAGAAGAGGGTGTTGGATCCTACAGACAGTTGTGAGCCATTACATAGGTACCGGGAACCAAACTCAGGTCGTCTGGAAGATGAGTCAGTACTCTTAACCACTAAGCTGTCTCTCCAGCAACCCCCACCCTGATTTTTACTGATTGTTAAAACTAAGAAAAAGGATGAGGTCAGTTTTTAAAAGAGAGTGTTGTTAAATCTGTGAAATTAAAGGAGCTAATTGGATTTTTAAAAATCTTTTAATGTTTATTATAGACATAGTCTGGAAACATGGCTGGCCAGAATGTACACAATGTTAAAGAGCTATTCCTATGAGTCTAACTGATGGTGTTAGTTGATTTCTAGCTTCTCAAGCCATTGGTCAGCACATGTTTCCCTCCAAGTGTTAAGGACAGTTTTGACTTCTCTAGGCCTACTTTATGTTTACGCATACCCATGGGCTGCTAACAAGGAGTTGATGGGTTTGCCTGTCTGTACTACCTTTTAAAGAATATTCCTACACAGCATTGTTTTTGTTTGAACCAGACTTCATGCACGATAGACAAGTATTCTGCCACTGAGCTATACCTACAAACACCTCATTCCCTAGACAGGGTCTTGGTAATTGCCCAGGCTGGCCTCCAACTCAACTTTGTAGTTCACCCAGGTCTTAAACTTGTAATTCACCTGCTTCAGCCTCCAGGTAGCTGGAATGACGGACTTTCCCACCAGTCTTAACTTCTCCAGTGGTTTGATAACAAAAAATAAGTTATAGGTGATTAAATTGATAAGAAAGATAGTTTTTCCTTGGAAAACAACATAGTGTAGTGTGTGTGTTCATGTCCTTTGTCAGATCTTGGGGTGTGACAGTGAACAAGTCACAGCCCTTGCTCCTTAGTTAAGTTTGATTATTGAGACATACATAGATACTTTGATCAAAGTGTAAAAGTAGGGCCTACCTAGGCAGCTAAGAAGGTACTATAGGAAAGAATTTCCTCTCCAGGCCTGGCTTAGAAGTGAAAGGTAGGAGCTTCTTAGAAGAGGTGTGAATTGGGTGCAGAAAGATCAATGTGTTCTATAAGTGCATGCTTATGAAACAGTTGTAAAAATTAAAGAGCATTGCATTAGTAAGCGTCAGTGTCTTGTTACAGTGATAAAACCCCCAGGAGAACAACATGAAGGACATGAGAGTTGTTCTGCTGTGGGTTCAGAAGTTCCACCCTATCATAGCACAACTGCTTTGAGCTAGGGTGAGATTCGCTTCCCTCATGGTGATCAAAAAGCAAAGAGAAAAAGAAGGGACCAGGAACCTAGTATCCCCTCAAGGGCACACCTCCAGTGACCTAACTTCCTTCCACTAAGCTCTACCTCCATGTCTTAGAAACAGCACTGACCGTGGGTTGAGCTTTCAACACACTGTGTCCAGTACTCATCACATGTGCATAGTTGTTCAGTAATGTCTCCTGTTATTCAGACTGGTGATTGGACATGGTTGAAAGAGTTCTATCAAAGACTGATCGATCAGAAGTGGCAGAGGAAGAAGAAAAGCAAGGAGCACTGGTATCAGAAGGCTATTCTCTCCAAGTTCTTTACTACAGGTATTTGATTACTATTTATTTTAAGAAAAATAATGCAGATTCTGTCTGAAAATTTACAGACAGTTGAATAGGGTAAAATTAGCAATTCAAGTTTTGCTTTTGTCAACACTTATTTTATTGTGTTCTTATAGACAAGATGTATGCTTGGTTATAGAATCTAGTTTATACAAACGGGTAGACTGTAATATAAATGTGATCACTTTTTTCCCTCCATTTCTGATTGCCCAGCATCAATGGTGATGGAGCTGCTCAGCCTGTCCATCTCCTGCTGAACAACAAGAATCATCTAGTTCTGATCAGACACATGAGTCTGAAGGGGCTTCCTGGCCTGCTCCCTTTGAAATGCCTTCTTCAGTTTCTGAAGATCCAGTGCTTCCAGTCAGGTTTGTTAGTCCTTGGATATTGATTCTGTGAACTCACTTAGGAAAACAGAACCTTACTAAAGAAAGGTGATGAAGAGGGTGAGGAGTATTTTTTCAACTTCATCTCAGAATTAGGGAAAAAAATTGCATTTTTCCAAAGTAGAATTTCCAGGAGTTAACATGAATTGTTAGATTAAATTTTTTTTTATTAAATATCACAAAATATTTTAGTCAACTGATTTTTTTTTCTCTTTAAAATTGAGTACTATTGAATGTAACAGTAAAGTGTATTTTTAACTCTAGATGTGTACTAAGTACCTGTCATACATTGAGGTGATAGATGTGCCTATAATTTAGATTGTTCGGCCTAAAATGGATGTGTTCCCCCTGGAAAACAGATTTGGCCCCACATTAATATTATATACAGATTTAAAGTATTTATTTTATTTGTACGGGTATTTTGCCTGCATGCACAGATCTGTGCACCACATACATGCCTAGTATGATAGGTTGTCCTGAAACTAGAGTTCCAGGCAGTTGTGAACTGCCACGTGGGATGCTGGGAATTGAACCTAGGTCCTCTAGAGTAGTAGCAGTAAGTGCTCCTGACTGCCCAGCCATCTCTCCAGCCCATGTGAAGAAAGAATAGAATGTTGTCTCATCTTCTTGGCTTCTTATTTACATATTTTTTTTGAGATTTTATTTATTTTTATCTTATGTATATGGGTGTTTGCCTGCCTGCATGTCTAAGTAGTACTGTGTGCATGTCTGGTACCTGCAGAGACCACAAAAGAGCATTGGATCTCCTGGAACTGGAGTTAACTGACTGGGAACTGCCGTGTTCATCCTGGGAATTGAACCAGGATTCTGTGGAAGAGAGCCGGGGTTCTTAGCCATCTCTTCAGCCCCTGTTCCTTGTTTTTAACTTACTGCGTCCATAGGATGAAATAACACTATAGATGCTAATTGTGGCATTTCTTTTTATTTTTAAGAAAATACACCAAATAAGCCCAAAGAAATAAAAGTAAAGCCTTAACTTGTATATTTTTTTTTTGTCTTGCTGTTATTTTCATTTACTGAACATGATTCAGCAGATTGGTTCGGTCTTTATCTATTATAATAGACTTGTAAAAAATTAACACATTTAACTTGCTTTTATAAAAAAAATAATAAATAAAATAACTAACTTGGCTTTAATTTTAGAGAAGTAGAGAAGACATTCCATAAAAGTACATAAATGAATTTGAGGTGTTTTGGTTTTTTTTCCCCAAAGAGAAAATGTAAAAGGAAGGAGGTGCTTAATATGCAAGTCACTTAGTGGTTACAGGAAGAAGTAGAGGCATATCATTCTGTATTCTTTATGTGTTTTATTGCATGTGGGTATCTGACAGGCTACTGTGGCTAGAACAGTGGCTGGGTAGGTAAGCTTACACTGCTCTGGAGGGTCTGCACTCCATGCCAGCACCCTTGTTGGGGCAGCTCACAACTGTTTAACTCCAGCTCCAGGGGAGCCTTTGTCCTCCTCTAAGTCAGTAAGTCTGAGATAGTTTTGTGGACGCAATAGCATGTGTGTGTGTACATCTTAAGACCAGAGGGGTTAAAAGTGTAGAAAGCGTTTCCTGGTGACAGCTGCCTATAGGCTGCAAAACTGAGTGATAGACTGTGTTTACCCAAAAATGTGGGTATTTTTCTAATGTATTTCAGACTCTGGGAAGAATGAAAGGATGGGGCTACAAAGAGAGACCCTGTCTCAAAAAAAGAAAAAGTTTTAATATTAAAAAATGGGAGGACATTGTATTATACAGAGAGGGAGGTAGATTTTTCTAATTTAAAACATTTGGATTTGGGGTTGTCTGGTTTTGTTTGGTTTTTAGGACAGTGGCGAGAATGATGGTCAATAGACATTAATCTTCAAAAGTCAATAGTCAATAATACTAAAAAGCAGATATATGGCAGGTAGTGGGTTTTCACACTAATTGGAAAGTTTTCTCTGGGTCTCTAGGGTTTAGGATTCTGTGAAGCTCACATAGGACATTCTCAACTGGAGACTATGGAGGTGAAGGTTGTTTTAAATTGTGGCTGAGGTGCTAGGTGTTTCAGTTCAGTAGAGATATGCTGGGCCTCCAGAGAGTGGTAATCAAACTTACCAAAAAAACAAGAAATGAAAACTGATTCTTTGAAAGATCTTTAAGTCTGTCTCATTTGAGAGATGTGTATGATTGGCTTGCAGCAGCTGTGGAAAATCAGAGCTAAAGCAAGCCACACCCCATGAGTTATGAGCACCATGCATTGTACTGGCTTTCATGCAGGTAGATTGGGGTGTGTGTTCTTGTGTGGGGGTGATAGCTCTTTAAACATAGGTCAATTGTGAAACGTGTTGGCAGCACAGTCATTCCGTATCTTGGACTTTCCACAGGGCAGGGAGCCTCTTGAGCCCTCATGCATAGTGGGGCATGTGGCCTCAGCACCCAAAGAGCAAAACCTTACTACTTTGTTCAATGACGGGGAGAACAGTCAGGTATGCTTTCCATGTGCCCATCTGCGACAACTGGTCCCCAGTCCACTTCATCCTTTGAAAACTAGTCTCAGTTGAAACTGATAGGGAATAATTCCACTTGGTCTTCAAAATTGCTTTGTAAACATCTCTCTGTCTTACAGCTCTCGGGAATTGACCTTGTCTCTGCTTCTTCTTTCCTGGTGTTTCTTTGGATCATGGGGGAAAATTGTCGATCTGTTGTTGTTACAATCTTTCCTGTTTTAAATTAAAGGGTCTTAAAAATGATTTCGTCCGGAATATTCTGTGGACTTTTGAAGACATCCATATGCTGGTTGGTTCTAACATGCCTATATTTGGTGGAGGCAGATATCCAGCAGTTAGCTTACGTCTCAGGTAAACCACCTTATGCCCCCTTTTGCTTTTTTTTTTTTTTTTTTTAAATCTTCCTTTAAAGTGAAATGTCTCATTAGCTCTTCTCTGGCTGTTCGTTTGTCCTCTTTCCCTGTTTCCCCCCTTCTTCCTGCCAATGAGAATGGCCAGAGTAAGAAAGAAAACAGATGCTGACAGCCCAGTAAACCGGTGTTCATTCTGATCCTGATTGAAAGACCAAACCATATGTCTGTGGAACTGGCCTCATCTTATGCTTGAGGCTACAACTACTGAAAATAGAAGAGTTTGTTTAATAGCTTGACCAACTTCCCCTTAAGTAATTGTAAACATTTTCTTAATGCTCCATGCTCATTAACCAATGTCAGTTCTCACTTGGGCATTCTCATTTATGTGGTCAGTGTTTCCTTGGGATGTGTGAGTACCATGCAAGGAGCTCACAGTCACAGCTTCATACCACCTTCTGTTTGTACTGAGAACTTAGCAATGCCTGTTAGAAATGCAGAGTTTCTGGAAAGATTTTAGACATAGCACAACTATTCAACTATGTGTATCTGTGTCTTCAGATCAGAAAGTCTGTATGTGTAGAGAGAAAAGAGTAGGTTATTTAAGATGATTCATTATGGGACATTTTAATTGAGCCAAATAACACTAGAAATGTGTATTTTCAGGGATAACAACAAACCAATTAATGTGTTAACTGGAATTGACTATTGGTTGGACAACTTGATATGCAATGTACCAGAACTTGTGATGTGCTTCCATGTAAATGGGATTGTACAGGTAAGACACAGGGTGACGGTTCTAATCTTCCAAATATAGAATGGTTCAGAGAGAACTTTACAATATTTAGGGCTTTACATATGAAGATGTGTCTTTGGCCTGGAAGATAGGTATGAATAAACTGAAATTTTAGTGTTTTTATGGTTAGTTGGTTAGAACCGAATTTTAGATTTTTGGGGCTATCATAAGTAAATTTTTGAGAAGGTCATAAATACCACTGAAGCCTATAATCAAGCACCCATGGTGACTAACTCAAAGTAAGTGCACAGGGACACATTCCTTTTTTTTGCAAACATCTACTCCATCAATACAAAGCTTGAAGAAAATGCCACAGTAATAATTGCATCTGGCAAGATTGTGCTTTCCATCACCAAGTCTATTCCAGGGCTGTATCTCAAAATCACCTAAGGATTTTTAAGCAAATATGTGTTTGGATGCCAGTGTTCTAGGATCAGTGAACCAACTTTCTTTCAAGAAGCTTTGTACACAATTCTAATGTTCAGCATTGCTTGAAAACCACTTAGACCATGACCCTAAGCGGTAGCTGTAGTGAGATGTTCACAGCAGGCAGAGGGCAGAAAGGGGAAAGTATTAATGATGGGGACAGAGAAGAGCAGGGGGAGTCCCGGGTCTAGGACAATGATACAGTCCACTGAGATGGGGGCATTGATTCATTTCAGAATGAGAAAATCTTGTATGTGCTTGGATCAAGGAGTACATGTGATCTTATTGAAGTAGGTGTGTCACTGTGAGCGTAGGCCTTAATACCTTACTCCTAGATGCCTGGAAGTCAGTATTCTGCTAGCAGACTTCAGATGCAGATGTAGAACTCTCAGCTACTCCTGTACCATGCATGCCTGGATTCTGCCATGTTTCTGCCTTGATAATAATGGACTGAACCTCTGAACCTGTAAGCCAGCCCCAATTAAATGTTTTTATAAGAGTTGCCTTGGTCATGGTGTCTGTTTACAACAGTAAAATCCTAAGACAGAAGTTGGTACCAGGGAGTGGGGTATTAATTACTGCTATAGGCCTGACCATGCTTTTGTTTGGAAGAGTGTGGATTTTGGAACTTTGGGTTTGGAAAGCAATGGAGTGCTTTAAGTGGAGTTTAATGAACCATCCTAGTAGGAATAAGGAAGACTTTGTTTCTGAGGGTGATTTGAACTGTGGAAGCCTAGCTCTAGAGGTTTCAGAGGAGAAGAATTTTAGTGTGTGGCTGAGAGACTGTTTCTGTGATATTTTGGTGAAGAATGTGGCTACTTTTGCCCTTGTCAGAAGAGTCTTTGTGAGGTGAAGAGACTCAGATTAATTGCATTAACAAAGGAACTCTCAGAAACACCCAGCATAGACTTTGTTCTCTGGTTAAGTCTCATGAAGAGCATTTTGAATAAGTGTAGCAAGCTTAGTAAAGGAAAAATATAAAGTATATGGTTTAAATATTAAAGAGGCACCAGGAAGTAGAATGGAGCTGAATCTTTTGTTCTAGGAGATAATAGATTAAGGGAGTAGGATTTGGGGCAAGATCCTACCCAGCTAAATTTAGATCCAGGCATGGTGGTATACACCTTTAATCCCAGCATTACAGGAGACAGAGCCATGCAGATCTCTGAGTTCATCATGGTCAGTCTACAGAGCAAGTTCCAGGAAAGCCAAGCTTAGGCAGAGAGGGAGTTGGAAAACAGAATGCTAGTAATAGAATAAGGGAGGCTACACTCCAGCCCCAGCAAGCAACAGAACATGGCAGCTTTGGCCATGTGACTCTGGCTTTAGAGTGAAAAATAGAAGGGACTACTGGGACAATTGATCCTGTTTTGATCCTGTTTAGCTGGAGCTATGAAACTGGTGGTGATTAAGAAGAGACCAACATCACTGAGGTGAAATCTTCTGGGAAGTGTTTTCTGAAAGCACAGAGAAGTTGTGTTCCAGAGAAAGCCAAGGTTGTAACTCATCCTGCAACTATACTTGGTAATGTGTAAGAATCACCCAGATGGTACTGGGTTCTAAGGCATGAAAGGGTCATGAAGAACAGCTGAGGCTTGGCACTGTGAGAGGCCATTGAAGACTATTGGTGAAGGTGCAGTCTCAGTTGTAGTTGACGGCCCAGGACTGAAGAAGTCATGCAAAGGAGTTGAGGCTTGGCACCATGAAGAGAGCCTATGAGAGGCTGTTGGTGAAACCTAGTTGCAGCAGAAGACCCCAGTGTATTGGAGATGCCAGTACCCTGGGGTGATCACCAAGAACAGCAGAGGTAATGGAGTAGATCAGCCTGAGCTTAGAGTGCTACAGATGGCAGAGCTGGAGAAGTGACACCAGCTCTTTGGAGGAACCCAAAAGATCATGTGTGGATCCCAGACAATAGAACAAGAAGCTATGAAGTTGCCTTAGAGGCCCCAAGATGTTTGAGATGCCAGAGCCGTGCTCTATCTGTTAAGGAAAGCTGCTAATAGGGAGTGGAACCAGCCCAGGAGAAAGAAGTTTGTTGCAGTTAACAAAGATGAAAAAGGAGTTGGAGATGTGAAGACCACTTTGGCATCAGACATGGAGATGCAGAGTTTGGATTTGCCCAACTGGTTTCCTGTCTTGCTTTGAGAATTAGTCAAGTGATTGGATGAGTCTCAGAAGAGACTTTGACATTTAGACTTTTAGCATTGTTGAGACTGCTATAGACTATGGAGACCTTTGAAGTTGAACCAAATATATTTTGCATTATGCTGTGTTTAGGTATGGCCCCCTTAGACTCATATGTTTGAACAAGCCTATGGGGCCAGGAGTGGAATGTGATGGTTTGAATATTCTTGGATCAGGGAGTGGCACTATTAGGAGGTGTGGCCTTGTTGAAGTAGATGTGTTATATAAAGTCTCACATTGGAGTTCCTGCACAGAAGTGAAATTGAAGGAGATAGCACAGTGTGAAATGCTGAAGGAGGAGATAACCATATTGAGGACCTTGTATGATGTTAGGAATGTCTAATCTTAAATCAGAAAACTTGGTAAGAGTTGTTGAGGGCAATTTGCACAGAACTAAAAACTGGAAAAATGTGGAGATACCTTAAAGGTAGTTGGCTGGGTTTTAGCAGAGTACTTGCTTAAGGTGACAGACTTTTAGCATTATCCCCAACAATACAAACAAAACAACAACAACAACAAAACCATACATACATACATACATACATACATACATACATACATACAAAATGAATAGTAGGATCCATACAACTTTTCTTCTTCTTGCCACTTCTACCCACTGTGCTCCATTCCTGCAAAGGAAAATTCTGCAGGTCCAGGGAATACATCTGGAGTGATGTTCTACCCTTGGCCCACTGATACATGTGTCTGCAGAAAGAAAGGGGCCAGAAGTAAGAGACAGAGAGAGAGAGAGAGAGAGAGAGAGAGAGAGAGAGAGAGAGAGAGAGTGTGTGTGTGTGTGTGTTTGTGTGGTTTTTTTTTCTTAAAGCTTGATGGGTAAAGTCCACCTTCAGTTATCCTCCTAGTTGCAAACATCAGGTGGAGAAGAGTGATCTGTCCATACTCTGGTAGGAACAGTGCATCTTCTGGGGTCACTCCTAGAAAATGATACGAGTGATCCCCTTATGGGCAAGAGAAGGCCCTCAGCTCCCTTTGCCATTTGAAACTGGGAAAGATTGAAAAACATTGGTTTAAACTATATGCTACATACATTTGTTTTTAACAGTAAGTTGCTGTTACCTCAGTGTCTCCTAAACTCCATTCATTTGTGCTTTACAGAAATATGAAATGATAAAGACAGAAGAAATCCCCAATTTGGAAAACTCTAATTTTTCTACTAAAGTTATAAAAGACATTGCACAAAATATTTTATCATTTCTTAAATCTAATTGTACCAAAGAAGGGCATACCTACTGGCTCTTTAAAGGTAAGCTAATGCTCGAATGGACAGTAGTGATTTGAGCGAGGGCAGTACCATGAGGTAAATTGTTTCTCTCTTTTCAGCAAGTGGCAGTGATATTGTGAAGCTCTACGACCTCACGACTCTGTGTGAAGAAACTGAAGACAAGTACCAGAACCCATTCACGATGCCAGTGGCTATCCTCTTATACAAGTGAGTCCTCGAAGAACTCAGAAGTATGGTGACACTTGGGAAGCTGGGGGAGAAACATCACTAGTTCCAGGCCCACCTGGGCCATGTAGCGAGACCCTGTCTGAAAACAAAGTTTTAAGATAAGGAAATAGTCCCACTATCTAATCTAAAGCTTTTAAATGCTTTTTAATGTTTATGTAATAGCAGAGTGGGGCTGGCTTGGGGGTTGGAGTATGTTGGGCAGAGAAATACAAAGACACTTTATACTAAATAAGGTTCAGCCTTGCTGTGTAACCTGTTGTGGTGGGTGATTGTTCTTTGTGTCAGTTACTCCATTTGAAGGATACAGGATGAGCCTCCATTGTATCCTGCAGGAGAAGCTAAATGGGTAGTGAAACTAACATGCTTTTCTTTCAGGGTTGCTTGTAACATGATGATGAAGAAAAATCAAAACAAGAAACACTATGGAACTATTAGAACATTACTTCTCAACTGTGTTAAGTTGCTGGACAAAAGCAGACATCCTCAAGTAAGATTGCCATGTCTGATGAGTAAGCCAGTCCTGGAATACTAATAGAGCATTGTTGCAGTGGAACCTGGTCAGATTCTTTCTCCATACTGTATCCCCTAACTGCTTCCAGCTGAGTACAGCTCTGTTCAGTGACAAGCTCTCATGTAATCTTAGTAGAGTGTGCATTTTTCCTTTGCTTTATCACAATGAGAAAGTCTTTTAAAGGATTATTGCAGAAATGAGATTTGTTAGTAAGGGAAGCCCAAGTTCCATTCTTAGATTTTCCCTTTAGCCATAGGTTATATAGTGACTGTTAGTTGCCTATTAAAGATTAACAGTCACAGTTTATAAAGAGACACTCACTTGGGATGTGATGGAATTTGCTAGTATTCTTCTTATGATGCTATACACATGAAAGCTTGTCTGCAGTGGAGGAGGAAGAAAACCCAGAGTACACCTAATTTCTAGAAAGAAGAAAACAGTCAGTCTGGGTTTCACAGAGCACACCCAGGGTATTTGCAGCTTTGATTGGGAACTGTCCTTTGTATGGTATCCTGGTGAAAACAACTAATCTTTAGACTTTCCCTAAGATTTTCAGTGTGGTGAGGCAGCTTCATTCTTTACATATATTTCTTCCTTTTTCTTTCTTTCTTTTTTTTTTTTTTTTTTTAATAAGATTATTGCTTCAGCCAACTACATGCTTTCAGAGCTTTTCCAGTTGGATGAGCCTAAAAAGGAAGAAAGTTCAGACTCCCCTTTAAATGAGAATTCGGATGAAAGCTACAGTGAGGAGGAGGAGGAGATGGCGGACAGTGATGAGAATGGCTCCTACAGCACCAGCTCTGACCCAGCAGACGACAACAAGGCAGTGGCTATAATTAAGTCTGTTGGAGAACTGTCAGTACCAGAAAAATACAAGTCGATTCATCAGATCAGAGTAAGCAAGCTTGCTTTATATTTACGTTGTTATCCTTGCAAAATAGGACATTCTTATAGCTCACTTGGGAGTTCTAGAATTTGACTTTAGAAATGCACAATGAAGTAAAATTACCTGAAGTAACTGACCCACATTATGTAAAGCCATGGTGAACAAATGTGCTAACTGGGAGTCCATATTTCACTTTTTATGAGGGGGATTTTCCTTTCTGGTGACCAATATATGGCATTGGTCTTTCTTTCCCCAGGCATTGCTGTTTAGTATTTGAGCTGTTGGTGGATTACTGTTTGTTTAGTGAGCATAGAATCAGAGTTGAGAAGGGAATGGCCCTTTGGTATCCATGTGGAGAAAACTGGATTACCACTGTGTTGCCAGTACTTATTTCTGTGGTCTTGTGTCTGCCTTGGTTGAGGCCAGGTGAACCTTAACAACTTCATCTTCTTTAGGTCTATCTCTTGGTGTGAGTCACACTAACCACCCTCCTGCCCTTCTGTTGGCAACAGTGGACTTTCCTGTACACTGACTCCCTATGTTTAGGTAGAGGGTTTGAAAACATACCTTTCTTTTACCCTAAGTCATTGCCTGGTTTTTCTGACCTGCTTTTCTCAATCCCACACTTTTTAATTTTTTTTTATAAAGAAAAGCATCAGAGTCGGTCATCCTGTGCTGCTGTTTCTGCTTAGTACATGCTTTTCCTGATGTATTTTTCATGACTGCCTTTTTCTAGGCTTGTGTCTTGACTAAATGGTGCCACTTCTTCCTTCAGGATCCCTGATCACTTTGGCCAAGCTACTGTTTTTCTTTCTCTCAGAGCCTGTCTGTACCTGATAGCCCTGTTTGTATGTTTTCTCTCTGCTAGAGTGTAAGCTTCCATCTAGGATGTAATGTGCTTACACATAAGTCATTGTCTATCTAAATCTTAGTTTACATTTAGCTTGAGTACCACATTTTCCCAGTTCAATCAGTGATTACTACACTTAGGTGTACTGGGAAACTGCATTGTAACAGAACCCTGGACTCACAGGACAGGTGGATGATTTAAGGATGGTATGGAGTGTTGAGATCCTCGGATTTTATAGAGAACACTCTTTCCCAGTGTCTGAGGCACACAGAAGAGTGTCATCCTCTGGGAACATGTCTAAGCTTTGCCTGGCCTGTGTGGAATGACTTAGGAGTTTGCACTTTTGGGTTCCTAATTCTCCATTTGTTTACTTTGTCCTCTGACAGACTCCTGAGTCATCTGAGTGAGTTTTCCTATGAAAACTAGTGACTCTGGCCTCCCCAGAATCAGCAAAGTGAAATGCCCTTGCATTTATTGCCACTTAGTTGGGAACTGTTGACAGGTTTTGTTTCTTAATTGAGCAAATAAATTACAGAAAGGGAGGGACTCTGGGTGATGGGTGGTACTTGTTAGCCTACTACTAAATTGATGGTGCTACTATCAGTGTGCTGCTATCAACGCTAATAAAAGCTAAGCTTCCTTGTCTTGGATTCTAAGAAATTGACCATCTTTGGAGTTACTCCAGTTGTGGTGAGACAGCCACTAGGCAAGAATTGCCTCTTTTCATCTACAGAAAAATTACTGTCCAGAAAAGGACACACTTGCAGAATAGTCGACTGATTATATCTGCCAAGACAGAATAATCAGCCCTTAATAATTCTGCAACACTAGGTCTGTCAGATGATCCTGGGCCAGAAGGCTGAAGATCGGATGCTCCAACATTTTGTAGTATAGGGACTGTCCAGGTGTTCAGCCGTCTCTATAAATTGGCTAAGTTTAGAAGCTATGCTTTGTGCTTCCCATAATTTCAGTTAACTCAGTCATTCTGGATTTCTGACAGGGTTGAAGACTTACAGTCTCATAGCCAATCCCGGCTATTTACTTTGGAGAAAAGACTTGAAAGGATGGTTTTCAGCTGTCATTCATTCTAAAGCCAAGAAAAAAGCCAGGTTCAGAACCAAGTCTTTTAGTTAGGAGAGATAACAGGTTCTGGTTAGTCAACAAAATGATGGACTGGGTATTAGGTCTATCTTGTACCTTACTGATACAAATTGGTATAGTTATGCTCTAATTGTATTTTGAGAGAAAAGTTTTATCTTAACAGGAAGGGTGATATGTAGGAGGAGCTAAAGTGGGAGGAGTAAGGAGAGGAAGGAGGAGGAGCTAGGAGATGAGAGGAGGGAGGGAGGAAGGGGGAACATGTCTCCACCAGTCAAAGATAGTTGGTATATCTAGGTTGGGTATTGGGTTACACTTCTGATTATATGGGCATCTTGTTATTGAGCATTACCAAACTTATAAAGCATTTGATTAACATTTAAAAAAAAAGTTACTAATTAAAAAAAAAAAAGCAGGAGGAGGGGGGTGGGGTAGGGGGTTCCTGGGTGGGGGGATGGGGAAAGAAGATCACATCTGAAATGTAAATAAAATATCCAATTAAACAAAAAAAAATTAAAAAAAAAAAAAAAAAAACTAAGCTGACCTGTTTGCTTTGGTGTGCATTTTTCTAAAGCATTACTACTCTTGCTCTTTTGTTTTTATCAAATAGAATTATTAGAACGTTAAGTGTTTTGTACACAGTCTTTTGTTAAGCAAGATTTGAAACAGTGCTGAAAACATTTGTATCAGATACCTCACCAACTGCAATACAAAGTGCATTTCTAAATTACTGCTTTGCAAAGTTGTAATGATTTTGGGAATTGAGAGATAGTCTGTTGTAGTGGTAGCAAGCTGGTAACTTGTCATTGTTTGTCTCTGAAGCCAAGTTGTGCCTTTCCGTTTGCCATGACACAGAAGAACGCTGCCGACTCGTACTTAGCTATGTGTTGGAGGTAAGTCTAGATTTGTTCCTCATTGATCAAGCAGTCTGTGCTTATTTGCAAGTGTTTGTTAGTGTCCTAATGATCTGAATGATGCTCTGCTGTGATTTTATTTTCTTCATCTAAAGCGAAAACCAAATCATTCTTTCCAAATCTTTCAGATCACATGTAGTTCTAAGTATTTGAGGCAGAGATGCTGCTGCTGTGTGTTTAGGTTTTGGTTGACTACTAGTGAATGGGATATAGCAATGTTTTTCTTTTTAGGAAGAGAATAAAGGGGCTGGAGAGATGGCTCAGTGGTTAAGAGCACTGACTGCTCTGGCAGAGATCTGAGTTCAATTCCCAGCAACCACATGGTGGCTCACAACCATCAGTAATGTGATTCCATGCACTCTTCTAGTGTGTGTCTGAAGATAGCTGCAGTGTGTACTCATATAAATAAAAAATAAATCTTTTTTTAAAAAAAGAAGGGAATAAAGGTGTGTATTTGTGTGTTTTTACTTTTTAAAGGGTTTAAAATCTGTAGATAGTAGCATCAAAAAAGAAAGTGACCTTCCAGCAGCTGACCCCAGCACTCCTATTCCCTTAAAATATGAAGATGAATCCACAAGAGGTGGTCCTGAGGGGCTGGAGAAGCAGATGGCCTTGTTCCTGGACAAAAGTAAGTTGGTTGATATGCACATAATGTCTTCAGTAGAGTAACATACTACCCTGTAGCCAGAAAGGCTTGTGTCAAGGCACTTACTAGAAGGGATTGAGAAAAAGGAATTCATGTAAATGAAAAGTCAGGGAAGCCTTTCTTTGAAAGATAATTTGAGATTTTGTACAGTTTTCTACTGAGAACCTAAGGAACCTCCTGCTTCCTGTTGTCAACCTTGGGAAGCCCAACAGAGTTTTAGGGAATTGCTGCTCTTGTAAAATGTATGGAGTCTTAAGAGCAAAGAGTTGAGCAAAGAGAACCAGACCACTCACTGGCTCTGAAGGACACGGTCTCTACTCAGTTAAGCTGCCTTTTCTTTCTCAAACTGGAGGCACTGACAGTAGCTTCTTTAGAGGCTCTTAGATGTAAAGGGTGGGCTGGTGAGCTGTGTCAGTAGTTAGTAACACTGGCTGCTCTTCCAGAAGTTCTGAGTTCAATTCCTAGCAACCACATGGTGGCTCATGACCATCTATGAAGGATCTGATGCACTTAGGTATTAGTACTCCTACATTTAAATACATAAAAAAGTTTTTAAAAGAAGATGTAAAGGACTAATAGCATAATGTGCTTAGAGCTGTGCACATGATGAGCACCTACAGGAGATGGCTGCTATTGTACCATAGTTGAATAAGCTAGAAATAGCTTTTAAAATTTCTGGAGGGTCCCTCTAGGTCACCTCACAGAAAGACTGTGTGGACTTACTTAGAAATACAAATCTTGTTTCTTATCTTAATATGAATTGTATTTACCTTTCCATTTACACTGTGATAATCAGTTCCAGTTTTTGAATTTTTTGTTTTGTTTTGAGAGTTTTTGTTTTTTGTTTTTTGTTTTTGTTTGGTTTTTTTTTTTTTTTTTGAGACTTTACTCATTTTTTACTTGATATGTATAGGTATTTTGTATACATGTCAGTTTACCACATGCATGCAGTGCCCACAGAAGCCAGAAGAGGGCATTGGATCCTCTGTAACTGGAGTTACAAATGGGAGCCACCATGTAGGTTCTGGGAACAGAACCCAGGTCTTTTGGAAGAGTAGCCACTGAGCCATCATCTCCATTCCCCAGTTCTAGCTTTTTTTTGTTTTGTTTAAATGATTTGAAAGTCTGTTTTGTTGTTGTTTTAAAGTAATACACATGTAGAAATGACAGGGGAAGAGGGGGCGTTAAATCGGGCTGGGAGTGTTCTTCATTTCACAGTATTTCGATCCTATCAGTGTAGAGTATTCTGGTGTAGTGTATGTTACCAGGGTACTCCTTTAACTTTGTGTCACTGTTTTATGTGTATGGTACCATGATTAGTGTAAAAATTATTATTTCACAGAATGAAGACAGTAATGAGACTGGACCTTGATGGGATTGGTTTTTGTGCTGTGGTTTCATTAGAGACAGGGTTGTCATTCTGTACCCCAAGCTGACCTCAAATGTAGACTCTTGAGTGCTGATGTTAGACATGAGTCACTATACCTGGCAACTTCAGTGTTCTTGATAGAGAAAAATAGTAAAGAACAGGGAAGAGCAATACAGGGAAAACAGGGAAGAATAGGGAAGAGCAAGCAGCTTCGCAGGTCACAGGTAGGAAATGGCTTTAGCTGATCAGTAGTAGATGGGAGCCAGGAAGAATGCTAGGAAACAGCTTAGTGTGTGAATAGAGAAGCTGGTCTGATATCTGGGGACAGGCTCTGTTTTACAGTGTATATACTGTTTAGTAGTGTGATGCAGAAATTGTAGTCAGCTGGCGGATGTCACTTCTGAAGACCTTAGAAGTCCTACACAAAGGTGCCATGACACTGCTCCTTTGTTTTCCTGCCATAAGTTACCAGTCTCAGCCTGCCAGTAGTACCTGAGTCTGGTTATGTTTTCATTTTCTATTCAGACTGAAGTTCAGACAAAATGTGATGTTTCTCTCTGTTACAGTGGGCTCCCTTCAGAAGGGCAATTGTTCTGGGCAGTCTGGAATGACCCCTGGTTCTTGGCAACATAAAATGAAACTTCAACTAATTCTCAAGTCATCAAAGGCCTACTACATTTTGTCAGATGCTGCCATGAGTCTTCAGAAGTATGGAAGGGCGTTGAGATACATTAAGCTAGCTCTACAGAGCCATGGTAAGCCACCATAACTGAGTATGTCCTGAAGGCCCAGGAGGGAGGAAAGCACTGAGTCATAGTGAACCTTCACTACTCTTCCTTAAAAAATTCAATTTTAAAGCAGCATGTTGAATTTTATTTTTAGCAGTATTGTAACATCTTGGTGTGAAATATGTGAAATCCAGTGCCACCTGCTGTGGACAGTGGCTGTCATAGCACAGATTTCACGTTTGCCATGAGTATCAGTTCTAACGTCCTTGTGGGCTTTCCTTCTCACCATTGTTCAAACAGATACTTACTGCTGCCTCTGCACCAACATGCTTTCTGAAGTGCTGCTGTTTCTCTCTCAATACCTGACACTCTGTGGTGACATCCAACTCATGCTGGCCCAGAATGCAAATAACAGAGCAGCACACCTTGAGGAGTTTAATTACCAAACAAAAGAAGACCAGGAGATCCTCCACAGTCTCCACAGAGAGTCCAGCTGCCAGGGTATGCAGACATCTTCCTGTTCACAGTGGGATAATCTGTTCAGCTCAGGAAGTATGCTGCAAAAGTGTCAGGAACATTAGCCTTTTGGTTAAGTGTTCCATACCACTCTTTTTCAAGTTTTAAAATTGACCGTGACTGAGTGTGGTTGTATATACTTTTCATCTCACCAAAGGGAGATAGGCAGGCAGATCTCTGAGTTTGAGGCCAGCCTAGTTTACATAGTGAGTTCCAGGACAGCCAGGAATACATAGTGAGACCATGAAACAGTATTATCCTATGTATTTTGTATCAAAGAATTTTCAGACATTTTAACTAAGGTCTGAGTACAGTTGTGTTTCCTTTACTCTTGATGAGATTTTTGTGGGTATACATTTAGGCAACTCTGCAAGCCAGAGTTTTGGGGAGAAAGAAAAAAAGTGGTTGGTGAAAGTGGGTTAAGTACTTTATAAATGAGCCCAAGGAGCTAAGAGAAAGCTCATGCCTTATGCTTTTTTATCATTCGTCCTAAAGAGAGAGGATGGTTTAACCGCAGGAGCATGCTCCTCAGCTTAGAGCAGCCATGTGAACACACTCCAATAGGGTGTAGTATCAGTCTTGGATAATTACAATTAGTGTAGAATGCTAGAAGAGAGAGATGTATCATTTCCTAGTATTTTTACCCTTCCCTGTCTCTTTCTAAAATAATTATTTTAATAGCCACAGTGAGAAAATCCTTAGAGATTTTACTTCTCTCTTCACAGTTACTTCACTTAAAATACTTTGTGATGTTCCCCCATGCATGTGTCACAGCAGGAATACCACATTTACCCCAGGGGTTGAATGTAGTGCCATGCTGAGACTAGCATCACCCAGCAGCCTCTTTGGTATCTTTGGTGGCTTAAGTTTGGCTTGTGTTCTATTTCAGGAGCTGGTCCCTTCAGTCCAAACAAAACAAGTAGCAAAGCTGCCTAACTATTAGTAAAGACCTTTTGTCTGTACAAGTAGCTAGAAGATCTCAGTGGTAGAAATAGCTGGTATTTATAGACATGAAAATATTATTTTAGTCAAACATGAATATTCTAGGAAATACCATTTTATTAATAGACATTTTACAGTGACACAATTTTTGTTTTGTTGATGGAGTCTGTATTTACACTGTATTGCACTTTCTTTTTGACTTAAAATGTCAGGCATTTAACAGGTATAAAGGAGTAAGGTCTCATAACATCACTTATCCTGATATATATATCTAATTCCTTCCTTTCTTTCTTCCTTCTTTCCTTCCTTCCTTCCTTCCTTCCCCTCTCTCTCTCTCTCTCTCTCTCTCTCTCTCTCTCTCTCTTCTTTTTTTTAGGATTTGCGTGGGCGACAGATCTATCTACAGACTTAGAAAGTCAACTTTCAGTTAGTTGTAAATGTTATGAGGCTGCTAATGAAATCTTGCAATTCAGTGACTTAAAAAGTCAGAATCCAGAACACTATGTGCAAGTGTTGAAGAGAATGGGAAACATTAGAAATGAAATCGGTGTGTTCTACATGAATCAGGCTGCTGCACTGCAGGGTGAGCGAGTAGGTGAGTGTATACTATGGCCTTCTCTTCATTCCCAGTTGTACTGGAGAATCAGTTGTATTGTTTGTGGGTGGAGCAAAGAACTGACACCTGAGGATGTGTAATTACAAGGTTCTCTGCTGAGAATCTTAAGAAATAGAACTAGAGAAAACAGTATTTCCCCTTGGGATTCATTCCTTCCAATATCTTCCGTACTGTAGACTGGTCAATTCGGAAAGAGCTTGGACAGCCAGCTTTGTGCCAGGTTCTGTATTGGATGTACAGGTAGTACCTCTTCCACTTGGAAAATCTGCTATAAATGCAGATCTCTGGGAAATGTGCTAAAAGATACATACATGCAGTGCAATGGATGCAGAAGCTGTCTGTCCCAGTTGTAGGGTATTTGAAGGCTTTGGGAAAGATGCTAAAGTTGCATTGGCAGTCCCTGAAAAGGACTCCTAGATGCAGATATGAGGAAGGGAAGGCTCGGAGCATGAGTGTAGAGCACAAGAGCCTGGGATGAGGGTAGCAGCAGAAGACCGCATAGAGTTGAGGAAGCATTGAGTAGAGGCTCAGGCTGCACTGTGTTGATTTGTGACACCAGTGGACTGTACATGTGGAAAGATCTAATTTAGTAGTTGATTATAAACGTGCTGAGAGCTGTAAAGGGATGATGCTCCTCAGATTGAAAAGCATCCCCATAAGGTTGGTAGCTGAAGCCATTAGAGGGGCTGTTAGTGGAAAGACTAGGTGCTATGAGAAGGTAAAGGGCCTGGCTGGAACTGAGGGCCACAGATAAACTGAACTCACCTATGCCTGCTAAGTTGTGAACCGTGCTTGTCCCAGGGGTTACAAATGATGCTTTAGAAAGTTCATTGTTGGTGGGAGAACCTGAGTGCTTAAGTGACATCTGGAGTTTGTCAGTGAGAGAGCATATGGTATATAGTAAGAATCCAGGAGAACTATATAAAACATAATCTATAGCCTCTTAAAACTCAATTGGAACCATAATGTGTTTGAAGCTTAATGAAGTCCTTTGCTCAGGTGTCTTTACTTGGTTGGTTTTGAATGGCTGATTAAATGTGTTGGCCTGCTGGGACTACAAAGTACCTCAGATGGTAACTTAAATATTAGAATTTAACTTCCCAGTTATTAATACTGGAAGTCCCAGGTCAAGGCAACATCATGATTGGATTCTTTTTTTAGATTTCTTTTTTTGCCTTTCAGGCCACCACCTTCCTACTGGGCTTTTACAAGGCCCTTTCTCTATGTATACCTTTGGTGTCTTTTCCCCGAATCATATTGGATCAGAGTCTCATTCTTAATGACCTTATTTAATTTTAATCACCTCTTCAAAGACCTGATCCTAAGTATTGTCACATTGTAAGCTAGTGGGAGTTAGTGATTTACCCCAGTGACTCCTGAAGAATGCATTTCCTCATGTGACAGGCATCAGAGAGAGTGCTGCAGTTGACCCCATTGGGTTCGCACTGATGTCTGCTTATGCAATTGTTTTCTTTCTTTCTTTGTGAAGTGAGCAAATCTGTGTCTGCTGCAGAGCAACAATTGTGGAAAAAAAGCTTTTCTTGTTTTGAAAAGGGGATTCACAACTTTGAGTCGATTGATGATGCTACAAATGCTGCCCTTCTGCTGTGCAACACAGGAAGACTCATGCGGGTCTGTGCACAGGCCCACTGTGGTGCAGAGGATGAGTTCAAACGGGAGTTCTCTCCAGAAGAGGGCTTGTATTACAGCAAGGTAAGGTGGTTGCCTTCACATCAGGCCTCATCTACTCACTCTCCTCCATCTGAACTTGACCTTTGCTCCACTAAATAAACTAAAAGTGATTGTAACATTGTGACGGCAAAGGAGCAGACAGCTCTTAGGAACCGTGGGATATTAGTGCTGAGGATGACCTATGGAACTGTTGGGGGAAAGATGCTTAGGCAAATGGTGTTGATGAGCCTGGAGTGCAGGTCACCAAAGATTGGTAGAGAGAGAAACTGGCAAAGTACCAGAAGATGTAGGTGGAAGGCTGTGTGCGCTAGCCAGCATGGGAGATAGAAATGTACATCAGAGAATAAATGTGGAAGCAAGTCACAGTCTAGCACAAATGACAGGTAAGGTCACAGGTGACTACATCCTTAAGTTATTTAAAAAAAAAAAAAAAAGGTTAAGAAACTTGAATAGTAAAAGGGCAAATAACTTTTTAAAGTAAATGCTTAGTATGTTTGTTTATATTTAAAAATTACAGTTTATATTAAAAAATTGAACATGGCACAGAAGACATGGCTCAGCAATTGGAAATGCCTGTTCTTCCAGAGGATCAGAGTTTAGGTCCCATGTAGGACAGCTCACAACTGCCCATAGCTCCATTGTTCTCTCTTGCCTCTGCATGCATCCCCACACGTACAGCAGACACAGACACACACTAAACATCAGTCTAAGGAATGACCCTGGGCTGCTTGTTGCACTCATGTACCTCTAGCTGTTAGGAGACTGAGGCAGGAGGATTACAAGCTACCCTGCAGAGACAGGGGTTGACTTACCAAATTGTCACATTGTCTCCAGTGTTGGAGAGAGCAAGTACAAGAAATGAGGCTGTGTGGCTCAGGAGGTAAGGACACTTGACACCAAACCTGATGATCTGAGTTCAGTCCCCTTAGCTCACACAGTCAAAGGAGAAAACCAACTCCTACAAGTTGTCTTTGACTTTAATACATACATGTATACACAGAGTAAGTAAAGAAAACAAAAATTTTATAAAAAAGACACGAGCACTTAAATTATTTGCTGTGTTGAAACTTTAAATTTAGCCTTCAATAGAAAATATACCTGACATAGTACATTTTAAAATAAAAGTGACTTAAAAAAAACACTTGTGTATCCACAACAGTTAATAAATACTTACCTGAAATATAATAAGTATTGCTGGGGATGGAGCTTAATGTGACTAATACTGTGGCCAGTATTTGAAGATGAGGTTGAGAGAATTCATTTTACTACAATAATTTTTTGTGGTTTACTAGTTATACAAAGTAATTTTCCCTCAAAGTGGGGAAAAAACACAGCAAAGCACATCCTCCTGCATCAAGCCTGAGTCAGAAAGCAGCAGCAAGGGCAGACCTTGTAGGGGCACTCTGTCTGCTTCATCTCTACTAAGTACTTACGATTGTCCTGCCTCCTTCTTGGTGATGCTGTCCTTTAGTTAATTCTCCCAGAGTCGATCGATGTCTGAGTGGTTTGAAGCATGGCTCATTTCTGTGTGCTCTTTGCACATGTTTAACACTTGCCCTCTTCACAGGCCGTAGATTACTATTTGAAGGCGCTGAGGTCATTGGGAACCAGAGACATGCACCCAGTTGTTTGGGATTCTGTGAACTGGGAATTGTCCACTACATACTTCACCATGGCGACTCTACAACAAGATTATGCTCCATTATCCAGAAAAGCTCAGGAGCAGGTGATAAGATTTTCTGAATTTTAAACTGAAGTCAACACTACTTATTCCTGTATTTAATATTGCACATCAGTCATCTTTAGCAGGCAGTATTTAATGTGAAAGCTTGTATAAAGTTATAAGCTTATTCTTCCCCATTGAAATCTATGAACAGATTGAGAAAGAAGTCAGCGAGGCTATGATGAAGTCCCTGAAGCACTGCGATGTTGACTCAGCAACTGCTCGGCAGCCTCTCTGTCAGTACCGAGCTGCGACCATCCATCACAGGCTGGCTTCCATGTACCACAGCTGTCTGAGGAACCAGGTGTGACCATCCGGATTAAAGTCCATGCTTCATTTATTTAAAAGTATCCCCCTCCACTCCAATGCTTTGGTATATTTTACATGCCACTTCTTCCTGCTAGCTGATGTCGCTGCTTTAGGAGAACTTAGCATGTCAGTGCTGCTCCCTTTCCAGATGCTTTCCTGTGCATTTCCCATTTCACAAAGATGAGAGAGTTGTAACCGTGAACCTTAACTATGTACATGTGGAAGAGGAGTATGTGCACATGAGTGCGGAAGCCTGCGGAAGCCTGCAGCGGCCGGAGGCACTGGATCCTCCTGGATCTGGAATTACAGATGGTTTTAAGTTGCTGACTATCTCACTCCCGCCCTAGGAAGTCTTTTAAAATGTACACAGAACTACTACTGTACAGAGCTTAACTGCAGCCGGGCAGTGGTGGCGCACGCCTTTAATCCCAGCACTTGGGAGGCAGAGGCAGGAGGATTTCTGAGTTCGAGGTCAGCCTGGTCTACAGAGTGAGTTCCAGGACAGCCAGGGCTACACAGAGAAACCCTGTCTCGAAAAACCAAAAAAAAAAAAACAAAGCTTAACTACATTTATAACAAATGTTAAGTAGCGTGCCCAGGGAAATACCTAATTTCCACACTAAGACACAGTCGTTTACAGTGGAGGAAAGCACATGCACATATTCCTCTTCCACATGTACATAGTTAAGATTCACGGTACAACTCTCTCATCTTTGTGAAATGGGAAACGCACAGGAAAGCATCTAGAAAGTATCAGTGGAGCATGGACACAGTTGAAGGACTGTGAGGGAAGCCCCAGTGTGCCTGCTCTAGAGCCCAGAGGATGGAAGAGTGCTCCTCTGTAGAGTCCTGGGCTTCCTGACTGATGTGTTACATTGTCCCAGATGTTCTCTCATGTTTAGGCCCTCTGTATTACATGACTGAATGAGTTAAGGTTTTGGGTTTTTTTTTTTTTTTTGGATTTGTTAAAAACTTGATGGAAGGAGTTATACTGCCTTTTCTCTCCCATGGCTCATTGCCTGTCATTTGATGCCTTGTCTCTAATGCACAGAGCCCCTTGTTTCTTTGTTGAATTTTACTCCTTTGTCCCTTGAGATTTTTGAGACAAAGACCATTTCAGACTGGCCAAGAACTCACTGTATAATAGCTGCTGGCTTACTGAGAACTCATGGTTCTTAGTCTTCTGCTTCATTTTATTATTTCCATACCAGGTACTAAGTGATATTTTAAACTAATGAATTTAAAACTTACAGCAATAAAAAATAAAAATGAATGCGTTGAGTGATGCAGTCAGAGTTGAGTAATAATACTGAAGCCCCAGCCTTGGGACTTTTTTTATTGTCATTATTTTTATTTGTTTAGGTTGGTGATGAGCATCTTAGGAAGCAGCACCGAGTGCTGGCGGATCTCCACTACAGCAAAGCTGCAAAGCTCTTTCAGCTTCTCAAAGACGCTCCCTGTGAACTGCTTAGAGTGCAGTTAGAAAGGGTGGCATTTGCAGAATTTCAGATGAGCAGTAAGTCTGACTTCTCAGATACGTGTGGGGGGGGGGGGCTGTTTTCCACATTGTGTTAGAGGGAGGCCATGCTGTTTATGGCTCTTGGATATGAACATTTTCCTGTTAATTTGCCCATAGTTAAAGCTTTCCCTACATTTTTTGAAATGCTTTTTAAAACCTAGAGACTTTTAAGTATGAAAAGTTTTGGGTGGAGAAGCAGCAGCATGGGATCCATGCTCCTCACTCTTTAAACATGGAACTGACACTGGGGGCTTTGATTGTTTGTGGAATGGATGCTGCTCTAATACCTGCTTGAGCTCAGATAGGTGAGCAAATGGGGAAGGGTGACAGGAAGTGAGAGGACTTCATTGTATGTCATCATCACAGCAGAGAATGAGAGAACATTCTGACTACTAATGTTTCTGCCTGGTATTCTTGCCCAGGGCTCCCCTTGCCTGCAATGCTAGCTTTTGAGACCTCTTATATGGAAGACAACTATTGTTTGAAGAGTACCAACTTACTTTATTTCATCTTGATTTTTTAATATTACATATTTAAACTTTCGTTTATAGAGGTTTCGATTTTGGAGTATGCCTGATATCTGATGTTGGAATTAAGGAAGCTCAGCCTGTAAAATCTATAACCTACTTCAGAATGGGGAGGCAAGATCTGAATTGTTTTGACCTCAGGCAGTCTGATTAAAGATTTTAGCATGTACTTTAAATATGTGTGACTTAGTTTGTGTGAGATACAGAGCCCTTGAGAATAAGAAACTACAGGTTTATTGCCTTTATGTAGGGACTCTGGGAGGATAGGAGAACTGTTTCCTGTAGACCCATTTAGAAATGGATTCATTACCATTTCTAAAACTATTCTCTTTGATTTTTTTTTTTTTCTGTCAGTGTGTATGCATGGCAGATGTATATGGGATGGATTAGGCTCTGGGTAGGTAACCTTTCATGTGCATCTTGCAATTTTCTAACATGTTTGAATTCTTCATAATTAGCACATATTTTTATAAAAGAATAGAGAGTCACTGGAGACACAATTGGATTGATGTAGTTAATTGCCTTTAGAAAACATTTTAAAAGCAAATGAGATAGCTCATCAGGTAAAGGTACTTGCTACCAAATCTGATGACCTGACTTCCATCCCTGGGACCCACAAGTTATCATCTGACCTCCAAACATGTGTCTTGACACATGTACCTCCCCACACACAATAAAATAATGTTTTTAATAAAATGCTTTGAACCATTCTAATACTATAAATATCTTGGAAAAAATAATGGAGATACTTACGAGAAGGGGGAGTTAGCCAGCTTTGTGGAATTTATCAGCAGTATTACTAAGTGTTGTTATTGGTGACACTATATCTTAGTTTACCCTAGTGCATAGGGCTCCTGCTTACCTTCCTTACGTCTCTCTTATCTGCTTGTTTCCCAGAGACAGTTCACATAGTCAGTGGCTTACCTTCCAGATGCCACATCTTCACTGACATCTTATTTGTCCATTGACTTTCCAGGTAGTAGGCTATTTTGAAAGTTGTAGATTATACTGTAATGGAAGGAGGTGACCATTAACAGATGTGGAATTCCCATGCCCATTTTTGCTTCTGATGCTTCTGCACACTTAAGGACTCTGACACTGTCTGTGGGGTTTTACAGTTTGCAAAAGGACCCCAAACTCACTGTTCTTACAGCAGAATCAGCCAGGGAAGAGCAGGAGTGCCCCAGAAGTAAAGCTTGCATTGTGTTCTTAGTGCAGTTATTACTGATCCCACCTCATCCCAGCAATGTGTATATAACTTCTCAGTGACAACCACCCTGGAAGTTCTACCACATGTGGAGTCTAGTGTGTTTAGAATTTGGGTGTATGGTAGAACTTAGCCTCCAGCCTCTCTAGAAGATAAGCTATCACTCTGCAGCCCAGAGACTCCATAGAAATTGCACTGTTGAGAAGACCTATAGATGGCCTTGAGAGCCATAGCGAATGGCCAGACCTTTCTATGGAGATTAATCCTTTATTCACAGCAGTGCCCCTACATACACTGAATGTGAACAGAGAACAGGGGTAGAGGTGTCTTGCAGTGGCTGAGGGATGTAGACGAGTGTAATACTCACCTGATCTGTCTTTGAACAAAAAGTGTGATACTTTACAGTAAAACAGCCAATATTGAGGAACTAAATTGACTCAACCAGCTTCACCCAACTAAATAATGGGATGACTTGGATCACAGGCTCTTGTCTGTTGGTCCCCTGTAAACTAATACATTAGATACTAGAGCTCCTATTCCAGAAAGATTGTATGCTTATCATATGGAACCATACACTGAGGCAAGTGAACATTACTGCAACCACTTTAAAAAAATTAAAGATATTTTGTAGGTAGGCTGAGTGCTTTTTTTTTAACTAGTAATCAAGTTGACTTTGGTTTGTTAGGATTAGCACAAGCTGCCTTTACAGTGCTGAAAGTCAGTAACATTAACATTGGACGGCTTCATAGGCTTGTCATTTAGGAATGATCATTTGTGTTTTTATTTTAGGTCAGAATAGCAATGTTGGAAAGCTGAAAACATTATCTGGGGCACTTGATATCATGGTAAGAACTGAGCATGCGTTCCAGCTCATCCGGAAGGAGCTTGTAGAGGAATGTGACCAGGTAATTGGAGAAAACGTTTGTATATGTCTTATGCTAAGTGGTAAAGGTATATAACAGGTATATGACACGTACTTATGGATGTATATGTGTGTGTGCGTGCGTATGTGTCACTACATAAATATATAATTAGTAGTGTATTTTTATGTAATTAAAAGTTTCAGTCTATTTGTGTGCTATAGCAACATGCTGGAGGCTGGGTAATTTGTTACAAAGAAGCTCACTGGCCCATATTGTGATCCACATTAGCAGATCCAACCAAGCAGATGGCACCATTGTCCTAGTAAAGGCTCTCTAACCATGTTGAGCATGGTGACATGGAAAGGGAACGGGCCACATGAAGAATGGGACAGGGCATGAAGTATCCCCTTTGTAATAACTTAAACTTACAAGACAGCCCAGTGTTGATGCAGAGACATAGTCTCATCACCAAGAGACAATAAGATGGTTTATTCTGCAGCCACATGGCTGATCATGCCTGGGAACACAGATGAGTGTCACTAATTCCCTGAAATCATACAGTAATAGAACCAAGAAAGGCATACTTTATAAATATACTGGTGGGAATATCATGCAGACAAGTTTACAAGAAAGCATGGGCATCTGTTTTAGGTAGACCTCAGCTGCTATATGAGGGCATCCTTAGTCTTTGGGTTGGCAGAAGCTAGGGTTCTATCGGTACATTCCAAAAGGACTTTACCTCATTATCACAAGGATAGATGTTAGGCCAAACACAGGTGGCCAGTGAATGTCTTTGAAGATAGCCCAAGATGATTTGACCTGCAGTTTTCCAGCTCTTCACAGTCATGGAGGTTCTAATCAGCTAGCCTTGTAGAATCTTTAACATACATGCAGCTTTCACACCCACCTACCCACCCCCTGAGAACTTTAGTTTACACTTACTGATTCACTCTCCAGAGGCAGCATTGACAACGCTGGGGCCCAGTG
Source organism: Mastomys natalensis (assembly GCA_021653895.1). Classification (NCBI taxonomy): domain Eukaryota; kingdom Metazoa; phylum Chordata; class Mammalia; order Rodentia; family Muridae; genus Mastomys; species Mastomys natalensis. The sequence continues at coordinate 300,190 of JAJTUV010000307.1, forward strand.
ATCCAGTTATCTTCCCTTCTGTCCATGTCCCAAGTTCATCAGCTCATGGCCACACACTACACAGGAACCTCAAAGCACAGCAGCTGTATTTGCATGATTGCATTACTGACCCCAGTCTTTAATGAGCCATAGTTATAAAGGGACCTGTTAGAAGTTTCAAAGCCTTGTAAAGTTGTTTTCTGGTTTGGAGGTGTCTTTGCCTTTACTTTCCAAGAGCAGGGAAGGCTGTGCTCTCAGTCCCAGCTGACTGCCCAGAAGCATTTGTTCCACAAGCTCTGCAGCATAGTCCAGCATTTCTGCTGAGTGCCCCCACGCTCCTGCCACCCCTTAATTCCGTCTTAATTCAGCCCTGGTGGGTCTTGGCTAGGCAGTACTTGTTTCCATGTTGCTTCTATAGCAACCTCAGTGTTGGAAAGTCATGATATTCCATGTAGGATTCATTTCTTTTATGTCAGTATTTCTTAGGTGTGGGGGCTTTACTGTATCTTTATCAGGGAGCTTTTGGGTCTGCTTTCTGTTTATAATTCCATAGTCTGGTGGATTTGAAGAGGCTGCTTAGCCTTCACTGTATATCAAACTGTATGTTACTTAAGTAAATAACTTTATTCTGTCTTTAGCCTAAGAATGATGAGGCTACACCGGCTGCTGATTCTTCACCTAATCTTAATCGAGAAGAAGTGATCAAACTCCTAAGTATATTTGAATCTCGTCTGTCATTCCTTCTCCTTCAGTCCATCAAACTGATGTCGTCATCTAAAAGGAAAATGAGGTAATACTCTATTAATTATTGAACCTTTTTTTGCTAACTCCTCACCTATGAAAAGAACATGAGTTCCTTCTATTGTGTAAAGAACAGGTTGTATTATTTATGTTGTGTGTAGAAAATGCAAAAATGTTAAGTACTATTCCTTGTTAGGTAAGAATCATGTCCATGTGCCTACTGCATGGGGTAAATACGATCTGGAGAGACAAGTGGCCTGGAATGAAGACCCTGAGTTGTTTGTCGTAACACTTAAAAATATGTTTTTGATGTGACTTCGGGGCTATGATGTGGGTACTGAGGGCCTGTTGCATCTTTAAAGATAAATAATAAAATGCGAGAGTAGCTGCAGCTGGGATACTAGGGAGGGAGAATGATGATCAGGTGCACAGCCAGAGTGCCCAGGTTCCTCTGCTGATGTGTGCAGTGTGCTGTTGAGCAGAGCTGTTCTTTGGCACCATTAACTTGAAATTGAGTACCAAGTACTATATCAGGAGCATGATATAAAAATCTATCCCATACTACAAATCATGGAAAACAGATAAAAGTAAAAGAAAATGCACCCACATACATCATTGCTACTAGTTAAATCTATCTTATCATTTTATCTTGGGGTACAGGTAAAGTAATTTTTGTTTTATGTTTTAATTTATACATAGTATGACTCAGTGTTATGAGCTTTGACAGCATTTATTTAGCATTCCAAAAGTTTCTGTCCATCACTCCACAAATTGCTCCTTGCTGACGTTAAGCAATCTGACCTTGTACAGTTTCAGAGTTTTCTATTAGTGCCTCTCTCATTAACAGTGGTCGTTTGAAGCCATGAGGTAGCCCCTCACTATCATCTCTGCCCAGCTAACTGTTCTTTATTTCTTGCCTGTATGGGTATTTGCTCAGAAGTGTTGGAAACTGGACATCTGTTAGGACAGCAGAGGCTGATTTGGTTTGTCTGAGAGGTTTTACCTGCCAGGTATTCTATTGAGTTCATTTTTCTAACTTAAACAAAGCTGCAGTTGAGAATTTCTTTTTAAACTGCAACCTTCTGTATAGCATAGGACCCAAGTTCTAACAATGGTCGATGCCCACAGCTAAAGTTCTACGTCTTATGTTTTATTTTAGTCAGTTCTAGTTCAAAATATGTAAAATTCCAGAGTAAATAACGTATAAGTGTTATAGACCACACTGCATAGCCTGATGAAGTGCATGCTGTCTCAGGATGTAAATCATTCCCTTGTGCAGCATGTTCACATGTATGTAGCAAGGTGTGTTGGTATGTTCACTACAGTTAGTGCATGTATGCATCTTTTCGATGGAACAGAAAACAGAGTAAATAACACACAGTGGAGAAGAGACTCTTTAACTTTTTTCCCCCTATTATTGGATATTTTCATATCAAAATGTTATCCCCTTTCCAAGTCTCTCCTCTGGAACTCATATTACATCCCCCATGCCCCTGCCTCTATGAGGGTGTTCTCCCCACCCACTCCCACCTTCCCGCCCTGGCATTACCCTACACTGGGGCATTGAACCCCCTCAGGCCCAAGGGCCACTCCTCCCACTTATGTCCAACAAGACCATCCTCTGCCACATAATGCAGCCAGAGCCCTGGGTCCTTCCACATGTACTCTTTGGTTGGTAGTCCAGTCCCTGGAAGCTCTGGGGGATCTGGCTGGTTGACACTTGCTTCTCCCTGTGGGGCTGCAAAGCCCCTCAGCTCCTTCAGTCCCTTCTCCAGCTCCTCCATCAGGGTCCCGGCACTCAGTCTAATGGTTGGCTGTGAGCATCCCCCTCTGTATTTGTCAAGCTCTGGCAGAGCCTCTCTGGAGACAGCCATATCAGGCTCTTGTTAGCAAACACTTGTGGGTATCCATAATAGCGTCTAGGTTTGGTGACTGTATATAGGGAAAGGATCCCCAGGTAGGGCAGTCTCGGGATGGCCTTTCCTTCAGTCTCTGCTCCATACTTGTCTCCATATTTCCTCCTGTGTGTATTCCCCCTTTTAAGAAGCACTGAAGCATCCACACTTCAGTCTTCCTTCTTCTTGAGCTTCATATGGCCCATGAATTGTATCTTGGGTATTTCAAACCTTTGGGCTAATAGCCACTTACCAGTGAATGCATACCATGTGTGTTCTTTCATGACTAAGTTACCTCACTCAGGATGATATTTTCAAGTTCCATCCATTTGCCTGCAAATTTCATGAAGTCAATTGTTTTTAATAGCTGAATAGTACTCCATTGTGTAAATGTACCACATTTTCTGTATCCATTCATCTGGGTTGTTTCCAGCTTCTGGCTATTATAAATACGGCTGCTATGAACATAGTGGAGCATGAGTCCTTATTACATGTTGGAGCATCTTCTGGGTATATGCCCAGGAAGTGGTATAGCTGGGTCCTCAGGTAATACTATGTCTAGTTTTCTGAGGAACTGCCAGTCTGATTTCCAAAGTGGTTGTACCAGCTTGCATTCCCATTAGCAATGGAAGGTTATTTCTCTTTCTCCACATCCTCTCCAGCATCTGCTGTCACCTAGCTTTTGAACTTAGCCATTCTGACTGGTAATGAGGTGAAATCTCAGGGTCGTTTTGATTGTATTTCCCTGATGACTAAGGATGCTGAACATTTCTTTAGGTGTTTCTCAGCCATTTGTTTTCTCAGTTGAGAATTCTCTGTTTAGCTCTGTTCCCATTTTTTAATAGGATTATTTGGTTCTCTGGAGTCTTAACTTCTTGAGTTCTTTATATATATTGGATATTAACCCTCTATTGGATATAGGATTGGTAAAGATTTTTTTCCCAATCTGTTGGTTGCTGTTTTGTCCTATAAACAGTGTCCTTTGTCTTACAGAAGCTTTGCAATTTTATGAGGTCCCATTTGTCAATTCTTGATCTTAGAGCATAAGCCATTGGTGTTCTGTTCAGGAAATTTTCCCCTGTGCCCATGTGTTCGAAGCTTTTCCCACTTTCTCTTTTATTAGATTCAGTGTATCTGGGTTTATGTGGAGGTCCTTGATACACTTGAACTTGAGCTTTGTACTGGGAGGTAAGAATGGATCAATTTGCATTCTTCTACATATTGACAGCCAGTTGAACCAGCACCATTTGTTAAAAATGCTGTCTTTTTTTCCACTGGATGGTTTTAGCTCCTTTGTTAAAGATTAAGTGAACATAGGTGTGTGGGTTCATTTCTGGGTCTTCAATTTTATTCCATTGATCTACCTGTCTGTCACTGTACCAACTGCCTAAAAACTTAACTGCAGGTAGGTTTTTAAGATTTACTGGTGTCCACAAGGTGGCAGTATATATAAGATCCTGTGAGCTAATTCAATGATTTTTTTTTTTTTTTTTTTTTTTTTTTTTACATATTAGTGGTTTGAGTGACTGTCTGACAGGTAATAATTTCAGTCTTTTGATATGTTATCACAATAGTTCTATGTATGGCTTATGTAATTTTTATTTCTGACTAGGTTATTTGTGTTGAAAAATGTTGTTTTGAAACAGGATTTCTTGGTGTAGCCCTGGCTGTTCTGGAACTCACCAGGAAGACCAGGCTGGCCTCAAACTCAGAGATACACCTGCCTCTGTCTCCTAAGTGCTGAGATTAAAGGTGTGTCCACCACACCTGGCTTGTTAAAAAAATTTTTAATCTAAAGTTTTCATGTAGGCCTAATTCCTATGAGCCAATTTGTGCTTTCAGGTTTATTAAACAAGAAACATGATACTCTGCAGGTTTGAAGTAGTCACTATGGTAACCAAGTCTGTGACTTCGTTGTGTTTCATTCATGTTCAGGTGAAAACAGCTCACAAGTTTATTGTTGAAAAAAAGCAGACCTAGTTGTGTTCTTTAAGAGAAAAGGAAATCAGAATGTAACCTTAACAGAAAGGAACATTAGTAGTTTATTTTATTTTGACTGCTGTTTCTCCCCCTTAGCCTGAGGCAAAATAAGTGGGCTTAATAATTGAAAAGCTTAACTCACTTAGGTTCCCAGAAATTAAAATGAGATCTAAGAAAATTAAGATTAATTTTCTTGTTGAAAATTTTTATTTTCAGGCTGTTGAGTGTGCTTCATGGTATGATAACTGTGTAGGTGCTATTGGACAAAATACACATTTTGTTTCTTAAATTGCAGGGGACTTATCCACTTTGGATTAAGAGTTGAGCTGTTCTTATCATGCCCTTACCATTCACTGCTCTAGCAGAGTGGGATCTCTTGACATTTCAGAGGGTTTAGGATTTGAGATGAAAAGGTACAAAACATCTGAGAATCATGGAGCCCTGTCCTGTGATACAGAAAAGTTAGTAACATCATAGATGGTCCTTAACCGGATATGAACATTAAGTATTTAGTTGAGTAAAATGGTAGATAAGGTAAACTGGCTAATTATCTCAAGAAGAAAATGATCTGTTTGACATGTGGAGACTATAGTAATCGTTCAGTGGGTGACAATAGGTTAAGAAAGGCATGATCTACACAAGTTGTAAGTAGTTCAGTCAAGCCAGGCAGTGGTGGCGCATGCCTTTAATCCCAGCACTTGGGAGGCAGAGGGAGGCGGATTTCTGAGTTCAGGCCAGCCTGGTCTACAGAGTGAGTTCCAGGACAGCCAGGGCTACCAGAAACCCTGTCTCGGAAAAAAAAAAAAAAAAAAAAAGTTGAGTCAAGAGTCTGTGCAGAGCTCAGCCAGTTGAGAAGTTGAGATAGACACTGCTAAGTAGAAGAAGCACGTAGCTTCTCTGTGCTTGATCAGTCCAACTCCCACTTGACTTTCTTGGTGACATATTCTCTTGACCATGTTTTTGTGGCTGCTCACTGTGCCTTCTCCCAGTGCCCCTGCTGCTAAGGCAGGGGTCTTTCTTTGATTCACTCAACAGCCATAGATAAGTTGGATGCTCTAGGAAGTGCCTGTTGTTTCCAGCCCTGCCCTCTATAGTCTACTTCACCTGTCTGTTTTTAACCGTAGCAGTAATGCTGCTGAAGAAGACGTCGTCCTCCAAACCAACAAGCAGATTTACTCCCAGCTTTTGAGAGCCACTGCCAACAGAAACTCAACTCTGCTGGAGAGAATTGAAGTCGTCATCTGTTTGCTGGAGCAGCTAGCATCTGGTAGCAGCGGATCACGTGGCAGTGCTGCCCCCTGATCTGAAGTTGTACCTGAGGACTGTCGTGTCAGTGCCTTCCCATCCACTCGGTGCTGAGACATATTAAATATGAGGAATGCCATTAATCAGGTCCACAGTGGGTACTCGCTTCCCATGGCAGGCAGAGGGTGTGGGGCGCTTTGACTTCTTTCTATGAAGGTAGAAACTATAATGGAACCAAAAGTTTTCTGAATGTATTTCCTTGAGAAGTACATGGTTCCTTAGTGATAACAGACCTCCTGTGATGTGATTAGACTTGCAGATATTCTTGAAGTATGTTAAAGTTAAAGCACTTGGGTGTAAGATGAGATTATTTTGGACAAGATGTTACTCTGGCCAAGAGAACTCTTATTCAAGTGATTTGATTTCATGGGTTCAAATGGCGTGTAGAAACAGTACACATCAATGCTTCCTTCTAAGTGACACAAAAGCGTACCCTTTCCAAACTGGTGCGGGAGGTTTGAAGACTGAAAATTGTGCAAGTCTCCTTACAGTGCATGTTCTGAAAGGACTCACTTTTCTTTGACTGTGTGTGACATTGGTAAAGAATAGGTACTATCACTTTCGCATTTTAAACTTGAAACTGTGAATAAGGTAAGAGAACTATTTTGAATAAATAAGCTATTTATTTAAAATACCTTGGTAGTTCCCACTTGCATTCTTCACACTGCTGTGATTTGATCTGCTTGCTTATGATTTCAGAACTTTACGAAGTACATAGCTCTTAGGGTTCAAGGCAAAGGTCTCTCGAACATTCATGCTCCTGGAACATTGTGCTGTGCCCTGCTGCTCTAGGAATCGTGCCAAAGCCTATGGCATGTGAGACTGTAAGGCTGTAACTAACAGTTTCAAGGAAGTGCAGCATTTACGTCAGGCAGACTTTTTGCTTGGGTGATACTCTGGTGTCTGGCCACTGTTGCATCCCCTCTCACACAAGCCCACTTGCAGCCATTTCTGTCACTGGAGCAAGCAGCTCTCCCTTGCAGCAAGGCAGATTGTCTCACTGTTTGTCTAGTTCCTTGTTTTGTTTGCATTGTCATTGGAAAAAATTTGCATCTGTTTACAAGAATTAATCATTGCAACCCTTAAAGCTTTGGTGAAACTGTAAAGCTTTGAGCCAACTCATCAGTCCCATTTGAGGACTACTGTGTCCTTTGCTCTGCAGCGAGTGCACATACAGTAACAGCCCTTCCTCCACTGGAGAAGAGAACCCTCTGCCTGCTTTCACTGAGCATAGCACCCCTGGAGCAGATGAACACAATAGGATTTATCCTGTTTCCCTAGAAACAAGGTGGGGTAAGACTACTCCTGTCCCTTTCCTTCTGATAGGAGGAAAATGGATTTTAAGCAAGGAAGTAGAAATTCTGGCATTTTCCCTTGTTAGCAATAACATGAAAATTTCTGCAGGAGAAATAAAAGATACTTCTCAAATTGTGTTGTAATTACTTGTGTTGGTTTTAATTAAAGCTTCCTAAAGTATATGTGTTTTAGCTGTTCTTTAGAAGACTCTGGGGCCTGGTCACTCGGGTTTCTGAAACTTTGCCAGTTAGTTTTATTGTTCAGATATCATAATCATATATGACATTGGCTTTTGTGTGCTAAGAATTTAAGCCAGCCAGTGTGGTGGCTGCAGCTGCACATGCCTTTAATCCCAGCAACTGGAAGGCAGAGCCAGGCAGATCTCTTGAGTTCCAAGACAGCCTGCTCTAGAGAGAGAGTTCCAGGACAGTCAGGGCAACACAGAAACCCTGTCTCAGAAAAAAATACAACCTAAGGCATTCATAAGCCATATTGTATAGAAATTAAAGGGTTAGTGCCTGTCCTAGAGAGGAAAATTGCAGTTACCCAGCTAGCTTCCAGAGCCCTGTTGTGGCCTGGCCTGTAGGACAGAAACAGGGAAGTGTTCACTGCTCTGCAAGGACAGAACACAAATTACAGTGAACCAGAAAGGCCATGATCTGCAGAGCCAGTTAGTGGGAGGCCCTCTGCAGCGTTCGGCAGCAGGAGGCAATCATTACAGGCTGCAGACATAATGTGGATGCTGGGAATACCCGTGTCACCAAACAGATACTTCGGGGACCTTTGGTTCATGGCAAATGTTGCTGTAGCTCTCGATACCCCACCTAAGCTCCATGAACAGGCTGTGCTACCAGCCCCACCCAGCTTCCTTTGAATCCATGGATAAAAGACACATAGTTGTTCCTTTTCAACTGCCTTTTGACAAAACTACTGGGCCTGCTATCCATCTGGAAAAGCATTCTTATCTATGCACATCTTGCCTGTTGCTCAGTTGTATCTTTGACCTCCCCCTGTAGGAGTGGCCACAGGCTACCTCTCCGCCCAAGACCTCATACGTCTGGTCAACTTTTCTCCATGAGAAACCTGGCAAACTCCTCCCTTGTGTCCATCTCTTTTTCTCTAAGGACCCAGAGTCCCACCTATTCCTTCGCCCAGAAATTGGCCCATGGCTTCTTTACTGACAGATCAAGAACCCAGTTGGGAACGGGACAGCATCAGAACCACCCCTACAGTCAAATGGTTAACATGTCATTATGACATATGTTTTGCAGTTAATTTCAATTCTGTGCCCTATCCCAGGCCAGAACTCAGTTTCTAAGTGCTGTAAAAGCCATTTCTGTTCACAATGGTGGGACCCCTGGTGGCACTATTGGGACTGAATGGAGTCCATGTGGTGTCAAAAGAAAAGATGGGGATTCCATAGGGTAAATTTTTTGATGTTTCTAAAGGTTTTGCCTAGCAACTGATCCTTAAATCTATTTTAAAGGTCAAGTAATCCTTTCTTGTTTGGTTTAGTTAGGAAGCCATATTTGCTTTAGCTACTAAGAGTCTGGTTTGGTTTCTTCGCAAAGAAGGCTGACGCTTTCTCTTAAAGCTGTTCCTGAGTCCTAGTCTTGATTTTCATCTTCTCTTTACATGTTCAGTGTAGAGGGGTGAACATCACAAACATCAAACCACTTCTCTGAAATAGATTTTTTGGAAATAAGCCATTCAGAGGAAGCCGAGAGTTCTGCTGTTTGTCCTTGTCACTAACTACTTTCCAGTACGAGTTGCCTTTGAAAAAGAAAATGGAGTTGTGTGCATAGGAGTAGTAGGCGGAATCAAGGTTTCTGTATGGATGGTTTTGAGGCATTATTGCTGGAAACACTTGGCTCATCTTCTTTGGATAAGAATTAAGTACTTGGTTTCGGTTGACATCAAATGCAAATACCTGCAAATAAATTTAGCAAGAGAGACAGGTTGCTGACGATTGCTGACTGTTAACAATCTGACTTTGCACTGAATTCTGTAGATGTCAAGTTCTAAATGTTTCCATCTGATGATCTGCCATTGTGTCGTAGATCTGAAGTAATCTTTTACCTAAAGGTTGGATGCAGTCATACTTACTAGAGACTCCTTGAAGAAGTAAATTAACTGCTGCCTCCGATCATAAAAGGCAGTGTCCAGGGAGCTGGGGATGCCAGGGAAGCCTTCTGAAATCAGTTTAGGGTAGCTCCTTCCTTGTTCATCTTGTGTGTGTGCCTGGTCATTCTCACTGTCGTATCTCCAGTATTGGTTTCCTGAGAGCCAACCCAAAACTGTCAATGTTGTTTATTAATCCCAGACTATAAGAAATATGGCATGGGCCAGCAATGCAGCCCAGCACTCCTAAACTCCACCCAAGTGAGACTTTACCCATCATCCTATGAGAGCCTGGCATGCCCCTTTGCTTAGTGTCACTCCAAAGGGCAGCTGCCAGTAGGTCCTAAGTCAGCCCTGCATGGTCCTCTCCCGTGATTCCAAAAAACAGGACTTTTTCACTCAGCTCTCTGTTCATCCTCCTATGACTTCTCAGTTTGACCCCGGTAATGTTTGCCCGGCCCATCACTGTGTGTTGGAGTGCTAGTCGCCTCTCACAGTGAAAGCCTGTGAACACCATGGAGTATCTTGAGTCTTAGTCTACAGACCATTCCTTTCCATGGTAGAGACCTAACAAAGTTTATTCATTTGGTGACTACCAAGCCTTCCTAAGATCAGAGGATACAGCCCACCCTGAGTGTGCAGTCTGCCTAATCAAATGGAAAAGCAGCGGTTACCAGTACATTACCATGGATTCCTTGGTAAGTGCTGGAAATATCCTAAGTACAAGTTCAGTAAAAGAAATGGAGCCACATCTCCGTTACCTTTAAAAAAATACCGCTCGTCCTTTCCCCGTGACCAGACGTGGACGAAGGCATCCATGCTTTGCATGGGAATTCCACGCCAGCCAGTGAGGATTTGGAGGGGTCCCCATAGCGTGTCCTGTTGTTGCGGTTTTCGTAGAGCCAGTACCAGCTGTTGCGGAAGAAGTAGGTGTTGAACCTCACCCTCACCTCACCATATTGGTTCCTCTCCTTGCGAATCCAGTCAAACACTGTATCAAACGATCCCTCACATGAACCTGAGACAGAGAAAAAAAAAACGAAGCCACTTGTCACTGTAAGCATCAGCATTCATGATTGTCCAGAATGGAGATACTACGTGGCTAGCACTTCCTGTTGGAATGCCTTAAAGCTATCTGGTTTCGGGAGAGGAAAAATGTTTGGTTCTGGGCACACACAAACTGCCATATTTCTGCTGGAAAATGACAATGTGGCTGAAACAGGCTTTGGAAGTCAGGAGTGGGAGCAGAACTGAGGTGGGACATGAGGGTCTAGGAATGGAAGCACTCTCTTCCCCTGCCTGGTATCTGTGCTATAACCAACTCTATTCTTTCTTTATTAAAGACTGGACTTTTAATTGTGTGTGTGTGTGTCCACAGGGGCCAGAGGTGTTGGATCTCCTGGATCTGGAATTACAGGTGATTATGAGCCACTAGATGTGGGTGCTGGAAATTCAACCTCTGGAAGGTGCTCTTAACTGCCAAGCCATCTCTCTGTCCTATTTGTATTAAATAGCCAGCGGTGCCTGGCATAACAACTGAATGTTTGCAGTAAGGCTGATGTCTGGAAGCACAGCTTCTTATAGTAGCTTTGATGCTACAACATGGCCCTGGGTATCTAAAAGCCATGATGTCCTCTGTCCTCACCAGTGTGGAAGGAAGGGAAGAGAAGACACAAAAAGGATTGTTGCTCTTCGCCTGTGGCCCTGTGTGGTCTAGTGTGATCATTTTAAAAGCCTGCAGACAAGAGTTTGAAGGCAGGTCTTTAGCCATGCAACCTGTTTGGGGATCAGCCTCCTAATGAGCATAGAGCAGATCCTGCTGGCTTTAACCTGACAGTACCGTACCCTCCGGGCAGGGTCTGCCCTCCACCCATCTTACCATATAGTCTTTGAATTGCTTTTCTGTCTGACCAGTCCAACTCAAAGGCAGGCTCCTGTGGAATGTAGTTTGGTTGCATTATGGATCCCACCCTGTAGGTGTGAGGCAATCCAAGGACGTGGCCAATTTCATGAACAGCTACCTAGAAGGAGAACACAAACCACAGGTGTAGGACCAAACCTGAGTCTTAGATGTTGCTGGGACACTGAATTAAAGAGGCCTGTCCTATCCCCAGTGCAGAGTTGTGCTTGTTTGGGAGAGAAACGGTGACTACTGGGGAACCACCACCAGAGAGTTGCTGAACATTCTATTTCTAGAAGGATATACACACAACAAGGAAAAGCTGTGTGAACTTGGGCTAGCGTGCTTTGCTTCCCAACAGAGCAGCTGGAGCCTCTTACTTTGAGAAGGCTGATGCCTGTGTCACTGGAGAGAGGAGTGAAGTGCTCATCGTCATCAAAGTGGATCTCGCCCAGGCGCCAGGCATGTGCAAACTCTTGTCCACTCCCGTCAAACACCCGTGGACAGCCCAGGTGCCGGCCTGTTGTGGGGAGAGGGATGGATAGCAGTGAATGAAGGTGCCCATCTTGACTCCCTCTCTTAACAGCACAGACTTTGACAGCATCGAGCTTCCTGGATCTGGTACAGCTATCAGCCCCATAGAAGCTCCTCTGTGGACACAGACTGAGCTGCCTGGTGTCTGCCACTGTGAGGCTATAAAGACTAGAAACAAGCAGGGCCTGTTGGTGAATGTCTTCAACTCAGGAAGCAGAGGCCAGCAGATCTCAGTTCTGGGCCAACCTGGTCTACAGAGAGAGTTCCCGGACACCCAGAGCTACATAGGAAAACTGTCATCTTGAAAAAAAACTACAAAAAAATCAAAACAAAACCAAAAAGACTAGGAACATCTAGATGCTAACTGGTGCGCACTCTCTCTCTCTCTCTCTCTCTCTCTCTCTCTCTCTCTCTCTCTCTCTCTCTCTGTGTGTGTGTGTGTGTGTGTGTGTGTGTGTGTGTGTGTGTGTTTTGCCAGTACTGATGAAGGAAATAGCATTGGAGCTGGGACCCCTTGTTACTTGTATAGCAAACCATGTCTTACATACCCTAGAACTAGGAAATTAACCCGGTAAGAGCAGCAAGGAGGATGGGAACACCGCTAGTCACAGATGAGCTGTGGAAGACAGGTTATTTGTCCAGTCTGCCAACAAGGAGGTTGTGGTGGCTTTATGTATAAGTCTTCTCACAGGTCAGTACACTGTACCTGCTGTGTCTCTGTGTGACCAGGAGGGTGGGTGTTGTGCTCCAGGCATGTGAACCCCAACAGCTAAAACCGTAAAATCCATGGAGAATAGAACCCCCTTACCCTCTTAGGTGTTCTCTCTAAAGAAGCCCAGCAGGTAGGAGTTGGAACCACACTACTCTGGGCAACAAGGCAATCAAGCTGTGACTGGCCCAGGTTGCCCTAAGCATGATACTGGGCATAGGACCTTGGTGGAAGAATCAGAGGGTAGAATCCGCAGAGTAGGCAGAAAGGGATCCCCAGGCTGCACCCCTCTTACCTCTCCCAAAACCCAGCTTTATATCCACCATGGTGCCAGGGGCAGTGAGGTCCTCCCGGAAGTTCAGTGGTGTCACCTCACTCCACATCCTGAAGGCCAGTCTAACAATGTATCTCTGCTCATCCCCAGAGAGTTGGCTGCTGTAGGCATCTCCCACTAGCCTCCAGGTCAGTGTCTTCTTGGAGAAGACCCTGCTGGCCCCAGTGTCTGAGGCGTCCTCCTGTTGCCCACCTGGCTTGGGCAGCAACATTTGAAGAAAGCGCTTTTGTCGGGCCCTCAGCTGGAGACCTAGAGGAGTTTGCAGGGCTGGTGGGGTTGGCAGGGCAGCCCGAGGGGCAGCCGTGTGTCAGGGACGCCACAGCGAGGCTTGTTCATAACTGCCAGTGTAGGCGAGTCTAATTCTCCGCTGGTTGGCAGTCTGTTCGCCTTCTGGAATCTACGTACAGCTTGAGCCAAGGTGAAGCCCACGGGGACTCGTGCTGACTCTTTTGGGCTAGGCACATCTGACCAACCATATTTCAATAGGAAATTCTGTGGGAAAGAGAAGCCCTAAATTCATAAGGTTGCCTCCTGCTGGGACTTTTCCTGTGCTGTGGTGGCTGGGGAGAGGCAGGAGATACACAGAATGAAGCTAGGCATAAAAGAACTTTATCCAGGGTCTACCAGAGCAAAGTCACAGGTGCCACATGGCCTGTGGAGGGGCAGAATTGAAACTAGGCAGGCGGTTGGACTGGGAGGGAAGGAGCCATCCAGAGGTCAAGGCTGGAGGTGGATACACACTGTGTGGGCTGGTGGGTTTCTAGCATGCAGGGGCAGGAAAGGCAGGGGCTGTAGGGGTGTCCTTGGCATCCAAGGCAAGTTTGACCTATCATCGTTTCTCACTGCCCTCCACACTAGGGGCACCCTGGAGCCAGAAGTTTAGGGGATCATCTGTCTGATGGAGGTGAGTACCAGACTTCAGAGCCATGACTGGAGAAAGGGAGCCCTAGTCTGGTTGTGGCACTAGATGGCACTCAATAGCACTTTGTGGGGATCCTTGCTGGGACTGTCTTTTTTCTGTATACCCAGGCTGGCAGGAAGCCAACCGAGGGATGCCACCAGCACAGTGCCTTAGACTCTGACAGCACCACATGCTCACCTTCAAATGTCTGCTGACATTTAAAACTACTCTCTGCAGGCTTGATCCTGCCTAGACACCGACGCTTCTAGGGTTAACATCAGACGGAACTAGGTGCAACTCAGTGGTAGAGGTGGTTGCCTAGCATGTGAAAGGCTCCAGGTTTCATCCCCAGCTCCACAAAGATGGTGCCAGGTTAAGCAGGCTCTGTGCTTCTGCACCATTATCCTTCCATGGTATGGTCTGGCCTCTACATGTATGTGTGAACATGTGTAATGTATACTGCGTGTGTATGCAAATACTGGTGCTCTGTGCATCTCCTCTTACCTGAGCAGCATGAAGGTCAGCAATGGGCTTGGCCCGACTCAGGGGAGATGGCTCCAGGTCCGAACGGTCCCGGCTGTGGAAGAGCCTCTCAGGCTGGGTGGGCTGGGGTGCAACTAGCCAGCAGAGCAGCAGTGTCAGACGCAAGACAGAGGCAGCAAGCATGGCTTCACTGGGACTCTGGTCCTTTTACCTTGCTGCGTCCCTGTCTCTCCTAAGGAGCAGGACATGTTGGGGCCCTTTTATAAGCAAGCAAGCATTTTGTCACCCAGCTCTGAAGTGTGCCTGCTAGGAGGCTGCTTCTGAGGCCTAGGTGAGCTGCCTTTGAAGACCCCAGGGCCACTTTTCTCATGGGTGTGACAATTCCTCCTCCTTTAGTCCTGGGTCACAGTACTTCTGAGTGGTGAACCTGTGGATCGCTCTCCTCTGTTGACTTTAGGGGTTGAGTTTGCTTCTAAATGAACTGAGGAAAGGGCTGGTGAGTCCACCTGTGCTGCTACAAGGCAGAGCCTACCCCTGGCATCGTGCCTTTTAGGACCGGCCTGTGGCTTTATAACCTTCAGTTAGGTTTAAAGTCTCCTTTTTCTGGGTGGTCTGGGGCTTAGGCATGTTAATTTGTTTCTTGGACTTTAGTTTCTTTCTTTCTTTTTTTTTTTTTTTCCTTTTTACTGGTGTTTTTTCTTTATTAAAAAAAAAAAAATGTCTAGGGTAGGCAAGATAGCTCAGGAGGTAATGGCACTTACTGCCAAACTGGATGACCTAGATTCAATCCCCTGACCCCACATGTTTGGAGACAACAAATTACTCAAGTTGCTCTCTTATCTCCATGGGTGTGTCCACCTGTGCGCTGCAAGGCAGAGCCTACCCCCTGATAACATGGCTTTTAGGACCTGGCCTGTGGCTTTATAACCTTCATAACCTTCACTGTCCAAATAAATAGTAAATAATGTAATTTAAAAATTAGAATGTCTATTCAACTATAGCAAAGTGATTTTAGAACCTTGCAAGAAGAGTTTTTCGAAGGGTGTCAGTACCATGCTGATTTTCTGCGACACATATGTGTATGTCTGAAAGTGTATGTACATTGTACATGTGCACAATTCCTAGAAGGCCATGGTGTCTGAGTGTTCTGAATACAATCAGTGGGCAGTGAGTCTATGTGAGGGTAAATTAGAACCCCTGAGGCCTACACATACTACACACTGAAGAATAAAAGGAGGCAGCCCTCAGTCCTGGAGTCTAGAGCTGAGCCTGAAATCTCACGGTCCCCATCTGTACCCAAGCACTGCCTTGCTCAGCTCGAGGCCCGCTGTGATCAGTGCCATTTGGCACCAGGATGGAAGACCATACATGAGCATTTGTAGTATGGAGACCACATTCAGTATGCCGCCCAACCAACCGTGAGGACCCTCCTGCTCTACTGCTGTCAGTGAGCTTGTCTCCCTTCAGCTCCTGGAGCAGTGGGACCCTTTTCATCATCTCCTCCACTTTCTTTTCAAACTGCCCGGCTGGTTCCTCTCCTCCTCCCTATCCTGCACCGCTATGGTGAGTCCAGCATCCAACCCTCGTGCACTCATTGTCAATGTTCCGTCTTTTAGAGCCCAAAATGGTCACTTCTGAAAATCCTGCCATGCTCTGGCCTGTTTCTTTGGAGAGGACAATCCTGTCCTTTCACTGTAGAGATCTGTTCCTCATTCTGTTTTAAGGTGACCAGCATCAGAGAAGGTTCACGGTGATTCCTGCATCTGTGATCACTGGTGACCTGGAGATCCATGGCAACAGCCTCTAGCTAATCAATCAAGAAAGATGAATTACAGCCTTGCTGGCAGCAGGGAGATCCAGCTTCTGTGGACTGATTTGATTGCCAAAGAGCCGTCAAAGCCTATTTATTGATTGTAACACAAAAGTTGTTTTTTTAGGTAAAACAATTTCCTCATCCCAAAGCCCCTAATCTAATCTATACGTTTCCTGAAGGAAAACCTCACTCTCCTGAGACGTTAGTCTGTGCACTGTTTGCAGCGCTCAATAATGCAAGACATGTCAGGTGTGCGGGGACCATTTGTGACCAATGTTGTGCAAAGGCTTTAAGCTCCTTCAGAAAAACATCTCTATAGATAACAAACAAAACAATCATGTTTTCCTACAATGATTTCTTCAAGATCAGAGTATTCTAGAAAACAACTATTCATTCTGCTGTCTCCCTTAGATAGAGTGAAAACCAACAATTTCATTGTACTGTTTACCCTAGATCCATTGATTCTATTAGGTTTCCTGCTACATCCAGCCTTGAAAACAATGGAAGGAAAGAAACGGAGTAGAGGGCTGGAGTGATGGCTCAGAAGTTAAGAGCACTGGCTGCTCTTAATGTCTAGAAGACCTAGGTTCAATTCTCAGCACCCACATGGCAGCTCACAGCTGTCCTTAACTCCAGTTCCAGGGGATCTGACACCCTCACACAGACATACATGTAGGCAAAATACCAATGCACATGAGATAAAAATCGTTTTCTCCAAGGTTTCTCTGTGTAGCCCTGGCTGTTCTTGAACTCACTCTGTAGCACAGACTGGCCTTAAACTGAGAGATCCACCTACCTCTGTTCCCAAGTGCTGGAATTAAAGGTATGTACTACACAGACTGGCAGATAAATCATTTAAAAATGGAATAGAAATCTGTTCACTGAATTTTCTGAGAGGAAACTTGGTCCTGTGGTACAGTATTCCACCAAACAAGGTTTTTCTATGGGAATTTAATTTACATAATTTAAAGGTTTTGTTTCTCACAGCTTTGCCTTGCCAAAAGTATAGGAATGAAATGAACTTTTCTAATGTTTGTGTCCACATGTGTGTACATTATGTGTTTGGTGTGCGTGTGAAGATCACAGGGCAACTCCGTGGGTATCCCTTCTGTCAGTTTTAAGTATTTCAAGAATCAAACTCAGGTTGCCAGGTTTGGACGTCAGGGTCTTTCCTCACTGAGCCATTTCGCTGGTCTAAAAGTTGACTCTGAAGGCCAGCTGGCACTGCTGCCACAGCAGCCTGTGCACAGGGCTCCTGTCGCACCGCACCGTAGCTCCACAGGTAGTCTGCTGTGGGACAAGCTCCCTGTTTCTTGTGTGGTGGAATGACATTGTAATCTGAGATAGTGTCTGCCAGAAGGGAGCACTCAGTCCAGCTGCTGGCCCCAAGGCTCCTGCACATCTGGCACAGTGTTTTCAGGACACCCGAGAAGCTGAACGTAAAGGTGCTGCCAACATCCTTAGCACTGACTATCACACTTGTTCTTCCCCAAGAACAGGCGCCCGCCACAGAAAAGGGTTCCTTGAGAATGTGGGGATTTGAAAGTTAACAGTGTAAATATGATTTTCTGGAGGGGGGGGTCAGGGAGTGAGGAGGGGTGAGCAGCGGCTTGTGCACAGACAAGCACTGGAGAAGCGGGGACGTTAAACACACGGCTTACCTCTTCAGTTGAATGGTGTGTGGCTGCTCTGGAATGAGGCGGGCTTACAACCTGCTGATCCTTTGCTGTCTGATGAGAAGCGCTCTGCCGTATCTCCCAGAATTTATGTTTTTACCTATCCCAGACCCCTTCCTCTAAATTGTAAGTGTTGCTTTTAGACCATAAAACCCATTCTTAGGAGTGATGTCACTTGTGCTTTACAACAGCCTAAGTGACTTCCATGTTACCCTAGGGCCAGGCCAATCTTGTGCTGTGCTTAAATATGGCTAAAGTAAAAGAATCTGGACCAGACTCTAGAAGTCCTGAATTAAGCTGAGCCTTCTTACCTCTCTCTGATTGTTTTTCCCCTGCCTGCGGTAAGGCATCGGACAGGGGAATCACCCTCACTTTCAGATCAGACAGTCTACGATAGGTTCCAAGATCTCATGCAAAACAACCATAGCACCTTTGCAGCCGTACCACTAACCATGTGTGAAGCTCTTCTGTAGCTCATATGAGCCTGACAGGCGTTCCAAATGGCACTCACATCCTTGTAAGCTCTTCCCCTCCCCACTAGTTGTATCACTTCATGGCCAGCAGCAGTGACAGGAGCATGTTTAGGAATAAAGGTCATATCTTATTTTTTTTTGGTTTTTCGAGACAGGGTTTCTCTGTGTAGCTCGGGCTGTCCTGGAACTCACTCTGTAGACCAGGCTGGCCTCGAACTCAGAAATCGGTCTGCCTCTGCCTCCCAAGTGCTGGATTAAAGGCATGCGCGCCGCCACCACCACACCACCACCCAGTTTTCACCTCTTCGTTTTCCTTTTTAAGATTTATTTATTATGTATACAGCATTCTGCTTGCATTATGCCTGAAGGCCAGAAGAGGGCACCAGATCCCATTACAGATGGTTATGAGCCACCATGCAGTTGATGGCAACTAAACTCAGGACCTCAGGAAGAGAAGCCTCTTAACCTCTGAGCCATCTCTCCCACCCAGCTTCCATCTCTTTTAAGGTTTATTTTCTTCTAAAAACTGTGTGTAAATGTCTCTGTGGAGGGAGAGTTGGATTCCCTGTAGCTTAGTAACAGGGGGTTGTGAGTTGCTTGATGTGGGTGCTGGGAACTGAACTTAGTCCTCTGAAAGAGCAGAGCATGCTCATAACCACTGAGGAACCTCTCTGGCTTATGGCCTTCAAAACAAAACAAACCAAAAAAACCTTTAGCATCACACCATGTGTTGGGGTCAGGACAACCTGTGGGAGTCGGTTCTCTCCTTCCACCATGTGGATTCCAGAGACTGAACTTAGTTATAAAGTTGGCATCAAGGCCTTTATTCCACTGAGGCTCTGACAACTTGCCGGCCCTAGGCCCGGTCTCCTGAAGATTCCGTGAACATCTGGGGACTAAGAACCTACCATATCAAACTTAGAGGGACACACTCCATGCCCAAATCAGGACACTAAACCGCGGCACCAGACCCTTCTTCCTCTCCTGTGGTGATGATGTGAGGTGGCTCAGGGGTTTCAGAGTTGCTCTGAGGATCAGATCACATGTGTCAAGTTTACTTCATCAGGCTGGGCATGGTGTGTGCCTAAGAGAAGATGCCTTCCATGAAGACAGCTGCACAAGAACACAGTCGTCTTCCCTACCACAGGCCACTGACTGCTAAAAGACAGACACAGGTTTTCTTAATGCAGCTCAATCTAGTCCAGGATTACCTGGTAGAAATATAGTCTGGGGACAGTTTTTCAGAGCCTTTCTGCAGGGCACTACATTTCTAACACACACACACACACACACACACACACACACACACACACACACACACATGCACAC
Source organism: Mastomys natalensis (assembly GCA_021653895.1). Lineage (NCBI taxonomy): Eukaryota > Metazoa > Chordata > Mammalia > Rodentia > Muridae > Mastomys > Mastomys natalensis. The sequence goes on from JAJTUV010000307.1 coordinate 319,659, forward strand.
ATATGCACACAGTCAGAAGCAGCCAGTTTAATAGATATGCTGCAGTTATGTTTCAGAATGAAATAAAAAAAATCTCTGTATTTAAGGCATAATTATCCACAGCCCACTGCTCCCCGCCCACACAAAAAAATCCAGAACTTTTAAGTCTTTTTTTTTTTTTGAAATTTTTAGATTTAGTGTATAGTGTCTTGGCTGACCTTAAATTCATGACTGCTGTCTCTATTACTGCAGTGCTGGGTTGATGAGTGTGCTACCATGCTTGGCTCAGTTTTATTTTATTTTGTATGATAATTAAATCTACTTCATACATTGCCATTTGTCATTCTTACCAGGTCAGCATCAGAGAGACTATGATGTTCTGTTGCCCAGAACACCACGTTGCACCAAGAGCCACACATAAAAGTGGGCTGGAGTGATGGCTCAGTGGTTGAGAGGACTTATTCTTTCAGAGGACCTGGGTTCAAGTCCCAGTACCCAGATGGTGACTCAGAGCTGTCTCTAACTCCAGTTCTAGGGGATCTGCCACCCTCACCTTGCTTCTCCAGACACCCGGCATGCACGTGGCACACAGATGTACATGCAGACAAGACACGGATACACATAAAACAAATCCAGTTTGTAAAAGAGCGGACAGCAAGCACACATCGCCATATGGTCCATTTCATTTCCTTCTTTCTAGGCACAGGAAGCTCTTTCTCCCCGGGTCTAATGGTCAGTGAACCTGGCCTAGGTTCTAAGCTGGACTCCATGGAGGACGGTGACATGCTCACGGGCATCTTCTCCAGGGCTCCTCTCTGATTCTGGGTTCCATCCTAGAGGCAGTCCCCCACACAGGGAAGGAGCTGGCTCGACACAGACCTCACTCAGCAGCAGTTGTTTGGCTTCAGCACTTTCCTGATGCCAGCAGCCAGGGCTTGTGCTGTGGGGCTTTCTGCAGTGCAGCTCACAGGCAGGCCCTTGGCAGCCATAGCACGAGTTGTACTAGGGCCAATGGCTACAAACTGTAAGGAAGGAAGACACAAGAGACACAGCCTCAGCGCCACAGCAATGGCTGTGTGCAGGTGTCACCTGGACACTTTCTGTTAGGAGATCATTCCTCATGATGTTTCACGTGAACAACAGTGCCACCTAACTCGAAGCTGGCTTCAGAATCTGCACAATACCTTCAGTCAGGATCTCAAAATCACCTCATGCTACAAGTGCACATATGGAGGGCTTGGGTATGTGTGAGGATGGAATCCAGGGTGGATACTATCTTCCTCAGGGACTATAGCTACAGACAGATCTGCTCCAGTGTCAGGGGTTCAGGGTGGGAGCAGGTGGGGAGCATGAGGAGCCAAGGGGGTCTGGATCCCCCAGGCACACAGAACAGTCATAAGCTGGATGGTTAGAGTTCAAATCCCAACAGCATAGGGCAGAGAGAAGCCGTTGGCATCCACTCTCTCTGCCTCTACCTTCTTATCTCTAACTAGGCTGTCCCCTGGGCTGCTGGAGGATTACATGAAGTGGTCAGGGTGAACCACTTAGTCAATGCTGGACACAGATATATGCTCACTAACAGATGTGTGACCTCTAGGTACACAGCCACCCCACAGGCTATGTGGTCACTGTGAGAAGGCAGGAGAGAAAGACAATGGCTTCCATTCATTTGGTGGCAAGTGCCATTAAGTTCTCCCTGCTTTAGCCTGGCTCCTTTGTGGCATTTATATGTAAGTCAGCCATAAGCAGCAAGCACAGGTCAGAAGTTACTCCTTAACCTTCTGTGACTCCCTGTATTTTAAATAATGCTGTATAAACATTGAGTCTCATAAGACTCCTACAGAGGAAGGAAGGCCACTGTCAAATCGTGGGCAGAGCTGACTAGGCGTGAAGCCACCCAATGCTTGGGTCTTAGGACTCTGTCCTCTGTGAGCCTCAAAAGTGCCCATGTGGGCTGGCACTAAGTCCAGTAATGAATTTATATTGGCTTTAATTTATATTGGCTTTCTGGCTCTGGAATAACCCACAGTCCCTTGTTAGCCCTGAACGTTTCTTTCCTGGCAGCTGCAGAACCCAAGGTCCCAGTGATATCTTTAACTACTGGTGCATGGTACACTCAACGGTGGTGGATGATAATCGGGGGTGCCAAGAACCCTGGGTTACAGAAATGAATGGAACGGATTTAGGATGAGCACCTTCACTGTGCCCCAGTTGCTGCATAGGTCTAGGCAGTACTGGCAGCAAAATCCTAAGCTGAAATTCCCAGTGTCTATTTTGCTCCAACTTGGGTTTGCTTAGGATGAGGACAGAGTACGGTCATGACAGTACAGGACCTCACTGTGGCATGGGCAGCACAGGAGAGTTCTGAGGCACGTTCCCATCAGCACACTGCACAGGCACGCCATGGTTATCTCGTGACTTATCCAGAGACACATGAGCAGAACTGGCCAAACCTTCCTCGGAGCCCATGTGCTCACTTGACCAGTGACTGTGCTGAGCACCCATGGGCCATTTCTCTTCAATCCTGACTGCAGGAATCAGGTGCCTCCCTCATTAACAGTCATAAAAGTTGGCTTCTAATATGGATAGGTAAGTCTGGCAAGGTGTTGAACCTTTCCGTGCTCAGCGTCCTCCCTGTAAGGAGGACAGTCACCCCCATCCTGCTGGATCCCCACAACCAGACTAGCATAAGCTAAGCCTGCAAGAAGCTTGATGACTGCCCCACCAACTGCTAAGACCATGGCTAGGTGTCACCATGGCCCACAGCCTGACATTCTCTTTTTTGGGTTCCAACCATGAATTCTTCCTTTTCAGCTGCCCTGCGCCTAATATTCCACCTTGAAACCGGGAAAGTCTGGATGTCCAGGTGGGTCACACTTGTGAGATGCAACTATGATAAGCCAAAGTGTTGGGGTCACCTGACTGAAGTGAGCTCTGTGGGGTGGAGATAGAACCTACTGTCCCTGGGTTCCAGGCTACATTTTGTACCTTCTCCTCAGTCCCAGTGGAGTCTGATCAAGGACAACTCTGTTTCAGGAGCTTCAAGTGTTGTGTTACTTGAAGATGCCTAAGAAATACAGTCCCTGAAAGTGTGAGTGTAAATTCTTTAAGTAAAACCAAAGAGACAGATGTTTCCAGACTAGAGAACCACGTCAACATGTTCAATAGGGGACAAAGGAGGGGAGGCACTAATACCCACACCAAACCCTGCCAGAAGGGCCTCACTTGAGTCCTCAACTAACCAAGGACAATGCCACATGGGAAGACCAGATAGTTAGCTATCCAGGACAAAAACCTTGGGGATAACATCCCCAGGTTAGACTAAGACTGGTCCTGCGAAGATTAGCAATGTATACAGAGCACTAGCAATGAAGTAGTGGGCCTTTGGACTCTACAGTCAGCTCACAGGCATCTGACTCAATGTGCAAATTCCAGGAGACAATAAGGAGCAAATGGCAAAGTCCACAGAATATCATACCTTAATCTGATCAAAGTTGCCACCAGATAACTCCTGAATATACTCGAGGCTGTATTTAAGGCCGGAGGGACTGAAAAATGTGATGCTGGCTGGGATACCCTACGGGAAAGGTAAAGATGAGATCTAGCCTTTGCTCCTAGACAGCATTCCTCATCAACACCAACCAGTGCAGCTCCAGCAGCCCCAGGGGCTCTGCAATGGTATGGTCCCTGGCTAAGTGCCATTCTCAGCCCACCAAGGCAGTTTGAAGGAACTGTTCATGAAGCAGGCTGAGGCTGGAGAGGCTGGCAGTTCCATTGGTTGCTCTGCTGGCCCTAGGTCTGTTTGGCCAGAAGACACAGCCTCCCTGGAGCCCAGGCTCAGCAGTGGAGATACCTCCAGCTCCTGGAGTTAGACAGCCCTGCTGGAATCAACAGTCTTCTTGTTGGCTTTTGTCAACTTCCACCTGCTAGAGGAAGAGCAGACAGCCTACATGGTTTCTCTGCACTTGGATTGTCCCAGCAGGACCCCCAGAACAGGCATGATATGCAGAAGCTGTTTTAGGAGAGCAAAAGGCTGTGACTTCTGAATAGAAATGGTGGAGTCATTAATTTAAGAAGTGCTCTCGCCGGGCGGTGGTGCGCACGCCTTTAATCCAGCACTTGGAGGCAGAGGCAGGCGGATTTCTGAGTTCGAGCCAGCCTGGTCTACAGAGTGAGTTCCAGGACAGCCAGGACTACACAGAGAAACCCTGTCTCGAAAAATACCAAAAAAAAAAAAAAAAAAAAAAAAAAAAAAGAAGTGCTCTCCACTCTCTTCTCAGGTCTCACAATCCCAATCCAGATTCCACAGTGGGCTCCTCCCAGTGTGGGTGTGGTCTCTGCCCCACACAATAGAGAACAAAGGCAATAACAAGGCCCCTGCGTATCTCAGCCCTTTGTATATGGCAGATGTTATACCAACAGATTGTATGAACTCTCTCTCCTTTAATCCTTATTCAACTTTCACTGGATGAGTCTATGCCTGTATTACAGATACAGGAGCTGCTTAGTCACATGGCTGGAAATGACAGAACCCCAAGGAGAATCAACACCTGCAATCTCATGCCCCCAGCTCCTGCTCCTCCCCTGGGGCCTGCCCTGCCAGGCCTTGCTTTCCCTGGAAACTCTACATACCTGACTTTCATAGTAGCTCTTCAGGCTCTCTTGGATTCCAGGGTGTGGAATTGTCTGATAGACATGCATGCTTTCCATGGGAATCCCTGGGGACAATCAAAACCATGAGAACAGGTTTCACTTTACAGGGAATGGGAACCAGGGCTCTGCACCCTCTGCAGTGTGTAGCTGATGGGGACGGTTACTATACCTCTGAGAACTAGCTCCTCAGAAATGGAAAGCTCAACTAGGAAGCAAAAGACCTTGCCCAGCCCTGTGTGTCCTGCAGAGCACCATGGAATCAATCTACAGTCAGGAAGGCTGAGTTAGCAAAGAAAGGTCCAGAAAGCACAGCCATCCTTGATACTCACACATGCTGTTGGTTCCCATGTCTGTGTGAGTTTGTCCACACAGCTCTGACCCTGGCTGCTCCATACATCCCACAGTCATGCTGGCAGCCAGGTTTAGGACAGCTCTCAAGAAAGGCTTAGCATTAGGAGGCCCAGCTGCATCCCAGCTCTGCCTGTACATGGTCATGTCTGCCTCCTGGGTCTCAAGACACTTATCCTGGGGTGTCATTAGCTAATTCTAGTCACCTTTATCCTTGAGCATCTTTGGAAGAGTATCTCCTTTGATAGTTCCACAGGGAAAGAGAAGCGGCAGTTCTGAAGATGGCTCTGTGAACATAGAAGCAGACATTGTAAGAGCTCTGTAAAAGCTCAAAGGATGACACTCTGCACAGAGGAACAGGGAGGGCGGCTCCCAGGAGGGTGAAGCTAGGGACCTCCGGCTCAGCTTTGCTTTAAGATCTCAGTTCTAACACCTGTCACCAGGAAAGGCAACTGCTGTGCTGTGCTGGCCTTGAAGGTTTCCATGAAGAACCAAGGGGGAATATCAGTGAAGAGCCTAGAAAACTAAGCCACAGAAACAAGGCACCGCTGTCCTATTTGCTGCGTGAACTGTCAGATGGAGGCTCCCTCGTTCACAGTCCCTATTTAGAATGGAGGCCTTGTACTTAACTAAGTAAGACTGGTATTGGTACTGGGCAGAGATGTCCTAGATCTAGAGGAGGGCTGGATGAGCCAGGCACATGCGCAGGAAACAGTAAGGGACTGGCTCCTTGGAGTGCCTCTGTAGCCACCTTCAACAAAGACGAGTTCCCTGCCTACTATTGAACCAGCCATGCCAGTAGCCCAAAGGGCACAAAAGACAGAAGGCTGCTCCAATGGCCCTGAATCTCACTGGGGCCCCCACCCACCTCCATGAGGCCATGTTCAACCCTGAGTGCTTTGCAACTGACAGAACAAAGAGCATGTTGTAACAAAACCATCTGACCAAACTGAGGGCTTTGTCAGATGCAAGAACCTTCCTCAACACAAAGCGTTTTACTAAAACCAACCATTTCTTCCATATCAGATCAAGAAATGTAATAGGTTGTTGGCTGTGCACAAACATCATGTATTTCCTATAGCAAATGATCCTTCTGAGCACACTACTGGCGACTGAGATCAGAAAGAATGAAACAGCTCTCCCCAGCTGGCGCTCGCTTTGGGAAGCTGTAGCTGAGTGACAGGCATCGCTGGAGGCTACTGTGTTTGAAGTACATGCAACAGCGACATGCTGGTGGATGTTTTATTCAAACTGCTCTGTAAATATTGGTACCAACATAACGAGCGAACAGACTGGGAGATGATTAACTATAGATCACAGGTGCCTGCTGAGTTCTCTTTCTAGTGAAGGCTGCAGGTACCACTCCTAGGCAAACATTTTCAAAGCCGTGTTCAAGCACCGTGCTCTCAACCCTAGCCTAGGAGTCTCTCCTGTGAGTGTTGTAGGTGGAAGGTGCAGGGAGCCAGGGGCTAAAGCTCTTCCTACAGGAAGTCAAACAGCTCAACTTTCTGGCAATCTTCACCCCAAGGCAGCCAAAGGGCTTCTGGATGATTCAAGGGTCTCCTCTTCACCCCTTCACACTGCCAGAGAAGACGGACAGTGCGGAAGTTCGAGGAGTACAACGCTGCTGAGGAGGACCTGAGGAAGTCCCCACAGGCAGTGCAGCAGCCCCGGATGCAGCTAAGAACTGAGTTGTGCACTTCGGCCCTGAGACTACCTGGAGCACGGGGAATGGGAACTCTGTACATCCAGGAGGCCATTTCAAACAAAGGTAGTACTGTCCTCCTTGGCTTCTTTGTCTCTTTAAACGTGACTATCTTTGATCCTAAGCCATTTACCTTGTAATTATTCTCTCCTTCAAAGAGAGGTCCAGTGAAAGGTGACCAGGGTAAATGGGTTAACAGCTTTAAGTGCCCACAACAATGTCTTTCTCATAGTAAATAATTGTTAAATAAAACAATGAGCAACAACCCAGAGTTGGCTTTGTTACAGCACACACTGGAAGTAAAAGCTACATTTGTAGCTTTTAAAATTGGGCCAGTCGGTCGGTGGTGGCCTTTAATCCCAGCACTTGGGAGGCAGAGGCAGGCAGATTTCTGAGTTCAAGGCCAGCTTGATCTACAGAGTGAGTTCCAGGACAGCCAAGGCTATACAGAGAAACCCTGTCTCAAAAACCCCCAAAAACATAACTCAAAAGTATTGCTTGTTTGAAGGCTCTATAGAATTCTTGTATAAGTATATCTGACACTTGGTATTTTGCTTGTTTGTTTCTTTTCATTTATTCTGTTGAATGCTTTTTAAATTTTTTTGATTTGCTGAAAATAAAAAAAAAAATAAATAAAAAAAATAAAAAAAATTAAAAAACCCCAAAAAAAAAAAAAAAAAAAAAATTGGGCCACAGGCCGGCCAGCGGTGGTGCACTGCTGCAGTCGCCGCGCTCTGGAGTTCGAGGTGGCCGACTGTCTGTATCTCCCGAGTTTGAATCCCACCTCTGCTTGCTCACAGAAAAAACAAAACCAAAACAAAACCAAAAACCCAAACAAACAAACAAACAACAAACAAAACTTTGCCAGGTGGTGGTGGCACATGCCTTTAATCCCAGCACTTGGGAGGCAGAGACAGGCAGATTTCTGAGTTTGAGGCCAGCCCGGTCTACAGAGTGAGTTCCAGGACAGCCAAGGCTATACAGAGAAACTCTGTCTCGAAAAACCAAAAAAAAAAAAAAAAAAATTGGGCCACAAAGTTTACTTTAAGAGAAACTCATTAGTGCCTTGGTAAGAAACCAAGGTGAAGGTCCTCGGAGCAGCAGGTAACTAGGACTTTATTTGTATATTCTAATTGCAAATGGAAGATTTATTAAACCTACAGATTTGCTGGTAATAAATTAGAAGTAACAATGGCTTTGCAAAGACTGCACCCCAGGGCTGGCGTCAGGACTCAGTAGGTAAGGGTATCTGTGTCCAAGCCTGATGATCTGAGTTTGAACCCTAGAACCCACATGTAGGAGAGAACCAATCCTGAGAGACAGGGCAAAGCATGTCACTATCCACCCTGCCAAGCCTGGGCAGGTCAGCTGGAGCACAGTGTAAGCACTTGAAAATGGCACTGGCCCTCTGCCTTGTGTTTCCAAAGCAAGGAAAACAGCCTGATGACACCAGGCCTTGTAATGAGCAATGGCTTTGGCACTTCTGTCTTCTTCCAAACAGATGCATCTAATCTGAGTATGCTTAAGATCTATCTGCCCTGGAGACAGGTGGAAGCAAACTGTCCCATTTATAGAACAGGCAATTATCCCTCATAAACATAGCGCCTGATTCTAAAGAGCAGCCCGATCTGCCTTTACATTAGGTCTACATTTTAAAGACAGCTTCGTGCTACAAGAGCTGTATGTCAGACCTTGATATGTCTCTAAATCTGGCTGGGCACCTGTACCTTATTATGCCCTTTATAATAGACCAATGCACATGGGCAGAGTGTTGCCCTGAGTTCTAGGAGCCATTCTACAGTTACTGACCCTCAGGAGGGGCTCTGGGAACAAGATCTGTAACCCAGTTGGACAGAGTTTATATCTAAAGTTGGGGCAGTCTTGTAGGATTGCACCCTTTCCTGTGAGTCTGCACTTACTGTGGGTTGTTCAGAGCTGAATTACAGTATGGGACACCCAGCTGGTGTCTGAGGGGTTGGGGAGCTGCCTGTGGTGTGAGGAAAACCCATTTAGTGCTAGTAGCAGTTGCCTCACCTTACCCAACGGCTCGCTGCTCTTTTCAGTGCTTAGTTCCCCTGTCTTCTCAAGCCTGGCTAAACTGGGAGCTCCTAGGAGGCAGGAACTCTCACAGACCTGAGACTGAACTGACTTGGTCTCCTATGAAGTAGCAGAGACTGTGGAAGTGGGAAAGAGAGGTTCTTCCATGCATCAGGTGCCCAACAGGTCTCCTTACGCCAATGAACATGGGGTTCAAGAGAATGTAGACTTGGTAAACCACTCTGTGGCTGGCGCTCCCTCTTTGAAGAAGAGTGATCAGAGGGGGCCCTCTCAGGTATCTGCAAGCTGGAGGTCCCCCCGCCAAAGCTCTGCTACACCAGGGTCAGGCCCCTAGAACTTTCACCTCAGTGGGATACCCTTAATCTGCCTAGTCAGCAGTCCGTGAAGGCGAGTGGACACAAAGCAGGGTTCAGTTCGGTTTGCTGAAGGTGCTGGGCAGGTTTGAGTCTGAATTCTAACCCTGTAACCTCACAGTGTACAGCCTTGGTCCCCAGAGACTCAACACAGCACACTAAGAAAGAACTTCCAGAGACAGCAGGAGTGCCTCACAGTCAGGCACAGGGGTACTGGCTGTTAGTGATGGCTCAACTTGTGCCCGGTATGCCTGAGGAATTTTGCTTAATCTGGATTACTGCGACTACCATCTTGGATGACACATTTGTCACTAACACGGCTCTACCTTCCTTGGCTGGCTGTGAAGACTGGCTCCTGAGCACACTGGGCACTTGTTAACACTAGTCTTCACTGTCAGTGCTGAACGTTTAATTACCAGAAAGGAAAATACCAACTTATTTATTTATTTATTTATTTATTTATTTATTTATTTATTTATTAGGTGCTAGGGAATGAACCCAGGCCCTCATGCACTGGCACTCAACTATACCCCCAGCTTCTGAAAGACAACTAATACGCTACTAATACAGCAGAGACTTGAAGTGCCAGGGTCGGGGGATACCCATACCCTGCTCAGAGGAGAAGGGGAGGGAGGATGGGAAGGACTGTGGGAAGGGGTGACAAGGAGGGGGGCAGTGGGCAGGATGTAAAATAAGTAAAAAAAAAAAAAATTAAAAATTTAATAGAAAGATGCTCTAGATTCATTTCTGTGGCTACGATAAGCTCTCTGACAAAAACCAACTTAGGGAGGAAGGGGTTTATTTCAGTTGACAGGTTGTAGTTCATCACTGACGGAAGTAAGAGCAGGAACTTGAAGTAAGAAACTCAGTGTAGAGGAATGCTCCTTGCTGACTTGCTCACAGACTCCGGCTTAGCTAGCTTTCTTAAGCAACCCAGGACCACCTGACCAAGGAATGGTGCTGCCCACAGCAGGCTGGAACCTCTGACATCAATTATCAATCAAGACAACCCCACAGAAATATCCACAGTCCAGTCTGATCTGGGTAATTCCACAATTGAGATTCCTCAGGCCACTCTAGGCTATGTCAAGTTGACAGTCAAAGCTAACCAAAACAGCTGTCCATTTTCATATTGAAAAAAAAGTGGAGAACTGGCTACTTGCAGAGGGCTTCTGCTTTTCCATGCCTGCCTGTTGAAATCTGCTTGTGGCTCCGCCCAGGGTCTGTCTACAATCTAAGGAGCCTCAGTCCAAAATGCAGGGCTTTCGAAATGAGCAGCTTCCAGAGGAACATTAAAATGTAGAAGCTAAAGAACCTTCTGACAGTAAGAGTATCTTAGGGCAGGAGAACCTCAGAAGACTTTAACACACAAGTTTGCAAATCACAAAAGCCAAGCCACCCTGAGAAGCTACAGTTTATAACAAATATACTTTGTTTTATCCATCATCGTTTGAAAAGCATAAAGAGACCCATTGGAAATCCTTCTCTCTTCACCCATTTAATATGCTAAGGGAAAAGAAGACACACAGCTCCTACAACTCTGAGGAAAGCCAAAGTCATGGCAGCACCGTGGCCCAGCAGATCCCGGAGCAATTCTCCAGAAGGGCCAGTCAGCACATTACAGATGCAGTGAGAGGCAAACACCAGTTTATATTCTCCCCTGTTTGTTGTTCTCCTGTTCCAAATGCAGGGTCTGATAATTCTGACAGAGACCTGCCTGCTAGACTGGAGACACTTGGCTGCTGACCTTGTGAGCAGGTCCTGATTTCCTCTGCTGATACTGAGCAGAAGGATTCTACTTCAATCTGTGTGGCTGGGTGACACACTGCAAGTACCTTCGTCTACAGCTGGATTAGACAGACAGGGAGTTCTTCAGAAGTCTAGAACCCTATCAGTAGCTTAAGGTAAATCACCATCTAAATCCCAGCAGCCCTAGAGCCGGTCCATGTGCTGACCAAAGACAGCCCTATGGGAAGTCAGGTCTTTTCCCAGAGCACATTCTGTTGGGAGGGGAGCTTTCATCTGGGTCGGTCTTCACTTACTTGAACAATATATTCAGCAAGCTTTTCTGCATTTCCACTGCCTGCTCCTTCTGCATCCAGGCCAATTTTATTCACTAGAAAACGACAAAGAGGTGAATTCCTTTTCAGCTACTTTCATTCCTGCACTCACTACCTTTAAAGTGCAAATGTCCAGGCTGGTTTCCCACTCACAGCCAAGTGTCCTCTGGAAGCCAAATTGTAAGACCACAGCTATCCTTTCAGAGAAAAGGGTGCCCTGAGCACACCTCCCCTAGACAGGGGTCTTTGTCCTAACTAGCTTCTCTGAACCCCATTTATCTACATGAGCCAAAAACACCAGCCCTGTAGGACTGTCTTGGGGCTCATGTGATAATGAGGCCAACTGTTGGCATCTGCTTATCAGACAGTTAGCATGTAGAAGCTGCTACGTTTTGCAAGCATCTCTTTAGAGAGCCCTCATTTCATCAGGGAAATGTGATCAGCTTCTATCCGGAAATGGGTTATGGGCTGGCATGGCCTGACTGGAATAAAGGGGGCAGAGGAAAGGTTTCCCAACAACCAACAAGGACCCATAGCACTATGGATACAAGTAGTTGAGGGGGGGGGGCATTGTTCTATCCCTTGCTTAATGCAGTACTAGAGCTTTCTATATAGACTAGGCCAGCCTCCAACTCACAGAGGTCTTCTTGCCTGCCTCCTGAGTGCTGGGTGGGATTAAAGATGTGTGCCACTACACTCTACAAGCTCCACTTCTTGAAGAGAAGAAACAGACAGGTGAAGGCTCCTTGTCTTCTCCAGAAAGTGGGCATGTGGCTAATCTGCAGAGGGTACAGACAAAGGCGGGCCCACTCAGGACTACCACCTATACAAAGGAGCACACGACTTCCAGAGGAAAGAGGTCTGGTGGGCATTCCATTCAGGAGCTAAACACCCAGTACCTGTTACCACCAAAGACAGCTTCAATGGATACACTACAGGCTTTTTATTCATGGACTATTAGAAATGTACTGAGCCGGAGGAAAAAGTCTTATGTAGATGTAAACTCTGCTCAGGACAAGTGAGCCAAGTAGCCTAGGGTCCCCAGGAACTGAGCTGAGGCAGGATGAACTGCTGTGAGGCTGGCTGATGGTTAGTGCAGTAGGCACGTGTGACACCCCTCCCCCATTCCCATCTTACAGTTTCATTCCCCGCCTCCGTTTCAGCTACTCTTAGTCAACTATGGTCTGAAAAGATTAAATGGAAAAATTTCAGAAAGAAGTAGCTCCTAGGTTTCGGATTATATATGGTCTGAAGAGGAAACCTCATCCATCTAGCCCAGGATTCCAACCTTCATCTTCCCATGACTCTTTACCTAGAGAAGCGGTGGCACTTCCAACCACGTACACAGACTTGGCATTCCATCTGTCTTTCAGAGACTTCTCCCAGGCTGCAAAACATGACATTACATGTGAGGTATGCATACAAAGTGGCCAGCTAGATGTAACTGGTAGTTTGCTTCTTCATTCTAAGGCCTCTGCCTTCACTTCAGCAGGAAACTAGGCTCTCGGGCTCTAAAGTGAGCCATCTATTTGCACAAGGGGACAACAGCAGCAATAGCATCACCCTCAATCCCTCACTACCCACTCTGTCCCATGCAACATCCTGGATGCCCCTCTGTGGGGCTCAGACTATGTAGTGTCCATCAAAACCCTGTGGCTCAGAACACCCGGCACAGAGCGACAGATGACATGTTCCCGGTAGTAATGAGAGTAACCTCATGGTCTGGGTGTTATGAAGCTTACTCCAAGGCTAGGTCACTGAGAGCAAGGATGATCAAGGAGTTCACAGCGGCCAGGATGGCTGCATGAATCCAGGCCTATAGGACCCCAAAACCCCAGCACTAACCATCTTCCAATTGCTTCCCCTCACTGGAGGAACTCTCCAAGCCTGTGGTTTGACTGTAAAGTGAGGTTCTAGTGCTGTGCACACCCCAGGACTGTATTTAGCCTCAGTCTAAGGGACAACAGGTACTCCATTAGTGTCAGTTAAGTAGCCAGCCAGTCTGGAGCCTGGGTTCAGGAAATGGGTAGGCTTACCACATACTGATATAACGGAGAAGAAGGAATGGCTATGCTGAAAAGGGCCTGGTGTGCCATGAAGCATTTCCCCGGGGACTAAAGTTTCTCATCATCCACTGAGTAGTGTCACCCTACTTTTAGAGGAAGAAACTGACAGGGCATGTAAGTGAACGTTGAGAAGGCAATGGAGGTAAGATAGTTCTGCAGGCAAAACTGCTTGCACCACGCCTGATCCCAGGGACCCATGAGGTGGAAGGAGAGAACCAACTCCTATGGACTGTCCTCTGACGTCTACACATATATCATGCCATGTTCCCAATAAACAAGTAAGTAAATAACGTTAACTATAACAAAACAAATTAAACAGCTAGTGAGAGCACGCTCTTTGCCATGTCTGTCTGGGGACTCAGAGGGCAGCTGTGAGCCAGCTCCTCCAGGCACTCGGTTCTGTTGGGCATGCAGCTCCCTCTGGACTCCGGTGTCTCAGAGAGGGAATGGGAGCAGGTAAGAGTCTGGCGGAGTCCGGCGCAGACCCGGCTTCACCTTCAGTCTTATTGTCCTTCTCCAAACACAGCTTCACTGCTTCCACTGCCCTGGGGCTGGTGAAAATGAGTCCTCCAAAGCCTTCAGGATGAGACAGCTGCACCAAAACCAACAGAGGCTGGCTTAGACCCCACCTTTCAAAGAGCCACGACCCCAAAGTCCAAATGCATCTGCAAAGAAGCAGGCAACTGGTCCTACCCGTTCATCCCTCCACCCACATGACACTTGTTTAGTGTGACTACCATTCTGGGCTGTGGGTAAGCCCATTTATTGTCACAGCTCTTCCCTCAAGAAGCTCCTTCTAGGACAGAGACAGACAACTGCAACCTGGGAGATGAGCAGAGCAGAGGGGCAACCAGGTGCAGGCAGGAGGGAAAACTTGATCTGCATCCATAACACAACCAGACTCTGAAGGAGGTAAAGGCCGGCTGAGGCCCGGGCTTCAGATATAATACTTTGCTGAACATTTCTGAGCCAGGCACTCGGCCGCTGTGTATACCTGGCATTATTCAAGGTGTCCACACTGAATCTTTGGCTTTTGCAGTATTGGGTATCAGGTGCACACTCAGCACACCCTCAGGCCACCATCAATCTGTAATGCTTTGAGACATCACTGGGCCTGATTCGGCAGTATCTGCTGAGCAGAGCACGGTGGTGGGCAGAAGCCATGGGCTTGCATTCGGCCCTGCCTTCCTGGCCAGGAGCTTGGCATGAGTTTATAACAGAGCTCACTCTAAAGACAGAAGGGCCTGCCTGGTCGTCTGTGCACAGCCCAGAAGTGGACTAAATGGTCCCTACCTCGGACAGCCTTGCTGGTGCTCTCCCGGGCCCTATCTCCAGGGCTCATGGCCTCCTTACAGAGGAGTCAGGAGCTTAGAAGAGAGGCCATAACAAGTCTCCCCACAATCGGGTAAGTGTGTACTGCCCTTGTGGTCATGTCTAATGGTAAAATGAGGTGAACACTCTCATGGCTTAGTATGGCAAGAATTCTAGAGAGAGCAAGCCTTAACATGGGGTTCTTACCTTTTCTGACAAACTGGGAAGAGACATAAACTCAAATGACAGAACAGGAATCAGCGTACCTTCCAGGCCACACAATCGCAGTTCCTGCAAATGAAAGAATGTCACTCTGGGTTGGCCAGGGCTGTCTTGAAAATAAGGGAAGGTCATGACCTCATGTTAACCAGCAACTGTTATCTGGAAACGAGGGAGCATCACATTAGCTGTGCACCAAGGTCACTGAGTTTTAGGATCCCCATCCCAACCTCCATTAGAAAGGAGGTTCTAGTTTAGGGGTCAAGGAATAAGGCTCAGCCACTTACGTGGATATATGGATCCTGGCCACCGTCATCATCCTTGGCATCTTTCAGTAAGAGAACCTTCATTGTGCCCAGCGGCCTTATAAAAGACACTGCAACAGAGTGAGGAAATGGATCTCAATTAGATCTCGGGCTGTTCCTAGGCAACGTTGGAAGGGGACAGAGGCAAGAATGAGGCTATCAATCGCCTGTGCAGAGCTAAATGGGCTTGGTCTTTCTCAAAACCCTGTCACTGATAAGGCCGAAGGAGAGCATGTTAGCAGCTGATAGTGCCTGGAAAGGCAAGTGAGAGCCATTAGTGAAATCAAGTGTCTAGACCAGACAGTGGCTAATTAGAAAGACATGGTGTGTTCTGTGTCATACCAGTAGCACATAGAGAAAGGAGCATCTTAATTTTAAGGAGGTAAATAAATGAGTAATGGAGCAACTAAATACTTATTTCGTTTTCAAAAGAAACAAACCATGCCACTCCTAAGACCTTAGGAAATAGCTATACTGGCTTTTCCACATCTCAAGGCATGTTTATTAAATGTTAACCAAGTTTCCTGAGGTGATCTATCAACCTCAACACAATCTGTCAACATGTACTACCCATAAAGACTTACATAATTTATACCCTCTCTTCCTGTAATCTCATTTGTAAGAATAAATGCAAGACAACAATCAAAACTGTACACAAAGACTGGCATAAAAATTTCATTCCAGGCTGGATGTGATGGCATACACCTTTAATCCTAGCACATGAGAGGCACAGGCAGGGGAACTCAGGTCACCTGGGTCTACATAGCAAGATTCAGGCCAGCAAGAGCTACATAGTGAAACCCTGTCTCAACATAAACAAAAGACTTTCTTGATCATCTCTACAATTTCCAATAACTGGAAAAACATAAGCATTCAACAAGAGGCTGGTTAAGTAATATATGATGCAGGTTTTAGAAAATCATTAAAATATTGACAAATAAGCTAATTACATCGATTATCTAATCAAATATGTTAAGTAAAACATGCAAGAACAGTTACATAAGTAATTTGGCTTTATGTTCAAATATATGAGAAAATACACACCAAAATATTAATAGTACTTATTTCTGAGTGGGTGGTAGTATGATTTTTCTTCCTTTTTGTTTCCTTATTATCTAAACGTGTTATGAGCATTATCTTCTTGGTTATATGAGAGACATTTTAAAAACATCACTCAATAGTTCTCACAATAAATGCCAGGGTAAGACCTCCTAGTAGAAATTTAGTTGAGACCCACCAAAAAAGACATTTGGAAGCAGAAACCAGTGAGCTCTGAGAGGCATGGCTCACAAGTAACTGCTGATCACACTGATGGCTGGAAGAGTCATCCATGGAACATGAGGAAGTCTGGCTCAAAATGAATTGCTCTACATCTCAGTAGCTGAATCCAGCTAAATGGGTAAGAATTAGGAAAGGATGTTCTGGTTATTGCTGCCATCAGTGTCAGAGAAATGGGGGAGAGGGTGAAAAAACAGATAGAATGGTTCCTAGTCCTTCCTGAGGTCCTCAAAATGTCTCCCCGCTAACTGAGATCCTGCCCTCTGTGGGACCACAGCACACATCTTTGACATTTCAGTTTCCAAGCTTACAACAGCAAATCCTACTGTTTTACTTTACTCTGTGCTCTGACTTGTTTTTTGGAGATAAGATACCACATTTCAGTATAGCTCTGGCTGGCTGGAACTATGTGGCCCAGGTTGGCTTTGAACTTAAGGTATCAGCCTCCAAAGTGCTAATATTACAGGCCTCAATAAGTTAAGTCTTGATTGGATTGAAAAGAGCCCAAGAGACCTGTAAGGCAGGCACATCCTGGGTATATCTGTGAGGGTGCTTCCAGAAAGGATTAAAGGGGGAAACCTGCCTCAGAATGCACTCTCCTAGACAGGCCTGGGTGGAATAAGAGGCAAAGGAGAATGCCACATCTCCTGCTCTACAGTATCAAGCTTTAGCCCCATAATGGTCTAATTTCCAAAACCATGAGCCAAAACGAATGACCACTTCCTCTAAGTTGTTTGCTTCTGTCCTTGAGCCAGAGCTATGGAAAAGTTATCAATAGCTGGTCTCCACCTGTTGGCAAATGGTAACCCAAGTGTTGCTAAGAAGGTACTTAGGAGATATGACCAAGTCTGCCACTGACAGACTTTTAGGAAGAGAAACCACCCCAGATAACTTTGGGGAGCCTGATTCAATCAGTCCTCAGGCATTACTAAGAATAGCATGGGGGACTCCCCAAAGCAGAAATAATTTTCCTCTAGAACCAGCTTCAGCTTGAACAGAGCCTGCATGTCCCATTGGCCCGCCCTTCTGGTTGGTTTGTACAGTGGATTCCAACCTGCCTTGCCAACCCCACAGTTGTGCAAAGCAATCTTCTTCAATGCATCTCCTAACATATATCTCTTCTTGCCTGAAGATACTTCTCTTGGCTTCGATTCTAATGCGCTTTCCAATGGGAGCTCCAGGACTCTGGTATGAAATTTAGTGGCATGTATAATTAGCATTTTCTGTTGAAGAATGAATTCTTCTGGGGCCCCCAATGCAAGCAACGAGAGTGGGGATTAAAAAAGCCAAAAATGTGATGCTGTGGAAACAGGAATCCTGTAGCTTGCTGTGCTCCAACTGCTGCTGTGCCGGTCATGGCCCCAGGCTCTGGCACACAGACCCCAGTTCTACACAGGACATTTCAGTAATGCTTTAGAAAAACAATAAAGTCAATCTCCCACTTGTCTTTCTAGTTGTCAGACAGTGAGCCTAAATGTCCTGGGCCTGGAAGTTTCTCGTGAGAGTCAAGTCTACAGGATTTACTTGAGGTTACTCGATAATTTCAAGTACTGACAAGTGCTGTGAGGGACGAGAGAGTAACCAGGTTCTGACAGCTATAGGAGTTACCTCTCCAGGTACCAGGGAGACTGTTCTGGGGAGTGGATGTCTGAATCAAAATCTCAATGACCATAGCACAGAGCAGAGGAACAGACCATGCTTTGCCAGCACCAGGCCCTGGATTTGACTCCTGACTATTACCTGAACTGGACAGTAAGGAGAGATGTTCCAGCATCAGGCAGAAATCTTGGATGTCTCCATGAGAGAACAGGTATGCCCAAGGAGGGCTTGAGATTTCTTTTAACCCAGAGTGTGGCCTTACTCCTAGGAGTTAGTTTCCTATTTCTATAAGGAAATGCAAGCATTTCCCCAGTTCCAAAGATGCTGGGTAAATTTAAAGTGTTTTTCTACAGTATGAACAAATACTGCTGGAAAAAAGAAGCCTTCAAAAAAAGCCAGTGTCTGAAAGGTCGTCCCCAAAACTTTCTGGACTATCTCACCCTAGAATCCAGAAGCAGCCAGTGCTTCTTACAGACTGCCTTATAGGCACAAATGTCCCCATGCTGTGACTCCATTACTCTACCCCTATTGCTCATAGGCAATGCTAGCTATGTAGACAATGTTTTCCTTTCTCAAAATTTTATCATAAAAATTCTCTTGGCTGTCAGATCCAACTGCTGTCTTGTTGCTGCGGTTCTAGAATGCATCCTAGGATCTGGTCCTTTTCTGCCTAGCATGCATACAGCTCAGCAAACCCTTTATTTCAGAGAATGCTTGCTCACAAAACATGCTGAGCACTAGACACACAGGAAAGTTAGTAAAGTTTGAAGTGACAGGGACTGACAGGATAGATTCTAGTCCAAAGCTGAGAACCTAAAACCCAGGGGCACCAGGCAACAGGAGGCAGGGAGAGGAAGGACTGCCCTCCTTTCTCTTTCTCTTTTTCTGCAGGCCCACAGATTAAACAGTGCCTGTGTGCTCTACATACTCAGCCTACAGATCCACCCACATGCAAGTCCCTTCTGGAAACCTCCACAGGCACACAGGGAAGATACCTAACCAGCTAGCTGGGTATCTCACAATCTAGTCAGGTTGACAGATCAAATTGTCACACTGGACTAAGCATTTTACAATCCTCATTTAAACCTGTAAAGCAGCTATTACCCTCATTTAACAAGAAGGGAAACATGGCTCTTAATTTGCCCATGGTCAGCAGAATAAATGATAGAAATAGACTCAGGATCCAGACTTGAAGCCGGGCCCATCTTCCTAACCACCGGCTACCAGCTGACCTTTAAGACAAATTCTGTGCTGAAGAGGAAGTGAGCCAGAAGTTATCAATCCATTTCCTAAGGTCCCTGCAGTCAGCACAGCACAGGTGAGCCATCTATTTACAGGTGCTACACTATCCTCTGTCCATGGGCTTGAAATCAGGACTTAATCTGAGGACACACCTTTCCTTTTTCCCACCCTGCAAAACAATACAGGCTCCTGGTGGAAAAATTTTGCAAATTACAAAAATATAATTATTCAAAAAAATTAAAAGTAGTTAATTGTATGATGTATAATTGCATTTCTAGGCAGATCCCCAAAGAACAAAAGCAGAGCTATTCGTGTTCATTGTCTAATGGGTAAAACCTACAAGCAAATGTAAGCGTCTGTAGACATAAGACTAATATGAAGACCATGTGAGCAGCCTTTGGAAGAAATCAAGATGCCTGAGTATGGTGGTCACAATTTTTTTTTTCTGTTTTCGAGACAGGGTTTCTCTGTGTAGCCCTGGCTGTCCTGGAACTCACTCTGTAGACCAGGCTGGCCTCGAACTCAGAAATCCGCCTGCCTCTGCTCCAAGGCTGGGATAAGGCGTGCGCCACCACCGCCCGGCGGTGGTCACATTATTAAAGCCCTCTGTTAAACTATACAGATGACTGCCAGGGGTCTGTGAGAAGCGATACTGGAGAACCAGTTCTTTTTGTGTTTGCATGGGTTCCTGTTGATGAAGGGTGTTGTCTTCTATTGCTCTTAATCTCATTTTTTAAGACCAGGTCTCTCGCTGAACTTAAAGCTCACTGATTGGTTAGATTAGCTGACCATCACTCCAGTGCTGGAGTTTCAGTTGTAGCATGCAGGAGCTGGGAAATGCTGGCACATTTTACCCACTAAGCCATCTCCTGGCCTGATACTGGGAACTGTTTAAAGACTGGTTTTGCAAGGCATAAACAGTCAAAGAATGGATAGTGTGATGGCTGTGAAACAGTATGGATGAACTTAGCCAAGTTTAGCTATGGGATGTTCAGGAGTCTCTGTGCAATTCTATTGATATGTTTTAAATCTTTTTTTTTTTCCTGTTATTATACCTCGGGATACTATTATACCTTAGGATAGGTATGCATGGCAAACTATTATTAGCCTTGCAATAGATTATAGGAGTAGTTTTTGGACAATTACAAAACCCATGGCAGTCATTTAAAACTACTTTATGAGAGGTGGAGTCCTGGTGTCATTACTGTTCATGACAGAGTCTGGTAGACAAGGCATTCCCAGGACACTTGGATCCTCAGAATACCATCATGGGGTTCTGGGCTAATGGGGTTCCCGACTATTTCCTCTTGATGATCACTGGGTTATTCACATTTCCTAAATTTCTCTGGCAAAGGCTTTCTTACCTCTAGGGCCAGCTTACTCTGGTTTGGGAATCAAACATACTTCATATGCTGTCGTTATTTTAGAGAACAAGGAGAACCACAGAGTTTATTGTCAGAAAGTTAATGTTTTCCCTACTTAATGATTTCGATGTCAGTAATCTTTACAAGGAGCTGCAAATTGGTAGACTGAGGGATAAACCTGGACTGGTAGATCTGATTTATCGGATATGGATTTTAACCATTAGGGCATTTCTTGCAAAAATTAGGCTTCTTTTGAAATAGATCTGAAACTTGGGACGAGTACTTGTTTAGCCACAAATGGTGGCAGAGGTGGGGTACACTCGTTAACTTGCCCGATCTCCTCTTTCTGTTCAGTTCTTTTCAAAAACAGCTCTTTAACGTCGCTGTGGGCCTCAAGTAGCAAAGGCTGTCTCGTCTATTAGAACTCTGTTAGGGGCTGGCCTTGTCTGGATCTGCGGACCTTCGGCGCGGACTCCACCAGCGCCGGGCGCGGAGTTGGCACGCCCGGGATCCCGCCCCGCGGTGTCAGGGATGGCGAGACCTGCGTGCACGTCCACAGGCCTGTGTCCTAGTGCAGTCCTGGGCCCGACACCTACCTCGCGGGCTAAGAGGCAAGACAACCTGCAAGCCGCGGGGCAGGAGTCTCACGGTCCCAGCCCAGGCTGCTGAGCACAGATAACCGAGAGCAGTCTCTCACCCGGCTAGTGCTCCCGGTGCTCGTACCTCAGACCCGGGGAACTTGGGCCAATGGCCCACATCTGGCTGAGCTCGCACAGCGGGGTCCAGGCGCCAGCGGAAGGAAAGCAGACGGATGGGCCAAACCACTACGCACGGAGGAGGGAGACCCGGAGAGAATGAGGAAGATGGAGGATGGAGGGAAGATGAGAGACCCTTAGACCACTGGCTCTAAGGTGGAAGTAATCTGGTAGATTAGTCCAGCGGGACTCAACAGGGTCGCTTTCTAGTCGCGCCGGATCCGCGGAGAGCTTGCGCTTACTGTCTCCCCCAAGTCTGATTGGAGAGAGTCCGGAAGAACGGGGGCGGGACTCGTGCAGGCGCAGTGTGAACGGCAACATGGCATCCAAGGCTAAGAAGCGAGCGGTGGGTAATGGGGTCCAGCGGCCTCTGGGAGCACCGAGCCAGCAGGAAGAAGAAGAAGAGGATGAGATGGCGGAGGAGGAAGAAGACGTGAAGATAGTGACGAAGAAGAGGATGAAGATGACGAAATCGTGGACGAGGTGAGAGGCACACGTGACCATACTTTTCGTGTAGATCTGAGAAGAGAAAAACCATTCAGGCGCCGAAGCTGTGGGAACGTGATGGGAGATGTGGGGAGTTGTATTTCCCTCTGCTGTGGTATAGGACACATCCTTGACACATCCGACTGCAGGCTTTTCTACACATTACTCCCTGTAGCTCTTCCCGGATGAGTTCTTCCCATCCCAGAAGCTCGCCAGCCGCACACTTCAGTGCCCAAGTCTTACTTACGCTGGCAGAGACCTGCGAAGTTTAGTCCCTCTTCTTCCCTGCGGCAGCTCTCCCCTTCTACACAGCCAAGCTCACGCTGGCCCTCTGTAGTTGATTAAAGGCCACCGCTTTGTCCTATTGTACAGTTTTCAAATACTCTTTATCCTGCAGCTTTCCTTTTATATACAACTCAGCTAAACCGTATTTACTGCCAACCTGGGACAGCCAACCTGGTCAGACTGGTTTTATGTCCTCTCGGGAACTGATGTCCTTTCTTCAGATTTGTTTGTTTTTGTTCTTCCAGACAGGGTTTCTCTGTGTAACCCTGGCTATCCTTGGACACACTCTGTAGACCAGGCTGACCTCGAGATCTGCCTGCCTCTGCCTCCTGAGTCCTGGATTGCTTATTACCTATTTCCAGGTGGTTTAAGCACCTCTTTCTTGGTGAATAATTAGGCTTGAGTGATTGTTCAAGACAATTGCTGTCTCAGAATTGACTGTCCAAAGCAGAGCTTGTAATTTATTCCCATCTCTTCACCATTTCTGTTACAGTTTTCCAGTTCAAACCCTAAATTTGGGCGTTTATTTTAATTACCCCTCCTTTCTCACCATCAGTAAATTCTGTTAGCTTTTCTTTCAGTACCCAGGCACATCTTATCATTGATCCTGCAGCTATTCTAGTCTATACGTCCATCATCTCCTGCCTGCTTACTATAAAGCTCCTGCTCCTCCTCTTCCTGCTTCTCCTCTTCCTCTTGCTCCTCCTCTTCATCTCCCTTCTCCTCTCCTTCCTTCTCTACCTCTTCTTCTTCGTGTTCAAAAGATGAACTAAGGCTGGGATAACCACAGTGAAATCATACGCAGCTTTAGTTTATTGTTTTTTGCAGTGCTGATCATCAAGCCCAGGATGCTGTGCTTGCTGAGCAAGCATTTTACGACTGAGCCACACTCCCAGCTCCCTCTAATAACTTCACTGTCCTACTGTCCCATCCTTGTCCCCTTTACCATCTGTATTTCATATCCTGCCAGAGAGATCTGGTTGGTCTATTCTATTCTCCCCCTTTGAATGTTCCAAGGGCTTCTTTTTCCTTTATAGAAAAATCACAACTCTTGTGATTGAAAGATGGGGGTGGGGAGCCTTCTAGCCAGAATGGCTAGGCTCAGAGAAATCAAGAGAGAGTGACTGGAAATCTTCATTGAAATAAGCATTGAGTCCGCAAGGGAATATCTCATGCAAGGATTATAGTGCAGCACTGGGAACAAGACCGTGGTGTGGATGTTCAGCCCATCCTCCCGTCCAAGTCATTGCTTTGCTTTGGCTATCTTGCTTTGGACACCATCTCAGAAATGTTTACTAGCTATTATGCTACCTTGGGGTATTAGAAAACAATACTTCCTTCTTCTTCTTCGTCTTCTTTTTTTGGTTTTTCGAGACAGGGTCTCTCTGTGTAGTCCTGGCTGTCCTGGAACTCACTCTGTAGACCAGGCTGGCCTCACAGAAATCTGCCTGCCTCTGCCTCCCAAGTGCTGGGATTAAAGGCATGTGCCACCACTGCCCAGCCCTCTCTTTTATTAACATGAAAAATCTAAGAGATTGCTACTGACTACAACTATGTGCTGTCATCACTGGCTGTGTGAAGAAGGAACCCCAGATGAGGGATTGCCTCCATCACATTGCCCTGTGGGCATGTCAGTGGGCATTTGCTTAATGAATGATTGATGAGGGACAGTCCAGCCCCCTGTGAGCAGCACCCCCCCTGGGCCTGAGTGGTGTAGGAAAACAAGCCAGTAAACAGTGTTGGTCTCTGCTTCTGCTCCTGTCTTGAGCTCCTATCCTGACTTTCCTCAGTGAGGAACAAGTACCTAGAAGAAATTGCTTTTGGTTTTGATGTTTATAACAGTGATAGAAAGAATGCCATTGTTGATAATAGTGTAGCAATATAAACATCTACATATTCTGTAAATGGGAATATAAATCTGTGTGATCCCTTGGGAGGGTAATTTGACAGTATTTTTCAAAACTTAAAGTGCATATAACTCCTGACTCAATAACTTGTAAGAATTTACCCCCGGAAATTGACAGTAATAATAACATTACTAATACTCCTAGGCTCTGTGCATTTTGTATTAATTCATTTAATTCTCATATCAGCACCATGAATTTAGGAATTACCACTATTTTATAAGTGAGACCTCACAGCAAGTTAAGGGGGAATGTGTATATGTAGCTGTTATGTGGAGGAAAAAAGAATCAGGGTCGGGAGAGTCCATCAGGTTGTGTGTGTACTCTTCGGTGTGCTAGCTGACAGTAGCTTTAGGAGAATAGGGTATGATACCAAGCCTAGGAAAAGGCCCTCTCATTCAGACCTTAGTCAGTGTAGCTTTTTTCTTCTTTTTAAAGAACTATTTATTTACTTTATGTATATGAGTACACTGTCATTGTCTTTAGACACAGCATAAGAGGGCATTGGATCCCATTACGATGGTTGTAAGCCCCCACGTGGTTGCTGGGAATTGAACTCAGGACCTCTGGAAGAGTAGTCAGTGCTCTTAACCACTGAGCCATCTTTCCAGCCCTATCAATGTAGCTTTTACCTCTCATATACGCCTTTAAATTTTGTGTGTATATGTGTTTGCCTGTATCTACATGTACTATATGTACGCCATTTCACAGAGGCCATAAGAAAGCATTGAATCCCCTGAGCTGGAGTTACAGATGGTTGTGAGCCTCCATGTAGGTGCTGAGAATCCTGGGTCCTCTAAAAGAGCAACCAGTGCTCTTAACTGCTGAGCCATCCAGCCTGACAAAGGAAATTCTTAGAGCTTCTAAGGCATGTCTCCATTCTGAAATCCTTAGTGGGTATTTCTTCCTCTATTTAATTGAAGTCTTTCATTCTCTGATACCTTTATTCAGCCACAATTCATTTCTTTTATGTAAAAACTCATGAAAATTATCTTGGAAGGTCAAGATTAACCTCAAATCTTTTCAGAAACAAAATGGTATATCAGGAATAAACGGATGTCATAGTTCAGATTCTGCAGTGTCAACTTAAGGGCCAAAGTGAGGTAGCTGGCTTTTCTCTCTAGATTCTGTTGCAAGGTAAAATTTCCAAAAGCTGACAGGGGACTTGGGGACATGGCCTCTTGTTGAACCAGGAAACCTCAGCACCTCTTGTTCATGTCACTTTTTTTTTTTTTTTTTTTTTTTTTTTTTTTGTCTTTTAACAGGATTCTTTCTGTAGTAACCCAGCTTCTGAAAATTTCTGTAGGCAGCTAGCCTAACTCAGAAACCAATGTATCTGACTCCAAGTGCTGGAGTTAAGATCTGCCCATCACCACCGCTAAGTCAATTGTGTTAGTTTGGTTTTTGTTGTTTGTTTTGAGACAGGTTCTGGTATCCGGCTGTGGAACACTTGAGCGGCTGCTGAACTCAATGCCTGCTCTGTCCCAAGTGCTGGGATAAAGCCTCGCACCCCGCCGACATGTCACTTTTTAAAGAAAGCTTTTCTTGACTTCTGGTTTCCTAGTTTTAAGCTGTAACAGCACCATGTATCTTTTTAATTCGTGTATGTATATTTATTGTATGAGTATGTACCATGCCACACGTGTAGATGTCAGAGGGGAACTGCTTAGTAGTCGGGTCTGTCACTCTGCCATGTGGGTCCTGAGAAAGGAACTCTGCCCTTCCCCCTACCCCTTGCCAGAATGTTACCTAAGAAACTGCCAATGTCAGGCTTCAAAATGGGTGAACCTAAAGCCAGGACTGCAATGCTAACTCAGAAGTTGGGGGGAGCATTGCAAGGACATCTCAATTTTGAGGTCACCTTGTTCTTCACAGGGAGACTTTTATCAAAGAAAAAGGGGTATAAAAAGGGTAAATACTGCCAATATTGCCACTTGAACAGATTACAAAGGCCATTCATACCATTTCCTCATGTGATGCAAAAGCCTGAAGGACCAAAATGCAGTGACCTGGTTTAAATGCAAACACAGTCTCATCTAGATAAAACTACCAGGCAGCCTCAAAAAAGAAATAATTATTCACCTGGCTCAAAAAGACATGCATAGAGAACAAGATCACTTCAAGTCCTCAGAATTGCCTAGAGTTTAATTTGCCTATCCCTGTGAGACTAGGCTTTATTCACTTAGCAAATATTTACTAAGTAACAGCAGGTACTAAGCACTTGAGAGGAAATGGTGAAGGCATGCCTGGTGGGACTGCTGTAATCCCAGCACTTAGAAGCTGAGGCAGGGGCATAGGATGTTCAAGGTAAAGCTGGGTTACAATGTGAGTTTAAGGCTAACTAAGTGACATAGCATGACCATGTCATTCATAGATAGATAGAGATAGAGTTAGGTATGAGGAGGTAGAATGATGAGCAAAGCAGATGTGAATGACTCTGCTCTCGTGGAACAGACACAGGAGACATGGGAAATAAGTCTAAAATTGCAGCTGTCATGTGTATAGCTAGGAGATGGCGCCTTTAATCCCAGCACTCAGGAGGAAGAGGCAGGCAGATCTCTGAGAGTTCAAGAACAGCCTGGTTTGCAGAGCTAGTTCCAGGACAGCCAGGGCTACACCAAGAAATTCTGTCCTGAAAAAAACAAAACAAAAAGTTGTAACTTGTGCTCTTCGAAAGGAACGGGGAGACAGGAGAGATAGTGCAGCAGGTTAAGGCACTTAACTGCCACGCCTGACTACCTGAGTTCAGTTCCCTGGACTGAGATGATGGAGAGAGAACTGACTGCTAGTAAAGTGTCTTCTGACTTCATATATGTATTTGGGATATGAGCCCATGTGTGACCCCCACTGTCTTCCCTTTTATGAAACAGCATCTTGCTGTGTAGCCCAGGCTGGTCTCAGATTATTTATCTTCCTTCCTGTCTCCCAAGTTGCAGGCTTATATCACCACATTAGACACATTTGATGTTTTTCTCAACCCCAACCCCTGAGACATGTTCTGCAGATAACTAATAGAGGAACTGACCTGAAAGAATGGAATCTGGGGCAGAAGAAAAATGCGTAAAATGCAAACACCGCCTGCATGTCTGTGAATCTGTCTGTGCTGAGTGTCTCACTTATTATTTACAGGAAGTGAATATTGAATTTGAAGCTTATTCCATCTCAGATAATGATTATGGCGGAATTAAGAAATTACTGCAACAGGTACAGTCTTTCCAGAATTTCTGTGTCTGTCTTCTGCACTTGCTGAAGGAATCTCTCCTTTCCCAAGGTGAATGGCTGCTTGTGCCTTCCTCCTTGCCCTGCTCCTGGTTACAGTGTTGAAGTTTGCAGTGTCCTGGAATGCTTTCTTTTTCATGTGTACACTGCCTGAGTTTCTAATCTCTTTCTTATAATTCACATCCAAACCTGGTGGGTAAAAAACAAAAAATAATTTTGTAAGGGAGGGAGAGTTTGATTTACAGTTCATAGGGGATGTGGCAGGGAAAGCAGGGAAGGCAGTGAGGGCCTGAGGCCAGCCTCACACAGCATCAGCAGTCAGAAGCCGAGCATCGCATCGATCCTTAGGTAATAGCCACAGACCTGCAGCTGTCGTGTGTTGAAGGCCACATTGCTGCCTGTACTTTGCCTTTACTTCAAATAATGTGGCCTGTGTTTATCTTCTTCCCATACCTGTTTGCTAAATAAACTGGCTCTGTCTTTTCTGAAGCGTATTTGACTCTGGATGTTTGGTTTCCTCTTGGGGTTACTTTACAGCCACCTTGGTAGGGTCACTAATTTCATTGTTTTTGTTTGAATAACATAATCACGATGTTATTAGAAATTGTGCTTTGATCTTAATTTAAAATACTCCTTTTTCTCCTTCCAGCTTTTCCTAAAAGCCCCTGTGAACACTGCAGAGCTGACGAATCTCCTGATTCAGCAGAACCACATTGGGAGTGTGATTAAGGTCAGTGGGGAGATGGGCACCATGGGTGCCTTGTCTTCTTTATCTGAAAGGAAGTACTATCGCACTGCCCAGAGGTTACTGCAGTGCTCCAGGGATATGTGCAGGAATCCAGGCATCAGCCCTGGGGGAGGGAGAAGATGGCTGACTTAGAAGGTATTCGGGAGGTGAAATAATGTACGGCATAGTGTACTGGGCCCCGAATGGGGGAGTGGCAGGGAGAGAGAGGTATGTGTGTGTGTCAAGATTGACTCCCAAGTTTGCCAGAGCGCTGAGGTTAGCAAGCATAAAAGGTAGGTTGAGAGGATGGACAAATTACAGGGTGTGCACACTTAGTGTCTGGTGTGCTGAGATGTGTATGCAAGATGCTGAGCAGCAGCTGGAGTCTTTGGTTTTCTGCAGATGTCAGTCACTGACATCAGACGTGATCGGAATTGCTATGGGAGAGCAAAGGACAGACACTCTGGCAATGCCAGCCATGCTTCTCTGAGCAAAACAAGTGGCAGTGACGCTAGAGAGCTGATAGGAATAGCTGCAGTGGGAGGGGAAAGCCGTATGAGTTCATAAAAGCCAGGAAAGCTTGTCCAGTAGTTATTGAAAACGAGGACCCAGCATAGACCCGGCTCTGCCATCTGTCCCCTGGGGTTCTTCTGGTTTTTTGCTGTTATAATAGTCCCAAAGCTTAGAATTGCAGCAGGCATCTGTTTGGTTTATGGACCTGCCATTTGGACACAGGTCAGATTCACCTCAGTTCCTGCTTTGTGTTTGTGAGCCAAAGAAACTTGGAGTGGGCATTATTGCTTGGGTCTTGGCACTGTTGCCGGTCATTTGAACTACAGGAAAACTCAGAAAGAGATGGTGGAGGACCAGGGCTGCTTCCAGAGCTACCTTCTCATTCTCATCTAGTTTTGTTGAACTCAAGACATCCTTGCCAACTGGCAGTGGTGGCTCATTCTTTTAATCCCAGTACTTGGGGACAGAGGCAGATGCATCTCTGTGAGTTTAAGGCCAGCCTGGTCTACAGAGCTAGTTCCAGGATAGCCAGGGCTATACCAAGAAACTCTATCTCAAAAAACTAAAAACAATAAAAACAAACAAAAAACAAAAAAAACAAGCAAGCAAACAAACAAAACCAACATCTTTGCCAAAGGCTGTGGATGAGCACTTACAGCCTGTGGTGGTGAAGCTGTAACAGGTTCAAGGGCATACTGGGCCATATAGACCCCACCATTCTCTGGGGTGGAAGCAGCAGGTTCCTCATTCATGTGGATTCTTGAGTGTGTAGATTCCTTACTGTATGCCAGGCTGAGGGCTGGAGTGCAGTGAGAAGGGAGTTCATGGCCCGGACAAGCAAACAGGCAATATGTGGAGGACTTTAGTAAACAGGCTAGAGGTTTAGTCTCCTAGTGGATGGGCAATCAGAATAGAACCAGGGAGTTCAAGTTGGTTCATCATTATCTTCCTTGCTGTTTGTTTTCCCCCTTTGCCCATGTGGTATGTATATTTCCACATAAACCTGGGTTGTTTCTGTGATGGTCAAGAATTGCATTGTTGAAAGCCGGGAGTGGTGGCACACTGCCTTTAATCCCAGCACTTGGGAGGCAGAGGCAGGCGGATTTCTGAGTTCAGGCCAGCCTGGTCTACCAAGTGAGTTCCAGGACAGCCGGGCTATACAGAGAAACCCTGTCTCGAAAAAACCAAAAAAAAAAAAGAATCGCATTGTTGAATGGGAGTTTTAGGTGACAGTGTTAGAGGCTCCTAACACTTCCTTCTAGCTGTTGCTATACATGATTAACAGGCCTTGTCTATATAGGGAGTTCCAGGCCAGCCACAACTACACAATGAAGCCCTGTCTCAAAAAACCAAACTTGAATCTTGAATATAATGTCTGGAGGTAAAGTGTTATGAATGTTGCCACACTATACTCAGGACTTGCTACTTTGGGACTTAACAGCAGAAAAACAAGCTTTAGTTTTGAAAAGTGAAAAATTGGTGTTATACTTCTTTCCAACCGAATAATGTGAAGTTGAAATATTTTCCTTTTAAAACAGCAAACAGATGTTTCAGAAGACAGTGATGATGAAGTGGATGAAGATGAGATCTTTGGCTTCATAAGCCTTTTAAATTTAACTGAAAGAAAGGTTAGTTTCACTGAGTGGCATTTGACGCCTGGGATCTGTGGTCAGGTGGAGTCTTCTGTGTTAGACTATGACACTATGAGGGCATGTGCTCCTTCCTGCTCTATAGTTTTCAGTGTGGACTGTCTTGTTCGGAGTGATTTGTACCAGCTTAAAGCTGATACCCTGGTGGCATGGCCACTAACATTGTAGTGTCTGGTGTTGGGGGGTAGTACCGACACAGGGTCTGTTGGCAGCGTTCTGCAGCCGCTCTCTTTGCTCCCAGTAGTGTTCATACAGAGGGTTCATTCAGCAGCTTCCAAAGCCCTTAACATGGGCTTACATTTTGTCATATCTCTTTATTGACTCTGTAATGAGTTCTAATAAAAACTGTCAGCTGCTTATTCTCTGAGAATACAGTGCAGGCCACAGTCCACCTTCAGTTTTCAAAGGACCAGTCCAGTTAACTTCCAGCTGTTTTTGTGAGGTGGAGTAAGATTTCTGTTCCAGTATATGTTAATGATAAACACAACTTAACCACATCATGGGATGGTAATTTAGGTAGTTCACTTTGGGTATTCTCAGCAGTCCAGTACTAAAGAAACACTAGTGTGATAAAAGGCAATGGAGGAAACCAACCTACCACATGATGGAAGAGCAAGCCTTCTGCTTTACTTTCCAGGGGACTCTCAGTGATGCCTGAACAAATTAAAGAGTTGGTTCTAAACTTCTGTGAGAAGAGCTGTGAGCAGAGCATGGTTGAACAGCTGGACAAGCTTTTGAATGACACCAGCAAGCCTGTGGGCTTTCTGCTAAGTGAAAGATTCATTAACGTCCCTCCACAGATTGCTCTGCCTATGCACCAGCAGCTCCAGTAAGCAGTTCTGGGAAGTGCCTTCAGACAGTCATTCTTTACCCAAGTAGATTTGGAGATGGAGTCTGCACCAGGTGTAGGTTGCCTGGGCTGCAGCAGGCTCTGATGAGGGGGGCGGAGCAGTGCACGGGGGCCACTCATTACCAGTATCCAACTCCTTGAGCAGTTTTGATTACTGGTGGCAGGAATTTTAATATTTTCAAAGATTCAGGTGGTAGAGAAGCTGATGAATTTTCAAGACTTTTTACATTTGACTGACAGTTTGCACATTCACAGATGTCTGTAATTTGAACAAAATGTTGAACAAATTAAAAAAAAAAAAAAACTAGAGGCAAATTCATACATTCCGGTTTGACTAAGTGGAACCAAATCCTTACTACTGCTTCGACTTGTTAGCCTCCTGATGTTGTAACACAGAACTACAAAGTTTAGAGGATTAAGTGAGGGAAGGATCGAACCATCTGTGCTTTGATGCACAGGGTTAGGGTGTAGACAGGCATGCTAGCTGTCTCCCTCACTGGCATCTTCTCCTACCTGTACCCCTGGCTGCAGCTCGCACTGCCCCGTGCCCTAAATGGTTTGTATGTTTCTTCCAACGTAGCCGGGCTCCTGCTTATCTGGTCTCATGCGATCGAACTTTCTGTTGATTTTGTGTGGGAGCTGAAGTGGGTTGTTCTCAATTTGTTAGTTTTGTTTAGACACAACTTATTAATTTTGGAAGGAAAGACATTTACTGCCATTGTGTTTATTATCCTGGAATTAAGGTTATCTACATGTGTGAAGTTTCTGCAGTGTCACTACACTAGTGACAGGGCTTGTGTAGTCACATGCTCTAGTGCCATGCACTGTGCCCGTGTGCCTCGGAATTTGCAGTTAAATACTGATTGTTTGAAAACTGCAGGATCTTATTTGTAAATTTGCACACAACATGATTTTGAGTGAATCTGAGATCATGTTAGTGGGTAAGTGTCTTTCTGAACTCAGATTCTTCACTGTTTACAGCAAAAACCAGGCTCATCACATTCTTGGGTATAGCCAGTAGCATGAGAGTTAGCCCAGCCAGTGTGCAGCAGAGCCCAGAGAGGTGCTGCGTTGGTTTTCTCTGGGTCCAGATAGATGTAACCCAGTGGTGACCTGTGTGTGGGTGTGTGTCTGTGTGTGTGTTCTGTATCTTGTAGGAAAGAGTTGGCTGAAGCACGAAGAACCAACAAGCCATGTGGGAAGTGCTGCTACTACCTGCTGATTAGTAAGACGTTTGTGGCAGCAGGAAAGTCCAGTTCTAGAAAGAGGCGGGACGGCCGTCCACAGGAAGTGCTGATGTTTGCAAATGCAGAGGAGGAGTTCTTCTACGAGGTAAGGATGCCCTCTTCATCTCTGTTAGCTCTAATGGCTTTTCTTGAAAATAAGACATCCTTCGGCTGGGCCATGGTGGTGCATGCCTATACTTGCAGCACTATGGGCACAGAGGCAGGGGGCTCCCCAAGTTAGAAGCCAGCTTGGTCTTCAGAGTGAGTTCCAGGACAGCCAGGGCAACACAGAGAAACCCTGTCTCTAGAAATTAAAAACACAAAAACAAAATCTTGAGTCCTCTAGCCCACCCAGCTCTCTGTGGTTTCTGGCTGTGGGCGAACACACTGTCCCGTCCATCCTGTACACACAACAGCTTCCTATCACACTGTGTGTAGGTGGTGGGGTGAGGGTACTGCCTGGGACCAGTTAGGCACTTAGAGCTGCTTACAGTGTGATGGGCAAGCCACATTTGCATGTTTCAGTCCTAAGGAGTCCCGTTTGCAGATGTGAGGGAAGGTGATCATGTGCTGTGCCCTGAGGTCTGTATTGGTGGCTCATACTGTGATGGTGGGCAACCAAATCCTAGACAGCATTCCTGTATTTTTTTCTCCACTGCCCTCTTTAAAAATTTTAGGGGTAATATTTTTCTGAATTGAATAATACAATTTTTAAGAATGTATATATTTGTGTGTATGCACGACAAGTACTTCTGTCACTTGGCTGCTTGTTCTGGCACTCCTTAATTTATGGTTCCCCTGTAAGGTGAAATTTGTTTGGTGTTTCATAATTTCTCCCTGAAGTGCATTTGAACTTACTTTATTCTAATAGAGTGTTCCTTCTCCACTGTTACGACGCAGTGTTCTTTATTTGAGTAAATGAGCTCTGCCTGAGTTACATTTTCCCTTGTGTCTTCTCCTTTGCTGCAGAGGGCAATCCTCAAGTTCAACTACTCAGTGCAGGGGGAGAGTGACACTTGTCTGGGAGGCAGATGGTCCTTCGATGATGTTCCGATGAAGCCCTTGCGGACTGTGATGTTAATTCCAGAGACAGGATAGATGAGATCATGGAAACCCTGAAAGACCATCTATCCATCTAGTCCATTTCCCCGGACAGTGACAGGCTTGTTTATGTGTAATCACCAAGAAACCCATTGAAGAGATATTGAAAAATTCATTATTTTATTGAGATTCAAGTCCTCTACAAAAAGTAGGGTTCTGTTCCATGTGTCTGTGACACATTTACAAAATGGTTTCTTTTATTCTTTATTTTGGTCAAATTATGAATGATTGGTTAAAAACTTCCAATAAGAAAAGTGTGGAATAGTAATTTTAAGAACTTAATAAAAACTATTTTTTTTATTTTAAAATCATACTTGAAGTGTTCATGTCCAGGACTGCCCTGGCTCCAGCAGCCCACCACCAGCCTCCCCTTGGTGTCCGTATTGCACTGTGTTAGGTCACTGGATCGTGCATCTCTGCTCAGTAGCATCTGGGCACTTGTCACATACATCCTGGTCCTTGTTCACAGCTGTGGTGGGTAGGTGGCCTGAGGCTTGCTGTAGGATGTCCTTGCTTTCACTAGGAGGCAGGTTACTGAAATAGTATTGTGGTACCAGCTGCATAAATCTGTTCATTTAAAACAAACAGTGCTATGAATGCTGGGGAATGGCAGGTGCGGTCCCACCCAGCCCCAGGGAGTATGTGCAGACCTGGTATTTCATTTGAAGACTCTGTACCTTGTATTGCCTCTGTAGGTAATACAGCCTCTGGTATTACTGCAGTGAGACTCACTGCACTCCCAAATGTTACTTGTCTAGTACGAAGGCACACAGTGGAAATGCGTCACACCCTCATGAGAGGGATCAGAGTAGATACTTGGAAAGAGCTTTGGGAGGCAACAAGGGGGGGTCTTTGCCACTTTTAAGTTCACCTAGCTTTACTCTTGAGTCCACCTGTGTAAGCTGTGACCTTGAACATCATGGAGTCCGCTCTGAGAGTCCCCATCCCCAGTGTTGCTCTTCCTGTCCTTTCACTACTTAGCAGCTACAGAGATCTTTATAGTATAGAGAGCCTTCCTCTCGCCTAAAACTCACTAGGGGTAAAAAGCTGTATACCTTCTGGAACTACCTGTCTCTTCAAGCTCACCTTCCCTCCTCTGCAGCACCCCATCCCCCACCCCCAGCTCCAGCCAGTGCCTATCTGTTCCTAAAAGCTGGCTAAGCCTATTCCTCTACACAGCCAGTGCACTGGTGCCTTCTCTCTAGCAGTCTCATATAAATGAGAACGAAACAATGCTGTGTGTGGTTTATTCCTACAAGGGTGAATTAAAAAGAAAGCCTTCCTTCTTCATTAGACTTACAGCTCAGGGGAGACTGCTGAGGCAACCCTGATGTAGTTGTTCTCAGATATGCTGAACTGATGGAAGAGGACCCACTCGGGCATCTTCTTAGTGATGGAGTAGCTTGACAAGGGATGCAGCTGAGCAACCTGCTTATGTGTGAGCATTAAATAGTTACCTGACCCGTCAACATCCCGAGCGATCTAAAAGGCAGGTTCAAAGAAAAAAGAATTGTTAAACACGTTGGTTTAGAAAAACCTGAAGATTTTTATATAGAATAGAATTTTCAGATAATAGAAAATGAGGCACAATGACTTTGTCTTTAAACCTGAGCTGGTGATAGTGTCAGCTCCAGCGCTTTAGGGTTGCTGTAAAGTACGGTTGGGTCATGAAATAAAACATAGCATGCAATTTGCTCTGCCATGAACTGCCCATGCTCTCCATGCTACTTATGCCTGATCGTCAGCCAGGTCACACTGTACCCTCTTATGTAGGTACCCTACTCTTCCTCCCAGATGAAGAAATCTATTCTGAAATGTCATTTCTCCATTAAGACTGGTACAGTGTTGCCCACTCTGATGTAAGGACATCTACTTCTATCATGGGCACTAATGGAGATGAATAGCTGAGAGGGGAGTACATTGGCTTGCTGGGCACTCAGATCACTAGTAAACAGAAAAGAGGAGCTGTGGTGTGCAAAGTTAACATATAGGATTCTGGCTTGAGAAGACGTGTACTTAAATACAACTCTTACAGATAACATCTTTTTAGTGTTACTTAAAAAAGGTTCAAGGTCAATAAAGCCATCATGGTGAGTGAGAGTGCTGGCTGAGTTCCCATGCATGTGGGACTCACGCCACGAGCCAGTGCAGCTCTGCCCCTGCTTACCTGCATGAAGTACCCAGAGAGCAGTGCTTTTTGATGTTCAGACCGTTTTCCTTGGAGCCAAAGGCAGGCTCTGCATAGGGAAGCTCGATCCGCTTGATAATTTCTAAGAGTTCTGCTCGGATAACTTCTGCCATCCTGAGAGCAGAGCAGCTGAGGAAGCAATCATGACACCACGTCTCCACACAGTCTAGAGGGAGGACAAAAGGCCACTCAGATGGTGTGTTAGACTTCTTCAAGCTCCATCAAAGGCCATGGGAGTGAGTGGCAGGAACCTAGGATTAGGTTCACCAGGGGCGGTGGGATCAGCCACACCTGTAGCAGTCGCTGAGTGTCTGTGAGCCCACCACAGTAGACTCTGTTAGTGTGAGATGCACATTGCCTGTGGCTGTGGAGAGGCATCAGCATGTGCATTTCCTTCTCTGTACAGCAAGGACATATACAGCTAGAGACCCAGAGCTAAAGGGGAGCTGTTAGCATCTATCCCTGTGATCATCCCATACTTCATTCAGTAAGGACCTGCCAGGCTGACCTGGGAGTTCACTTTAGGTCCTTGTCTACCCTAGGTGCAACTTTGTTTTAAATCCCAATGTACGAGTGATTCAGTTGAAGGTACCCTCATCTACCCTGTCCTGTCCATATATCCCACTCAGAGTAGCAAAAGTCCACACTTGGTTGGACACCATTACCTAGCCTGGTGCTCAAAAGTTGATCACCTTTCCCTCCAGTCCACTTAGAAACACTGACTCCCTGCTCTTGACATGATCCTCCTGCCTTGCAAACTGATCTCAATTTTTCTACATTTCAAATATTTTCCATCTTCTGGGGCACAGGAAGTGAGGCTGCTCTGTGGGAAGCAGAAAAGCCTCCTTTGGGGAAGTGGGCTGGTCTAATGCCAGCCCCTGCTATCTGTCCCGTGCCCTGGCAGAGGTGCCACCAACTTCCCAGCAGCGGGCCCTCACCTGGAGCACTATACCCACTGAGGTTCAGGTGCACCCAGTCCTTGCTTCCAGCATGCTGCTTCTGAAAGCTGGCTGACCAGAGTACTAAAGCTCCCCAAATCCAGACCTGTGCTGTGACCTGCTAGGCCTCACTGCCTGGGTGGATGGCAGTGCCTGTGATGCATTTAGGGACCCAGTGCCATTCTGTTCAAGTGGCTGGTGGGACTCTCAGAGAAGGGAGGCTAGCAAATAATAAGTATCTGAGCCTCATCTGGGGAAGGGAGAGGGTCCAGGGAGGTGGTTTTGGGGAATCATGTTCACGTACGTTCATTGGCAGAGTTCAGAACTGTATCTTGGTAGGCGTTGTAGATGTTGATGAGTGTAAAGTGATCACCTTCAGGGTGCAAGAACGTTCTCCAGCAAGTCACTGCGGACTCCTCAGCACCATGAGGCACGTGCAAAAAGCAACTGGGAGCTTTAAGATGCAAGAGGTCACAGTCAGCAATATGGAGGACAATCTTGGCCTGGTGGCGTGCCCAGGGACAGGACCCCTGTCTATGAACCCACTCCTGTCCTGGCCTGGTGGCATGCCCAGGGACAGGACCGCTGTCTATGGATCTCTGAATCAATCCATTGTTCTTAATATTCTTGTTTACTTGGAAGCCAAAGAAATTAAAAGTTAATTGTCTTAATGCTTTCTCCTTTTTGTCATGTTGTTTTGCCAATAGCAGTTAGCACCCTGCTCATATTCCAGTAGAAGCAGTGTGCCCAAGTGTCAAGGGGTCCAGAGGGTCAGACACAGGCTGAGGACTATGTTCAGATGTAGCACAGCATTTAGTCCATGCTACTGTCAAAGAATATATGAAAATATAGGAGCCAGTATCAATGAAGCTGTTAGGAAACACAAAACCACACAGTTATTTGGGAAGCATTGCTTTTGACTATTGTCTGTTTGCTTGTTTTGCACTATAATAGTCCTTTTGACAAAAAGCCAAGCGTGGCCTTTTGTATTTTTGCATTAAGGTAATTGTAAAAGTTTCCCTTTTTCAGGCTATTAAAACACTTTACTATCATCTGCACAGATGAATCAACCACTGTCCTCTGCATCTATACTCTGTTTAAATCTATACCTGTTGTGTATTCACAGTACATAGAAAGATCTTTAAGGAATACCTGTTACCATGGCAGCGATGGTTAGCATTTCATCTACACAGTCAAATTCACAGGATGCTAAGATAGACTTTGAGAGCTGTGGATCCAGAGGAAACTCAGACATGATGATGCCAAACTCAGAGAGATTCCCATCATTGTCCAGGGCTGCCAGGTAGTCTAAATCTTCCAGTGCCTGCATCAGGCTTTCTGGAGCTAGGAAAGATGGGGAGAGGGGGGAAGGTAAATTTTGCACAACTGAAGTGCAGCAGCAGGTAGTGACTTTTCATTCTTGCATAAAACAACCAACGAATGAACAGAACCTGTAAAGCAAGAATTGGTCAGACACTGAGCCAGTAGCTTCTGAGGGGCTGGCAGGGTACGCATTATGGCTATCTAGATAAGGGCCCTGACAGTGGCAGCCTCCTCAGAGGACAGCCAGGGACTCACTACATTTTGATGCAGTTCTGAGGGGTCAAAGTTGAGGACCTGTGGATCTGAGATCTCTCCTGACCAGGCAGCAATGCTCCAGTCGGTGTGACTAGAGGGACTATGTGGTACTCACACAACATCTGGAGCAGTGCCTGCTCTCACCAGGCCAGCCAGCTAGCCAGCCTGCTGAAGGCACAGAATGCTTAACTATGTAAGCAGCTCTTGCACAAGCCTTCAAAGCTAGCCCTTATGGGAAGACAAAACTATTGCTCAAAAAGAACACACATGGTCTAGAATCCAGTAAACTGAGGTCTGACAAGAACAAGAAAACAAAGAAGACAGAGCAGACTAGAAGTCACAGGGAGAGCAGAAACGCCAGACACACACACACCAGGTTACTGCAAACAGATTAACGTTCCCCGTCTCTCATTTCTCAGATAACACGGGCACTACTACTGTGTTTATTAATTATATCTGCTCAATTTCCACAAAGAAGTCTACTTAGTTTCTGTCCTTCTGGAACCAAGTTCTATTAAATATACATTTTCACCTGTCTGCTACCTGGTACTCCAATAAAGGCTACACCAACTCCTTCTGTGCTACCTGAAACTGAAGGGCTTCAGAAAGCCACTGACTGGCTTTTGTCAGTTTCAGTCCTGGACTGTGTGTCGTGTTTGGGAGGCAACGCCCACAGGCCTAACTCAAGAAGCAACTGAACCTGCCTGTCCCTGAGTTTTTTAAGTGGCTGACAGGAAAAAAAAAATGACTCATTTGCTATATTTACACTTTGACTACCAAGGATAAGTGTCAAAATTTAAGGTACACTGAGAAACTCTACAACCTACTCACAAGCTCTAATTTGATCAGATTTCCACTATGGTCAGGAAGCCAGGAAAGCCCTTAGAAACCACAAGTGTGGTCTGGGATACAGCAGTGCTGCCTTGCAGCCTTGCTGGGGAGAGCAGAGAGGGTGGTGAGGAGCCTGCTGAGAGTAACATTCCAGGGAGACAGTGAAGCTGCCTATTGTTTCTGATTCCTCTCCCCTATCAAAATTTACTAAGTGGAATGGCTTTCTTTATCGTTATCCCTGGGACTTTGGGCCTGACCATACTGGTAAACACACAAGCTCGAGAGTCTGCAGTTCCAGGAAGGGAACTGACAGGTTACTTAGAAAAGTAGTCCAAGAGTTCCATCAGAGATCTGTGGGACCTAAAAGGGGGCATCTGATATGCCAGAGAAGGTGCAGGCAGCAGCTGCAGGAAGGAGCATGGGGGTACTTAAACAGTGAGGGACTGGGAGCATTAGTTGACATTATACAATTTTCATGTCACTATATTTATATTCTCCTATAGGGAAAAGTTTTCAAATACAGTCACCCTTGAGAATGTTAGCAGAACCCTATGCCTCTTCTTGTCTGGGATGGGTATTTCCAGGTATAGCACAAGACCGGAAGTCTTTTGGTAAGCAAACCTCAAAGCCATAGTCAGGCCTTCTTCAGCAGGCTCCTTGGCCTGTCTTACCATCAAGGGCGAAAGATTAGGGCTCCTTCTGTCACTTGACATGGAAAGGGTTGGAGAAGGGGGAAACTCTCCAACTACTAGCAGGACACTGGTAGAAGCCATGCCATGAGCCTGGCTCTCAGATGATGGCTGTGTCAGACTTTCAGACGCTCAAGGGTAAGGGTGACAGCTCAGCTGAGCTTGCTGGGCTCTGAGACCTCTTCCATAATAGCTCGGCTCCTGCCTGTGACACAGCAGAAAGTACAGTGGACCACAGACAGCCACAGACCTCCCTCAGACATTTTTGCCTAGCAAGATACATCAGCACCCAGACCAGTTAGGTCTCAGAGAGAACCAGGTAGGAAAGGAGCTGAGTTTGTCTCCACCCAAGGCTGTGCCTGCTCACACTATGCTAGAGAAGACTTCTGGCCTTCCTCAAGACACATCTGTCAAGGTTCCCCAGGATAAGGCACTATGACTGCTAGCTCTTACCAAACAATGACACCCTTGACAGATGTTCTTTGCAGTGTAACTAGAAGTTTTCCCACCCCATAGTGTCTGTGACCAAGCTTCAGACAAACAAGGCTTAGCACTCTAAGTGAGATGGCATAGCATCGGCTATACCAAAACCACCTGAGGAAAAGAAAAAAAAAAAAAAAAGAACAGGCCAAAACAATGCATGGGGGCTGGAGCAATAGCTTAGTGTTAAGAGCACTGGCTGCTCTTTCAGAGAACCTGGTTCAAGTCCCAGCACCTACATGGTGACTCACAAGCATCTGTAACTACAACCCTAATCCTCCTCTGCACTGTATACTTGGTACACAGGCCTCCATGCAGGCAAAACACCCATACACATAAAAGTAATAACATTAATTTTTATAAATGCCCAAGCTTTAAAATAGTTGTCCAGCAAGTGGGTCTATGTCCACAAAGGGCTGTCATGGCTGTCACTTGCCTTCTTTCCAGGGTGATGCTCATTGTCCACCCACTCTCAGTCCCACTTCAGCATCTTATATTGCTGGCACTTGCATGGCCCTCAGGCAGGGAGCACACTCACCCGTCCCAATGCTGGTCCTTGCAGGGTTAGGGAAGAGCTTATTGCAGGCACAGACAGAGCCTGGACTCAGACCATGAGATGTGGCCTCGTGTTACTGACCACCCAACTCTAGTTGCCGCGCAAGAGGAAATTTGCATGTACACCAGCTTTTGTTGTACAAACTCTGCTCCCCAAGTTAACTGGTCAAAGGCTGAAGCTGTGAATGGGCAACAGATAGAGGTAGGCGGGTTTTCAGTTACCTGACTGGGCATCTCAGAGAGAGACAGGAGAAGAGAAGAAAGGAGACAGAAGAGGAGGAAGCCACCAAGAGAGGAAATGGGCTATGAGCACATATCCATGAAAAACAGCAAGTAATAAGGGACATGTGCCCAATCTAGGCTTACAGCTTACAAATAAAATACCTGGGTTGTGTGTCTTTTATACAGGCTAGCTAGGATATAAAAATATTATTTACATCTGACTATTCCCATTATCCCAGTCACAGTGGTGGCTCAGGGTGGGCTTCTACTCACACGAAGTCAGACTTCCCTCCTTGGGAGATTTATATTTTGTAACAGACAAATGGGGACCTTTCCAGGGGCTGTGCATACATCACAAAGCTCAGGCAAAGAGATGCTCAGATCCTGCTGTCCAGATGGGAGAGGAGGAGAGGAGGAGATTGTGTGTATGGAGAACCAAAAGACACAGAGGAGAATCAAACACTCAGGTATTCCTGAGGCACATCTTGGATTTCAAGAGACACCTAGTTTCCTTACTCAGAATTTAGGTTCTGCTCTGCCAGTTTGAGCTGGATCTCTGGCTCTTCCACAGAGAACTGTAATCCACATGCCACCACCCAGTGTGTTTTGTAACAAGAAGTCCTCTAAAGTGACACTGGAGCTGTGTCTGTGTGCCAGCACCTAGAGCGAATCACACACGTTGTTTGGGAAGGTAAGGGACAAGTTAGTTATGTCAGGACTGGGCCTCGGCTGCTGTGTTCACTGATGTGAAGACTGGGCAGCAGAGAAGCAGTTGAAGATGGAGAGGTGTGCTCGTTTTGATGGTGTGTACTTCACAAGCTTTGGGATTTGGGAAATGGGATTAAGAGTTTGGCCCTGATGAGGACATGAGGGAACAGCTTAGCTTCTACGACAGTGTCACAGGCCACACTCCTAGAACCTGGTGTGTGCAGGATCCACACACTTTCACATTTGAATCTCTCTTGTCTGGCCAAGGTTGAGCGGCCAGACAGCTGCTTCCACATTTGTTTAATGAACAACGTCTTTCTGGAAGTCATGCTCTGCCAGCACAGCTGACATGACTCTAAAAGGGCAAGATACTAATAAGAATTAGTATCTAGGAGCCCATCTTAGGGGCACAGTGATGACATCTAATCACTGTGACAATTGTCTGTATGCACACCTAGGGAA
The DNA here is from genome assembly GCA_021653895.1 of Mastomys natalensis. Lineage (NCBI taxonomy): Eukaryota > Metazoa > Chordata > Mammalia > Rodentia > Muridae > Mastomys > Mastomys natalensis. The sequence goes on from JAJTUV010000307.1 coordinate 361,565, forward strand.
AGTGCCTTCTGCAGTCTAGGTAGGTAGCCTTGGGCAGCTAGGAGTCGCTCAGATCTGCAATGCCAAGTGTTTATTAAACCCAGTCACTTTTCTTTCTTTCTTTTTTTTTTTTTTTCCAAGACAGGGTTTCTCTGTGTAAACCTGGCTGTCCTGGAACTCACTCTGTAGACCAGGCTGGCCTCGAACTCAGAGATCCACCTGCCTCTGCCTCCCAAGTGCTGGGATTAAAGGCGTGCACCATCACTGCCCAGCTCCCAGTCACTTTTCTAAGGGATGAAAATACATTAACTAGCTGACCTGAGCCCTGGGGCAGTTACTTTGATTGTGGTTATATTAAAACTATTTCTATTCCATGCCTCTAACTTCCTCCCTGATTAAGTTTTCACTATCTGTAAAATGACTTTCTTAATATTTCCAAGGCGCTCCAATGGGTTTCATCTTGGGAACTGCTCTTGGAATGTTCCTCCTTGTACATACTCTCTCTCTCTCTCTCTCTCTCTCTCTCTCTCTCTCTCTCTCTCTCACACACACACACACACACACACACACACACACACACACAGGCCCACAAGAATGCACATATCCCTCTCTGAAGATGGTGATGAATTCTTTGTGGCCTTTGCACAAACCATAGTATCTGTGCAGCACCTAGCAGTCAGACCAGAGGATGGCTCAGGGGAAAAGGCTTGCAGCACAAACCTGACAGCCTGACAACACCCTGGAATCGCGTGGTGGAAGGAGAGAACTGACTCCTGCAAGTTGTCCTCTAACCTCCACAAATAAATGTAATAAAAATAACTAACTAACAACAACAAAATCCTAGCTATGGTCTTTGCAGGTGCAGTGGCTGAACAACCGCTTGGCTCTGGGCTCTTCAGAGGTAACACGCAGCACCAGCAGGCATCCTGCCTGCAGAGAAGGAGTCCCTGTCCAAAGCCCAGGTGCAGCTGTGCCAGCTGAGCCAAGCTAGCAGGTGGCTTTCTCTCACTCCTTAGTATAGACTGTGACACTCTGGACCAATCTGTGTTTTCAATGCTTTACAGACTCGCAGGCATCCTCACAAATGCCTTAGGAGTGTGACTGTGATGACAGAAGCTCCAGGTTCACTGACTCAGAAATCTTCTAGTGAACAGTCTGCACCTGAGCCCTGATGGGGCCACTGCAGAGCTGGATCCCTCTTTCCAACTGGCCTCTGCAACGAGAAGTCCAGTCACTGCCTGCACCTTGTGTTTTCTTTTTTCTTTTTCTTTTGGTTTTTCCAGACAGGGTTTCTCTGTGTAGCCCTGGCTGTCCTGGAACTCACTCTGTAAACCAGGCTGGCCTCGAACTCAGAAATCCGCCTGCCTCTGCCTCCCAAGTGCTAGGATTAAAGGCGGGCGCCACTACTGCTCAGCATGTGTTTTCTTTAGTGCCCTGTCTCATTGCATATACCAAGCTACAAGTCTGAGTTGTCCTTTCTTCCTTCCTCCCTTCCTCCCTTCCTCCCTTCCTCCCTTCCTCCCTTCCTTCCTTCCTTCCTCCCTTCCTTCCTTCTTTCCTTCCCTTTCTCCTTCCCTCCCTCCCTCCCTACCACCCCACCAGCCTCTGGTTTCAGACCTGGCCTCCAGGTTCTCCTAGTATCCCTCAGACCCTGCCCCAACCTTGAACTTTCCAGCCCAGGGGCCAGGCTGCCCTTCCCCCAGAGGTTCCTCCCTATATAATCCAGACATTTTGGCCCCTCTTCTTCTTTTCTCTCTCTCTCTGCACACACCTCCTTTTTCTTTTCTCCCTTCCTTCTCCCCAAGGCAACTCTCCCCCTGGCCTCAGTCCTTGTGGCCCCATGAGCTCCCCCGAGAGCATCTTCCCAATAAGCCTGCCTTTAATATATTCTAATCTGGCTTGAATTGGCTCATTTCACTGGCAGAGAAATAACCTATCTTGGTTGACCTTGAACTCCAAACTCTCCTGCCTCCACTTCTACTTTGTAAGTTCTGTGATTATAGACACGTATTACCATGCCTGGCTCTCATTTTTCTTTTCAAATCTCAGAAATCAGTTTTATCTGCAACAAGTTAAAACAAATTCCGAATCAGAGCATAGAGATGACATTCAGCATAGTCTGGGACATGTTTCCTGGTTTCTCTCCAAATCCCTGTCCAGATACCTTTGCCTTCCAAGGACAATAACACTCTTAGCCATCTGTTTCTGCAGAGGTACTCAGTTGGTCCCAAGCTTCCTGTCCCAGATCAACAGTGGCTTTGACACTCATGTGGAAGTCAACCCTCATGCAGCCAAGGAAGAGGAAAAAACAAAACAAAAACAAACAAACAAACCAAAAACCCTTGGACTTAGTTTTTCCGAAGAGAGATCCATGCCGAGGGAATTCACTTAACTGGTAGTAGCCTAGTCATGCCAAGACCATTTTCACACGGTTCACAGATCCTGAAAAGGCCAGAGAGCTTGCTGTGTTCGTACATTTCAATTATAAGTTGAACTGAATGCACCAGCCACAAGCATCTTCTATATTTTTTGTTTCCAAAATGATGAGTCAGTTCATCCACAGCTACATTTCCCCAAGCACGGAGCCAAACATAAACGGTGACTCTGACCCCTTTGTTCCCAGTTATCAGTTTGAAACCTCACGAGGTAAACAGCAAAGGAGCCACACAGGAATCAGGGGCCCAGCCCAGAGAGCAGGGAGCCCACGGCCCAGCCACCTGCTTCCTTTCAGGTAGACCTGATGTTTGATTTCTTCAGAACTCTCTTGCAAACCTACTCTTATTCTCCCCTCACATCTAGTCCATCAAACACCCCTTTCCTGAGCAGAAAGATGCTGAGGGCACCAAGGCAGGAGGAGCATAGGCTGGAGGGGCTAACACTGTAGCTTGCTGTTATGGTGCATCCCAGCATGCATTCTCAGGGCCCATCCCATCATGAAAAAGAGTCTAGTCTGGAATGTGTCTCAGTAGTAGAACACTCTCACAGAATGCTTGGGCTCTGGGTTCAACCCCTAACAACAAAATGTAAAAGCAACAAAAACAGGGAGAACCCTTCTGAAGAGGAGGCTTCTGGAAGGCTCACTGTAGCAGATCCACCTGTGGCAATCACCAACCCATGTGACGTTCAGGGACCATCAGGTAGAGAGGAGGAAGTAGATGACACTCTCACCCCTAGATGTCATCCTCAGGGCCAGGACAAGGTGAAGGAGAGCATGCAGACAAGCATGGGTCGCACAGCTCCCATTTTAAACACTCCTACCTTGGTGGCCTTCTTGCTGACTTATCTGTCTTGCAAAATATGACAAGGGGCACACACATTACTTACAGGCAGATTGTTATTTACTTCCAGTGTGCGCATCATGAGAAAGTTTAACCACTGGCCAAAAATGTATGGAAATTAAGTTATTTTCTCATAAATAAAAACAAAAACTAAAGTATTGATTAAATAACAACCAATACTTTCACGTTAGAGCCCTTCATACAGTGATCTAGACACTGTGCTTGCTTTTTGGAAGCTAAGTTCCAAGTTACAGAAAAAAGCAGGTGAGAGGAGTGGGACCCTGCTCTGACAGCCTAGTGTCTCCCTGGCCATGGGGCTAGGTCCCCATCAGCTTCAGGAGCATGTTGGTGGGGAAATGGGAAGCCCTGGCTGAGCTCTTCCACTTATCATTTATAGGCACCTGCTGCTCTGCTTGGCAAGGAGCACCGAACAAAGAGCATAAGAAACAAGAAGCGCCGGGCGGTGGTGGCGCATGCTTTTAATCACAGCACTTGGGAGGCAGAGGCAGGCAGATTTCTGAGTTTGAGGCCAGCCTGGTCTATAGAGTGAGTTCCAGGACAACCAGGGCTACACAGAGAAACCCTGTCTGGAAAAACCTAAAAATAAATAAATAAATAAAAGAGAGAGAAAGAGACAAGAAGGAAAACTACCCAGGAACTTTCAGTAGGAAAAGAAGGCAGGCAGTCAGACACTAGCCACGGTCAGCGCAGATGCCCCCTGCTCCATCTGTGAGTTGCCCTAAATCTAGCAACTCGGTTTCTCATCTACAAAGTGGAGCAAAAACCAGCATCCAGTCACTGGGCTATTGTCTTAAGTGATTTAACGCACCAGTAAACATATATAAACAACCAAGTGTTCAGAGAACAGACCAGGGTTTAAACAGATAAGATACACAGACTATGGCTGCTGGCAGACCTTCCTCACCAGCTGGTTGTTGACAAGTACAGCTGCCACCATCTCCCAGACACTGTACCTAGAGTTAAAGAAGGATTTAACTCCTTCTTTACACATCTCCACAGAGAGGATAAGCCAACTGGGAGTGTAGAGAAAGCTACAAGCTGGTTTCTTTCTGAACAGGAAACACTAGCTCTGCCTTGGGCATAGGTGGCTGTCCCTGAGGTAGCAGTTGCTTGGCCTGGCTTCTCTGGCCTTTCTTTCCCTCAGCTCTGGGGTCAGAAGTAAGCCAGGACTAGGAGGCTCAGTAAAATCCTGGAAAAAAACTGCTCAGATTAGGATTCAAAAGTCTCAGTCTTGCTTCAGGAATCTCCCCTCCCTTACGTGTTTGACCTGAATTGCAAAGAAGTGGAATCTGAGTGGGTTTTCCCACTTCTTTCACCTTCTGTTCACCTTGCCCTTAGATGTCAGTTCTCCACCGTCCCTCCCTATACTGACCAGTCCTTCTGGTTCCAGTATCCAAAACATAAGACACTCTCTGGGCTGAGGAAATGGCTCAGCAGGTAAAGTGTTACCACACAAGAATAAGGAGCTGAATTCAGATCCTGGCAGCCACACACACAGCCAGGCTCCTGGTGCACCTGAATCTTAGTGCCTGGCGGGAGGGAGGGGCAGAGTTAGCAGAATCCCCGGGGCTTGCTCCATGGTCAGTAGGTAGTGACCCCAGGTTTCAATAACAGACCCTGTCTCAAAAATGAAGGTAAACAGTGACACAGGAAAATACCTGATGTTGACCTTTAGCCCTCGTGCTGGCTAGTCTTATGTCAACTTGACACAAGCTAGAGTTATCTGAAAGGAGTAAGCCTCAATTGAGAAAATGCTTCCATAAGAGCCAGCTGTAGGGAATTTTCTTAATTAGTGATTGATGGGGAGGGCCAGCCCATTGTGGGTGGGACCATTCCTGGCCTGATGGTCTCGGATTCCATAAGAAATCAGACTGAGCAAGCCATATGAAGCAAGGCAGTGCATAGCGTCTCCCCATGCCTCTGCATCAGCTCCTGTCTCCAGATCCCTGTCCTGCTTGAGTTCCAGTCCTGACTTCCTTCCATGAAAAACAGCGATCTGGAAGTGTAAACCAAATCAACCCTTTCCTCCCTAGTTTGCTTTTGGTCATGGCGGTTCATCACAGCAATAGTAACCCTAACTAAGACAAGCCTTCAGCGCGCGCACACACACCCCTCTAGGTTTTTGTCCTTTTAAATTTTGAGATAATTCCCTCTTGTGACAGTGAAAGGGTGAGCACTGAGCGAACTGCATGCTGGCTTACAGTGATAGGTGCCGGGTGCTCTCAGGAGCCAGGGCAGGAGTAGAAAGAAAATCAGAGTATAAAGCTACCTGGCCTGCTCATGAAGTCACAGCGGCCCAAGCCAGCGATGTCCACCCTCTTCATGAAGAGCACCATGCTGGTCAGGTTGGCTTCCTGCATTTCTGCTGGCTTAAGTGGCCTCATGTCTTTGGAGGCAAATTCTTCAGTGTACAGACAGAAAAGTTTTCCTTAAAAGTCAAGAGAAATGGCTTCAGTGTGTTGCTGTGGCATCCCTGACAGACTTCAAACTGTTATTGTGCCCACCACACTACCTGAGGGAGAAGACCCGAGGAGCTGCTTCCGGATCTCTGCTTGGCTTTGGCTGATGGGCTGCAGGACGAGGGAGTTGGCTCTGATTCGGGGGTTGTATACCTTTAACAGAAACACACGTTAGGTCCTGGAAACTCAGGTGCAGTCACCTGCCTCTACCCACAGTGAATGCCCTGCAGCATGCCCCCACAGAAATGCTGTCAGGCTCTTTTTCTTTGGTGTCTACCACACACTATGAGATAGAACTGCAGGCAACTTGGCATATGACTCTGCAAGCTGCCTGCCTCCATGCACCCTGTACTATGGGACCTCAGTATCACCTGCCACCAGCCTCATGTTGATGAGTGGGGACACCACCTCCCAACACACACACACACAGACACACCAGACACACAGACACACACACACACACACACACACACACACACACACACACACACTGCCACGTGAAAGAAAGGATTTCCATTCAACGGGGCTGAACTTATTTGATGTTTTGTTCGGGCTGAGTGTTGCTTCAGTGGGTCCATGTTTATGACACACATGGGATATTTTCTGAGTAGTACACCTTCTGCAAATGCCACACAGCACTAAAGAGTTACTCCTGCGTGTGGCTTAGAAGGGCAACTGACAGCCTATGCTCTAGGAACAGTGAAGTAACTGAAGACTGACTCTAACCACCCAGGTATAGTGGTTCGAGACTGAGATTCCAGAACTTGGAGGCTGACGGCCAGCCAAGCTACCAGGCAAGATGCTGACTCAAGAGACTACCTACCACTTGTTTCAGGGGAACTTTGATAAAAATAATTTGCATTAAGTTATTTCATTTATAATAATTTATTATCTTTAAATTATTATTGCTGTTTGTGTTTTGAGACAGGACAGAATTTCTCTGTGTAGACTAGCTGTTCTGGAACTCACTCTGTAGACCAGATTGACCTCGAACTCAAGAGTCCTACCTACTTCTGCCTCCTGAGTGCTGGGATTAAAGGTGTGCATCACCACTGCCCAGATTTAATAATTTATTCTCTAAAAAATTTAGAATTAGGGTGCTGGAACAATGACTCACTGGTTAATGCACTGGCTGCTCTTCCAGAGTACCCTGGTTCAATTCTCAGAACCCACATAGCAGCTCATACCTGTCTCTAACTCCTGTTCCAGGGGATCTGACACCCTCACACAGACATACATGCAGGCAAAACACCAATGCACATGAAATAAATAAATTATATATAAAAAGAAAAAATTAGAATTAAAACATTTTATCCAATTATCAAATATTTTCAAAAGTTAGTCAATTCACTTGAAACCAATTTCCCCGAAGATGCTAATTACACTGATAAATGGACGACAACTAGATACAATATACTGGAGAAGCTTCAGAAGCTGAATAATGTACTGTGTTAGTAGCTTACCTAAAGACACAAGGGTTTGGGCACTGGGCTACTAAGTGGCAAGCCCTGGTTTAATCCCCAGTTAAAAGGGAGAAGGAGGGGAAGGGAGGAAGAAGACAGGCAGGCGGGCAAGTAGACAGGAATCAATACCTTTACGCTAAAGTTTGCTATTTCCTCAAACCTCTGACCCTCAATTAATTTGTTTCTAGACTACCAATATGCTAATGAGATACAGCCAAGACTTTGATGATTCCAAGCACATCTGACCCAACAGAGGGAACTCTGGGTCAACAGTGCACCCTCATTTTTGGCTACTGGTGTAGTAGGAACCCTGCAAGTGGGTGCCAGTGATGGTAATTACCTGTCTTCTTTCCAGACCGACATCAATAACAAATTTGACCGTGTGGCTCCAGATCAGAGACTCCCCGCAGCTGGTGGTCAGCACCACCCGTCTCTGATACACTTGGCATCTTTTCTCAGTTTCATCCACCGGCCTGAACAGGCTGCATTTCTCTTTGGGATACAAAGGAATGACCACCAGCTCTCCCACATCTGGGTTTAAGTTGGATCCTTCCTGACACACAATTTCATAGGTTTTTTCAATATCCTAAAGTGGAAAAATAAACATCCATGAGAATAAGTAACAGTATTTTCAGTAAAAAACGATCCCACAATTCTATAAAGTTTTAGACAATAATACAAGGAAAGAAAACTCTAAGCTGTTGCCTTAAATAAGGAAAGGGGATGTAATCATCCTTTAGGCAAGTTAAATGTGATTTCTACACAATTTCATTGCCTTTATCCAGAAAGGTTTTCCTCTCTGAAAATGTCCTACTTCTTCTCTGCCTTTCTTCTACTGTTCTCTCAGCTTATGCCACTCCTCAGACACATTAGCATGAGCAGAGGAATCGAACCCATCCTCACATCACTGTTCTGAGCCAATGGAACTAAGCGCTGTTCAACAGCACCTAGGTTTCTCTAAAGGAAAGCATACCAGCCAGGCGTGCTGGCTCATGCCTGGACTCCCGTGCTCATGCTGGGCTCAGGGGCAGAGGCAGGATGATTACCATGAGGTCAAGGCTAGCCTTGACTACAGAGTGAAACTTCATCTCAAAAAACTAAAATAAAACATAAAGGCACATGCAAAAGCACAACCGGAGCCTCACTTGGGTCACCTTAGATATCATTTGACCCACATATACTTCAAAGTGGTGTCAGAAAAGCTGTAAGGAGGGCAGGGAGCTGCCACTGCCTCTGCTGCCTTGCATCTGCAGGCATTTAGAACAATCTGTTCAAATGTACATCACACACATGGGGAAACAGAACAGATGCAGTTACTAATGGGAGAGCCCGAAGGTAAGGTATTTTATTTTGCACACTTCTCAAACCCCAGCTCGTTTTTGAGAATAGATGTTACTTAATCTAAGTTCTTTTTAATAGTTGCTTTTTTTTTTATCTTGTAAAGTACAAGGCAAGCCACCAAATGGGAACTTCACCTGGCTTATCAGAATCAGCAGTTCACTAAAACCCCCAAACTGAAAAGTTGGCCTCCTGTGACCTCTGCAGTTTTTAAGGCTCCATCCCCTTCTCCCTGTCTTTAGCTCACGGTGCTTTCCTTTCTACACTATTTGTAGAGTGGGTCTGGTCACCTGGAGGGTTTCAGAGGCAGCAAAGGCTGCTGGCAGCCGGGGTGAACTGTTCCCAGGAGGCCTGCTCTCAGGCTGCCCTCTCCAGCACACACACACAATCTTTTTTTCTCAAACTAAGCAAACAGCACAGTTATCTATATCCCAAATAGTGAAAAAACTGGTCAAGCAGAAAGTAAGAGAAAATTATTTCTTGCTGGTGCTTGGGAAATAGGGGCAGGAGGATTGAGAAATTCTTGGCTTCCTGTCTAAAAGACGAAATGAATGATCCAGATTGCTTGCTTTATTTTACCATACACGTTTTCTGAGGACAGCCTCAATGGGAACACCCACATTCTTCCTGCTTTAGGTAGGTGTCAGTAACTCTCAACAGAGAATACAGAAGAGGAATTCAGCTCTGGAAGCCCACTTCAGAGCAATCTCTTACCAATATAAACCTTCAAAGAGCAGTGAAATAATTACTACCTCTTAGAATATTGTTGAAAGAAATGATTTTGGTAACTATAGAGATAATGTTTATATACACTATGTGACATGTGTCTCTGTCCTTCCTTGCCTGCCTAAGGCACCCTTTGATTGGTTAAAATAATAGGCCTATGGCCTATAGCAAAAGACAGAACAGAAGGTGGGCCAATGGCAGAGGGAAGAATTCTGGAAAAGAGTCATGCATGGGAAGATTTGCCACCCAGACTCAGAGGAAGAGGTAACCAGACACATGGCAGATATAGAATAGTATAAACAGGTTGATGAAAGTTAAGAGTTGGGAGCAAGCCTAGCATAAGGCCTAGGCATACATTCATAAGTAAGTCTCTATGTCATTATTCAGGAACTGGGACATAGGTAACTAAGCTGGTTTTTGTTTTGCTTTGCTTTGCTTTTTGAGACAGGGTCTCATCATATAACTCTGGCTGACCTAAAACTCACAGAAACCTGCCTATTTCTACTTTTTTGAAAACATTTTTATGTTGAATTTTGGTCACACACACACACAGACACTTTTTTGCAGGAGGAGAAATGAAGAAAACATCCTATAGGAAAAAGGCAGAGATGAGAGAACGGATGCTATGTGTGGTTCCTGCTCTTCACGCACAGCTAACATATAGGTTTAAGACCACATCTTCAAAAACTGCAAAAGGCAATGCTGAGTATGCTTCTGGAGCTTCAGGTCCACTGTCCATTTATTTCCTCTTTTTAAATTTATTTATTTATTTATTTATTTATTTATTTATTTATTTATTTATTTAGACAGGCTCCCCCCCACCCCCTGCCCTGGCCATCCTGGAGCTCACTCTATGAAACAGGCATGAGGTCCTGTCTGCCTCTCTAGGGCTGGAATTAAAGGTGTGTGTAGGACCGGCCCAGCCTGGTCCCAAGATGGTCTCCGAAGGCGGGTGCGAACGGCGAACGGCGGCTGCCTCTGCCCGTGAGTGGTCCGGAGAGTGCTGGCAGGGGAAGCCTGGCCAATGCCAGCGGTGGCAGCGGAGAGAGGGAAGTGCTACAGCTCCAAAGTGTTACAGCTCTGCTCTGAGGGGCCTCAGTGAGGCACCGGCTGGTCGGCGAAGAGGGGGGAAACCCCGCAACAGAAGTTCTCAGACACCGGGATGGATCTTGTACGCGCTTTTACTTGAGTCAGGCCCCAAATATATACAGTTTGAGATGGGTTAAGGTCAGGGGCAGGTAGGCAGCAGGTAACCCCTTATTGGCTTGGACTGAGGGCTTGGGAATGCCTCATCTGCATGATGGTGCTATTCCTACGTGACCGGGGGCCACGAACCTCTCTGTGGGAGGGAACGTGGAGGGCTGAAGCTGGATGAGAAGAACCAGGGTCTGGGGGCAGAGCCGAACACCTGCCGTCCTGATAAAGGTCCGGGGTTCAAGACTTGCTCAACCAGGTACCCAGCTGCTTCCCGCAGCCCACCGCCCCACAGGTGTGCTCCAGCACAGCCAACGTGTTCTCTCAGTTCTTACTCAGTAAGTCTGCAGGACTCTGCTGTGACCACTTGCAAAGCTGTGGAGACCACAACAGCCACTGAGAGAAGGTATCTGAGATCAAAGAGGCCCTGCAGCCATGCATAGCATTTTCCAGGAAACTCCAACCCTTAAGCACTGGCCTGCTGGTCCCTTACAGTGATCTGGTTGGACTACACACTATGAACTCAACTTACATCTTCTACTTAATTTATTTCATATTTTGTTCTCAGGTTAAAGAAGGCTGGAAGCACTCAGGGTGCCCAGTCTGGTCAGTACCGAGTCCCAGGGAATCCCATGTACTATTGTGGGGACCAGCTCACAGCAGGCATGGAGCTGAGTCAGCAGCTGGAGGATGTGTGATACACCTAACAAGAGTGCACGGCTGACTCCCAAAGCTACGGTGAGTGGCAATGTCTGCAAGCTGAATTTCTTAAAAAACAGCTCTCACCTATGTTTGTCTTATATGGTACTTAAGGACCACAGAGGTTTTAATTGTCTGTAGAAATCAAGACAGTTTTGAGTAGCATGAGGTAAATAACAATCAACAGCTCTGAGCAGGGATTTTAAGACGGGAGCACGCTGGGCGGTGGTGGCGCATGCCTTTAATCCCAGCACTTGGGAGGCAGAGGCAGGCAGATTTCTGAGTTTGAGGCCAGCCTGGTCTACAGAGTGAGTTCCAGGATAGCCAGGACTATACAGAGAAACCTTGTCTTGAAAAACAAAAATAAAAGCAAAGACAAACAAACAAACAAAAACCAAGAATCAGTCTCTAAGACAACCTCTATGCCAAGCCCATTACGACCTTTTAGTTTACAAAGCATCCATTTGGGATTGAGACAGTTTCATTCAGCTTCTACCTTCTGACTCTAGGATCTCATGGTTCAGCCTGGGGAGTCCATGACTACAGGCCTGCCTGTACCTGGCTGTTGCGAAATTTCTGATTTTAATCTAAAAAATGCCTGTTTCTCCTGTGGTTTCCATCTGGCAGTTTCAACTTTCAAGTATTTTAGATTCCTAACTTCACTGCTGTTCCCTTCCTCAGGCTCTACTCATCACTGTGTTACCTCCCCAAGGACCTTTTTAAACATTCTAAATCATGTAATAAATCGCCACCATATAAGATTATTATTCCGAAGAAGGTGTACCATCTACACTAACAACTGATAAATGTCCACTACAACTCCTGCACACCTGCTTCATACTGAGAGGACAGAAACACTGGAGGCCAGGGTAGAACAGGCTGCTAGTCTTTAAGAAGAGCGGTCTACTTCAGGTGCTGCTGAGAGGGCAGCAGAGTGTGGAGTCCCCTGTGTCCACTGTGTCTCCATGAGAGATGGCTGGCTTCCATCAAGCTGGGCCCTGGATCCTCAAGATGCCACCCCATTCCTTCTCAGACTGGAGAGACTAAAGGTTTTGTCTACCCTATCTGTGCTGCAGCTTATGTGTAGAATGAAGTGTACTATAGGGAATATCTGCACGGTGGCTAGGCAATGGAGCCACGAGGTGCTGATGGGAAAGTTCTTTGACAATACTTGGTTGGGTCGGAATGCCATTTAACTTACTTGTTCACAGGCCAGGAAGACCACAACATCACCCTTCTCTCCCGAGCGGTGGATTTCAAAGATAAGGCGTACAACAGACTCGAAGGAATCCTTCTGAGCCCCACTAAGGTACACCACCTCCACGGGGTGCTTATTTCTCACTTCTATGAGAGGCACGTTTCCATAGTAGGAGCTGAGTTTGCTGATGAGGAGAGGAGAGCAATTAATTATAGCTTCAGTTCTGGCCTTGCCAGTAGCACATCTTTAAGGAGTCCAAGCAGCACATCAGTCGCCAGGCTTCTCTCATGGACATCGTCCAAGATGATGACGCCATAGCTACCCAGGAAAGGATTGGACATCATTTCTCTCTGCAGCATGTCATCAGTACAGTACCTACACAGAAGACACATTCAAGATTTATTTACATTCATGAATACCATGTAAAGGACTCCCTAAAATACACACGTATGCTCTGCCTTTTTCTGTGGCACTGGTTACATTTTTTCTTAGAGCTAAGATTCCTCTGAGGTGATAGAATCTGAAGGGCCACAGCACAGAACCCCATATAAACACATTTTAAAGGTCCTTTGTACATGCTCAGTGAGTCCTTGAGGCTCACCACAGAACCCCTGGGCAGAGGCCTCACCTTACAGAGGTCTGTAATCCGTGGTCAGGAGTCCCCTGCTGTTAATTGCAAGCTTATGCAAACTCACTGGTACAAATGATAGTAAAAGCATGTAACATTTGCCTGCTGCTTTGTAAACTAAACAGTATTGTCATGGAACAATCTTACTGGACAGTTACCTCCCTTCCTGTCATTGGTGGAACTCTGGGTACTGCCATACACTTTACAAGGACAGAACTCAGAACTCACGGCCCAGCCACTCACATTAAGACTCTCACTGGGGTTGCTGGTGGCAACTGTGTCACCAAGGTGCTAACATCATTAAGTTTGAAATGTTGCTCAAATAAGAGCAAACAGAGGTAGCTACCCAGTAATCATCAGTTTGGAGTACAAATTGGCTAGCATGCCTGATGGGGCAGGAAGGGTATTAGTGATTTTATTTGTCTGAGGTGTTCGTCTCAAATTCAAAATCTTCCAGCTTCAGCCTCCTTCATTAGTGATTTAATAGATCCCCACCCCCAGAAGCCTTTGTGATACTAAAAAAAAATGTAAAGGCCCCATGGTAATGATCCACTACCATAAAGATTTCTTTCTGATACTATCTGTATATGCATAGAGATTACTGTTTGAAGAGGAAGTATTATGAATTCTCCACCTCTCCCAGCACTGAAGACTGAGGTTGTTGGATAGGTCTGCTGGCAATGCTGGCCCTTGGCTGACATTTAGCTTGGATTTGGGGAAAGCTTCCACCCTTCCCCAAACTGACAGAGGTGGCTGTATCAGCTCAGGAATCATGTGAACACACGTTTTCTCTCCTCTGAGGAGACCCTATTCGAGGTTCACTTGGCTGGCTTTGCTCTCTAACTGCTTTACTGTGATAAGCTTCAGTTGTGAGGAGACTGTTCTGAATACAGTGACACCCTCAGACAAACCAAACCTGATGGAACTGGGGACCCTGACCCAGTGGGGTCCCCAACCTAGTAGTACTCAATACCCTTTCAAGGGAGGACAGAGAGCATGGAAGCAAGCATTTCCTTCTAGTTCCCAGTTTGGGCCCTGGGCCAATACATAAATTTCTCACTTAACCTTCAGAATAAATCCTGAGGGAAGATGTTACCCCTCTTATTTATAAATAAAGAAAATGAGTTAACAGTTTAAGGAGTCTAGCAAAGGTCACAAAGCTAGAGTCAAGGTTTGATTTTTTTTTGTTTGTTTGTTTTGTTTGGTTTTTCTGAGACAGAGTCTCACTATGTAGCCATGGCTTGCCTGTGACTTACAATGTAGCCCAGGTTAACCCCAAACGTCCTACTACACATAGGCATTAAAGGGAGACACCACCATACCCAGCTCAGGTTAAGATGTGAACCGAATGATTTATCATACTAGATGCTGTTATCAAATCAGAGACTACTTCAGGCACCAGGGTTTGGACAGTAAGATTTTAGATTTGTTCTTCCTTTCACTTTATGAGATCAAAGCTTCTCTCTCTGCCTTTCTGTTCATATAGACTCACCCTATGTCTTAGCAGGTGAGCAGTATCAAATTGTGGATCATTCCTAAATGATCAAACAAAAGGGTGAAGTTTTTCTGAGTTCAGTACTATTGTGTTTCATGCAAGATGCAGACAAACGCACCCACAATCTAGCTTTCCAGGCATCTTCTGCCAAGGTTAACTAGGACATGAAGACCTAAGCTACTGTTGCCCTATTTCAAAGCAAATTATGTTATGTCAGCTCCTTTCATGTCACAAAACGACCTTGTTCTTTTCAGCAAAGCTCAGCTCATCTAGTCAGCACTCAGCCCCCCCAACGCTATGCTATGCTTCCTATAAAGTGGAGGAGGCATGAGTTATGAAAATATATACAGCTTGGTTCAAAGGAGAGATCGGTGGCCTATATAAAACTCAGCTAAATTCAGCATGATGATGCAATTCTTTCTCTCCCTCCCTCCTCCTCCCTCCTCCCTCCCTCCCTCCTTCCCTCTCTCCCTCCCTCCCTCCATCTCTCTTCTTTTCTTCTTTCTCTTCTCTTCTTCTCCCCACCCCCCCAATCTCTCCCTCTCTCTCTCCCACCCCATTCTGTAACCCTAGCGGGGCTGGAGCTCACTATGTAGACTCTCCTGGCCTCAGAAATCTTGTCTCTGCCTCTGGCGTTCTGGGATTAAAGGTGTACTCCACCAAGCTTGGCAAGCAAGATTTATTTCTCATTTTCACATTAATAAGATTCCATGTGAATAATGATTTAAAAACGTTGTCATGGTAGGTAACTACATAGATATGCTGTCAGTGTGATAGGTAATGTAACACAGCACCTTAAATTCTCAAGACTTGTAAGAGCCAAGAATAACATATTAAATAGTTGTATTAATATTTGTATCTTCTGAATTTTTTTCTGAAATGTTTTATACTGAATTTGACCATAATGAAAACTGGAAACTCTTCAGTTCTGAAAACTTAAGAGGTTTAAGAGCCACACCCACTGCACAGGAGACCCACTGCACAGCAGACCCACTGCACATGGGAGACCTGCTGCACAACACACCACTGACGTACCACTGCACAGCAGACCATGCACAGACCCCACTGCATAGGAGATCTACTGCATGGGAGACCCACTGCATGGGAGACCTGTTGTACAACACACCACTGCACAGGATCCACTGCACAGAACCCCTGCACAGGAGACCCACTGCACAGAGACTCACTGCACGGAATCCACTGCACAGGAGACCCACTGCATGGGAGACCCACTACACAGGAGACCTGCTGCACAGGAGACTGTGGCATACAAAGAAGAAAGCACTTTCAGGTATGCAGTATTTAGATGTCTACTATCTGCAAAGGCCAGAAAAAAGCTTAAAGAGCTAAATTGTTTGTTTGTTTCTTAGTATCATTAAAAAAGCAAAAGGAAGGAAGGAAGAGAAGGAAGGAAGGAAGGAAGGAAGGAAAGAAGGAGGAGGAAGAAAGAAGGAAGGAAGGAAGGAAGGAAGAGGAAGGAAGGAAGGAAGGAAGGAAGGAGGAGGGGCAGGCAACATTATCTCTACCAGGTATTTATGATATGCCCAGTAGGGTTGCAAAGAAAACAAAGATAAAACTGAATATAGAGCACTAGCTTCTCAAATTAGTAATGACCTTTAAAGTTTCTGACTGAAGGGCTGGTAAAGAGGCTCAATGGTAGAGCACATGCCCAGCATGTGTAAGGTCCTGGCTCATTAAGAAACATCTGTGGGGCCGGGCGGTGGTGGCGCACGCCTTTAATCTCAGCACTTGGGAGGCAGAGGCAGGCAGATTCCTGAGTTCGAGGACAGCCTGGTCTACAGAGTGAGTTCCAGGACAGCCAGGGCTACACAAAGAAACCCTGTCTGGAAAAACAAAACAAAAACAAAAAAAAAAAAAAAAGAAAAGAAAAGAAACATCTGTGGTTTAGACTGCCACTCAGTCTGAGGGCACTCAAAATCATAGCCAGCACACCTTTCCAGGTAAATGAACTGGTTCTGGTAAAAATTCTAAAGATTTAATTACATTTAATTATAATCATAAACTAGCCAGCACCCACACTATGCTTCGGGCCTACCTACCCAGCCATTTACTCCTTACAACGCCCCTCTCAACAGCCACCTGTCTTTTCGATGAGGAGACATGAACATAAAGAGCTCTGGGTGGGAACCTATGCAGAGGCCCTGCTAGAAAGCTGGAGACACTGGCTGTATAGCCATGAGGAATCCTAGCAGACAGCATTCTGGGTGGAAAGGAGGCTTATTATTTTCTTTACTGTAGGGGCTTTTAAATCTTTGAGCCACCTTTAGGCTCAGACCCTTCCCGTGTGCTGCTACCAAGTTCTTACAGTGAAGATAGGGAAAGGCAGTCTGAGCAGCAGAGAAGAGAGCCTGCAGTAGCCAGAACATTCCATCCACATGAGCTATGGCTTACATCAAGCCTCAGGGCTCCCACTCAGATCAACACTTGAACACAGACACTAAGTCCTTCTTCTGCCTGGCAGAGTCCAGTGTTTAAAATAATCTTATTAAAGTCAAGTCCAAAACATATACATGTTTAAAAAGTATGTTCTGTTAAACTCTTAACAATGATAGTACATCCAGGATAAATACTTTCATAATAATAATAACAACAACAACAACTTAAAATTATGATTCCACACTTGTTAACCTAAAAACCATTACATCTAAGAGTTCTTTCTAAGTCTAGATACAGTGATTGCAGAACTTAGTTGAAACCATTATTTGATTAAAACAGACATTTCAAAGGCCACTTCAAAAAATTAAAAATAAAAATAGAGGGGCAGTGTGCCCTCTAGTCCTAGACTGTGGGGGGAGGGCAGGAGGACTAAGAGCTTTGGACCAGCCTTGGCTACAGAATGAGACTTCTCAACACTCCTCCTAAGTCAAAAATAGTGCCTGAAATGCTAAGCTTAAGGACTCTCTCTCTTCCCTGTCTGTTGTTTCTTTTGTCCTGTGTAACCAGTCTCCAACTAGTTTGTGAGTTCCTAAGAGGCAGGGAAGGGGTGCTTTTTTTTTGTATGTGACCTGTATATAGTAGTAATTTACAAGCATGTAAACACCCAATAGTTCCACACATTGTGAATTTTTACAAAGGTAAAACAGCCTGAAGAACCTTATTTAGGTCAATTTGTTACTGGCCTAAACATTCCCATGGCTGGACACTTGCTTCTAACAGTGAGTCACAAGGGCATTCTGGATGGCCTTCAAAGCTTGGGCCAGGGCAGTACTCCCTCCTCCCACCACCAAGTTAGGGAACGTCCTCTACAGGACAAGCATATCAGACACAGGGATAGCAGTGTGCAGAATGCTATTCCTGCCCTGTAATTCTGAAGCAGCAGAAATCAACAAGAGGGCCACACACCAACCAGCATGTCACATGAGTGGGTTATGAGTGTGCAAATATTCTGGCCCTGAGACCAGTATATTCTGATCTCTTAAGCTCCTAGAGGGGAAGACAGTGTCCAGGGCACCTGAAGCACATCGGGAGGTCACCTCTGGCTGTAAGCAGCTTTAGCCACTCCTTGCAGAGTGGGACAGGCACAGGTGCTGTCTGTCTAGAAGGGAGATAGGACATTATTCAGAGAAGCCCTGGCCTTGAGAAGTTACTCCACCCCCCCCCACCCCCAACTTCAGTTATCTCTTTGCATATCTCTTTCCTGCTCAGAATCCAGCCCTGGGAAGCCTCCGATAAAGAAAGTTAACACAAACAGCTGATAACATAACTTACTGCGGTCTCAAAGACAGTTCACCCCACAAGGTTAGGGGAGCCCTCCTGGTGCAGGTGACCCTTGCATTGAGTTCTGAGTGACTAGAAAGAACTGGCCAATCTCAGAAGCAGCAACAGACAGGACAAGCACAGTGATGGTTGGAGTGAGAACTTCCTTTCTTTAAAACCTCAGTTACGTCATGTACGTATGGTTTTGTTTAATCCCAGGTGTGGGTATGGGGCTGCTCCAGATTGTCCACAGCTGCTAACTGTGATTATCTTGTGCTCTAGGAGGGGCATGATTTTTGCCAGCTGCAATAGTTTACGTTTGAATTTTGGGACGCTTGAGAATGTGTAAATGTAAAAACCCGAGAAGGCTGGGAGGCTGCGTTTTGTGGTTGGAGATGTTTGACGACTAAAACTGGACTTGCCCGAGGAACTTGATGCCCCTAATCAACAGGAAGTAGTCTAAAGAGTGGTCCCCATTTCCCTCAAATTCCTTTATCCACCTTATCTGCGGCTGAAGGGTTAGGGTGGAATAGGTTAGGGTGATAGGTTATGGAGGTGAAAAAGACCCAAAAAGTATGCCAAAAAGAGGATACAGGATAAGCAAAGGTTGGAAACCATAGGGTAGATCACCATGTCAGGGCCATGGACTCCAAAGGTTTCCTCTCTGAGAAAAGGCTCAAGTTTTCGAGAGCACTTATTGTATTCTCGGAACCCTATTATATACTCAAGCCAAGACACCAAAAGGATACATGCAGAGCCACAGGGCACATGGATCCAGGAGGGCAGTCCTAATACAGTGAATGCTTGAACTATTAATGCCATTTCCCCCTGAGGTTATAATCCAGCAAGAAGAAGGACAACGAGGACGGAAGGGAACAACTGAGGATTGTGTTCACTGAGGGCAGCATTCATCAAAAGGAATCACATAGCCAACTTCATGACCAAGTATACATCCATCTCGTGGAACCAGCAAGAAAGCAGCTGCTGCTGTTGAAGTGTTACCATTGCAAATCACGCCCCCGTCCTGGTAGAGGATTGAAAAGGCAAATCACACACCAACTGAGAACCTTTGAAGGCAACAATGCACAGGACAGCCGGCACTGGATGCTGATGCTAGGGACCTGGTGCATATCACACGCCCTCTGGTAACATGGAGGCAGTATAGTCACACCCTAGAACCTTTGCATGAAAAAGACAGTCGCCCATGTTTTAAAGATCTTTTTCTTCATGAATACAGCAGTGTTTTCAAGACAGTGCTATCATGTTTATAGATCTTGTCAAAGAACCAGATTTAGACCAAAAATGAATTAAGCATGTTAGTTAGCTCATAAAAAGAAATTATGATTTAACACTACTATTTTAAAAGAGCATTAGATATTATAAAATAAATTATAGTCTTTAAATTATGATTTTAAATAGGTGTTATTTGGGTAAATATATTTAAACAGTGCCTCTTAAGAGTCCAGAATTGGTATGTGGATTTTTCAACTAGTTTATCAAATCCCGAACCAAGACCAGTTGGCCTCTAAGAACAAGCAATTATCTGAGAAACAACCCAGCTCCACCTATCCAGTATTGAGAGCTCTTATGTCAAAGTATTTTCTAAATCAAACGAGGCCCTTTAAAACATATAAATTATGGCTTTTAATATTTAGAGAATAAAGCTATAACTTTGATAAAGCATTTTAATACAAAGTAATAACTAAATTAAAAATTTAAATACATAACAACTTTAAATTACACTTAAATTCATGCAATATACATCTCCAAATTAGCCTAAAACAGTTGCCCATGTTATTATCTGAATGTAATTAAAAATATTTGCAATTAACCAATCGTCTAGATCAATTTAAGCATAGTGTGACCTCATCAGTCTATGAGTCAATTTTCAGAAAGCTGTTATACAGTTATTTGAGATTCTGTTTATAAGCACTGGTGTCTTCAGAGATGTGGTTTTTGATTCCCAAAATGGTTCCACTGTCTGTAGTCCAGAGTCCTGGGTTCTGGTTCCCTGTGGTCACATACGGTCCGTAATCCATGTGGGGAAACATGGATGCAGCACCACCTCAGGACACAGACAAACAATATGGTCAGACAATATCGAGGCTGGTAAAGCACATACGTCACGACAGAGTTAATGAGTTAATCAAGCAAACATGGTGGTCACAAGCCATCTGTACTCGGCCAGAGGTCTGCCTCTTCGGTCTGAAGACACTATGGTACGCATATATAATGGGTCTAAAAAAATTTAATTTAAAGATAAAAAAAATAGTGTCATTACAACAATTAATTAAAAAAATTTAAATTTAAAAATTAAAAATAAAGTGCTGGCGGTGGTGAGCAGCTTTAATTCTAGCATAGATTAGTAGAGGACCGATTATTGTAGTACAGCAGCCTGGCGTACAAATAGCTCCAGGACAGCAATGGCTAAAAAACCTGGGTGAATTTGTATAATAAAAAAAAAAAAAAAAAAAAAAAAAACTGATAATAGTAGAGGTCCAAGATTTACTTGTCTGTAAAGCTGGTGAATTAAAACTATGCCTAGTACATGAATTTAACCTGAGTGGGATTTGATTTGTTGTAAGGTTTATCTGGTCCAAGAAGTCTGTAAAAACTGGATCATAAAATCTGTAGACCAGTGTTGTTATCTTGAGTTATCCAGAGTGACTCTGTATGCCAATTGCTTGGATTTAAATTCTATGATACGTTTTCGGTCAAGTTGTATTAAAAACTGATCATGTTAGTAAAGATTATGCTATAAATTTTTAGCTTATCTGAAGGTATGCTTGTAAGACTGAACATTATGAATTATTATTTACTTCTAATATTTAAATGTTAGAATTTAAAATGGGGCTACATATTTCGCTGATTAATGCAGGAAAGTAATCCAGGCACCCAAGGGGACCCAGGTCAATTAGTGTAATCTTTCAAGATCAGTTTTCATTCATGCCTATTATATCTTAAAAAAAGTTTAAAGACTGGGCAACTAAATTCACTGCTTAATTCAGAATTGAGCAGTCTCAGAAGCCCCAAGCTGATAGTGTGCTTTGTTACAGAACAGTTCTGCCCCATTGCTTGATTCATATCTGTAAAAATTCATGAAAGGGCTGACCCCAACTAGAGCATTTCTTGTTCTCCTCAAGGCTCACTGAGATCCTGCTGTGCTGATATCCCAGCTGGCAGGCTGGGGGGAATGCTGTAGCATTTCTACACCCAAGCCAGAGGCTCCCCATCCATCCCCTCACTGCAGAGCCAGGCTCCCCATCCATCCCCTCACTGCAGAGCCAAGGCTCCCTCA
Organism: Mastomys natalensis; assembly: GCA_021653895.1. NCBI lineage: Eukaryota > Metazoa > Chordata > Mammalia > Rodentia > Muridae > Mastomys > Mastomys natalensis. The sequence goes on from JAJTUV010000307.1 coordinate 383,058, forward strand.
TCCCCTCACTGCAGAGCCACAGGCCCACTCATCCCTCACTGCAGAGCCAGGCTCCCCATCCCCTCACTGCAGAGCCACAGGCTCCCCATTCCCCTCACTGCAGAGCCACAGGCTCCCATCCACCCCTCACTGCAAGCCACAGGCTCCCAGCCCCTCACTGCAGAGCCACAGCTCCCATGCCCTCAGAGACCCCAAAGGGTCCCATCCATCCCCTCACGAGAGCTATAACTTTGCATGAGCTATTATGTTTTTAAAAATGTAATATTAAATAGCATTTAAATACAAAGTAACAACTCAAAATTACAACATTTAAATTCATGCAATTATAACAATACCCAAATTAGCCTGCTTAACATGGCTGTACTAATGAAAGCTAAAACAGTTTGCCAATTTATTATCTGAATGTAATTAAAAATTAACCTAGTGAGACAACCAACTCGTCTAGAGTCAATTTCAAGCAAAGCCCCTGCTCTTCAGTCAGTTTATTTTCAAAATCCTTTTATGTAAAATGTGTTATACAGCTAGAGTGATGGTTTTTTGTTTAAAAGCACTGGCTGCTCTTCCAGAGGACCGGGTTTGATTCCCAGAGTGGTTCACAACTGTCTGTAGTTCCAGTTCCAGGGGAATCTGGTGCCCTCTTCTGACCTCTATGGGCACTAGACACGCATGTGGTGCAGAAACATGCACGCAGGCAACACACACACGTACACACACAATAATAATAATAATCAACAATAATAATCAGAGGCTGGTTAAGAGCACTTACTGCTCGTCCAGAGGTCGTGAGTTCAATTCCCAGCAACCCATGGGGGCTCACAGCCATCTGTAATGGGCTCTGATGCCCTCTTCTGGTGTGTCTGAAGACAGCTATAGTGTATCATATACATAAAATAAATCTAAAAAAATATGTAATTTAAAAAATAAAAATAAAATGTGTCAGGACCAACTGACTTTTAATGAAGTTCATTTGTGCAAGAATTATAGTAGAGTGGGGGGTTTATCCAATTGGATAGACAGGGGTTCTATTCAACCTGGTAAAGTGAGTCAACAGCCATGGCTCCTGTTGAAACAAAAAAAAAAAAAAAAAAATTATAGTAGAAGGTACCAAATTTATTTTGTACATATAATCTTAAGGCATGTTAATAAACTATGCTTGGTACATGAATTTTAAAAGTCCATTTGGTGACTTTTGTTTTGTTTTCAAGATAGGGTTTCTCTGTGTAATCCTGGCGTCCTGGAACTACACTGTAGACCAGGCTGGTGTTGAACTTAGAGAAATCCGAGTGCTCTGCCTCTGCCTCCTGAGTGCTGGGATTAAATGTGTATGTACAGTTTACTGCCGGTCCAAGAGTGTTTTAAAAACTGATCCAGGTAGTAAAAACTGTTAACATTTTTAGATTATCTGAGGTTTTGCTACTGAGACTGATTCATTATGGAATTGTTAGATTTTAATTCTCATAATAATTTGAAAATGTTGTAATTCCAAAATGCGCTACATATTTGTCATGATTAATGCACAAAAGTAATCCTTCAACACTACAGGGCAACCTTGTCAATAGACTGAAAACTATCAGTCATTATTATTCACTGCCTACTTTGTTCTATGAAAGAAAGTTTAAGCACTGGGGGAACTTAAATCACTGCTTAATTCAGGAATTGAGCCAGGCACTCAGAAGCCCCAGGTCAGCTATGTAGTGTTCTGTTTCACAGAAAGCAGTTTTCCCCTATGCTTTGATTCACTATCTGTAAAACAATTCACTGAACAAGGACTGACCCCCTAAGCTGAGCATTTCCTTGTTCTCCTCCAGCTCACGCGTAGATCCTCTGGGCTGATATACAGCTGGCAGGCCTGGGTGGGATGCAGTGGTAGGTGCTTATCCCACTAAGCCAAGGCTCCCATCCATCCCCTCACTGCAGAGCCAAGGCTCCCATCATCCCTCACTGCAGAGCCAAGGCTCCCCATCCATCCCTCACTGCAGAGCCACAGGCTCCCCATCCATCCCCTCACTGCAGAGCCACAGGCTCCCCATCCACCCTCACTGCAGAGCCACAGGCTCCCTCATCCCCTCACTGCAGAGCCACAGGCTCCCTCATCCCCTCACTGCAGAGCCACAGGCTCCCCATCATCCCCTCACTGCAGAGCCACAGGCTCCTCATCCCCTCACTGCAGAGCCACAGGCTCCCATCCATCCCCTCACTGCAGAGCCACAGGCTCCCATCCATCCCCTCACTGCAGAGCCACAGGCTCCTGCTCCCCCTGCTAGCAAGGCTACCACCTGTCGTGCAGAGCAAGATCCCATCTCTCATCACCAATTATGATATCCCCATGTCTAAATAGTTAATATTTGTAATCAAGCAATAACAATGTCTATGGAGCTTCCAGAAATATTAAAATGTCTTGATCTTAAATAGTCATATCTTGATTATTTCAAAATCACTGATCCTATAAATATGAAATTCACAAAAACTCCTGTTAGCTGTGTGCACGCCTTTATCAGATTACCAGGTTTGATTTAACCTGGTCTACAGAGTATTTCAGACAGCCTCAATGAACCCTGTCTAAAAAACCAAAAACTCTGTTCCACCTGGCGATGGTTTTACCTTAATCAAGACAGGGCCACCAGGGGCATGTCTGTGAGGGCATTCCAGGGAAGGCTTAGTGGAGGAGGGAAGACTCAAATGTACATAGAAAATCAGTTAAGAATTGGAGTCCTAGACGAATAAAAATGAAAGGGGGGGCAGGGGCCTTTACCCCTGATGGCATTCGTGCGTACTGCATGAGGACCTGCATTCATGTCCAGCACTGATATGAAAAGACGCCTCTGTAATCCCTGCTATGAGTCGGCAAGCTCCAGGTGATTGGAAAGGTCAGTCCGCAGCAGGAGCAGCTAGAACACTCAGTGGAGGAGGGAGCACATGCTTGCTTGCTCAGAGTACAGATCGTTATACTTATGTAACCAAATTCAACAGCCCACAGTTAACCACAGCTAATTACAGAGCCTAGAAGAAGTGTCCATTACATGTGTAATAACAGTAGCCTTGAAATCAGGCGCATGTTCTCCTTGAACAGAAAAGGAGACCCAGTGTTAGAATGCCTACCCTCAGCTCATTAGGCTAGAAGTTCTAAACATGTAGGTCATGACCTCTTGGAGGAGGGGTGTCAAACAACCCTATCACAGGGGTCACCTAGGATTGTAGGAAAACACAGGTATTTATATTATGATTCATAACAGTAGCAAAATTACAGTTACAAAGTAGCAATAAAATAATTTGTGGTTGGGGGTCACCACATCATGAGGAACTGCATTAAAGGGTCACAGCAATAGGAAGTTTGAGAACCACTGTTCTATGTAAACCAGGGCCATTCTGGTCAATCCTTGGCAAATGTCAGGTACTGCTGAAATGAGTAAGAGTCAGGCTGGAGAGCTTAAGCATTAGTGGTTAAGAGCACTAGCTGTTCTTCCAGGTCTTGAGTTCACATCTAAGCACTCACATGGTGGCTCAACAACCATCTGTAATGGAATCTGATTCCCTCTTCTGGTGAGCATATATATGTATATCTTAAAAAGCCAATAAAAGCTGAGCAGTGGTAGCGCACGCCTTTAATCCCAGCACTTGGGAGGCAGAGGCAGGCTGATTTCTGAGTTTGAGGCCAGCCTGGTCTACAGAGTGAGTTCCAGGACAGCCAGGGCTACACAGAGAAACCCTGTCTCAAAAAACCAAAAAGAAAAAAAAAAGCCAATAAAGTATTTAAAATATTTTCTTTAAAAAAGGAGTCAAAAAAGCTAGAAGTCTGGCCATTTCATAACATCATAGGACAGAGGAGCGCTTTCCAAGAGAGCTTGGTACTCTGCACCTCTCACTGGTGAGCACTCTGCCTACTGCTATGATTAAGGCACCTTGCCTGAACATTCCTCCAGGCAACCCTTGATTGTCCCAAGAGGACCCCTTACTCTGGCCATCTCATAATCACCTGCTAGACAAAGCTCTCAGTCCTCACAGCAGTTTCTCTGTGGAAGTTCTTTATCCACCAGAATGTCCTACTTTGGGCAGACTAGGAATCAAGTTGGATCTGTGGGAGCCACAGGCATGCAGCAAGCTCCATCTTTCCATGGCCCGCTGGGCTTGCTCTATTTGGGGAAGGTGAATTCTGAGACACTGTGACAGCAATGACACAGCATGGGGCAAAAAAAAGATAGGGAACTGCTCCTTCACCTTCTGAGAAAGAAAAGTCTTCCAGACAGCTTGCTCATCTGGAGTTTGGCAGTAGACAATACATACATCTAGATACGTGGTTTACAAATACCCACCAGCTGCAAATCAATCACTCAGAACTCATCTATCAAATTATCACTTTTTCTCAATCCATTTCCTGTGTTTTTATGAACTGTCAGGCCTGCTAACTGCATAAAAGCCCTCACAGTGAGCTGTGCCTTCTACTCTGCCCACAGCCTCACCTGCTTCCAGGACTCCTGGGTCAGGAGCAAGAGTCAGGGTAGATGCCAGTTAATGTATGTCTCCTGCCTTGGGGGCAGTGAGAGGGTGGGTAACCCAAATCCCACTGGCTTTGTGGCCTTCTATTACTGACTGATGCTCTCTCCCAGTACAAATTCAGGAGATGAAACAAAAAGATTCCAGTCCCCATGCTTGACAGCATAGTGCATACTAGGATGCAGGCTGTGGACTCTGGGAGACTTAAGGTCAGCTGCTCAGATCTCTTATAAGAATCCACCAGTCAAATTCAGTTCAGAACTCAGAGCAGCAGCATTGTGTATGGCCTTATCATGGCCAATCTGGCAAGATGACTTCCACAACAGCAGTGCTGGTGTGGCGCTGTCTTGTCCTTTCCATTAACTGCTATAGACAGCTTATGCCCACTAACATTGGAAAAAGAAGCAAGAAGTCCCCTTGAATGTGAAAGCACTATTCCATAGAACTTTTCCTGGCCCCCAGATCCCCAAGCCCTTGCTGATCTCGCTGGCTTGTGCAGAAACCTCTTTCATGTCTCCTAGTGTCCCAAGGACATCAATCCTCCAGAGCGGCAATCTCTTCAATACCAAGATAATCACAGATAATCCAAAGGAGTCCTAAGGGATAGTAATCCACCCAAAGATGGGAGTCTCTGCACACGATCCCTGCAGAGGGCCACGAAGCTGACTCCTAATGCAGTTTATTTTGCCCATGCCAACCAGTAAGTCAGAATACTTCACCACGAACGGTGCTTGTGAGTTTCAAGTTATACAAATCCCACATGTTTGGTTCTGGGTGTACACAAGTCAAATCTATCGGCACAGAATGGTGGATAAGGATGCCCAGCCAAGACTGGCGACATTTACCACCACCAGTATATTAAAGTAAATCTTAGCTGTTTTGTGCTCAGTCATGTCACAGACTGCTGAGGGCCATGCAGGAGGAACTGCAAATGGCTCTAGAACTCATGCAATGCAGTCCACAGGTTACCACGGCCATATGGGTGGGCCCTGGTGTGGCACGGTCCCAAGGACTATGTGTCCTGAGGACCTTATGCTGTTACGGAGTTCTCTGCTTGCTGCCCTCACATCCCTCTTAATCTAAGAATTCTATGAAAACTTTAAGGAGGCTTCAAATCCCTCATTGGGTAGTATCTCTGGCATTCACAGTACTAATGCCTGATCTCTTTCAGGCATTGCTGCTGGAGCATATTAATGATTCAATTACCACCCTAGGAAAGAACTTAGAGATGTAGATTGTCAGCAGTGACCACTACCCTTAGAAAACATTTGGAAAAATAAAACTGTTAGTGAAGCTAGGGTGAGATGTTTTTACTACTGGCTCTTATGTAGAAAATCTTAGGAAACAATATGAAGTTGAGACAGGCACACTCTTATTAGTTAAGCTAGGGACCCTTTACAGTCAGGGAACAAGAACAATGGCAGCACTGAGGCTGGACTGGTGATGATTTCTTATACCCAATTTTTGCCTTCAGCTTCCTGATATGATTTATTAAAAATTGCTCATAAAGTAGATATGTATTCTGAGGAATTAAAGTATATATGACTGATTTTTAATAAAAATTTAGATTTCTGATTCTTTTAGGATTCTTACAAGATTACTTTTAAAGATAAATAATAATTACTTCTTTCTTTGTAACTACAAATTGCTGCCTGCCAGTAAAAGGAAACTGGCTGAGAAAACTACCTTTCTTGCTTATACTTTGTCAATCTATAACAAATTGCTTGGTTATGAATGTACGTGGGTTTTTTAGAATAATTTGTTTTCTTTACCTGTACTATGTAATGTTATTTCTTATAAAGGTACTGAAAACACATATAATCATTCATTAGAAGAAAACTAAAATGTAATCACATTATAATTATATAGTGCTTGAAAGATTTTGCTGGGCTATATAAGCTATGGGAGAAAGAATAAAGTATGGTGTGGCTGGAGCAGTGTTTCTCCCGTCCTTCAAGTATGTGTGTATGTATAAAGTTTGTGTGAATGCGGGTTGGAACACTGTTCCTTCCAGCCACCAACTGTGTGTATTTATGTATGTGCCAGTTACCTTGGTTTTGTTTGTTTGTTTGTTTTTGGTTTTTTGTTATTTTTTTCTTTTTTTCCAGAGCTGAGGACGGAAGCCAGGGCCTTGTGCTTGCTAGGCAAGCACTCTACCACTGAGGTAAATCCCCAAGTCTGTATGTATATATGTATGTATGTGTGAAATACTTGGAGCTTGCTTGCTGGAGCTTTGTTCTAAGCATTCTGTGTGGGAATATGCGTGTGTGTGTGTGTGTGTGTGTGTGTGTGTGTGTGTAAATTTTCTCTCTTTCCTTTTCTTTCCAAGGAGTCCCCTGGCCACAAAGAGTGCCAGCCCCAGTAAATTATGCTTTGTTCCATCCAAAAACGTCTGCTGAGCAGCTTCTCTAAGCTCTGGCTGCCTTTGGCAGCAGTCCCTATAAGGATCTGGCTCCACCACCATCAGCGGCACTAAGCACTTACCGCCATGGGTGCCTGCCTCAGTTTACCACCACATGGATGTCAAAGCCAGTCATTGGCAACTGATCCATTTGACTTGTGGGAGATTAGGATAAAAGCTAGAAAAGACATAGTAGGTAGTTCCAGAAATGCTTCTCTTCCCTTCTGGCTTTCATAAGACTATCCAAAACAGTAATAGAAAAAGCCCCCTCGCCAGGTGGCACTTCAGAGGCAGAGGCAGGCGGATTTCTGAGTTCGAGGCCAGCCTGATCTACAGAGTGAGTTCCAGGACAGCCCGGGCTACACAGAGAAACCCTGTCTCAAAAAAAAAAAAAAAAAAAAAAAAAAAAAGAAAGAAAGAAAGAAGACAAAGCCCCCTCAAACAGATGAAAATTGTCTTTCTCTTTGCCAGGGAAGTTGCTAAACAGTCTCTATAACATCTGTACCACAAAAGAAGGCAGATCTTTGGTTCTGAAAATAGGTGTTTCTTTGAAAGACTTAAAACCGTGGGGAACAAGAAAAGAGTCTTGGAAACAAACAAGACAGCTTATTTCCAGAATTTAGAAAGCAAAAAAGTTATGCCCATTTTTCTTATTTGAATCTGGTTTGATATTCTCAGACACCGGCACAAAGAAACCGACTGTCCTATAAACAAAACAAAAAGTACAGCTTACTAAAATGATTAAGAATTAGATTTAAAGTAGCCGGGCGGTGGTGGCACACGCCTTTAATCCCAGCACTTGGGAGGCAGAGGCAGGGGATTTCTAGTTTGAGGCTAGCCTGGTCTAAGAGTGAGTTCCAGGAAGCCAGGGCTAACAGAGAAACCCTGTCTCGAAAAACCTTAAAAAAAGAAGTTTAACGTGGTGCTATCCCAGCACTTAGGAGTGGAGGCAGGAGAATCAGAAGTTCACGGTCATTCTTGGCTGTCTACATAGTAAATTTGGAACCAGGCTGGGATACTTTGAGAAGTTATCTCAAACAAACAAAACTTCAAAGTGACAAAAGAAACCATAACTGTACCCAGTTATAACAACCGTTGCAACAGTTACAGACTATATAGCAATTCTCAGCTCATAATGGTCACACATCCCTAAAGAAACGAGAGGAGCAGCAGGTCTGAATGACAGGTACTGGGAGTGGACATGTAAAGGGAGATATAAATAGAGGGCCATGTTACTGGGAGAAAGAGGCTATGGAAAACGGGAAGGCTACAATGAGACTAGAGCTGAGCTGGTTGGAGCCAACTGGCATGAATGCATCCTGACATAGGGAGATAAGTATCAAAGAGAACAAATGGAAATACACACAAGTACACAGAGATGGAGAAATGCCCAGGGAAGGATGGAGATAGGACAAATGTGGACCCATGTAGGCAGATGAACGATGGGGATACATGTAAATCATACTTGCTTGCCCTCCCTACTGGAAGAGCCAGAAACATGAGAGGCCAATTGCCAACAGGGACATCTGCTGTTCAGGTCTCGGTTTCCAAATGCTAAAGAAACTAGGGCTCCTTGAGAAGAATGTCTGCTTCCTACACTGGATGGGGAATGTGCGGGAGGAGCCTGGAACATCTTACTGTGACAGCAACAGGTACTCAAGAACCATGCAGGTGAGGGACAAGGGCAGGACCCATTCTGAGGTGTTTGAACTTGCCACAATGGGACAAACTAAGCAACACAATAGGTTTATTAATGATAACCCATAGAGAACAGAGTAAACAAATTATTTAAACAAAGAAAGTAAGCCAGGTGTGGTGGCTCACACCTACAACCCCATCATTTAGAAGACTGAAGGGAGAGTTCACGGTGAATGTGTGGATACAGAATAAGACCTAGTCTCAAAAAAACTGAAAAAAAAATTTTTTTTTAAATAGTAAAGCTAATCATGAGCGCACATGCCTTTATCCCAGCACTAGGAAGCAGAGCGGGATATCTGTAGTTCGAGGCCAGCCTGGTCTACAATAGTTCCAGGCAGCAGACTACATAGAGAGACTCTTCTCCAAAAACAAACTAAGCTAAACAAACTAAAATACAAAAAAATGAACCAAAGCTGACTCTTCAGAATCTTGACCAGTCAACTGAAGCAGAATTAGAAGGGAAAACTGCTATCTGCAAGCATGTCAGAACTGGCCACTAGTCGGGCTGCCACCAATCAAGGTGACCATCCCCAAAAATGTGACAAGGTAGACACTTCAGATATGACACCATGGGTGGAACATCAGCAATACCAGAGAACCAGGCAGGTGCCATCCCCCTAAGTATCACATTCCAACATTCGCAGCCCAGAGGAAGGCTGCCTCTCCCATTCTGACAGCATGCTGAGGGAGCACCATGCAGCACTTCCTCCACAGGACAGGCTGAACCCACCCAAATGACACCTCAGATCCAGAACTCACTGTGCCCTGAAAATGCAAAGTCAAGAGGGACAGATGCTGTTTCAAACTAAAGGAACCACAATGACAGTAAGAATCACGGTGAAATCTGGATTCATTTGGGAAGATGGAATTTTCAAACTGATTTTTATGACAGTAAGATACAGTGAAATTCTGGATTCATTTTGGAAGATGATTTCACTGTTTTTATGACATCCCACCTAGTAAATATGAACACCCAGAAGCCAGGAAAAGTTGAGACACCAACAGTATACTCCCTTTTCTGATCCTTATTGTTATGCTGAGAGAAGAGCATCATGCCACTTCCTCCTTCCTCCCTCCTCCCCTTGACCAAGTTTGCTCTGTAGCCCATGCTGGCCTGCAAATGTTCATTCTCCTCCCTCAGCCTTTCAAGTACTTCAATTATAGGTATGCACTATGCCTGGCTTTGTCAGCTTATTCTCAGTCTCCCTACATAGCTCTCCCTACATAGCTCTGGTTGTCCTGGAACTTACTATGTATACCAGGCTTAACTCAACTGAGAGATCCACCTGCCTCTGCTTCATGAGTGTGGGATTAAAGGTGTGTGCTACCTTACCTCAGTTTAGTCTTAAAAGGAGAGATGGCTCAGGTGTACAAATAGCTTGCTGTTCTTTCAGAGGATCAGAGCTTGGTTCCCACACTCACACCAGGCAGCTCACAACCACCTATAAGCTCAGCTCTCTTTTGGCCTAAGGGCACACACACACACAAATAAAAATAAAAAAGGTGTAGTGGTGTACACCTTTAATCACAGCACTCAGGAGCCAGAGACAGATGAATCTGTGAATTCAAGACCAGAGTAGTTTACATAGTAAGTCTGAGGCCAGCCAGGGTTGCATAGAGAAACCCTGTCTCAAAAAGACCACACACACACACACACACACACACACACACAACACACAATACAAATAAACCTTAAAACGTTTTGGAACAAAAACTTTAGTATGCTAGAAATGGAACCTAGGCCTCAGGCATCTTTGGCAAGTGCTCTGCTGCGAGACCACAGTCCTAGCTTCTATAGTCATCCTTTAACACATCCTTTAAATCCGTGTGTAGGGAAGAGAATGCTGAGTCACATTATCTTTGGGAAATCAGGAGACAGCTGTGGAAAACATCTGTCTATTATTGAAATTTCTTTATCAATCTGAAAATAAAAACATAAAAACAAGATTTAAAAAAGATAACTTTGAAAATAAAGTTTCATTTGCCCACAGAAATCAGAAAAAAAATATCCACTTAGTTCTTATATGAATTAAAGTAAATTGATATAAAAATAACTCATCAGAGTGAATAACACTGGCAGTTAAAACCAGACAGAAACCATCAGTGCCAGCCCTCCTTTCACCGAAGCACATTTACGGGGGCAGCTGAAGAGGCAGGCAGAGGGTGAGTGTCTTTTCCAACCTACTCAGGAGACTGTGCAACTTGAGCCAACACATTGTCAAAGGCTTCCAGACCATAGTTCTGTCATCTGAAAAACCTGTGCTCTTTTACCAGATAATCTCTGTGTTCTATTCTAATTGTTTCATTATAAGAATCTACAATGTAAAACACAGATCTCAGTTGAGTCAAAAGTTGAAGTTTAAACAAAACAAACTGGACAGGAAGTACTCAGTAAATGACTATCTTTGGTGCTCAGGACCCACTCCCACTAAAATTATACTTGCAAAAAGCACTACCTTCTGCCTAATTCATAAATCTTCCTAACAAACCCCCCCTTCCCAAAAAAAAAAAACCCAAAAAGCCAGGCAGTGGTGGCGCATGCCTTTAATCCCAGCACTTGGGAGGCAGAGGGAGGCAGATTTCTGAGTTTGAGGGCAGCCTGGTCTACAGAGTGAGTTCCAGGACAGCCAGGGCTACACAGAGAAACCCTGTCTTGGTAAAAAAAAAAAAAAAAAAAAAAAACATCAATCTCTCCTTGGCTCATATTAATATGGGAAACATTTATATTCCTAAATTTATTTATCTCTTTAGTATGCTAGAAATGGAACCTAGGCCTCAGGCATCTTTGGCAAGTGCTCTGCCGAGACCATGGTCCTAGCTTCTACAGCCATCCTTTGACAGACCTGATTCTTTCCTCTCTAGGTAGTCCCAGACCAGGATAATATTGGCCTATTTTGTTATTTCTTACTGCAAGGCAAATAAGGATTTCTTGCGGGGCATGGTGACACATACTCATAATCCCAGCACTGGCAGGTAGAAGCCAGAAGACCAGGCATTCAAGGGCAGCCTGGTCTACAAAGAGACCTTTTCTCCAAAATAAACAAATGAAGTACAAGAGGAAAATAAATTTCTTGTGCATTTGGTTTCTGGACTTCAAAAATAAGCTTCATACATAAGAACAGTCCTGCAGGAGAGATGGTTCAGCAGTTAAGAGGACGCTCTTCAGAGGGCATGGGTTTAGTTGGAGGCACCCACATGGTGGCTCCCAAATGTCCTCAACCCAGTTCTAGGGGTTCTGGCACCCTCTTCTGGTCTCCTTGGGTACCAGGTACACACATGGTGCACAGACATAGATGTAGGCCCAACATTCATACATATAAAATTAAAAAAAAAAAAAAAAACTTTAAAAGGGGGAAAAGGCGCAAGAACAGTCAGGTGTCTTGATTACCCCCACTGGCACTTGAACAAATATCAAGGGTAATTCTCTAAAACCTGTTGGGGAAATAACTCCCACTTCATCTTCTAAGACCTCATCTACAAATGAAATCATCTGAATAGTTATTCTACGATAATCTAGGTAAACTCCACACAGTTTTCCCATGTGTAATAGTCAATGTTGATTAACAGCACCCGGGCTGCTAATGTTCTTTTTGTTTGGTTACAACACTCCACACATGCAAAACCTCAAAGCCACAGGCCTTTCCAGTGGCTCCTCACCTGAGAGCTCTTGCCACACTTGGAGTCTCCTGACACGACCACAACTTGATTTTGCAGCAGACTCTCCATGAAGGAGTACTTTTCTTTCCATATCGGAAGCTCTTCTCTCTCTTTTAAAAGTTTGTAATATCGTGATGAATACGGCAAGCCATCAAATGGGTTCAGCTCCAGATCCTCGCAGGCCAGGACCCCTTCTTCGTCCCCATCACTGGAATCTAAGGATTCGGGGAAATAGCGTTTTTCTGGAGAGGTGTTTGGATGCTCCAGTTCCTCTTCGTCCATTTCTTCCCGCAGTGAGCTCATGCTGTTCACATTCCACAGTCCAGTTCTCCTGTCAGCAGCCCATTGCAGAGAGGGTGTGAGGCCCGCTCACAAACTCAGCCAGGCTCCCAGGCCCAGCTAGGGATTTCAGCAAGTTAATTCCTCAAACCCGTGTCCCTCGTTGCTGGGTTACCCTCGGTGCTGGCTCACTTCAGCGCTCTTCGTCTGTTACATGGCTTTCAATAACCCACGCTAAAAACAAACACATGAAAGCTGAGTGGAACATACAAGAAGTTAAAGAGAAACCGTAGACAGCTCAAAGCAAACATTCAGCCTTTTCTGTTAACTAGCTACTGTCTGTCCCGGCTGCTCCCTGCTCCTGACCGGCTCTGAGCGCGCAGCTTTGGAAAATGACCCTCACTGAGCCTGGTGCTCTTTCCCTGACCTCTGTCCAGGCCTCTGCTTCACCAAGGCTGTGAATGGAAAGCAACAGGGAGTCTGATCGGAATTGTGAGGATAATCAGTCACGTGGTCACCTAATCCCATGACAAAGAGCACGGACTTTATAAAGGCGAGAGCTGTGCCGGTCTGGAGCGTGGTCTCTAAACACTGGTAAGTTTCCTATTACCCAGCATGCATCGGTGTAAAGGACATTTAAGAAACCTGACATTGTACTTTTGCACATGCCAGCTTAGAAATGTCAGAGAGCTAAGTGAATTTTATTCTCTTTTCCCCCCATCTTTTGCTGATCTGGTCTTTGTTTAATTAAATCATAAGTCTCCAGCGTACTTTTTGAGATTACTAGGTGTGAAGCCCAACAACAGGGCCAAAATCATAAAAGACAACTTTTAATCTAAACGAAGATAGCTTGCTTAGGGAAAGATCTACACCAAGGACATATTCTTTACATGTCAAGTGAGACTTTTTTTTCTCTTCCATCTCTTATTACTAGAGATTAACAGGGGAAACTAAACCAATTAGTGATGCTGAGGAAAGTCCCTTCTCATATCAGCCAGGTGGAAATTTAAAACAAAATAAAACAAACAACATGGAAAATGCAAGTTAAAAAAAAAGTCATAAAACAAGACTAATGACAGTAACCTCCCACTCACTCTTCACAGCACTGTACCACTGGAAGCCTACAGGCTAGCCTTCAGCACTGTGCCACCTGAGCCTACAGGGCTAGCCTTCCACTGCTTCCTCGGCTGACCCTTATTAATAAGAAGAAAGGATCTGCCCGCTGGCCCAGTAGGTTCTGGAAGCCAGTCACTGCGAGAAGCATCTGTGGGCACCAGGCAGCACACATACACATAGGGCAAAGGTACTGAGGTGGGACCGACACTTCCCAGCTCTGAGCAGGGTTCTGAAAAATGCATCCTATTTCCCAACTAAAAACGGAATTACAATGTCGAATAATGCAAACACTGGATTACAGTGTGGACTCTCTTCCCTTCACAGTTCCTAGGGTGTGAGATAATACTACCCCAGACAGCTAGCAGAAAACAAGGCAGGCAAACTCTGACTTCAGTAGGTCTAAGAAGCAGACTCTGCTAAGGAGTGAAGGCTCAGCTTCCAGCTCACATTTTCTTCTGTTCTAATTAGAATCACATCTCAGAGTTCAACCTTGTAATCCTTTTAAGTTAAGCTGCTATTACACCACATCCCTGATTGCCTTAGGAACTACTTCTTACCATTTTACTTTTTTTTTTTTTTTTTAAGATTTATTTATTTATTTTATGTATGTGAGTATATAGTCCCTGTCTTCAGACACACCAGAAGAGGGCATTGGATCCCATTACAGATGGTTGTGAGCTATCCGTGTGGTTGCTGGGAATTGAACTCAGGACCTCTGGAAGAGCAGCCAGTGCTCTTAACCACTGAGCCATTTCTCCAGCCCCATAAGTTTATCCCCCCCCCCCCGGCCTTTAAGGCTGTACGACTGGCACAGCAATGCTGATCAAGCTTGGAGTTCAGCGACTACAGCAGTGCGCCACTTCTGGCTGGCTCAGTTTTACTTTGTAAAACAAGTGTAAGAGACTGGAGCAATGGCTCAGTAGTTAAGAGCCGTGGCTATCTTCCAGAGGACCTGGGACTGATTTGTGGCAGCTCACAACCTCTGTAACTCAAGTTCCAGGGATTTTGATGCCCTCTTCCAGCCCCCTTGGAAACTGCATTCATGCGGTACACACACATACATGGAGACAAACACTCATACATAATTTTTTAATTGAAAAAATAAATAAAAATAAAAGTAAAAGGCATAGCACAGCTGCCATGTTTATTGAATATGTTTCTGTTTACTTCTGGTATACACTTGGGTGTAATCAGTACAGTTTCACAGAGCTTGAGCCACATGTGTGTGGCCGGTCCTGAAGGCTAATGGCTACACCTTAGTAGTTGTGGAGAGATGCAGTGGTTTGGATAGTCAAAATTATCTTGCTCTACTGTTAGTCCTCTTAGTAGACACTCATTACCAAGCACTGCATCTGACCTAACTTCCTACCCCTACTAAGCAAAGCTTGGAATACACTGTCACAGCCCAACAGACCACTGGCTTCTGTGCAACCCAGAGCTAAGGATGCTGGCATCTGGAGCCTGTAGCAGCGATTCCCTGGCTCTCACTCACCTAAGTGATGTCCTCACTCACATGCTTGGCAAATGCACTGATCTGACTCTCTTCTGTTCCGTGGAACGTGGTATTTGGGACAACCTAGATCTGTTGCTCCTGGTTTGTCCCTCATACATGGCTTTGAACTCTTATTTGCTTGAAAACTACACTGTTTTTGAACATGGCAAAAGGAGTGGCCACTCTAACCCTCAGGGATAAATAGTCCTCTGAGCAGTGCCTTTCTAGACACCTGGGACTCACCTGGCCACTGAGCTAACATCTTGGCTCACACCACTTCACAGTTATGGTGGAACGGAAGATGGCCACTATGCCAGCAGAAAGGAGTCCAAGCTGTGACAAAGAGACACAGTGGAGAATGATGAGTCACTCCCATGGTGGCCATCATGAACCGTTCTGCTCTGGAGCTGGTTATCATTCTGGGATGCTCAGGCCACAGCAGTGGATAAACAGCAAAAGCCTCCAAGTTGAGCACACTGAGGAAGGTGCCCCAGGCCTACCAAGCATACCAGAGCCCAAAGCAAGTACTATTAGTAGCCTGCTCAAACAAACCAAGGAATTTTTTTTTTTTTTTTTGGTGTTTTTCGAGACAGAGTTTCTCTGTGTAGCCCTGGTTGTCCTGGAACTCACTCTGTAGACCAGGCCTGCCTCAAACTCAGAAATCCTCCTGCCTCTGCCTCCCAAGTGCTGGGATTAAAGGTGTGCGCCACCACTGCCTGGCTCAACCCAAGGAATCTTAGGTGATGCTGACATGCTCCTGGGTAGAATGTCATGAGACATCCTTGAAGTCTTGAGATAACATATACCCACAGTTTAACTTTTTTTTTTTTTAGCAACTCAAGGTCATTTTTACTGTAAGCTACCACAGCAGAACACTGTCCTCATATTTCCTTGAGTAGAGAAGAGTCAAAATCCGACTGCTTCCCTGGAGCCCCGCTTGTCTCAGTGATTCAGTACCTCTGTAACCCACCAACCACACACTCACCCAGGGAAGCTCTCCTCCCTGCCTTAGAAACAGACAGGCTTGACTGAAAACTATTGTAGAGCTTGAGTCCACAAAGGGCTTCAGTGTAAACTGGTGAGTTTAAGGAGCCAAGCTATCAAGTTCCCAGACTCTGGAGCAGTCAGAGTGACTTCCTGTGACTGTGGCTTGTGTGTCGGATATGGACAGAGGAGTGGTTAGAGAACCACATGGAGGCTGAGTAATGTTCAGACACCTGGTTTCATTGAGCTACATCTGTACTAAGCTATTTGAATTTATTTTTCCCTAGCGGTAATTAAAAATACACAAGTGACCTATGCCCTATATTAGCAAATTAATGCAGAAGTAAAAGAGAATATGGAGGCTAGGGTTAGAGCTCAGTTGTAAGTGCTTTTCTAGTACGTACAAAGCCCCAGCACTGGAGAGGTGGAGGCATGAGAATCAGAAGTTCAAGGCCATCCTCAGCTACCTGGTGGACTTAGGTCAGCCTGTAATATATGATACTCAGAAGAAAAGAAGAAAGGAAAGAAAGAAAGAAGGAGGGAGGAAGAGAGGGGAATTGGGTAGGCAAATATGGTATAGTATATGCCACTCAAATAAAATTTAGCTAAAATTGTTTCAGTACAGACATTTTACTATAAGAAATCTGAATCTGAAAGACTCCTTTTCAGTATGACCTCATGTGTGCACTATAAACTGCAGTTTCTCTGGGTTGTTCTTTGAATTGGATCTGTAACAACTTGTAGTTGAGCATACACAAAACAACAACATCATCCAAACATTTGTGTGTTAACAGCTTATTAAGCAAGAGTCAGAAGTTGAAAGCAAAAGTCATGCTTGGGTCATTTATATGTATGAGGCTGTTCGGATAATTCTAGAAATACAGTTCACAGAAAAGCAAGAATGAAGGCTGAGAGACAGCTTGCTGGATTTGCTTTCTCCTAGATTATTTGTTTCAATGTTCTGGTTCCTCATGTGTATTCTTCTGTGTTTGGGTCTTTCCCAACACAGTCCCAGACCTCTGCCCTTTTCCCTGGGTAATAGGATGGTGGTTTCCTCTCACCTCCCATTTCTGTGCCCTTAAGCCCCACCTCCCTGTACTCTAGTTGTATATGGTCAACCATCTTCTCCTTATCTGCCCCTTGGATACTGAATAAGCACTTGTTCAGTTGCTCAGACCAGAATATCTGAAGTTATCCTTGAATATGTCTCTCATGCCAACGGATTAAAACCAGAGGCTTTACGTATACCACATAACTCCACCACTGATCTACACTGGCCCCTTGATTTTTAATCTCAGATCCTCTGCTTGACCTTTCAAAAGTTGTGGGCAGTGAGTAATTGTGCTTTTTCCCATTGAGCTCAACTGTTCCTAGTCCTTTTGAACTTAACTTATGAAGGGACAGCAGACACCAGCAGATTCAAGGAGTAGAGTAGTCTACAAGACAGCTCAAAAAGTCTCACAGGCCACTAATCAGGTGACCTGATTCTGAAAGTCATGAGTATAAACTTTGCACAGCAAAAGGAAAAGGGACCCTGTAGCTATAACAATGGACCTTGAGCTCAGATTATCCCAGGCTATCCTGGTGGGCTCACATTAAACCTTTCTGTGCTGTAGTCAGTGGGGGGATAAGGAAAACTACAAAGACTTGAGGCTACTGAAGCTGGAGGAGGTGTCTCCTAAACCCAGAAACAATGGTGGTGATTCCTGAGTGTTTGATAGACCTGGTGCCACTCTGTCAATCTCCCACAGCCGTCTGTCGCTTTCTCCCTCAGCCATAGGCTCCTTTACTGAGCCTCTGGCCCTGTCGCTCTTTTGTGCTGAAATGTTCCTCAGATAGCCAATGCATTGACAAACTGATTTTACAAAAGTTTGCCAACTGTCCGCTCAGGAAAGGATTCCCTGGCCATCTTCTCTCCACTGCATACCACCTTTCACCATCTGTACCTCCCCTCCACTTTGTCTGGTATAAGGGCTCTCCACCAGAAGGCAAGCTCCATGAAGCAGGGCTCTGGCTCTCTGCTTTGCACACTGTATCTACAACAGGACCCGGCACATGAGACATTCAGTAATTGTCTGTTGACTGGATGAAAGATGCTAACACCACAGAGAAGTTTTTATCAAACTCCTCCACATAAAGTCAGTCCACAAGTCCTTAACAAATTCCTCAGATTTCTCAAATTTCCTTAGGCCATCATGCATGGGATCTGTGACCACTGTACCTAACCCCAACCCCTGCCTCCCTTGCAGGCTATCCTATATCTTTCCAGCACAGCTGGTTCTTTGCCACATCACTGTTCAGAGTTCCAGATCTCTTGATACTGCTGAATTCATGTCTAATCACCTCATTAGGAAGTCACCATGGTGACACTTTTTTCCTCTTTGATAATGGCATGTTATATACCCTTGCTTAGAAGGGGTAGTGGACGAGTGGGTAAATTCATAAACTCAATAGTGTGTACCTGCACTGAGATTTCATCAATCCAGTGCTTACTGAGTTGAGTTGTTCTTGGTCCCTTCAGGAGTTACTGTTAGAAATGAGAGGGCTGCCCTGAGATTCAGAAACCAGCAAGCATTACACTTGCTCCAGTACCTCACAGGCCTTTGTGGCTGACAGAGGAGAGGCTACAGCCTCATTATAGGGGAGTTACCCACCTAGTCACAGTCTTCACTTAAACTATTGCTGGAGCTTTGCTTCTTGCTAATCCCTATGACCCTGAACCTTGAGTAGGAACTGTAACTGAATAGATGATCCATGTTATAACCTTCGGAAATGTTATGCCTTTAAAACACTGATACACTGTACCATAGGCAGCACTCACAACCTAACTGGTCTTCTCATTCTCGGTGTCTGCATTTTCAGGTTTCCTCACTCATTCAGCCAACACTTGGCCTGCTGCACGACTGCATGGCGGCCATGCTGGATGGTACAAATAGGCAGGCTGGCTTCTTTCCCGGGGCTCCAGTCCAGCCAAGGCAGGGGGGTGTCGAAATGGAAATTCTTTGTCCATGAAACCCTTCATCTTATTGCCAAGCAACTACAAGAAGGAAAGCTGGTCCATGCAGGAGAGACAGGCAAATCTGGGTGCTGGGTGATTTTAACAATGAAAGGGAGCCAGAACACAAGTGGCCTGACGCACTGTGGTGCAAAGGCTGTTCACACACTTGGGACAACTTGACATTTTTGGTCAACTTTAAACGTTCTCTGCCTTTCCTTACATTTCCCCTTAACTTTGACAGTGCATGAGTTTCCTTCAGCACTGTCTATCTTTCCCTTACCTGCCTTTAGGGTTTTAAAGTTGCCCCTGAGATCCAGCTCTGGAGAAACCAGGAAGAGGGCAGGTTAAGGCACATGGCACAATGCCTGCACACGGCAGGAGAAACCAGTAAACCCAATTCATGTAACAAGAAACCCCTAAGAATTATTACCAGTTAAGGACCATCTCTCTTTTTGTGTTTTTATATTTATTTTATATGTTTGGCCTCCAGCATGTTTGTCCACCATATGTATGCCTTGTGCTTTGGAGGGAGTTGGATTCCATAGAACTGGAATTATGGATGGCTGTGAGCTGACATATGGATGCTGGGAATTGAACCTGAGTTCTCTGGAAGAGCAACAATATTCTTAACCACTGAACCACCTCTCCAGCCCCTGCTAAGGAACATTTCCTGAAAAAACCTTTAATATTATCTTCTAGTCTTTCTAGTCTAGTAGGTCTGACAAATCAGTTGGTCCAATACTGAGCTCACAGGACACATATAAAATATCTTGCTCTTTTAAGTTATCCTTTTACATGATGCCCAACTTTATATGTAGCCAATTTGCAAAATGTACTCATTTTTGTAAAAGCTCTCCAGGATTTTGATCCCTCTGCAGTAAATCATTAATGACTCACACATTTGCACATAAGAGCAAACGATAAGAGAGATCTCCTACAAGGTTTCTCAGTGTTTTCTGTTCATCATCCCTTTATCACCTCAGAAACTTTGTTGTGACTCTGGATATGCAGGTGCATAAAATCAATATACAAATCAAACATTTACTGATCATAAATCATAAAGAAATTCACTTTAAAAAAAGATGTACGTATGAATGAGTGTTTACAAGCGCATATGCATCTGAACACCAGAAGGGAGCACTGAATCCCGTAGGACTACAGTTACAGATGCTTGTGAGCTGCCATATAGGTGCTGGGAACTGAATCCAGGGCCTCTGGAAGAGCACCCAGTGTTCTTAACCACTGAGCTATCTCTCCAGCCTCCCCACCCCCAAACTCACTTTTGAAATAATTCTTTGGTATATGTATAGTATTGCCATTTATTAAAGGCAAAATTGTGTGCTAATGAAGTGAGTTTTTCAAAGTAAAATCTTGGCTGGATATACTGCTGGACAGGAAACCTCTTCAGTGTTTTTTTAAGGTTAACTGACATTTTGATTTTAGATTCATTAATTCCTGAGAATGTCAGTCTCTTTGTACAAATTCATAGTATAAGTGGCAGAAGTATATTTAGGGGACTTCAAAATTAGAAAATTTTGTTCTAGGCCAAATTTTATATAATTTTCCCCCTGAAATTTTAGGTGAGAAATATAAACAGCAGTTTTTAAAACCAAGGATTCTGCCGGGCGGTGGTGGCACCCGCCTTTAATCCCAGCACTTGGGAGGCAGAGGCAGGCGGATTTCTGAGTTCGAGGCCAGCCTGGTCTACAGAGTAAGTTCCAGGACAGCCAGGGCTACACAGAGAAACTCTGTCTCGAAAAACCAAAAAAACAAAACAAACAAACAAACAAAAAACCCCAAGGATTCTAACACACCAGAATCCAAAAGACTATAATCTGAGGCACTCTAGGAAAGATGGTACGAAATAATCACTCTTTGTTCTCTGTAACTAAAGCACTGTTTTCATAATAGTGGAAATCTCTGGATGCACAGTAAGAACACTAAGAATCAGGCACTGTGGAGCTGGCTCAGTGGATAAGGAGCCTGTTGCTCAAGCATGAGGACACGGGTTCAATTCCCTAACCTCCAAGAAAAGCTAAGTGTGGAGGTGCATATCTGTAATCTCACTGGGGGAAGAGGGCAGAGACAGGAGGATCCTACAAGTTTGTTGCCCCAGTCTGGGACAATTGGTGAGCCCCAGGTGCAACTAGAAACCTGTCCCAAATACAAGGTGAAGTCACTAAGGAAAACACTTGACAATGACCTCTGGCCTCCTCACTCACACACCCATGTGCTCAGCACCTCTACACATATACCACACATAGACACCAAACAGAGCACCTGCTATAGTAGCACACAATGGTTTGGAATCTGAGCCACAGTGTTTCAGGCAGAGCTTGTTGGCACTGGATTTTCTGCTGGCACAAAACAAAGTGTGAATGTTGTATGCTCAGGACCAAGGCTGCCCTGAAGCTGCACAATACAACATAGAAAAGCAATGCTAGAAAAACCTAGATTCATTTCCAGTTAGATTTTGAATTAATCTGTTGCCATATTTTTTGTGACTCTTTCAGTTACAAGAAGATGGGTTCTTAATAATAATCTTTGAAAGTTATTTTCTCTTTCAAATGTTGCATATTTCTACAAGATTCAAACGCTGTTTTAAAACCAAGGACACTGACCTCTGTGATGCCCCATGATGCTGGAGGAATAACAGGTATTACGCTGTCCTCTCATGGAAGCAGGAGCCCATGTGACCAGGCTATAAAACCCCTACAAACACTGTGTGCTCGAAATGTGCCACCTCCCACACTTACCCATCTCCCTCTTGCTCTAGCTTAGAGGTAGTTCCAGAGTTATCTTTGCAACTCCTAGAAAATAGATACAGGGCTGTGCGTGGGCAGTGTGATCAGTAAGGATTTGCTGAAGCGACAAGCAATATACTTACAACTCACAAAAGAGGAGTGAGGACTGCAAATGAGTGCTAGCGGCTTTCAGGATAAAGGCCATCTGTTTTTTAGAGTGTGTGTGATCATGGGTCCAATATTCCATGGCAATTTTATGCAAAGCTCAGAAGCTGGCACTAGAGTGTATATGAACTTACTGCATCTCCCACTGTAACCTTGACAGAAAGCCTGGAGCCAGCACTGTCTGCAGGCCACAGTTGGAGCATGGCTCCACACACTCCTGAAGTTGGACTAACGATGATGACGATGATAATTCTGCTGATTAGTGCTCACAGCATGCTTACTTTATGCCACATGCTGATAAGCACTTAAGCACTTTATATGGATTATTTCGTTTAAACCCTTAAGAACCCCATGAGGGTTTACTTTATTAGTCCCATTTTTTTCAAATGAGGAAATTTAAGCCTTCAGAGGTTTGGTTAATTTATCCAGCTTTTAGCATCTTGGCTGTGATACAGCAGGAGTCTGAAGTGAGGCAGTCTGGCCCCAGCTTGATCCTGGATAAGTGTATGGTGCCCATGAGCCATATGACCACTCCCCGTTCCAATTTCCTTACTAAACAGGAGGCTGGCTGGGTACAGCGGCCCATGCCTGACTTCCAGCACTCGGAGGCAGAGGCAGAGGCAGGCAGATCCTTGTGAGTCTGAGGCCAGCCTGGTCTAGGAGAGCCAGAACTACACAGTGAGACCCTGTCTTAAAAAACAGAAGAAAATAGGTTTCTATGGTATCAGTACAGGTGGAAGAAATACTTGACCCATGAGAGATGTTCAGATAGTGTTTAAATGGGGGTGGGGAAAGATACTTTTGGCCAAGCCTGATTTCCTGAGAACAGAATGCTGAAAGTTGTCCTCTGACCTCCACAAATGCATGCATTACATACATACATAAAAGCATATACAAATATACACATATAATAAATGTAAATCAAAATGATGTTTTTGAAGTAAAACAGGTACAGGCCTGTTTGCAAGTCTTGTTTATGCATTTGAAAGGTTCAGTTCTAACTGCCCTCATAGGGCTACATGTCAAATACTTAGCATATACACTTTCTCAGCTACAGAAAGTTTCCAATGACACAAGGGGTCACGTTCTTGAGGTTCTCAGAAGGCTGACTGTGGTGGCCCAGGCCTGTAACTCGAGTAGGCCCAAGTCTGAGGCAAGACCAGAAGTTCAAGACAGGGCTGGGCTGCATAGCAGGCTTGGTCTTTCTCTGCCTATGTTCTCATAGCCCAGCCTTCTCCAACATATATCATTTGTGGTTTCCAATAGCCATTAAAAATTTCTCTGAAAAATTAAGGTCAACATTCAAAATTTATTTTTAAAATCTTATTTCTAGACTTCAAAAACATTGGCATTGAGTTTAAGTAAATGAATCATCTTTAGGACTGAGAGATGGCTCAGCAGTTAGGAGCACTGGCTGTTTTTCCAGAGGACCTCGGTTCAGTTCCCAGCATGTATAGGAATGCTCCTCACCATTTGGAACCCTTGTTCCAGGGGAATCCTATACCCTCCTCTGGCATTAGGCACATGAGGGACCCAGACATGCACACAGGCAGACCATCCATAAAAATAAAATTTAAAAATAATGTGAACAATTATCTGCTTTGGGAAAACTGCCTAGAAAACCAGTCTTTACTGGGCATTGCTCTGTATCAAAGGCAGCTTGAATCATCAATTGAACAATTAATAAAAAATGTACATTATTTATTTACTTTGTATGGGGGCATGAGGGCACTGGGGTGGAGATCAGGAATCAGCTCTCTCTCTACCGTGTGGGTTCTGGGGACTGGACTCAGTTTCATAGGCTTAGTGGCAGACACCCTTACCCACTAAGTCAATAGTCCTCAACCTGTAGGTCGCAACTTCTTTGGGAGTCAAGTAACCCTTTCAAAGGGGTCACTTAAGACGATCAGAAAACACAGATATTTATATTAGGATTCATAACAGTAGCAAAATATAGTTATGAGATAGCCACAAAAATCATACTATGGTTGGGGCACCAGAACATGAGGAACTGTAGTAAAGAGTCTCAGCATTAGGAAGGCTAAGAACCAAAAACCAATGCACTAAGTCATTTCACTGGCCCTATGATGAATTTTTAAAAATCATACATTATAATTTAAATATTTTTAGATTAAAGATTTATTGGTATGTTTGTTTTTGTTTGTGAGACAGGTCTTTCTAAATAATCTTGGTGGCCTAGAACTTGATATATTAGCTCAAACTCACAGAACTCCTGCTTCTGCCTCAAGTGCTAGATTAAAGTGCCACAGTATACGGCAGAAGGACTTCTTAATATTATGCAGGAACTCCTCACATTGAGGTAGAGAAAAGGGTTGATAACAAATTCTCACAACCGATGCTAGAGCTTTCATATTATTTTTTTATCAATTTCGACTGTGTAATATTGTAAGGCTCTTGAAGCACAGTTAGTACAGCAACTAAGAACACTAGTTGGCTTTCTTCTGAGTGAACAGGTAGGATCGTTCGTACAGCTGAGATCTAGGAATGTACACTTCCGTCTCTCCAAGATATTATTTTACCTCTGAAATCTGCAAAATAAACTTTTAGCCATCTTATTAAACTTTTTATAAAGTCATTTGTTTACTTATTTGGAAGACTGAGCTTAACTATGTAGCCCAGGCTATCCTTTACCTCCTGCCCTAAGCAACTGAGTGCAGTGACCATAGCCATTTACCACCATGCTTTGGTGGTACCAGTCAAGTACCGTACCCTAGTACCTACTCAAGGCATCATTAGACCAACTTCCTCATAGATTACTGTCCTAGATGGAGACTGTGTGCTCTACAAATACCAAGTAGCTTTCTTTTCTTGTTGACAATCTGTAGCCATTCTGCATTCACTTTTAAGAATGACTAGAAGCTGGTGGAGGGTGGAGGGGTTGGGGGTGGGGTGGAAAAGCAGTGATTTGAGGGGATGCCCAGACCTGCACTCCTAGGCCCTTCTCACAGTCCCAGCTTACTTTACTTCCCTGGCTTGTCCTCTTTTTCTGTTTGTCCTACCACCATCCCACTCCACTGTAAAATACATGTGTCCCAGACTCCTGAATCCCTTTCCTCACTAAAGTTCCTATGGAAAAAGTAGTCCCAAACACTTGGTGCAGTTTCCTGGCTTCCACACAGACTTCTTTTAGTGGTTGCAGACCCACATGTCTAACTATTGCTTATGGGAAACACAACACTCATGCGCTCATATTTCAACCTGAACTTAGTGCACAGTCCAATTCTTTACAAAGCGTGCTCTCTTCTTTTGGGTTCTAGACATCAACAAATAGTAGGAGAGTCCACGCTCCCCTCATGTCAGACATGAGAGCAGCCAGGCTTCTCCTTACCCCGTGTTACCAAACCTCTGAGTTCTGCTTCTTCTGGGGGCTCTGCCTTCCCCTATGACACCAGTGGCTCCCTCCTCCCGTGACATAGGCTCCACAATCACCAGCACCCACTCTTAGTAACCTTGTCTTCATACCTTAAACAAAACCAAAAGCCCCTCCATTTTGGTTTTCTGTCTCTAATTTTGACTTTTCAAATCTTTGATCCTTTCGAATGGAAAATGATTACATCACTGACCCAAATTTTTTATTCCCTTTAAAGATGACTCGGTCCCTAGGCTCTTTGTAATCTTGTTGTCTAGCTTCAAGTTCATCTCTTCTATGTATCTGGCTGTACACATTCAGCCAGCATCGATTACTGCCCACACTTGCTTTCTGTTGCCTTTTGTCCACTGCCCAAGTAATCCTGTGATGGGGTCGCCCTCTTGCCCTCATCCCCACCCATCACCAAAGGCATTTCCTAGTCTCCATTTATGAGACAAGGACATTGGGGTAGCACATTAGGGTGCACATTAATGTACCCTACATTAGGGTAGCACACTGTTACTGTTCAGTAAATGTTTGCCCTTTCCATTTAAAACTCCAAAACTAAAGGGTGTTTTACAACATGGAAGATACCAGTATCCATATTTATTAACACATTATTACTATTATTACTTGAAACAGGGTCTCATGTAGCCTAGGCTGGCCTTGAATTCACTGTCACCAAGAATGGCTTTCAATTTCTAATCCTCTTCCTCTATCTCACCAGTTCTGGGGTTACCGTGGTAGGACACTGAATTCAATTTATACTTGCTGGGAACTGAACCTGGGGCTTAGTGTAGGTTAAGTAGTCTAACTGAGTTATATCTCCAGTCCCTACAATTACACAGAATTTATTCTTACCTGTACTAAACTATAAATGAGCTAACAGCAGTTCCTAGCTGTTCCAAAGAGGTGTCCCGAGAAATAAAGACTAATGAAAAGACTGGAAGCTGTCCTCTCCATTACCATCCCATTCAAGCCAAAGCTCACCCCTTATTAAAGGGGCGGGTTTATATAACAGAAAACAAAAGCTTGATCAGAGCCTCAAGATCCAAAAACAAAACAAGAGATAACTATTACAAGAAAAATGCAAGCTGAGCAGTGGTGGCGCATGCCTTTAATCCCAGCACTTGGGAGGCAGAGGCAGGCGGATTTCTGAGTTCGAGGCCAGCCTGGTCTACAGAGTGAGTTCCAGGACAGCCAGGGCTACACAGAGAAACCCTGTCTCGAAAAAACCAAAAAAAAAAAAAAAAAAAAAAAAAAAGAAAGAAAAGCGCAACTTTAGAACTGAGTGCTCCACTGTAGTGTCCCTCTAGTGGGAGAGAAGCTTTGAGTGGCATGAGGCTTCCTCTGGAAGATGTGCTGGGGAGGGAGGAGACACAGCCAGATACTGCAGCCCTGTTACACTACACCAGGGATGAGGAAAGAGCAGAGAGGCATGCATTCAGGGGAGCCCAGTGGGTTGAGTATAGTTTGCAACAGGTTTGAGGAAAACAGAAAAGCAGTTATGGAAACAAGGTAATATTCTACCTTTGACTGAGCCCCTTAATGAATTCAGAAAGTAGCAGAGAGTTAAAAACAAAAAATTCCTCAAAGCAAAGAGGTCCTCCCAGTTATGATAGTGGAGGCAGGAAACAGAACCCACTTGTTCAAGTGATGTAATCCTGGCTGCCCTATTTGCACTAAATAAAGCTAACCTCTGAGTTGTCTTTAGTTTTCATTCTGAGAGTGGCCAGAGATCTAAGAAAAAGAAAGGCTGCACTTTTCATGTCTTCCTGGCTACCTTGTTGCTCCTTGCTAAGGCTGCTCTCTTTGGTTTGCTACCTTGAGTTACATATCAGCTAAGAAATGATGTCACAGCTCTGTGTACAAAACAAAGCAACCCCCCACCCCCACCCCAAGAGTGTCTCTTTGATTTTCTTTTGACCACCAATAACATACTGAACACAACAGCCAAAGACATAAGAGCAGAAAGAACCCAAAGTGACAATAAAATTTTTATCCTTCATTTCCAATCCCTAGCCCATGAACAGTGTTCTGGCCACAAGCATCTTCTCTGAGGGTAAAACACATCCCTGTGCGGAAGTTCCCATGTACTGAGTAAGTACACTGTGTTAGGTGCTAGAGGGGAAATGTGATGAACACAGTCCCTCCCTTGGTCATTTTAGTGCCTTCCCCTCCCACTCCCACCTCCTAGCCAGTTGTTTCTTTCAAAGGCAAGACACCCCCTAAAGATCTTACTTTCACAGTTAAAGAGGAGACATCCCCTAAAGATCCTGTTTTCACGGTTAACTGCCTTTATGCACTGAGACTTCCTCAACGTCCACTTCCAGGATCATGTCTCTTCTAAACCATTACAAGGTTACTCTATCAGTAAGTCCTATTTCTACTTTTCCAATCTTAAAATCCATACGCAATCACTACACTAGTCTTTATAATCTTAGCATGGAGATTTGCCATTCTTCTTTAAGGAAAAAAAAAAAGTACTTCTTTCCCCCAAAGCAAGGCTACTGGTTTTTAGACAGTTTTTTTTAACTCGTGTGTGTGTGGTGTGATGCCAGGTTTGTTTGTGACATTTGCTGTTCCATTATAACCATGTCTTCTGGCATGGGAAAGCATCACTGTGATTTTGTTTATGAGAGCCAGTGTTTGGGAAATACAGAAGCACCCAGAATCATAGTCTGTCTTGTACAGTAACATTATGGGAAAGGCCTCACAATATATTTACTTCCAACCTCAACTTGTCTGTTTGGTATGTTAGCCTAGGAAGTTTGAGTTCTGCATAAATCACAGTGCTTGTCCTCACCCATCTGTAAGCCTCCCTGCTTTGACAATCACCCTCATAGAGAGGGAAGCCTAATTTAGCAGAATATAATAAACGTCCATTTCCATCACAGAACAGATACTTCTCAGATTCAACTAAGCTTTGAATGATTCCCTTGGGAAAGTATTTCTCCCCCGAGTCCTTGACAGCCACGCAGTAGAAATCTCTCCCCTGGCAAAGATGAGTAATCACTTATATGACCCCAATAGAGCTGGCTGAGCCTTCCATTTTTCTCTAGTCCTGTCTATGGCAGCAGTAGGGATTGATGGAGAGGCTTTAATCTCCAGACCTGAATGGTAAATCAATCCTACAATTTTCCCCTTGTCCCTCTGCGCTTTCTCATTCCCTTCCTTATCTCTTCTCCATTTTTCTTCCTTCCTTCCATTTTTCCCCCCTTTCCTCCTTAACCCATGACACTCTTTGGGGTGGTTTGAAAATTTTACAGCATACCAGATAAAAATCCCTCATGATTTTTTTTCCCTCACACCTTTCTTAAAGCAAAACCTGGACCAGGGTCTTTGAAACCAGTATCCTACACAATTTGGCTGCCTCCTCGGTGACTCCCCCTCTCTCCAAAAATCCCAAAACAGGAAAGCAGGAGTATTAACACACACACACACACCAAACTAAACCAATTACCAAGATCTCACGCGGCCCACAGCCTGAAATATGATAGGTGACAGTGGGGATGACATAGCAGGACTAGGGGAGGAACTGCCCAGAGTTTCAGGAGACAGACCTGGCCTACTATAGACGCAGGAGCAGCTTTCATACGAACGGCCGCACCCTCACCTAGGCCAACCGAGTCGGACACCCCACTCTGAAATATGTGGTGCAAAGGACGAGTCCTCCAGGAGCTGAGGGCACCCACATCCGGAGTCTTAGGGTCATTCTAGCCTTGACATGGGGCAACATTCTGGTGCAGAGAACCCATCCTGAAAAAGAGCTGCCACGCGCAAAGACAGGGTCTGGGACATGACTTGGAGCAACATCCTGGAGCAATGGACCCTCACTCTGGAGAGTGGGCACTGGCAGACAAAAGCTGGGTCCTCCAGCAGGAACAGGGTCTATCCTGACTCTCACCCGGGCATCTCCGGGGTCATCAGGGCCCTGACCCGGGCTGACGCCAGATGTAGGGGTGGGTAACCCTGACTCTTGTTGGGGTTTCAGCGGTGCAATGGCTAGGTCCTCTGGCAGGGTCTGTTATGACTCTCACTGGGGCGTCTCGGGTCATCCTAGATTTAACCCACCAGGGTCTAGATCTCAGCCCGGAGCTCCGGTTCTCCTTCCGGAGCTGGGGGCGCCCTCACCCTCAGCTGTGCCTGGTCGGGCGGGGCCGCAACAGGTGCGCGGCCTCCCTGCTCCCCCGCCGCCTGCCCTGCCGTTACCTGCAGCGGCGGCCACCGAGGCCTCACAGAGCCCGGGCGGGAGCTTCCCGAGCCCGGCCGACGTTCGCGTGGTCCCTACAGAAGCTGACAGCGCCTTCCCGAGCTCGGGGCACCGCTCTACAGAAGCCGCCGCACTCCCCAGTCCCGATCCCCTGCGCCACTCCCGCCCGTGCGCCGCTCTGCGTTTCACGTCACTTTCTGGTCCCTCCCTCTCGCCGTCCGCCGGGCCCCGCCTGCCCGTCCCCGGTTGTCAGGGCAACCCGAGCGACGCCCGCCGTGGACGGGCGTTAGGAGGGCGGCGCCGCCAGGGCTGGGCCCGAGGGGCCCGGGAGCAGCTGACCATGGAGCCCCAGAGTAAGCGGCGGGCTAGGGACTGGGGTGTGAGCAGAGCCGAGCCAGGTGGGCCAGGTCTCGAACCTGCAGCTAGATGATCCGCAGGTTCCACGGAGCACTGCTGACGCCCTCACTAGTAGTGGGCTCACTAAAGGCGAATAGTGCTTCGTGTGTCTTAGTGAACCTGCAAGGAGCCTGGGCCTTGAATTTATGCGTTCTTGCTTCCCTTCGACCTTACCCCTAAAGTCTGTGGTATATATAATCCATGTGCTTCTGCCCAGCATAAGATACATGCGTCCTCCAAGCATAAGATACATGACAAACGTTTCTCATTCCTATTTGTCTTTTCAATTTCCCTGTTCTTTGTTGCTTGGCTATGCGTGCGGGTAAGTGTGTTCGTGCACACGTGTGCAAGTGTCATATAGGTACACGCGCAAGTGTGTACGCGTTTGTGTGGAGGCCAGAGGGGCAAGCTCTGGTGTCATTTCTTACCATCAACCTTGGTTTTTAATTTTAGTTTTATTTTAAGGCGTACAGGTGTTTTGCCTACATGTATGTCTGTGTACCACTCGTGTGCCTTGTGCCTCTACAGAGGCCAGAAGAGAGAATCAAATCCCCTTGAACTAGAGTTACAGCAGGTTGTGAGTAGGTATGTGGGTGCTGGGTCCTTTGGCTACTTGAACCTTGTCTTCAGGCTCCCACCTTGGTTTTCAAGACAGGGTGTCTCACTGATCTCGAGCTCTAGTGATCTAGGCTAGGCAAACTGGCTAGTTAGAACCTCAGAGATGATCCTGTCTCCAGCTCCCTAGGTCTGGAAGTACAAACCATAGCACCACACTTGATTATTTATGTAGGTTCTGGGCATCAAACTTGGCTTTCATACTTTCTGCAAGCATTGTTTGCAAGAAGTCATCTCATTAGCCCTGGTTTTGTTTTTCTAAAATACTCTTGAGTTTTGCTTGTCCCCTGCAGCCCAGGCTGACCTTGAGTTCACGGCAAGCTTCTTGACCTAGCCTCCTGAATCTGTGGCTCAGAATCTTCATGCCTCAGCATCCTGAAAGTGCTGGGCTTACAATGTTGTTTTTCATTTTGTTTTGATTGAAATGGGGTCTCACTCTCTCTCTGGCTAGCTTGGAACTCATAATATAGACCAGGCTGGCCTCAAATTCACAGGTCTACCTGCCTATGGTTATGGAGTGCTAGGATTAAAGGCATGGGCTGCCATGATGGGCTACAGATTTGTGTTTGGTATATGGCTGAGGATGCGTGCTTTATAGTTGCTAGAACAACTATAAAGTTCCAGTCTCATATTCACTACATAACAACTGGAACTCGCCTGTCTGTTGGTTGTTTTTCCCAACCTTTCCAGGGACTTTGCCCTAGGCTTCCCTCTCCTCCCCACCCAAACTATTTTATTGCCTCCTTTGTTCTTAAAACAAATACACTGTTTGACTTAGTGACTAGAAAGAGCTTAAACCTTGATAAGATTCAGTTTGATACTAAAAAATAAAGCAAATTCTTTTTGCATAATTTCAAAAATAAAACAGACCAAATCCCATGTTCCTTAGGGGAAATTCACACACACACACACACACACACACACACACACACACACAAAATTTCATAATAACAAGAAAATGTAAAGGCTTTCTCCCTTTCTTATAACTAACTTGCTGAATATAAAGCCTACAGTTTGGGAGTTACAGTTGCTTGGCTTGGTAGGATTTTTATACAACATCTATCATTTGTGTTTAAAACTCAAAGGATTGTACACTTTATCTAACCTGCTGGAAATAAATGAACATACAGCAATGCTAGGAGTTTAGTCTCATTCCAAACTGATGCCAGGCTGTGTGATCTTTTCCTAGAGAAATTATTTGAGTGTAAGCGTGTGTGTGTGTGTGTGTGTGTGTTCGAGTGCACGAGTGTGCATGTGGTCTCATGTATCCCAGGCTGCTCTCATAGTCACTATGTAACAAAAGATAACTTTGAAATTCTGATCCTGCCGGGCGGTGGTGGCGCACGCCTTTAATCCCAGCACTTGGGAGGCAGAGGCAGGCGGATTTCTGAGTTCGAGGCCAGCCTGGTCTACAGAGTGAGTTCCAGGACAGCCAGAACTATACAGAGAAACCCTGTCTCCAAAAAAAAAAAAAAAGAAATTCTGATCCTTCAGAATGCTGTGGTTATAGGCCCTCTCCAGCCCCATGTGGTGCTAAAGATGGAATATTGATTTGATAGCTTATTGACAAGCCCTCTACCAACATAGCTGCATCCTTAGCTGTGAAATAAATAACTTCTAGAAACAGCTTTATTTCTGTAAGTAAGCAGCACTGTTTAAAGGTGTACACTCAACTGCAAACTCTTCAGCTCTTGATGTTTTTATCTGTTCTCTTTTCTGGTTCCTACTGTGTCGAAGCCCCCTTTAGAAATGAGGGTTAAGCAAACAGCACAGTGCCTCATGGGTCCTCCCAGAGGCCCACTAGGGAACTACTGAAACCTCTCATGGTCTGAAAGTAGGGAAGGAAAGAAAGACAGGCTTCCAAGACAAAGCGTGAAGTAGTTGGCTCACACAATAATTGTGGTTAAAAATGAGAAGACGTGATTCCCATTAGATTTCCCTAGTACATAGGCCCTAAACTTGGGGAAGAAGGGTTCTAGGAGCAGAGCAAAAAAGATTAAGATGTAGACAACAAGAGGAGACAAAGTCGTTTGGGCAGAGAGAAAACAGGTGAACCTGGAAAACTGAACAGGGGCAAGATCAGGAAGCAGAATAAGAAATGTTATCTGGGGAAGTGGGGTGGGAGTATCTTGTTAGTTAAAATGCTTGCCTTTTAAGCCTCACTCCCCAGAACCCACATAAATGCTTGGGGAGGGGCATGGTGACTGGCCTGTAATCAACTTGAGAAAGCAGTGACAGGGTCCCCACAGCATGGTAACTAGCTGTTTGGGCAAGTTCTGGTTTGATTGAGATCTTTTGCCTCAGGGAATAAGAGGGAAAGTGACTTAAGAGGATTTGCAGCATCCTCTTGGGCATCCATGGGCACATGCTCTCAGACAGCATGTGTGCTCACACATACAATTATGCATACTCACATACCATACACATAGACACATGAAAAAGTACTTTTTAAATCTGAGACAGGGTCTCACTACGTACACTTGGCTGGCTTGGAACTCACAGAGATCTACTACTGCTTCCCAAGTGCTGAGACCAAAGATGTGTGCCACCATACCTGGTTAATACAGTTGTTATATCCATGACTGCATTTTTGTTCTCTATCCCATTAGATTTAAAGTAGAAAATACACACCAAGTTACTTATGCCCATATAACAATGAAATGTATTCCTTTCACACATACTAAAATGTATTTGTATTAATTTTACATAATTCAGAAATCACCACCTTAGGAACTCTTTCGAAACCTAATAAACACCATTTTGGATAATTTCGAACCGTGGTCAGTTAATAATTAAAAGGACAGTCTAATCTCTAAGGTCTCTTTCCATGTCAGTATTTGTATCCAACAAGTTCTCATCCAAGATGGGAAAAAGTTGATTCTTTCAGAGGTAATAGAAGCATGATAGATATACTAACTAGTGTTAACTATAAATAATTTCAGTCATGGCATTAATGGTCTTATAGCAACATCAGGTTATTAGGCTGGGATTATGGAGCACATTTGAAGCCTGGTGTATACACTATTCCTTCTGTCACTGGGGGGTTCAATAACACAGGAGTAGTTGTAGTTTTATGTAGCATTAGTAAGTTGATTAAGAGGAAAGATCCTTCTTAATTACTTTTAAGAATTAGTTGTATATCCAAGGGCAATGCTAAGGAACTACTAGAAATAACCAATAATTTCCACAGTCTTAGCTTCCTATTACTTTTAGTAATGACCCCTGTTAGTTGAGTCATTAAAATCTAATAAACACAAACCTCTCAGACCCCACAGCTGGCTTAAACTCTGGCACTAAGCAAAGGATGGTGGGGGCTTCCGCTGTGCTACAGAATAGTAGCAAGGTAATGAGCCAAGAAATGATTCCCCCCAGGGAAAGGGCAAATAAAATCAACTCATGACCTTGGCTGCTCTGGGTGGCTTGGAGTCTTGGCTTGCACTTTTACCTCTAATTACTTTCTTTGTAAACTATCAGGCAGATAACCTGTTTATAAGAATCACACGGGGAATGTATGCCTTTTTATAAAGTCATTTAAACTGGTTGTTGTAGTGCATGCTTTTGATCCCAGCACTGGGGAGTCAAGCTGATGTCTGAGAGTTCCAGGCCAGGCAAGGCTAGAGAGCGAGACCCTGTCCTAAAATAAACAAAACCAAAACTCATTTAATTCCAGAAGTACCACCCCTTCCCTAATATGTCATTCCAGGAGTGGATTTGGAAGTCTGTGGCATATTTAGAACAAACAGACAAGCCAAGGAAACCAACAATCTAAATATAACCTGTGCATAATTATCAGATGAAAAAACCGAATTTATCAAATGGAGCAAGATAAGCCCCTCCCTCCAGATTCCACTCCCTACATACCTTAGGTCAACTACAAATACTGTGCTCTGAGTATGTGTCAGGTGAATGACACACAGGCTGTTTCATTTTCTTTTCGTGTGTGTGTGTGTGTGTGTGTGTGTGTGTGTGTGTGTGTGTGTAAAATATATATTACATGAAAATAAAATTTATGAGCCGGGCGGTGGTGGCGCACGCCTTTAATCCCAGCACTTGGGAGGCAGAGGCAGGCGGATTTCTGAGTTCGAGGCCAGCCTGGTCTACAGAGTGAGTTCCAGGACAGCCAGGGCTACACAGAGAAACCCTGTCTCGAAAAAAACCAAAAAAAAAAAAGAAAATAAAATTTATGAAATTATATCTAGTATATAATTTCTTTCCCTATACACATACATATACAATGCATCCTGAAGTAGGCCAGACTACAAAAGCCATGAATCTGACATAGGCCTGTAATCCCAACACTCAGGTAGGGAAGGGAGAACCACCAAATGCTCAGGGGCATTTGGGTGACTTGTTGAGTTCAAGGCCAGCCAAGGATACAGCAGACCCTGTCTCAAAAAACAAAACAAAAACCTCAAACTCAAACAGATGTAAATGGCCAGCCGCATTTACTAAGGGGCTGGGCATCATACCCTAGGGGAGTGACTCCTTTCTACAAACCTGCTGGTCCACTTGTCTCCGCCATCTTCCTATTCACTCCAGCCTGAAGTTGGAGTCATCTTGGATTCTTGTTAGCACAGCAGCCCTCACAGATGTCCTTGTCACCAGCACGTCTGTCTATTCTATGGCTGAGGTGAACCCAGGATGTGCTTCCGTCCCTCCCTCCCTGCTGGCATCAGTACCATCTCGTAGACCATGATGGCCGCCAGGACTGTATGCTCTACTGATTTCTGCAGTGCTTCCCCCCACCCACCCAAAGACCTCTAAGGTTCTTATTATGGACGAGCTGCCCTCACTTATCATACTATTCTGCTTGGTCAGTTCTTCCCAACACAGTAGATGTCCTTTGAGCCACCAGGAGAGTCCTCCCTCCTGCTCTAGTGGGAAGGAGCCCTCATATCCTTCCAATGTCTGCTTAAGTATCCCTCCTCATCCACTCCCTCCCGGAATGTCTGACACAGAGGTGCCACCTCCCTAATGCTTTTCCTGCCTCTGTACTTCCTGCTTTTTCTAGCAATAATCACAATTTAATTATTTCGTTAATTAAAAAAAAAAATCTACTTTCCTATCATGTTGAATAGGCTAAAGAGGGCAATCTGCTTGCCTTCTTTATCATTTTGTCCCAGGATCCTTAAACAAATATTTATGGAATGGATGATACTGTTTAGTTTTATTTCTCCAAGGGTAATGTACTTGCAAGAGAGAGAAAGAGAGAGAGAGAGAAAGAGAGAGAGAGCGAGCGAGAGAGAGCGCTGTTTTACTCTACAGCAGGAGGGGTTGTGGGCCTGGTAAACTTCAAGTTCCTCTTGGGCAAAATTCATTTAAGTCAGGTGCTTATAAGTGTCAGGTTGGTTGCAAATACCTCGAGCATTCCACTGTCCTGGCTAACCTAAGTGGATGCTTTAAGAGTCTTGTTTTATCTGGTATGATCGAGGAAATAACTCATTTTCTTCTCTGGCTCAAGGGACCAACAGGTCAGAAGACCTAACAAAACCCTAGCATTAGCATGGCATGCTTGCTCATTCATCAGCTGGGAGGCCAACGGAGATTTCAGAGTCGTTTCTTACTTGAGTACAGGAATCATTTACCAAATCTGTGTGGTTATTTTTTTTCTTAAATACTCTTAGTCCCTAAAAAATACCAATTATTTCAATTAGGTTACAATTCAAACCTTATTAAAAAGGAAATGCTTGTATCAATCAAATTAAAAACCTTTTTAAAAACAATTTTAAAGCAACATGTTTAAACAGCCTTATTTTTAAAATCCCCATCAAAGTACTGAGAATCGAAGCAGTCCTGACCTGTGATGTCCAGTCAGACACAGAAAAGGAGAGGCTCCGTGGTTGAAACCGTGTCACCCAGCTTGTCCCTGACAGCATCTGCTTCCTGCTAATTTGGTTGTCCTTGGCCTCACTGGGCCAGGGAAACACTGTTACGACTTGTCTCCTTTGAAGCAGCCAACCAGATTCAAGGAGGGGCTCAGTGCTTCACAGCAGCTTCCAAGGAAGCTCAGAATGACTCAGTGAATTCAGGTGCAAGAACTCACTCAGTAAACAAGGCCCAACCGAGGTAGAAGAGGTAGAATGTACGAGTGGCTGGGTAAGAAGTCAGGAGCCTTAGGACACTGTAGACGGTTTGGGGAGTTTTCCCTGAAACTAAGGGGCAAGCCTTTCTCAAGATCCAGGTGCCCATTCTCTTGTGTCCCTGACCCCTTTCAGTTTGACCAGAACCCTGTGTTGTCATGTTCCTAGCGCCTACCCACCTTTCCACTTGTTCCTCCTTTACAACCTCTCCTGGGGCTGCAGAAATGGCTCTTGGAGAGCACCTAGTTCAGTACCAAGCTTGGACACGGTGGCTCACAATTGTCTTGTTAACTCTTAATTCCATAAGGTTGCACGGCTCCCTCTTCTGGTCTCTGAAGGCTCCTGTACACATACAGTGAATGCACTCAAATACATGCAGGCCTAACATTCATGTAAGATAAAAATAAATGTAAACAGACTGCTCACGGATGCCACCATTTCTTAGAATCTTCTGCAGCAGCTTATCCTCTCTTAACCCCTGTCCCAAAGTTGATCTGTCTCCTTGGTACTGCTTCTACATGTTCTGGTTTTGTTTTGTATTTTTTTCTCTAACATGCCGTGATCAGTTTCTTCTATGAGAAACCACCTTAGGACAGGGACATTTTCTTCTTTGAGACTGAGACTCATGCCGGGCGGTGGTGGCGCACGCCTTTAATCCCAGCACTTGGGAGGCAGAGGCAGGCGGATTTCTGAGTTCGAGGCCAGCCTGGTCTACAGAGTGAGTTCCAGGACAGCCAGGGCTACACAGAGAAACCCTGTCTCGAAAAAAACCAAAAAAAAAAAAAAAAGAAAAAAGAAAAAAAAAAAGAGACTGAGACTCATGGATGTCTGGCTGGCCTTGAATTCTGTATGTAGCTAAGGATGATCTTGAATTTCTAATCCTCCTGTCTTTGCTTCTCCAGTGCTAGGATTATAGGTCAGTGCCGCTGTGCCTTCTGCTGTGGTAGGAGGAGAGAAACCACTCTCCAAAGTTGTCCTCTGACCTCCATGTATATGCTGGGACCTGTATGCACCACCTCTTCCCCACACATACTTTATAGATTGGTGGTATAGTTCAAGGGTAGAACACTTGATTCCATATCCAGAACTGTGGAAGGCAGACAAAGCAGTAAAATGATCTAACAGACATGGCCAGAGAGAGATGACCCACTTGAATTGCTTATTTGGGATTATACAAACTCTCTGGTGAACAAAATTGGCCCATGTTAGAGTGTTGCTCACTGAGTGAATTGCTCTTCCTTAGGAGTCAATGTTAATAATAATAATAAATAATAATAATGTCATATTATTATTGTTTGGTTTTTTTAAGACAGGGTTTCTCTGTGTATATCTGGCTGTCCTGTAACTAACTATGTAGACCAGGCTGACCTTCAACTCAGAGATCTGCCTGCCTCTGCCTCCCAAGTGCTGGGATTAAAGGTATGTGCCACCACCGCCTGGCTAAAGTCAATGTTTATTTTTTAATTGACATGTGTGTCTACAATAGAATATACAAATCCTACAAACACTGTTGAGTGAAAATTTGAAAATCAATCATATCCATGTGTGTTGGTCAGTTTTGGTTTTTGTTTTGTCAGCTTAACACTTGTTAGCACCAACTGGGAAAAGAGAACGTTAGTTGAGGAATGCCTTTATCAGATTGGCCTATGGGCAAGTCTATAGGGCAAGTTCTTGATTAGTGACCCAGCCCACTGTGGCTAGAGCAGGAGAGTCCTGGATGGTATAAGAAAGCAGGCTGAGCAAGCTATGGGGAGCAAGATAGTAAGCAGCACTCCTCAATGGCCTCTGCTTCAGCTCCTGCCTCTCCATCCCTGCCAGGACTTTCTCCAGTGTGATGGACTGTGTTATGGAAGTGTAAACAAAATGAGCTCTTTTATCCCCCAGGTTGCTTTTGATCACCATGCTTATTATAGCAACAGAAAGCTAACAAATACATGTGATCATTCATTCGGCTTAAAAATGTTAGTGCAACTGCAGTGTTAGGGGTATTGGCCCATGCCAGTCATTGTGGTTCATAGGTGTTCATCGCTTGGTAGGTCCGTGGTTGATTACTTATCTCTTTTGAAAGCTTATATGGTGCCTTCTGGTACCATGAGAGCTAGTCCTTAGGGAGAAGGCTTTCAAATCAGTTTCATCGCAAGGGCTTCTGGGCCCTGTGTCTGAAGTGCTTGGTGCCTTCAGCAACAGGGAGTTACCCTCCACCTCTGTGGAGAGAGTGGAGAAGGAGCAACCAAGAGCAGTAGCAGTACCCTATACTGTTATGGGAGTCCCAGGCAACCAGGACCAATATCTCAAAAGAGGGCTTATGTCTTGTATTGGGATTTTTGTTAGGTGGGCTTTGGTGTCTGGAGGGATCATCGTTAATCCAGATGAGAAAATTACATTTAAACTATATAAGCATATCTATACATATAAATGTATTATAGATTTTGGTTTAGGTAGATAGTTAATAGTATGGTTCCTTATGACTTTTTCAGACATCCTTATTTTTATTTACCCTCCCCCATCCTTGTTCTTATAGTTATCTCCCTCCTTACACCCTACAGAGCCCCCTTTTCCATTCCCTGATCAGATCGCTTATACCCTCATTTCCTCTGTTGCTCCCCCACCTCCACCACAGCAATGATCTTCTTTTACTTTCTTGATTTCTGTAGTTACTGCAAGCTACTCATATCTGACAATTTAGAGCTACAAGCCTCCAATGAGAGAGAACAAGCCACATTTGTCTTTCTGGGTTTGGGATACCTTGCTCAATATGATCCTTTCTAGTTCCATCTGTTTATCTGGAAATCTCATGATTTTTCTTTACAAGGGATTAATATCCCATAGTGCATATGTACCCTATTTTCATTATCCATTCATTGGCTGAAGGATATTTTGTTTCCATTTCCCAGTGCAGTGGTTTGGATAGGTTTGGCCCCCATAGAATCATGTTTTTGCACTTGGGAGGCAGAGACAGGCGGGTTTCTGAGTTTGAGGCCAGCCTGGTCTACAGAGTGAGTTCCAGGACAGCCAAGGCTATACAGAGAAACCTGTCTCGAAAAACCAAAAAAAAAAAAAAAAAAAAAAAAAAAAAAAGAATGTTTTTGAATGCTTGGCCACAGTGGGTGGTACTATTAGGAGGTGAGGTCTTGTTGGAGTGGGTGTGGCCTTATTGGAGGAAGTGTGTCACTGTGGAGGCAGGCTTTGAGGTCTCCTAGGCCCAAGCTCCACCCAGTGTAGAATTTCAGTCTCCAGCCCTGGCTGCCTTCAGGTCAAGAGGTAGAACTCTTGCCTGCACGATGCCATACTCCCACCATGATGCCAATGGATTGAACCTCTGAAACTGTAAGCCAGCCCCAATTAAATGTTTGTCTTCATAAGAGTTGTCTCGGTCATGGTGTCTTTTCCCAGCAATAAAACCCTACTAAGGCACACAGTTATTGAGAGTAGAGCAGCAGTGAACTCGGCTGAGCAAGTATCTGTGGGGTAA
Source organism: Mastomys natalensis (assembly GCA_021653895.1). Lineage (NCBI taxonomy): Eukaryota > Metazoa > Chordata > Mammalia > Rodentia > Muridae > Mastomys > Mastomys natalensis. The sequence goes on from JAJTUV010000307.1 coordinate 423,229, forward strand.
GATGTTGAGTCCCCTGACCTTATACCAAGGAGTGGGATAGCTGGCTCAGTTAGGACATTTACATTTAGCTTTTTGGGAATCTCCACACTGATTTCTAGAGTGGCTGCACCCGTTTGCAATCCCACTGGCTGAATGAAGCTTCCCTTCCCCTAGGCATGTGCATTTCAGCTGGCACACGCCTGGGAGAAAAGTGCCCTCCCAAACGGCAGGGTTTACCTGGGTACACTCACCTCTAATAGCTACCACCTGTGCAGCAAGGCGGTGCACAAGCAGGGCCTCGGAGCACAGCCGCTCTCCATGCTTGCTGGTGTTTGCTCCAGCCTTTCTCCTCAAAGCAGATGTGTCCCATTATACTTCCCACACTAACTAATGCTATTAAGTTTTTAAATGGATTTTTATAGGCTACTTAAATGTATTTACACCAAGTGTCCATTCAAGTCTTTCATCCATATTTTCTTTTGGGTACCTGTTCCACAGAATTCCTTTGATGGTAAGTATGTAGGGTGAATGGCTGTTTTGTGGTAATTGGTTACACAGCACTGGAATCCAGTCTGCTTTGGTATGGTTTTGGTTTGGGCTGTGTGTGTTGTGTGCCGTGCTGAGCACCAGAGCTACAGCCCTTGCATGTTGGTGATAGCTCCCATTGTGCTGCAGCCCCAGCCACCACCTATGGCTTTTGCTTTGGGAGACCCAGCATGCCAGCTTGGCTCCACCTGCCCTGGATTCTCCATCTGTCACTATTTTCCCTTTTGCATTTCTTTTTCCTCTTTTTAGACCTTGTTTTCTAGGTTTTTGGATAAGTGCTACAGTTACAAGGTTCAAAACAAAATAAAATTATGAAGGAGTATTTCGTGAAAAGTCCTTTGAATATGTCTCCACTCCATTTCCTATCTATTGCCTTCTAACCTGACACAGCTTAATATTAGGAATAAAAGCAGATTATTGTGTTGCATTTCTTTCTCTGACCTGTGCCTGGTTCTCCTTAGTGAACATTGCATTTTGGAGAGCTTCCTCTTCAATTCATAAAGAGTTTTCTCATTGTTAGGAGAACAATGATATTCTGTTGTAGGAATTTATTGTAATTCAATCAGTCTACTACAGATGGAGACTCACTCCTAATTATTTGCAACTGAGCCATAGATATGCATAGCCTAAGGTCCTGAATTTATTTGTGTGTTAGTCTGCAGTTGAAGGTGGCTTGGTGGCTAAGGATGGGCAGATGGAGGGCCCGTGGTGTGTTGTCCAGGAGGACCTTATGTAGTCAACCACAGGTGCCCTTACTAGAAGGGCAGGCCTAGCCAGAGCACACTGAGAAAGGGAGCAGAGGTTGGTGTGTTGTGAGGACCTGAGCAGGGAGTCTGGGGCCAGATACCAAATAGGCACTGAAGGCAGTCCCAAGGGCCTGCTGGAGGAGCCAGCCTTGGACTTAAACCCTCTAAGATGCATTTTGGATTTGCGACCCTCAGAACTGTAAGACTCTGTTGTTTTAAGCAACTGTGGTTGCAGCGGCAGCGGGAGACCGGTGTGGCTGGTTTACTTAAACTGGGAGCAGCTACCTTCTGAGTGCCATTTTGCGTTTGTGCATCTCTATCTGTGGGAAGAGTTTAGGTATGGGTACTTCAAGCTAGTTTTGTAATCATTAAATTGTTCTTTTTTTTTTTTTTGGTTTTTCGAGACAGGGTTTCTCTGTGTAGCCCTGGCTGTCCTGGAACTCACTCTGTAGACCAGGCTGGCCTCGAACTCAGAAATCCGCCTGCCTCTGCCTCCCAAGTGCTGGATTAAAGCATGCACCACCACTGCCCGGCTAAATTGTTCTTTTAAAAAAAAAAAAAATTTTTTTTAAAGATTTATGTGTATGAGAATTTTGCCTGCATGTATCTCTTTCTGTGTACCACATGTGTGGATGATACCCACAGAGGTCAGGAGAGAGCATCAGATCCTCCGGAACTGGAGTTAGAGAGAGTTTGAATCACCGTGTGGGTGCTGGGAATTGAACCTGGGTCCTCACCAGTTCTCTAAATCACTGAGCCATCTCCCCAGCCCCTAAATATTCTTCTTAAGTCAGCTTTCCATCCTGTAAAACACCGGGAGACCATCTCGGAAGAAAGTTACTGGTTCTGTTCTGGAAATTCCATTTAGGATGGACTTGAGCCACTGCTTTTGATCCTCATGGGACCCCAGATGGCAACAGCAGGGAGTTCAGGGTGGCATGGACTCTTTACTCTATGACTAAGTAGTTAGCAAACAAGAAATGTGGTGTCAAATATGTTCTATCAAGTTCTGCTTATAAAAAGGTCTCCCTTGCTTTGGACCCAAATGCCACCTTGCCAGCTGTAGAGACTGAAGACATGGCTGCTGTCAGTGTCCTGATCACTATGGGGGTTGACTCACTGATGACAAGGCAGAATCAGCAATTACACAGCATGCTGCTACATCCCCCTCTCAGCCTCTCCCGCGGGTACCGGAGATCTTTCTCATGGAGGTCAAGTGGAACTTAAGCTTTGGGATATCACTGGTGAAAATTATTTGCACATGAGATAAAGCGTGTTGGTTCTGCCATTTTAAAGGACTAATATCTGTGCCACAAACATGTTTCCAGTGGAAAATGAGGAATGAATCCAGATCACCAACCTCCTTCCCTTAGTTTGGGGACCAGCATTACCATTAAGTTGCTAACTCATGAAGATAATTTTTTTTTTTCTTTTTAAAGATGGTTCTCACTATGTACCTTTGGCTGGTCTGGCCATTCAGATGTAGATCAGGGTAGTCTAGTACTCCCAAGAGACCTTCTGAGTGTTGAGATTAAAGGCCTTTGCCACCACAACTGGGTACTGTAGGTGTTGTATTGTATTATACTGTATTGTATCATATGTGCTGTCTCTTTTCATCATATTAACTAAATCTCATTGGCAATCTGAACTTCTTGCCTTCTGTGGTCTGGCTGTTGGACATTTAAACTGATGAGGCGTGAAGACACCAATGAGATAAACATCTGGTTGGCATGTTTCATCTATCTAACATGCTGTGACTTCAGTATGAACCGGTACTAGCCAGCTATTTGGACCCTACTAAAAGCTTCTAAGAGCTTTAAGAGAGGTAGCACCTGTCTGTAATCACAAGCCTTGGGAAGTCAGCTATCCACTTACACTCTGTCTCCTCAAACCCCCAAAGTTTCAGAAAACACAAAATGTAATGATTCATGTGTCTTGGGAATACAAGACAGTAACCCACTGACAATGAGCCCAATTACAACTTGTCTGTTTGATTCTTGGGAAGGAAAGTAAAAACAGACAGACAGGCAAGAAGTGTCCGTGCTTCCTGACCAATGATCTGAGAGCTGTGCCAATGACTTGCTACTCTTTCATGATTGCAAACTTCTGATTCAAGGTTTTTCATTCTCTGACACCTAAACTCAGTCTTCCAGTGGTCTGCCAAGAGCTGGGCATGTCCGAAGGCCTGGTGCCATGTGAGCTTTCCTACAGCCCCCAGAGAGTGTCAGTATGAGTCAGGCTGGCTTGCCACAGCTCTTTTCTGTTAAATATGTCTCTTCTGATGACACTCTGCCCCACTTCAGCTGGCATCTGTTTACTTTGAGTTAATTTTAGATAAAGCAGATTAATCATTACATTGCAATGATGCCAACAGCACAGTTGGCAAGTCACAGAGAGGCACAGGAGTCAGGAAGCCTGACTCTGCATGTCAGCCCCTGCTTCTCTCCAGCTGGGGTGGGTAGGTAAGAGGAGAGACAGACAGATCTACCTGTGGGATTCCTGTAGATGAACCGAGCTGTGCATGGTGCATGCCACTGGGCCTGGCCTATGATGACTGTGCATGCTATCCCAGAACAGTTAGCAGAACAAGATCCAGAAGAGAATAAATAGAATCAGATTTGAGTCAGGAAGCCCAAGCCCAGAAGTCTGACAGCTTAGGACTCGTAGGTGGTATGGGTGGCAGCTAGCATTAGCCTTAGAATGGTTGCTTCTCCCTAATACCTATGGCACTGTAGACTATGGATGTCCCTCCTGCCCTTCTGGAATTAATCAGGGCAAACTCCACTTTGGAGAGGGTGGGGGTTTCCAGTGTCATGAAAAGCAACCACATTTATCTTACAGATTTGTGTTACTTTTTTCCTTCATTTGCCAAAGCTCCCTGCCTGCATCCTTTTCTGCTTCTCTTCTGTTCTTTTTGGTCTCAGTTGTTATCTCTATGCCTGACCCCCATTGAATTGTAAATGCTACCAGACCAGAAGCCAGGCTTGCTAGACTTGCTCACAGGCAGGTGAGGCACTTACCTCATCAGTTGATTTAGGAGGACAGGGCAGAGAACTGGATAGAGACCACCACGTGACGCTGGGAAGAGGAGACTGGCCAAGGCAGGGCATGCTTTTGTTCCCTTGCTTTTTCTCTTTCTCTCTCAGGGCCTGATTCATGATGGACAAGAGTCTGTGCCACTGAGCTATGTCCCCATCTCCAAAGTGGTTCTTATATCGGTATTGAAGATAAAAACTCAATTCTCCCTAGCAAGAGAACTAAATATGAAAAAGACTTTTCATCTGAGCTTTGAAGACGCTTGAAGGATTTGGTTTCTGTCATCCTCTCTGTCCTCTCAGCCCTGGGAAGCAGTTTTTCTTCTGCTATGGCCCTAGTGGAGAAACAGTGCGCTTAGAGGCTCCTAGCTGGAAAGTGTCCTTTCCTTCCCTGAAGTGAGGTCTGTGTATTCAGGGCTGGATTCCAAAGGTGGGGCTGCTGGCATTGATCTGTGTGATTACACCGAGGAGAAGACAACAGTTAGTAAAGACCAGGAAAAGCTGGGTAGACAGGTAGATCTGGTTCCTTCACACTTGAGGTCAGCAGGGTGTGTGCCAACCTAGCTTGGCTTTAACTCCAGTGTCTGGCTATCAGTCCTGTTGTCTGACTGGCTTCTCAAGGCTGGCTAGGCTGCTGCTCCACAGGCCTCCTGGAGAAACAAGGACTCAACTTATGGATGGGTGTGACCTTGGCCTTTAAAGGATGGTTTTTCAAACATTGGTAAGATGGTGCCTGACATACAGATGTTAAATGATTACCCTTGCTTTTCAACTTATTAATGAACTAACCAGGAAGGTGTTCTTACCCCTTCAAAGGAAAATCCAGAGGACAGAGTCATCTGTGAATCAGAATGTGGAAATGAACTTGAGAATAATGCAGTTGAGGAAGGCTCTGAGTGGAACTGGCTGATGTCTGTGCCTAGAATCATGCACATGTGTTGCTATTGATCCTAAACATTAACTGTGGAGCATGTGAGAGGTGTGATTGGAAGTTAGACAAGTATGAGCCAAAGCAGCAGAGTGGTCCATAGTGAACAGATGCATAGGCCTGCTCTGCGGTTTGTAATCCATGGGCATTTCTAGATCTTTCTGTATGGTAGCTTGACAATTGGTGGTGATCACTACAAAGTCAATTTGTTTCTTTAATCACATCTGCTTTGCTGCCCTAGTTCATTCTTCCAGGTGATGGGAAAGGTGAGCAGGAATTCCCAGTCAGGACGTCCGAGTGTGTGACGGGTCCTGACAGTGCTCCTGCCACTCAAGTGAAAGAAGAAGTCATTCTACAAAGAGAACTCTGTTATAGCTTAGGGACACAGCCTTCTGTGAGGACCAACCTTTTTTGATTATGTATATGGGTGTAAACATATGATGTAAAAGCACGTGTGTCATTGCTGACAGTCCCAAAGCAGAAGTCACTTAACTTTCCATTCATAAATCATACAATGTGGTATGTCTAGTGGAGCAGCATGCATCCTTGAAAAGGCAGACGTTCTGATACATCCTATAAAATAGATGAAAGGTTTTTTTTTTATACATATGCACACACATACACACACACACATTTGAGACAGGGTCTTATTATATAGCCTTGGCTGACCTAGAACTTGCTATGTAGACAAGGCTGGCTTCAGTCTCCTAGAGAATTAGAGGTGTGGCCACAATGCCCTGTAGTTTACTTGTTCTTAAAGAATTTCCTTTTACAAATGAAACTGGGGCTTTGGAGATAATGGCTCAGAGGATCCAGGTTTGATTCTGGCTCAAAATCGACTGGAACCCCAGTGCCATGGCATCTGAGACCCTCTTCTGCCTCCAGGGCACTGGGCACGATGTGTTGGTGCAGACATTCATACAGACAAAACACCCACACTGTTATAAAAATAAAGTAAAGGTTTATGTTAAAATTTCTAGATTTTGGCCAGATACCCAAAGGACTTGTTTCTCTCCCTGGGCCCTGTCAGTCTTCAGCATCTTCTGTCTTACCTCATTTAGTCACCCAAGGTAGATAGCAGGTTCTGGCATCTGGAGATGCAGGTAAGCTCAGAAAAAAATCAATAGAGTTTCATTTGTTTGTAAAATTGCAAACCAGGAAGTGCAGGGTCAGGGAGAGTAAACCAGAGTCTCCCAGAGGCAGGGTAGGGTAACTCAGAGACACTTGTGAGAGCAGGCAGCTTGCTGTTTCTTGAGGGAGATGAGCAGGAAGGCTACACATGTGGAGGTAGAAATCTAATCAAAGGTGAAGAGGATTCAAATCCAAGGTGAGTGCTGAGTCCATTAATGTGTCCAGGTCAGGAGGAAAAACTGGTCTGTCTAGTATTTTTAAAAATCTTACCTGGTATTGCTCGATTCTGGAAAATGTCTCTCTGGTAACAGTGCCCTTTGTGGTATCTGAGTGGCAGTTTTCCTCTTGTCTTAAATCCCTCAGGCGCAGAAAAAGATTCTTAGCCTCCTTTTTGGATGTCCTTTTTTGACTTGAGAGGAGGGGAGAGAACAAAGAAGCCAGAGGAGAACCCCTGTCTTGTCTCTCATGTTTTACCTTATTTCCTTGAGTGATGGCCTCTCAGTGAACCTGGGGCTATGATAGCAATCTGGAAGTCCCAGCCGTCTGTCCTCCGGTCTCCACTCCCATCCACAGCCCAGGCACACCTACCACGCTGGTTTCTTACATAAGGCGTTGGTGTGTGAGCCGGGCAGTGGTGGCACACACCCTTTAATCCCAGCACTTGGGAGGCAGAGGCAGGCAGATTTCTGAGTTCGAGGCCAGCCTGGTTATAGAGTGAGTTCCAGGACAGCCCGAACTACACAGAGAACCCTGTCTGAAAAACTAAAAAAAAAAAAAAACAAAAAAAAAAAAACAAAAAAAACAAAGCGTTGGGGTGTGGCCTTGGGTCTTAAGTGAGTGTGGTAAGTGCTCTTACCCACTGCTCCCATTTTGACTATTATCAGCATAGGTTTAGTTGGGGATGGCAAAGCTGTAGAGAGAGGTGGTGGTTATGCTTGCTCTCGATGGTAATGCAGTTATCTCACATGCCCACGGTACCTAAATTTAAAGAAATTCTTTGTGCATGCATGTGTATATATTTGGGGTGTTTGTGTGTACGAGTGTGGGTAGCATGTGCCGCAGTGTGTGTAGTCACTCGAGGACGACCTCAGTGATAGTCTTCACCTTCCGCCTTGTTGGAAACAGGCTTTCTCATTTGCCATTAAAACTCCAGGTAAGCCTGTCCCTTGAGCTTCCTGGGACTCTTCTCCGGTTTCCTCCTTCTATCTTGTCCCAGGAGAATAGGCTGTTATGCAAGTTCTGGAAATGTGAACTCTGGTCCTCAACATCTGAGCTGCAAGCACTTTACTCACTGAGCCATCTCCTTATCTCACATGTTAAACATTTTGTGTCATCGGAGCCCTTAGAAAAGACTCAGGGCTTTATATGCACCAACCAGTCCTTAAAACACTCTTGGACAGAAAACATCCCTACCTCTTAGGAAACTGAGGCTCAAAATGCCATGGGTGATTAGGACATGGGTCTTCACAGTGTCTTGTCCTCTCTGTATCCTGTTATGTTCCTCCCCACATGAGTAGAAGAAATTCCAGAGTAGAGTCTGAGAAAAATAAAAGTACAGCCTTTTAATGGAGATGACTGAAGATCCCTGGAATAGTGGGTCTACTTAGGAGAGAGAGGTGAATGGGTCACAGGGAAGGCCTTTCCAGGCTTGGGGTGAAACAGAAATCTTGAGAGTTAAATTTTAAACCTCAGCCTGTGGAAGACAATGAATTGCTACAGGACATAAGAGCTGGCAGTCTGAAGCCCAGGGAAGCATTTAAAGTATTCACATGCTCCAGGGTGTGAGGGGCTCCTTTACTTCACTCCCCTTTGACTGGGCTGGGATGGAGAAAAGGACCCAGGGAGAAGGGAAGGAATCTCTTGTGGTTGGGTCAAAGGGAGCACAGAAGACTAGCTCGCCCTAGAGGGAAGGGGCCATCTCTGCTAGGCTACTGTAAACAGGAGCTGGGGTTTGCAGACAGTAGATGTCTCTGAGGTGAGTCACAGATGTGAGCCCAGCCAACCAACCATGATAGCTTCTATATTGGATCTTTTTTTTTTTTTTTTTTTTTTTTGGTTTTTCGAGATGGGTTTCCTCTGTGTAGCCCTGGCTGTCCTAGAACTCACTCTGCAGACCAGGCTGGCTTCGAACTCAGAAATCCGCCTGCCTCTGCCTCCCAAGTGCTGGGATTAAAGGCATGCGCCACTAACTGCCTGGCGCTTATCATTCTTTTAAATACTAATTTATCTAGACAGGATTTTATGTAGCCAAGGCTGGCCCTGAACTCACATAACCATGGATAACCTTGAACTTCTGATCCTTTTGCTCTAGCTCCTGAGTGCTGAGATTTTTCCAACTGTGTGTGCAACAAAATATTCATTACTGTATTGCTACAATGTTATGTAAGAGTATAATTTTCTAATACTGTAATCAATACTGGAGCAAAATATTGAAACCTTGTGTTATAAAGGGGAAAATTTGGCTCAGGAAAGAATGCCTGCCTTTTGCCTTTTGATTGTGCTTTTGGTTAATGGTTTTAACTCACTGTGTTAGTTTTGTCTCTTTGCTGAGGAACACAGTCAATCATAATACATAGCCTCAGGCTCTAGTGACAAAGGTGGCAGGATGTGCAGGAGAAACCATCTATGACCCTGTGCATCTTGCTTTGCCTTTTTCTCCCTGAACCTTTGATAGGGAGAAAACCTGGTGGTTTCTGGCCTTTCGAGTCCAGAACTGTGCTGACATGTTAGTTCCACTTGACAAGTTTGATGTGATGTTGGACTAAATCTTCCCTTCCAGCCATTTTCACAAGATGTCCAGGTAAATTTATGCAACTCAACACACTTCACCGACTTTATTAGGTAAGGGAGATTTTCTTCATCTTTTTTTTCTAAAAATGTTTTTCTTGTTTTAAAATCTCAAGCCAGCTGTTCCAGTACACACCTATAATCCCAGTGTTCAGGAGGTGGAAGCAGTAGGGTTGTAAGTTCAAGGCCAGCCTGGGTAACATACTAGTTCTCATTCTCAAAGATTCAAACCAAAACAAAATATTGTAATGCCATCTCCTGGAGTCGCCTGACAGTGTGCAAGCAGTCTGGAGTGATTGCTTTTGGCAGAAGGCCAGGTAAACATCCCTGCCTCTCTGTGATATATAGGTAGAGTTGACACATTGTTAAAAACAATGACCATAAATAGAGGATGTGTCAGGTCTGGGCTCAGTCACTGACTACAGTTGAAAAGAAAAGGGCCCTAAGATCTGTTCCTGGGGCAGGTACATCACATGCACACATGGTTGCTGGGAGCAACCAATCTGTTAGCCCTCTCAATGCTGTGAGTAGTGAGGCTTGTGCTTAGAGAGACAGATTCCCTCCCTCCCTCTCCCCTCTTTCCTTTCCCCTTCCTCCTTCCTTCTCACCTTCTTTTTCCCTTCTTCCTTCCCCCGGATCTTGGCCATTCTTGGTCTTTTGCACAATTTTAGAATTGACTCATTAGTTTTCCAACTTTTGGGATTCTGAAGGTTGTTAAAGGTCAATTTTAAAGTGACTTCAGCTTATTGCTCTATTTATGTCTTCCTTGTTGTTTCTCCAAGGGATAGTTTGTTTTTTTTTTTCTCCATTAAAGTGCCCCACGCTTTATCTGTTTAATTATGACACAGTAAAATAATTTTACTTTAGGGTTTTAGGAATGACAGTGCTGACCAATGGAGGCAGGAACAATGGGGGCTGATAGAGGCAAGCAGAGGGATTTGAAATAAAACAGGGAAAGTTCTTTGTAGGCGACGTCATTGAATGTTGTGAAAGACAGGGGCTATATGATAGGGACACATGACTGACCAGCCAAGTAACCAACAGAAAACTAAGAGTGAAGACAGGGTCTCATTCTAACTCTAGTTGTCCTGGTGCTCACTATGTAGACCAGGCTGGTCTAAAATTCACATACACCCACATGCCTCTGCTCTAAATGCCAAGATTAAAGGTGTGTGCAGCCATGCCTGCTCCTGGCCTGACTTTTTACCCACCTATGAATTCTTCTTTCCTGTCACTCTGCCTTTGTGTGGCTGGGCACATGCACTGTGGTCATAGATCTGTGCCTGTCAGTGTCGAGTGTCGAGTGTTCCATTTCTTGCCGTACCACAATGTGGTCTGTCCTGCCTGGATCACACATTTGGGTTATTCTGGTTAGGTCTGTTGTAAGCAAGTCTTCTACAGACACTCTTTTTGGTATACATGCCAGTGCTTCTGTGGATTTACTTCAGTGATGTTTTCATGAAGCTTGCTCTGTTTGGTCTTAGGACAGTCTCTCAGTTCTCTCAGTGTCTGCAGCAGCTCTGAGGGTCGATCCCAGCTGTTTTCTTCCCATTGATCAGCTTCTTAAAGCTTTGGTCATTGTGTTGGGTATGCAGTAGTATCTTCTAGTGTTTGTAATTTCCTAACACCTAATTAGGCCAAATATGTTTCCTTATGTTCTAATAGGAATTTCCTTATATTCTAATTTGATTATGTTTCTTGGGGAGAGAATTGCTCATATTTCTTGCCCAACTTTTTTTTTTTTATTGTGTTGCCTAGTGTTAGATTATCATTGCTTTCTAAGAATTCTTAAACATAATCTGGGCCAAAGTTTTTTGTTTATGTTTTCCCCTACTTGGTGACTTGTGTTTTCATTCTTTAAAAAATTAACATTTAATTTATGTGTATGACTGTTTTGCCTGCATTTATGTCTGTGTAATGTGTGCAGTGCCCATGGAGACCAGTAAAGGGCGTCAGATCCTCCGTGGCACTGAAGTTACAGTTTGTTGCGAGCCACCAAGTGGGTGCTGGTAACTGAACCCCAATTCACTAAAAAAGCACCAGTGCACTTAACCTCTGAGCCATCTCTCCAGCCTTCATGTTCATTCCTAAGGTTTCTTTTGATGACACACACTTTTAATCCCAGCACTCCAGAGGGAGAGGGTGGCAGATTTCTATAAGCTCAAGGACAACCTGGTCTACATAGTGAGTTCTAGGCTAGCCAGGCTACATCATAAAATTGTGTCTCAAAAGAGTTTGAATTTTACACAGTCCCGTTGATTAGTCTTTATAAGTAAATTTTTTAGTACTTTTTTTGGTATACTTCAAGTTATTTTTCTGTTTATCTGAACATGCGCTGAATATAAAGTAAAATTTAAAAATAGTACCATTGAGTTGATTTGGCCTTGTTAAAGTGACTGCCTTTACTGTTGTTCACGTTTCTTTTTATTGCATACCACACACCATATACATAGGGCTGTGCTTCTGGCTCTCCCACTGATCCACTGGTTAGTTTATCTGGATTTTGTTTGGTTCTAGAAAACAAGCAAACACAATAAAGCACAGGCTCTGCTCCAGACATGTTTATAATCTGAGGGAAGAGTCAGATAGTAATGCTAATAGAAGGAGGTACAGTTGAAAAGTTAAAAGGCCTGCTTGTGTTTAAAGTTTTAGTCTGTTAGATGCTTCTCTAAAGGACTTCTTTTTCTGCAGTAGGAAAACTTCCTGTAATTGAAAAGTATGTTGTTTGGTTATGTGGTTTTCCTTGCAATTTAGCATACATAAATCTATTCCAAGATATACATTGTTATGTATCCACCTGTGAGGGCTGGGATGAGCAGGGAATCCAACCTTGGGCAGCAGGTGGCAGTGTTGGTCAAGTAAGTGAAGGCTTAAGATGCCTGGCTAGTCCTAGGGACTGAGCTAGGGCAGAAGCCCCATGAATAAAGAATGTGTGAGGACCATGAGGAAGGAACAGAGAAAGGACTGGGAAAGGCAGAGGAGGCCAGTAAAAGGATCTATTTATGCAGGCCTGGGCGCTCAGCTCTAAGCAGGCACCCACACTTTATTGTTCAGTTACTCAGCTTCCTCCTCTTAGGTACCCTTAACCTTTCTTTGCTAAACACAGAAGATAAATTGCAAAGGTAGCTGGGACGGGACTCACCAGGGTTCCATCTCAGTCTGTCTTCACAATTTACGCTCCCAGTCACCACCACCAACAGTTTGTTGTTAGAATGGCCAGTTATGCTGCTTGGAAGAGTTGGCTCCTCTCAGGCAGATAAATGCATTGTCTGAGCCTAGCTGTGCTGGCATGTCTTTGGCTCTTCCTCGAGGTTCTGCTCAGAGCTGGAGTCTGGCTGGGCTCAGACACAGCTGTCTGCATCCCTGGACCTGTCTGCCAGAGGATGTGGCAGAGCTTTCTTCCTGGTTTTGTTTTGTTTGTTTGTTTGTTGTTGTTTGAGATGTCTGCATTGTCAGAGACACCCAAGCGCCGGTCATTTCTCCTTTGCAGAGAGCCACCCTGCGTTCTCCAGTAGTACAGTCCTCTTCCTTGGCTGTGTGACTGTAGTTTGTATCTGGGTGCTCATTAGAATCCTAACTCTGTCTCATGGAGCTTTATCTTCATGAAAGTTTGGGCACAATGTCTGTGATCACATGGTTACTACTGCTTAGTATTGAGCCTGACATCCCTTGATGCCCACCAGAAGAAGGGATAAAAGCCAACTGATGTTCTTGAGTTAACTTTCTGAGTTGCTAGGTGGTATAGCACTTATTTATACACCACCCCTACAGGGAGCACACCCTGTCATATTATATTTAACATACTAAAGAAAATCAAAGATTTAAATAAACTTAAATCCTTTTCAGGAGTAGAACAAGGTTTGTGGTTTTGAGAAATTCCTTTTTTTTTTTTTTTTAAGTGTAAACTACAAGCCAGGCATGGTGCGCAGTACCTTTAATCCCAGCACTTGGGAGGCAGAGAGGCAGGGGATTTCTGAGTTCAGGCCAGCCTGGTCTACAGAGTGAGTTCCAGGACAGCCCGGGCTATACGAGAAACTCTGTCTTGAAAAACCAAAAATGTAAGCTACAAACACAAAATGATTAAAGGTGAATTATCAAAAAGACAATGATTAAGAAATAAAAAAACCAACAAATACCATAAATGTCACAAAATAAAATAGCATTTTCTGGTAGTCTAATATATTTTAACTTTTAACACATGTTTTGGCTGCCTGTCATATGGAGTTTAGCATAACACTTTAGTATAACTTCTGTGACTCAGGTAGGAAGGTGTTTTTGTTTCCCAGTAGTCTAGTTAGTAAACTTCTTTTCTTCAGTCTAAAACTGACTTCTTCTGTAATTTTCTCCTGGCATTATATAAGGTCTGCATCTCTGCAGTTAATGAGGGCCTCTGCATCTCTTTGTCAGAAGCATGCTTGAGGGGAGGTTTTCACACCCTGGGGACGTAAGAACTGTTCTTCTGGCTCATCCCTTTTACCTTTCATAATGTACACAGAAACACGGTTATGTTAAGATAAATAGAAATTCAGAATAGATGTTCATGCTAGTTATGAAGCCCGTGCACCAGGGTCCAGAAGCCTGCAATTATGAGCAAATAGCTCAACATTCTAAAATCAAAACCAGTCACTCTGGATTCCACGATTGCTCTTCCACTTGTCTTTATTTAGTTGAATTGAGTGATTTTGAACTTTTCCCCCATAACTGAGATTTAGAACATGCTTTTTATAGAAATAAAGTATATACATAGAAAAATGTGCATGTTTATGTGACTTGATGATTTTTACAAAACGACCTCCTATCTGCTCCACGTTCAGATTAACCTCAGAAGCCTCTCAGGTTCATTCCATTGTCTGCCTGTACCCAGCAAGAACAGCCAGTGATGGCTTCCAACAGCGTGCATTAGTCTGCCTAACTCTGCTCTGTAAGCAGATCCATGTGACACATTCTCGTTCCGAGGCGGCTCCTCCCCCAGCACTGATGTTGCAGTCCATGTCTGCCCATTGTGCATAGCTGAAGATTCTTGTCTCTCGCTGCTAACTGCACTGTGAGAACAGACCAGGATGTGGATGTCCGTGCACATCTGGGAGGTTTACAGAGTGGGCCTCTGATGAATACAGCATTCATGAGCCACCTTCCATGTCTTTAATACACATTCCCACTGAATATGTTCCTAAAAGTTCCTGATAGCTATGAGTGGATGCAGTTTGCATGTAGCTATCTTTGGTTAGATAGTTGCAAAGCGTTGTTCAAAACTGCAGTTCATGCTTCATAAGAGGAGTGTGTGAACTTGGTTCTCTCTGTGTCATAATGGATACTTGATATCTTGACCTATTTATGTTTGATTTTTGAGGCAGAGTCTCATGTAGTCCAGGCTGGCTTTAGACTTACTGTGTACTAGAGGGTGACCTTGAACTCCTCATCTTCCTGCCTCTGGACCTCCAAGTGCTGGGGGCTCACAGATGTGTTGCCATGATTTCTGCTATCTCTGTCCTTTAATTTAGACTTTTAAGTACCTGTTTAGTCCTACCTCACTGCGTTTTAATTTGTATTCCTTTTGATCGGGTGTGTGTGTGTGTGTGTACACCTGGGGTCTATAGAGGGGCATGCAATATGGAGGCAGAGGACAGCTTTGTATTGGATTGGTTCTCTCCTTCAACTTTAAAACTTTTAAAATTTATTTTATGTATCTGGGTGTTTTGCCTGCATGTATGTCTGTGTACCACATGTGTGTCTAGTACCCATGGAGACTAGAAGAGAGGCGCACCAATATCCTGGAAGGAGTTACAGACAGTATGAAACCACCATGTGGGTGCTGGGGATTTAATCTGGTTTCTCTGAAAAATCAGCAAGTACTTCTTACCTCTGAGCCATTTCTCCAGCCTGCTTGCTCTCTTTCATCTTCTGTGTGCTCTTGGAATTGAACTCAAGTTTCTCTGCTTTTACAACAAGGGCTTTTACCCACTGAGCTACCCTGCTGACCTGGTATTACAATTTTAAATAGTAGACAGCTTAGAAAAGATTTTATTTGACCTGGACATAGTGATACATGTCTTTAATCCCGAGGCAGAGGCAGAGGCAGATGGATCTCTGAGGTTTGGGGCACACTGGTCTATATATTGAGTTCCAGGACAGCCAGAGCTATGCAGAGAGACCTTGTTTTAAAAAATAAAAGGATTTTGTTTTATAACATGGTTTGGTATTGTATGAGGTTTTAGAATCATTATCAGATTAGGAAAACCTTTGCCATTGGTTCTCATTTGATGGTTTTTGTTTTTTTGTTTGTTTTTTTTGAGACAAGCTTTCACTATTAGCCTTGGCTGTCCTGGAACTCACTATGTAGACCAGGCTAAGTGAGAATATATAGAGATATTCTAGTTTCTGCCTCCTAAGTGCTGGGATTAAAGGTATACACTGGCCCTAATGATTAATAGTGTATGTATGTTGCGTATATGTCTCTGTATATGTGCATGAGGCCAGGTGGTCAGATGTCCTAGAGATGGAGTTATGGGGTTTTGTGAGCCACTCCCTGTGGGTGCTGGGAACCCATACAGGGCTTCTGGAGGAGGAACAAGTACTCTTAACCACAGAGCCATCTTTCCCACTTCCTTATAGGTCCCTTTCATGTATGAGCTTTAGGTCCTCGGGGTCTTTCTTATACATAGGATTCTTGTTGAATAGACTACAGGACATTTAATAGTCTATAACACACAACTATAGAAAAATAAGGACCCATCTTGATAAATCCATAAAATGGGAATGGTTCTTCTACAACATGTTATATAAGTGAACCCAACTGGATGAACATATACAGGGATGCCATATATTTTCATAAGAAAGCAAAACAAAACAACCTGCCACATACTACTAGTAAGACCCACACACTAATCACCACTGGGAAGAAGGTTGACGGATGGGTGAGAGCATGTGAAAAGTCAAAGGACCTTTACAAACACAACCAAACACTTAATTGGTAAGCAGGGCTTTACAGATTCAAAACAAAACTTCTAAGATTTGGTATCAAGATAAGCAAGCAAACTTCTTTTAATTAATTTAGTTTTTGAGACAAGGGCTCATTGTGTAGCCCTGACTAGCATAGAACCCACTGTGTAAACCAGCCTGGCCTTGAACTCAAAATGCCAAGATTAAAGATGTGCACCGTCATGTCCTCTCCGCCAAACAGTTCATTAAGCCTTCAAATCATGTTTAGACTCTCTATCTTAGTCGACAAATACCCTAAGGACAGACTGCAAAGGCTTATTAAAGTTTCTTCATTATCAGTGGTTTGGATACTAGTTTGTATATGTTCTGAGACTAGGCATTTGAGAAATGTCAGTGCTATTGGAAATAACTGTCAGGTTAGAAGAAAGAGTGTGGAAACGGGGAAGAGAAAATAAAGTCTTCAGGTCAAATTCAAATGACTGTGATTCATCTGAACAAAGAATGAACAAGCCTGATGGTTGAAAAGTCTGGATGATCAAGTACTCACCAGCAAATGAGCAAGCCCACTACAAGATCTTAGTGGCCAACTGGATTTCCCAGTAAAAGAAGGTCTTGCTGAGTTGCATGATTCCTGTACGGGTCCCAGAGAGTACATAGAGCTTAGAATATCAAAGTGCTGCAGGAAATCAAGAACCTGTTTGGACCCTCTATAGTCCCAGAAGACATAGGAGCCTGCTTTGCAGAGTCTTAGGAGCCACAGTTGGAATGTTCTGAGCATCACAATAGAGAAACCTAGCAAATTCTGCTGTAACCAAGCAATTTAAGTCAACATTACTGATGATCATGATAGCATTTGTGCTACCTGACGTGAGGCACACATCTGTATTTTCTCCTTGCCAAACCATGTTCAGTATGACTGTGTAGTCAGACAAATTTAATTGTGACTCAGTTTGAAACAGCTTGCCTGGACTCTTAGACTGTGAAGGTCACAAAAGACAAGAAAAATGGGGCTGTGCAGGACACATGGACTGAAGAGACAAAGCAGCCAATAAGAGCTTTGGGATTCTTCACTGAATCTGGGATGAACTGAAGGAAAACCCAAACAAAATAAAACCCTAGCCCACCAGAACACCAGCAGGGCAACTGGGGGAAATGTGAACATGAAGTAGCATCTCATTAGGGGCAGCTTTGCTGCTGGGATGGGATTGGCTTGTAGGGAGGCTGTCCTTGGAGACAGATGCCGGTGAATGCAGAGCTCTGACATTGCATTTTAATGGAAGTGATCTGATGACAAGCAACCTGTACACGTACATATTGAAAAAACAAATGTGCTGTCTTAGAAAATTTAAAGTATTAAAAAAAAATTATCCATAGGCTTGAAATATTTGAGATATCAACACAGAGAAACTCCCAGGGCATTTCAGGTGTCTAGTGTGGCATCTAATCTCTGTATTAGTTTACGCTAAGGATACTAATTTACTATTGTGTCACTGATGGTTCCCTAAGAGAAAATCTGTTAATATAATTCACAGCATCAAATCAAAACAAGAATGACGAGATGGCATTTGATAAAAATCAAAATCCTTTTCCATTTTAACACACTTTTAAATGAAGTGCAGGAGCACACAGCTGCTTCCTTCACATGCCAAATGCAAACTTAGTTCTGAATGTCAGCATTGCAATTTGCAGAGCCATGCCTTGAAGTATTTTCATTAAAGGCAGGCTCAAGAAAATTATTCTTGCTGCCACTTATTTTTATATTTGGATGGCAGTAGCCAAAATAGATGAGAAGAAATTGAAATACAAATTTCAAAGTACAAGCTGTGTTTTTCATTGTTTGGTGATGATGTGAATATTTAGCTGGAAGATGACAAGATACTGATGGACTATTATATATATAATTATGAAATGCTACTTCCAGTAAAAATTAACAGCCTTCTGATCCTGAAACTGTAGAAAAGGGAGGTATTTGGCATTATACCTCCTTTTGGAACTACATAGTAAATTCTAGAACAGACAGAGCTACATAATTAGACCATTTCAAAAACAACAGAGAATGAAAGTATGGCTGGGAGAGCACACAATGGGAGAATGCTTGCGATGCAAGCAGAAGGACCTCAAGTTGGACCCCCAGCATCCATGTAAAAAGCTGGTCTTGGCAGGATGTGCCTATAACCCCAGTATTGTGAGGCAAAGATGAGAGAATCACAGGGCCGTGCTGTCTACTCAGCCTGGCCTGTTGGTAAGTTCTAGCTCAGGGAAAGACCCTGTTTCAGAGACTAAAGTGGAGAGCAATTGAGAAAGATTCAGATGTCAACTTTTGTCTTTTGCATATGCCTGTGCACACATGCATGCAAAGAATAAAAAGAGAAACATCATTTGGTCATAAGCAGAAATGATGTGCTGAGAATTAACACTGGAATGCAATTTAAAGCTTTTAAGCTGTAAGTAGGACCTTTGACCTGATGTAAAACAATATGTCCCAGTTAAGATGTAAACATCTCAGTGATTGTATGTGTTAAGAGCATCATAGAGTTAGAGGAACAAAGACTGAAGGCTGGAATGATGATCCCATTGTCCTTTTCTCAGTTCTGATGATTATTTTCAGAAAAGGTAGATGATGACCATTCTCTACATTTCTCTCTGTTTCTACAGAAACAGAGGGAAAGGACTAGGAAGATAGTGTCATAGTCCTGCCATAAGTTAATAGGCAAACATTAGTGTATTTTACACACAATACTCTGAGAACAATATATATATAATATATATATATATATATATATATATATATATATATTTTAAGATTTATTTATTTATTTTATGTGAGTACACTGTTACTCTCTTCAGACATACCAGAAGATGGCATCAGATCCCATTACAGATGGTTGTGAGCTACCATGTGGTTGCTGGGAATTGAACTCAGGACCTCTAGAAGAGCAGTCAGTGCTCCTAACCACTGAGCCATCTCTCTAGCCTGAGAACAATATTTTTTATCCAACAATTTTTAATCTTTGAAGTTTATATGAAACCAGAGGGAACATTGGAATATTTCTAACAAAATATATGTCCTGTATCAGGAACAAATAACTTCATTGAAAGACACTGCAAAGGCCTTGAAAGTTCACAGATAGGTAGACCAGTTCTCCCCAGCTAAGATACATATGTAAAGCAGTTCCAGTCTAAACAGTGCTGTACAACTGGTGTCGACAGGCATGAAAACACTTAGGAAATTAGATCTCTCTCTTACTCTGAACATAACAGTTATTTCCAAATGGATAACAGATTTATACATGCACAGCAAAATTTAGCTATCTCTAGATTTTCCTACAGAGGTAAACAGCAGATAAGGAGGTAATCACCAATCTAGTACATGTTTTACCTTCATTACATAGCTGACAAAAGTTTGGATCCAGAACATTTAAAGAACTTCCAGAACCCAAATTTCAAAACTCAGGAGTGGACAGAGGGTCAGTGATTAAGAGCACTGGGTATTTTTGTAAAGGACTTTTGTTCGGTTCCCAGCACTTACATGGTAAGCTCACAACCATCTATAACCAGTTCTAGAGGATCCAAGGTCCTCTTATGGCTTTCACAGGCACTGCCTGCACATGGTATACATACATGAAGGCAAAATAATCATACACAGGAAAAATAGCAGACAAACCCAGTTTTTCAGTTGGAAAAATTATAATGCATGATGGTGGATACTGTTCAGAAGACAACTTGTTGCCAAATAATCACAGGAAAGCCATAATCTTTTTAGTAAACATGGAATTAAAAATTGAACACACAATTAAGTAGCTTTTTACTTATTCATGGTTGGCCGTAATTAAAAAGCTTGGTCATGATGAATTAGGGGTTACTGTTTACTTCTAGGGAGTTTAAATTAATGTAATTACTTTGAGAAACAATTCAGCATTAGCACAGAAAGTTGAACATTGTGTCCTTTTAGACCGTTAGTCTGTATCCCAGTAAAACTGTTGGATCTGGGTACTAGAAGGCCTCAGTTGTTCATAGCTGCCCTTTCCATAGCCCTAAAGGCCTAGGAAGAGCAATCTGCAGATTGTCAGAATGGCTGAGTATGTTATGGTGTACTCATGTGATGGGATATGTTACTGATACTCCTTGGCTTTGTATCAGCTCAATCATTCATATACTTAGTGTTCGTAACCTATTGACCTCAGGGCTTAGTAACATATGCAGAGTGAGCTTGAGTTGTCTTCCTGGTGAATGAATGGTTGACTGACAGCTGGGACTCTCTGTTGCCCTGAACAATGGACATACCATGTAGTGTATGTTTACCCTAAAATATTAAGTAAAATCTAAGGTGTGGTTTCCAGTGAAAGGACATAATATTTGCCTTACTGTAAAGTTGGAAGATCACAGGTCAGGCCGTCTTGCACATGATGAAAAATTTACAACTTGATATACCTCAGTATCATGATGTTTAATGAAATAGCAAGTCTAGACAATGCAGCCTAGTGCCATAGTTAGTGTTTTTCAGCAAGACTAAATGGGTAGATTTATATACGATCACCTGTAGAAATGAGCAGCATAGGGGCTGCAGAGCTACTCACTGGGTCAGATGTTTGCTGTGCACTGAGTTCAGGTCCCCTGTATCCACATAAAATGTATGTGCTCATGTGCCTGTAACGTCAGCTCTGGGGATGGCGGGAGTCTCAGAGACTGGATTGGCATAGATTATCCTCTTGCCCCCTCAGCCTAGCCTAAAAATGACAAGCCTCGGTGCCATCTCAAGAGGATGATATGGAGAATGGTAGAGCAGACCACACTGCATCCTTCTCAGCCTACACACACATGCCACACACACACACACACATACACGTGCATGTATGCACATATACAGGTACACAAGAAATGATACAAAAATGACTGTGTTATCTTTAAGTGAAGGGGAACAGGCCTAGCCACTGGTATATCGGCAGTGTCCCGGAAGCTCGTACAATGCATGTATGCCCAGCAGTATCTTTATCACATATCTATCTATGTATCATGTATTTAAGCTGCCTGTGCCTGTGATACCAAAATAGCATGATAATTGTGAAGAGACAACAAAAAAATGGTTAGTAAAAAGTGGTGTTGGTGTAAACAGCAATGTCCGGAAGGTAAAAAGGTCAGGGAGGACTCCCTAGACAAAGTTAGAAATCTTAAGGGAAACGTGCAGGGTGCGTGTGAGACCCACCCTGAAAGGCACTGGCAGTCACAAACAGAAGTGAAGATACAGAAAAGCATGGCTGCCTCTTAGAAAAATCCCTCCTCAGAAAAATGTCGGCTCTCCCAGAACCTATAAACATTTAATCGAAACTCTAAAATAAATTTCAATGTAGATTAGCTGAAAATTCTCAGCCAGTCTGAACTAGGAGAGGGGAACATTCTTTAAGAAACAGAATATAAAGTTTGAAACTGGATCCTGAAGTTAATAAGTAAGTTAGTGTTTGAGTGATTTTTCAGTGGGTGTTGTACTAAGGGGTTTGTTGTGACATTCAGTATGATGTTTCCACATCCCATTCCCGATCCCAAGGCTGGCAGCCTCTGCTCTCTTTTCCTCATCCTTGCCTTCTCCCCCTGCCCCTTCCACATCTCAGTGGCCCTCAACTCATTTTCATGTTTCCTTCTGCCAAGTCCACACATCAGAGAAACGTATTTGTCTTTCTGAGAGTCTTGTTTATTTAGCACAATAATTTCCAGCTACATTTCCCATAAATGGAGGCCTTCATCCTTTGTAATGAATGCAGCTCCATGTATGCACACCACATTTTCTTTACCTGTTTTATCGCTTGCTAGAGACTCAGTCCGACTCCAGAGCTTAACTGACATGAGGAGTGCGTGGGAAATGTCGACGTGCTGTCTCAAGAGGATGCTGTGTCTAACAGCCATGGGATCGCTGGATTCTGGAGAATTCTACTCCTAAGTTTGTGAGGAGCCTTCAGATGGGTTCTCACTGTATCTGGTCTAATCTGCCTTATATGAGCAATGTAAAGAAGTTCTTCCTGTGCCCTGGGCCCTGCTCATCCCTCCAGTCACCGTCTATTGGACAACAGCCATTCTGACTGGGTCAGATGGAATCTCAAAGCAATTTTGATTCGCAATTTTCTGATGGCTGAGGATGTTGAAATTCCTCTTATGTTGTTTCCTCGACATTTGCACTTTGTCTGAAAAGTGTTTATTCAGTTTGTTTGTCCTGTTATTGAGTGGGTTTTGTGTCCTTTCAGTGTTTAATTTCTTGAGTTCTTTATGTTGCATATTAAGCCCCTGCCAGAAAAATAGCTGGTAAAGATTTCCTCCTCTTCTTCAGGCTGCCTCTGCCCTCCCTTCTGCAGGCTGCCTCTCCCTCTCCCTTCTGCAGGCTGCCTCTGCCCTCCCCTCTGCAGGCTGCCTTTCCCCTCCCCTTCTGCAGGCTGCCTCTGCCCTCCCCTTCTGCAGGCTGCCTCTGCCCTCCCCTTCTGCAGGCTGCCTTTCCCTCCCCTTCTGCAGGCTGCCTCTGCCTCTCTTCTGAGGTGCTTCCTCCTTCTAGGCAGCTGCATGCTCCCTTTAGGCCTCTCCCCCCTTCTGAGTGCTCTGCTCACTTTTGCAGGTGTTTCCTGACCTTCTGCAGGACTTCTCTGCTCCCTTCTGCAGGCTGTTTCCCCTATTGAGGTGCCTTGTCCTCTTGAGGTGCTTGCCTCTTGCAGGCTGCCTTCCCCCTTTGCAGGTCTTCCTCCCTTCTGAGGTGCTCTCCCCTCCCTTTGCAGGCTGCCTCTCTTTGAGTGTTCCTCCTTCTGCAGCTGCTTGTCTCTGTTGTTCTTCTATGTCAGAAGTCTTTACTCACATCATTGTCACATTATTTCTGGAGCCTATCAGGATTCGTTCTCTGCCTAATTGAAGGAAATGTTTCCCCATGTGCTTTCCTCTTGTTCATAGTTTCAGGTAATGAGCTTCAGTCATTTTGAGTGATTCTTTTGGTTGGTAGGTAGATTATTTAGTTCTCTAGATGAATATCAATTTCTCACCACTTGAAGGCTGTCTTCTCCCACTTTCTCATGTATGCTTTTGGCTTTCCTTAGAAAGAAGGCTATAGTGGTGTGGGCTTATTTCTGCCTTTCCTAGCCACAGGTCTGAGTAGTAGGTGTCTTTCTGCTTAGAGTGGCAAGATACCTGGCTGGGTATTTAGGGAGAAACAATTTATCTTAGTTCATGGTTTCAGAGTCCTGTCCATCATGGTGGGAATGGTCTACTGTGGTATTTACAGTGGCAGGAGCCTGTGATGGAGGCTTTTCACATCACAGTGGGCCAGGAAGCAAGAGTGAAGTCAGAACCTGGACCACAGCCTTTGAAGGCCTTCCCCTAACTGACCTATTTTTGTCAGCCAGATTGGGGCAAATACTCTGAGCATGATCCTGTAGGGGACATTTCAGAATCAAGGAACTGTCATCGTTATAGTATTGTTCATAATTTGTTAGCTTGTACATTAAGGTCATGGCCTTTCTAAATGGTGGTTGCTGTATGTTGTTTAATCCCGTGGCGCAGTTTGAGTAAATAATGATTCTGAGAGGACAGCAGCAGACCAAAGAAATGTTTCCATCTAAATCGATACTAGTGAGTCACTGAGGTGGGGTTGCATACAGGGAAAGGTGAGGTTGGTTGCCAACAGGTGGATGGGTGACTTGGGCAGCTGGTCACTAAGGAGCCTCATTCACACGTGGGTCCTGTATTGCTGGGTCTCTGTGCAGCTTATAGACAGCTATGCCTCTGAGAATCTTGTCTCCAGCTCTGCTTGTTGCTATGTAACTGAGGTGGGGGTACTTGTGAATCCTGTTAGTTTCATTAACTCTGTGAGAGTCCTCCCTCCAGGAGAGAGTGTTCCAGTATGGGAGAAATGGCCACACAGCATTTTGGAATTTTCTCTTTACTGTTCTTGCTCTTTGGGGTCTCCTGTGCTTTCATATGACATTTGGGACTGTTTTGACATCTTGTGGAGACTGTCCCTGGCATTTTGAAGGTCATTACATTGAGTTTGTAGCCAACTTTTGGTAGGTGACATGACAGTTTAAACAGTAGCATTTCTGTTTATCCATGAATATGGGAAGTTTTTCCAACTTCTAGTGTCTGTTACAGTCTTTTCAGTGCTCTTTGGAGGTCTTTGGAATCTTTAAGTTTATACCCAGGTATTTTCCCTTTGAGGTCCACGTGAACAGGATGATTTCCCTAACTTCTTCTCCAGCAGGCTTGTTGTTCTATAGAAATTCTAGTGACTTTTATGTCTGCTTTATATCCTGCTTCTGTACAGAAAGCATTAATTCCGGGTCTTAATATAGAGACCCCCCGTCGGCAGAGAGCAATGGTGCCATCTTTTCCAGGCTCCTTTTTATTCCTTTTCCTGGCCGCAGTATGTGAACCTATGATGGTTTTTTAAAATCCACGTTCATCAGGGGAATTGATTTATAGTTTTCCTTTTTATTATGTCCCTATTGGGTTTTGGTATTAGAGTAGTACTGGATCCATAAAGGGAGTTTGGTAGCATCTCTTCCCTTCCTATTCTATCTAATAATTTGAGGAGCACTAGAATTCCTTTTTAAAGGTCTGGTAAGAATTCAACACTAAATTCTTCCAATGCCAGGCTTTTAAAAATTGTCTGGAGACTTTGTTTCTGCTTTGGTCTCATTGTTTATTATAGATATGTTAGGCTTTTTATGCAATCTTGGTTCAGCTTTGGTCATGTGTCTAGAAATACATCCCATTTCTAGGCTTTCAAATTTATTGAAATATAATTTTTCAAACATTCCCTAAGAGTTCTCTGAATTTTAGTGCTACTTACTCTCTCATCTCTAACTTTATTAATTTGAATTTTTTATCTTCATTTGCTAGTTAGTCTAAGAGGTCGCTGGTCTTCTTTATCTTTTCAAAGAATCATTTGTTGTACTGCATCCATGTTCTTTTGGTTTCTACTTCATTACTTTCCAGCTCTGGTCTTTTTCTTCCATCCTACTAATGTGGGCTTTATCTTGTTTTTATTTTTCCCAAGCCCTTCTGATATGAAGTATGAGGTGGTTTTGAGGACTTTCTGATTTATTGCAGCAGACTTTCTTCTTAGGTCTGACATTGTTGTACCTCACAGACTCTGGTTTGACAGTAGAAAGCTGCTCTTTCCCCACCTTAGTTTTCATGCTGTGAAAACACTATGCCTAAGAGCACCTTACAGAAGGAATAGTTTATTTTGGCTCATGGTTCCAGCGGTAGACTCCATAATATCAGGGGAGGCATGGCAGCAGGAAGCCGAGAGAGTACATCTTCAACAACAAGCACATAGCAGAGAGCAGACTGGAAGTGGTGTGTGCAGACATGGCTCTTGCTTGTGTGTGGGTGAATGGCAGAAGAGATGTTAGGGTCCTCTGCTCCATCACTCTCTGGCGTATTTCTTGAGACAAGGTCTCTCACTGAACCTAGAGTGAGGCTGGTGGCCAGCAAGTGCCTGTCAAGTCTCTAGTCTCTGCTCTCTTCAGTGCTTGGGTACAAGCACACATATGGCTATGCCTAGTTTTTTACATAGAACTGTAATTTGAACACAGCTCCTTTTACTTGCATAGCAAATGGTCTTAGCCCACTGACTATGTCTGAATCCTGCTTTTAAAGATGTTCAACTCTACAGCTCTTATTTTTTTTTTTTTTTTTTTTTTTTGGTTTTTCGAGACAGGGTTTCTCTGTGTAGCCCTGGCTGTCCTGGAATTCACTCTGTAGACCAGGCTGGCCTCGAACTCAGAAATCCGCCTGCCTCTGCCTCCCAAGTGCTGGGATTAAAGGCGTGCGCCACCACCGCCCGGCTCTACAGCTCTTATTGGTGATGCCATGTACATTTTTAGGATTGCTCTCAGATTGGCTGGAATTTCCATTGCTTCCTTCTCACGTCAATAGCTAGACTCCAGGTCTCCTCGGGTATTGTCTGATGGTCAAAGCACAGCTCTTTTTTTTTTTTTTTTTTATTGAAAAATTTTTTATTTTTTACATTTCAGATGTTCTCTCCTTACCCCATTTCCCCCCCTCCCTCCCAGGAACTCACTATCCCTTCCCCCCTCTTCCCGCCTCCACGTTGGTGTACCCCCACCCACCCTTCCTGTACCTCGCCTCCCCACCTTGAGTATCCCCCCCCCCACGACGTCCAGCCTTCATGGGTCCAAGGATCTCTTCTCCCACTTATATATAGCTCCCTTGCCTATATAGCTGGAGCCTTGAGTCCCTCCCTAAGCACTCCCAGGCTGGTGGCTTAGACCCTGGGGGCTCTGGTTGGTTGGGATTGTTGCTTTCCTCATGGTGTCGCGAATCCTCTCAACTCCTTCAGCCTTCACTCTATCTTCTCCATTGGGAACTCCATGCTCAGTTTAATGGTTAGCTGTGAGCATCTGCCTCTGAGTAAAAAGCACAGCTCTTACGTCAAGGGAACTGACTCCCCCATTGCTAGTGACAACTCCATAACAGTACAGTTAGGAATTTCATTCTGCCTTTAAGTCAGTGTTTTGTGGATATTCAACCAAGTTTAACATCTTCCTCATATGGTCACATGACACACATTTTTCATTAATTCAATTACCAAATCATCTAAGAACCCGTTCATCTATCTTTGTAATTACTGCTTTTAGCTCTGGAAATTATATTATGGTTTGCCCTGTGGCATTGGAATAATTTCTATTAGCTTCATTGTTCATTTAAGTCACCTTAATTTAACAGTCCAACCACCTTCTGTGTTTTATTAAATGAATAAATAGAAATTTCTCATGTCTATCAAATGTAGGAATCTGAAATTAAAAAAAAATACATGCTCGTTCACAGTTTTTAAGTTGCAATTATAATGATATTTTAACCCTTTTGGCTTTAAAAATATTCAAACATTGGAATTAGAAAGAAGGCTCAGTGGTTAAGAACATGTACTGCCCTTGCAGAGTACAAGTCTAGTTCTCTGCACCCTCACTGGACAGTTCACAGCCACCTGTAGTTCTGGCTCCAGCCGATCCAATGTCCTCTTCAGGGCTCTGAGGGTACTACCCTCACATACAACTCCCCGACCCCCCAACACACACACACACACACACACACACACACACACACTTTTTATGGAGCAGAAACCAGATTCTCAAAGCTTTTTTTTTTTAAATATATATATTTATTTTATATGAGTACACTGTAGCTGTCTTCAGACACACTTGCAGAGAGCATCAGATCCCATTACAGATGGTTATGAGCCATCATATGGTTGCTGGGAATTGATCTCAGGACCTCTGGAAGCACAGTCAGTGCTCTTAACCACTGAGCCATCTCTCGAGCCCCTCAAAGCTTTTTCAAAAGGTAAAAGTTGTACTAAAGCTCACATGTGAGGGTGGAGAGAGGCTCAGGAGGGAAGAGCATTCACTGCTCTTCCCGAGGACCAGATTCCTTTCCCAGTACCTAGGACAGGTGGCTTGTATTTGCAAATCCAGCTCCTGGGGATCTGATGCCTTCTTCTGGTTTCTCTGGGCAACTTCATTCACGTGCATATACCCAGACACACACAAACAAATGCACACACACAATTAAATTTTTTTTAAAAGAATGAGTTGTATGATACTATTTATAGGCAATGGCTCAAATAGGGAAATTCCTAGGAGACAGTAAGCTGATCGATGGCTGCAAGGGGTGGGAAGTGATGAGGGACCTGCTCACAGGCGTGGAATACCTGGGGATGAAAACACATAGAAGGAAGCTTTATGGTGACAGTGACCGTGTAGACTCATAGAAAATGTACTGTAGGGCCAATTGTCTTGTAGTTTCTAGTGGGAAGCATCTCACTGTCCTTAGCCTCTGAAAATGAAATCCAATTTGATATTGAATACAAGAAAGAGAGCCAAGAACAGTGTGTAACTCTTGTAGAACATGAAATAGTGGCAGCATTGAGGACCAGGAAGGCAGCTCTCCCTGAGATGCCCCCCACCCCCCATTATCTAAGCTGGAGCACGCATGTATGTTAAGGACTTGTTAATGTTTTGTGCTGTGTCACAAACTATGGAGAGTGAGCAATGCTGGCTAAAACTACCTGGAAGTTACTCCTGAAAAACAAGGCTTGCATGTGAATTGTTGTCTTATGTGTGCTAATGTCAGAGGATCTAATGAAAATTAAAGCTTTGTTCTCTGTGTAGCAAATGGGCTTTGTACTTCAGGGCAGCTGATAACATCTGGGAAGCAATTTGTAGTGTAGAATTTGGAGTTCATCTACTTACTTGTTTGTCACTTAATTTTATAGTTTTTACTTATTTTGGTTAATCTCTATGAGCTTATTTAGATAACTAGATCATGTTTATCTTAAAAAATACTTAAAAATATAAGTGTAAGCCTGTTTGTAGGTTTGTACAAGTGCACGCAGTGCCTGTGGAGGCCAGAAGAGGGCATCAGATCCACTGGACTAAAGTCTCAGGTGGTTGTGAAGTATCAGATGTAGGTGCTGGGAACTGAACCTCCATCTTCTGCAGGAGCAGTGTGTGGTCATGATTGGAGGGCTATCTCTCCAGCCCTCACACTGCTCTTTTTGTCTTGATAGTCTTCCAGTAACCATGTACACAGTTAGCCTGAGTCCCTGAGATTTCTGTTGTCTGAAGCAACAAAGCATTTATCTGTCTACTACTACTCTTCTGATGATGAGAATGGAGTCCAAGCCCTGTATCTGCTAGAGGTGGTAACACTTTCCTGCTGTAACCTCTGAGAGGTAAACTCTTTTCACTTCACAACTAAAGACCTTCTGCTACTCTTCAAACTATCTGAAGAATAATACTCTTTGTTCATTCTTGTCTGTTGCTTAAGCCAATGTAAAGGTAAATTTTAATTCACTTATGTGCAATGCCAGAGAACATAGCTTTGTGTTCTGTGATGTCCTATGATTTTTAAAAATTTATTTGGGGGCTGAAGAGATGGCTCAGGAGTCAAGAGCACTGGATGCTCTTCCAGAAAATCTGGGTTCCATTCCTAGCACCCATATAGTGCCTCACAGCCCTCTGAACTCAACTTTGGTTCCAGGGGATCTGATGCTCTCTTGTGGTTCCCACAGGCATTGCAAGTATATGGTAAATAGACATGCAGATAAGAGACTCATGTACATAAAATTAAAAAATAAAAGAAGAAAAAATGTTAATTTATTTAAGACTTACATGTATGAATGTTTTGCATGTGCTTACTTAGTGCCTTTAGAGGCCAAAAGAGGGCATCAGATTCTCTAGAACTAGAGTTACAAATGGTTCTGAGCTGCCATGTGGGTGCTGGGAAATGAACCCAGGTCCTCTGGAATGCAGAAATGTTCTTAATCACTGAGCCATCACTCCATGTTCTTTGATTTTTGAGAGCTCTTAGTATGATTTCGAGTGTGTGTGTGTGCGCGTGTGTATATGTGTGTGCCTGAACTTCAGTCTTTATATGTGTAGGCAGCAAGCTTAACTGCTGAGCTATGTCCCTGGGCTCTATGCTTTATCCATTTGATCTTAAATGATAAACTATGCAGATTTTATTATAAATAATAAATAAAAAGAACACTGTTCACTTTCTATACTTTGTTCATATTTAAGTTTATCTTATAATATCTGTTTTTGACACATTTTAACAAATCTTTTGTGTATTCTGTTTGGCATATTTGTAAACTGAAACCTTGATTTGGGGTGTGAAATATTTGTATACATGGTGTGTCTGTGAGTCCCTCATGGTGACCAGCCAAGGGGACAGGAAATCAACAGTTGTTAAGATAAGGTCATTCTATTTTCCCTTTGGACAGTTCTGTTTTCTGTTTGGAGAACATTCACCGTCTGTCTTGTCTCCTGTGTTGTCACATCCTATGTCCTCCTGGCTGTCCCTATGCTTTCTGAAATGGTTCAGCCCGCCATTCAGCTGTGAGCTTTCTAGTTTCATCATTTCAAAGAATTTTGACAGTTTGAAGAGCCTGCCCGTCTTTATTCCTTCATTGTTCTTTCTTAATTTCAGTGATAGTTATTCTCATTGAGTTTGAATCTTTTAGTGATCATTAGCTGTAGAAAACCGTAGAGCATTCATCTAAAATGAAGGACCACTTGAGAGCAACGCCAATGCTCATAGACATGCCAGGGTTTTGGCAGAGCCCTGCAGCTCTGCAATTCATCCCTCCTTTGAGACTGAGTCCTGCACCATCCGTGGGGTCTGTGTAGGAATCTTTTGCAGCAGTCCTTTTCCCTGGCCACTGGGCTATGATGGAGGCAATTCTGCATGCTCTTTTATCTGGAACTGTCAGCCTCTGTGAGGACAGATGCCTCAGATGTGATGTGCACAAGACATCAAACTGCCACCGTGGACTGATCTGTAGTAGTTCTTCGAGTCTGTGTTCTACAAACCCAGGGATCTGGACAAATTTTATGTGCGATTTCCTGCAAAACGTGTGATATTTTCAGAACTGCAATACTGTTTATTGAGTGTATTTATGACACATGAAATATTATTTTAGTGGGCATCAACAAGCACCAAATTCTCTGCTTAAAACTGAAAGGCTTCTATTGACTAGCTTCCAGCATGTCTTGCACACCTTGGCTCTCCATTGAAGAGCCCACTGGGCAGTGTGGCCTGTCTGTTACCTCGAGATCTGGATTAGACGTGGATCTTTCTACTTCAAATTAAGCTGAAACTGAAATTTCTCTCACTGGTGTGCCCTCCATTTTGAGTTTTAGTTAATTCCAGATGTAGTCAAGTTGACCAAGAGCAGCCATCACCCACCCAACTGCAGAACTGTGCTTAGGTCTGACCATTCATTATAGATGGAAGGACAAAGTACCTTGGGTCTATGGGAAGGACACAGAACTGGTTTCTGTAATAGGCAAAGTTCCTTTGGGAACCAGATGAGATTCATGTTCCTGGTGCAGCCGTGCCCTGGCTCAGTCAAAACGAGGACAAGGATCCATACCACAAGTATCAGACATTCAGACTAGACATGCTTTTGTCTTTGGCTTCAAAATGTAGCTGATAATTATGCATTTACAGGGTTTTCATGGCTAGACACTTTTTTCCTTGATTCTTGTTTATCTATGTAGGTAAATGAGCCCTTGGCCAGTGACTGTCTGGGAGGTTCCCTGGATCGATGAGGGGACAATGACATTCCCCAGAATTTCTGTAAGAATGTCCTTAAATTTTTTTGGGATTTTATTTTTTATTTTATGTATATGGATGTTTTGTCTGCATGTATGCATGCATCTATGTGTGGACAAGTGGAAGCCAGAAGAGGGTGTCAGATTCCCTGGGACTAGAGTTTGAGCGCCGCCATATGGGTGCTGGGAATAAATCCTGGGTTCTCAAAGAGCAACCAGTACTCCTAACTTCTGAGCCATCTCTCCAGCCCTAAGAAGCTTTGAAGTGGTTGAGAGATGCACAGATATATGGTTATAAAGATAAGAACTTAGGAGTCAGTTTATTACATTGTCCATTGGACAGAGTAGTTGTGTTAGGTTGTCTCCCAGGGCCTATGACCTAGTGAGCCACAGGGTTTTTGTCCCAGTTAGCAGTATAAGGCATGGGTTTCTTTAAAGCTAATCAGAAAGTAGTTGGTTTATGCCCACGATATCTGTGCCATGATAGCATCAGAGTACGTATCCTGGGTAAGATGTCCAATTAATTTTCTCCCCTAGTAGCATGCACAGTACCATGTATTACAGCATTATGAAAACTAGCCAGCAGGGAGAAAGCTTCCAGGTCAGTACCAGCTTGCTTTTTCTATGTCCTATGGGTCAAGTATGGGTTTCTTTAGCAATCAGGTCTCAGTATCCAGTTCTGGAGGGTAATCAATCTGGAGGCAATGGCAGTAACTTATAATGTTGGAGGGGGAGCTCTGGGACCCTAGTGATCAACAACTGGGAAAGAGATAACCCATGGCTGGTACTAGAACTTACATTTGATAGCCTATGGAGTTTGGGACAGGTGTTGTCTCCCCATCCTCCCACCCCATTACAAGTTAACTATGTTTAAACTTCTTTTATATGTGTATACATACATACACACATATGTATGCATGCATTTTAAGTTTCTACAGTAATAGTTTTTTATATTTTAAAAAGGCCTTTAGTGTTATCCCTCCTGCTACTCTCTTCTCTGTCCTGCCCTTCCACTCTTGCTTCAGTTAACCCTTCCTTTTTTTTCTTTTTCTTTTTTTTCATTTTTATTGGATATTTTATTTACATTTCAGATGTTATCCCCTTACCCCATTTCCCCATCCCCACCCAGGAACCCCCTATCCCATCCCCCCTATCCCATCCAGCTTCTCTGCAGATGTGCCTCTACCTACCCTCCCACTCCCACATCCCCACCCTCGAATTCCCCCCCACCCCATGGCATCCAGCCTTCATGGGACCTCTCCCACCTATGCTCAACAAGGCCACCCTCCCTTACATATACAGATGGAGCCATGGATCCCTCCCTGAGTGCTCCCAAGCTGGTAGTTTTTAATCAGTTTCCTTCCCCCTCATATCACCTGTGTTTTATCCCCTTGTGGCAATAGATCTACCATACAAAGCAGCTATACCATGCCTGTACATATTCCAACTTAACTTACTACAGAGATACCCACTCATCCATGATCATTGCTGCTCTAGTCATAATAGCCAGAAAATGGAAACAATCAAAATATCCATCAACCAATGATGGATAATGAAAATATGGCACATATATACAATTCAGCTGTAAAGAAAAACGAAATTATGAAAGTCTCAGGCAAACGGATAGGGCTAGAAAGAATCATTCAAAGTGATGTAACCCAAACCCAGAAAGACAACTATTATATCTTCTCTCTCATATGTGGATGCTAGACTTGAAAATGTAGATGTATGTATTGAAATTGTAGTGCCATATAAGTCAGAAAGTGTGTAAGGGGCCCTGGAGGTTTGTGTGTGTCCAGGAGGGGGTGATGTCCCAGCCATAGGCTTCTGATGGGGTTTCTATGAAGCACCAAGGATGAGACATGGGTTTCATCCCATGGATTACACTTGAGAACCACCTGAAAGGTCATTTATTCACTGACTGTCTGCTTCCAGGCTTCGTTCTACAACAGAAGGAAGCAGGGATCAGGACCTACAGTCTGCATGTCTGACCATGTCCCAAGCTACACTAGGGAGGGGGAGACAGAGGAGAGAGGAAAGGGAGACTCTGTGTGGTGTGTGTCTCTCTCTGTGTGTGTAGCTCCTGCTCTGGGAGGGGCTTGTTATTCTAGCCCTGGTAAGGCCCTCAGACCAGGCACTGTTGGAATCTGAGGGACTATCTTGGGATGTTCATATTTTGCTCTCTCTAGACTTTTTACTCCCACCCTGATGCAGTAGGACAGGCTTCCTTGGGGTGGCCCTGTGTGTGTGAGATCACGGACCCAGCTTTGTCATCAGTTGTACTCTGGAGGCTCTGTCTGGAGGGTGGGTTACAGAGCAGGGAAGAGACCACAGCCATACATCCTTTTTACTCAAACGACCTGGATTGTGAGCTCTAGAAAATAGAGCAGCCTACCGACAGCTGGACTGGGGTCTTCTCAGATCAGATACTGGGGTGCTAGCTTGTATCTTCCCATATCATGTCCAAATACAGCCTAGCTCTGTGTAGAACTCTGGAGTCAGAGACTCTCACCCTGGCTCTGCCCTGATTCACTGTGTGGCCAGCCCCTTCTGTGGAGGTTCTGTTTCTGTAGCAGGATTGGAGAGAGCCTGGATGAGATAGGCAGTGGACTAAAGCTCTCTGTACACACCTGCTTGTCAGTGTGGCCTTAGATAGCAAGTAGCCTTGTCATGGCTGGCTCTGTGATTGTGGTAAAAATCAGAAAGTTATTCCCACAGAGTAAGTTTAAAAATGAATTCGTGCGTTTGTCTGAAATCTGAGAGAATTCTAATAATTTATGTTTTTTTTCTTGTGTGAAACAAATTTGTTGTTATTGAGGAGAAAGGGATGGGGAAGGGCAATGTGAGGGGGGCTGTGAGAAGAAGGGGGGCTGTGATTGAGATGTAAAGCGAATAAATAAATTAACGGAGAAAACAACAACAATAACAACAACAACAACATTGAGCCAGTCATGGTGGTACACACCTTTAGGGCTAGATAGTAAGACCCTGTCTCAAAACAAAATAAAAGAAAACCCTGTTGTAGTAATTATTTTAAATAGGCCTCTGGCTCAGGCCGACTATCTAAGCTGCAGCTGCTCTGCCTAGCCCAGCCGCCATGTTTCTCGGCCTGAGCCTGAGTGCATGCTGCAGCTAGAACCGGCTGCCAGAAACACCAGCCCTGCCACCCACTAGATGCCAGCATGAGAGATGGCTCTGCCAATCTTCCACGATGTCTCCACAAGGCAGGGCATTGCCCAGACCATTCCATCATCCATGCAGGCCCAGTAAGAGAATGAGACTCTAATTCTTATAGATTAATTAAAGGCTTTATATGTTTGATAATGATTAATAACAAGATGCCCATAAAAAGAGAGTTGTATCCCAATTAGCTAACCTAATTATATAGTTTATAAGTTGTTCTCCACATGTGCTCTCCATACCTGTGTGGTTCTCCATCCTCCTACATCTCTGCCCTCTCGCTCCTCCTCTTCCTTTTATCTCTTCCTCTCCTAACTCCTCCTCTTCCTCTCCTAACTCCTCCCACCTTAGCTCCTCCTACAAAACCCAAACCAAAACAAAAGAACATTTACAGTCTCAAACCCCACAGCATTCACACAGGTTACTTAGTTTTCTTTGTGTCTTTTATTGTGAAAACACTTGAAATACTCAAATTTGCATCTTGGTTTTTAATGATGTTTTAACATAAACTCAGTTGTCTTCCTGTCTGGTGGTATTTATCTCAAAAACAAATCAAGTTCTGCCCAGCTATTAAAAAACAAAACAAAACCCACTACCAGTACCACCAAAAAACCCCATTTGTATGCTCTAAGGATGAGAGGCGGTCTCCAGTTCAGGAATGAGCTAGAGGAGGTATAGAAGGGGCTGCAAGCCTCCTTCCCAGAGAACCGAGGCCTGGGACCCTGCAAGAGGAGGGTGAGGTGGGGGATGAGACCGATAGAAGCTAATTCCATCCAGTTAGAGTTGAAATGTAAAGTAAGGAGAGAAACAAAGTTTAAAATAATTTTGCTGTTTCGTGCCCCACAGGTGTGTGTTTCATGGATCAAAGACAGACATTTTACACAGACTTACCAGCTCTCAAAGTTTAACCCAGTAGCTTTATGGTGCTTTTTTTTTTTTTTTTGAGCAAAGAGGTGGGGTTGGGGAACAGCCAGGATGAGGCCTGAATGTATTTCAAAGTGGATTCCAAGTGAAGTTCAGTGCACACTTCACTTTAGAAGAGCCAGGAACCCGAGATTTTCTTAAAGATTGCACAGACAATGTGATTTATCGGTGGTGTCCCTTGCCTGCCAGGGTCCACGTACTATAATACAGGCTTCACCATTCAGAAGGCGGCTGGGGAGTCAGATTTACTGTCCTCTGTGAGCATGAATAATTCTGACATTTATCACTTCCCACTCAGAACAAGTGGGATAGTTTTTTTTTTTTAAACTTTGGACCAAAGGTTTAGTTGGGATTGCAGAAAATATGGCACAGATGCATGGAAGGTAACATATTTATGTATGTATTTACAGTAGTATAAAGAAATTAATCAGAGAGTTATGACCAGGCAATTTTACACAGATTTAAAGTCAAGACTTCATAATAAGAGCGAAACAAGAGGTGATCTAAGTGTGTTTATTTGCCAGTGAGCTTGCTCTTCAGAAGGTTACCTGAAGGCCTGGGGGAGGATGTTTTTAACCGATGGACCATGTGGACTCTCTGAGGCTGTGGGTCCCGAGCAGACACTCTTGAAGCCTGCAGTGAGTCTCCTGACTAGTGGTTGCTCTAGGACTTAAAACAGATAGGTTGACTTACTATCTCAGCATTATATAAAAGGACTTTACAACAGTTTGACCCTCTCTGCCCTGTCCTGTATAACTGTTTTATATCTTGTTTCTTCATATCAGATTAGCCTCACAACACACTGCTATTATTTTTTCCTTCAGAGAGTGCTGGGATTTGAATGAAATTTCCTCACGGGCTCACAGGTTTGGACATTTGGTCCTGGGCTTGTGGTATCTTTTGGAGGTGGAGCCTTGTTGGAGGAAAGGGTTCCTGGGGGTTGGCCTTGAGGCTTTACAGTCTGGTGTGGTAGTTTGAATAGGAATGGCCCCCATAGATTCATGTGCTTGAATGCTTGCCCCTTCGGGAATGGCACTAAGGAGGCGTGCCTTGTTGGAGGAATGAGGGGGCGGGCTTTGAGGTCTCCTGTGCTCAAGCTCTGCTCAGTGTGGAATTCCAGTCTCCTCCTGGCTGTCTTTAGATCAAGTTGTAGAACTCTTGGCTCCTCCTGCACCAAGTTTGCCTATACGATGGCATGCTTCCTATATGGTGGTAATAGACTGAACCTCTGAAACTGTAAGCCAGTCCCAATTAAATGTTTGCCTTTATAAGAGTTGCCATGGTCATGGTGTCTTTTCACAGCAATGAAACCCTAACCAATACATCTGGCCCTACTTCTTTTTCCTTCTTTATTTTCTGAGTGCAGATGTTGCTTCTTTTCCATTTGACACTTCCTGTAATGGTTGTAGTTGAGGGATCCTGGTCATGAGTCCGTCAACTTTTTTTTTTTTTTTTTGGTTTTCGAGACAGGGTTTTCTGTGTGCCCTGGCTGTCTGGATCACTTGTAGACAGTGGCCTTGACTCAGAAATCCGCCTGCCTGCCTCCCAAGGCTGGATTTAAAGGCGTGGCACCACGCCGGCTTTTTTTTTTTTCTTAAACCAAACAAGGCTTTAAAACATTACTATTTGTTTGCTTGTTTATTTTAAATCTGACTGCAACTTCCTCCTGCCTAGTCCCTCTTCTTCACTTTCCCTTTCTACCACACGCTCTCCTCTTTCTTTTCAGAAAGGTCTGGCCTCCAGATATCAAACACTGCTATCAAGTTGCAGTAAACTGACTTCTTATAAGGCTAGAGACCCAAGAGGAAGGTCCAAGACAGGCAACAGAGACAGCTCCTGCTCCCACTGTTAGGAGTCCCACAAGAAGACCAAGCTATACAACTGTAACATATGTACAGAGGGCCTAGGCTAGTGCCATGCAGGCTGGTGTCCTGGTTGGTGGTTCAGTCTCTGTGAATCCCTATGGACCTAGTTAGTTGATTCTGTAGGTTTTCTTGTGGTGTCCTTGATCCCTCTGACTTTTACAGTCCTTCCTTTCCCTTTTCTGCAGGATTCCCCAAGCTCTGACTAATGTTTGGCTGTGGTCTCTGTATCTGTTTCCATCAGTTGCTGGGTGAAGCCTCTTTGATGACCATTGGTGAGGCGACAGTCTACGAGTATCATCAGGAACCATTTCATTGACCTTTCTTTTCTTTTCTTTTCCCAGTTACGTTTCATTCTATCCTAGATTCTAGGCCATCCAGCCTCTGGTTCCTAGCCCTCCAGGCAGTTTCAGGGTGGGCTCCCTCTCGTGGCATGAGTCTCAAGTTGGACCAGTCATTGGTTGGCCACTCCCACATTTTTTGAGACATCTTTACTCCAGCACATCTTGTAGGCAGGAAAATTGTAGGTAGAAGCTTTTGTGGCTGGGTTGGTGTCCCAATTCCTCCATTGCCTGGTTATAGGTGATAGCTGATTCAGGCTCTGTATACCCCAGTGCTGGGAGTCTTAACTAGGGTCACCCCCATAGATAAATAGGAATTTCCATTGCCTTAGGTTTCTAGATTATCCCAGAGATGTGCACCCCCCCCCATTCCAGTTGTCTCTCCCAGTATTCTCTCCCTCCATCTTCTCTGTACCTGATCTCTCCTGTTCCCATCCCTCCCCCCCTCATGCAGTCCCCATGATCTGGTCACCCATGATGTCTCTTTTATTTCTCCCTTCCAGAGAGATTCATGTATCCACCTCCCTGCCTTGAGCCATCCTTGTTAGAGACTCTCTCTGGGTCTGTGTATTGCAGCATGATTATCCTTTACTTTACAGCTAACACCCACTTATAAGTGAGACGTACCATGTTTGTCTTTCTGGGTCTTTTCTAGTTCCATCTATTTTCCTGCAAATTTTATTTTTATTTATTTATTTATTTATTTATTTATTTATTTATTTATTTATTTATTTATTTTTTCGAGACAGGGATTCTCTGTGTAGCCCTGGCTGTCCTGGAACTCACTCTGTAGACCAGGCTGGCCTCGAACTCAGAAATCCGCCTGTCTCTGCCTCCCAAGGGCTGGGATTAAAGGCGTGCACCACCACTGCCCGGCTCCTGCAAATTTTATAATGTCATTTTTTTTTTAAACAGCTGAGCAATACTCGATTGTATAGATGTACCACATTTTCTTTATCCGTTCCTTGGTTGAGGGACATCTAGGCTGTTTCTAGTTTTGGGCTATTACAAATAAAGCTGCTATGAATATAGTTCAGCAAGTGGAGCATCCTTTGAGTACATGTCCAGGAGTGGTATAGCTGAGTCCTTAGATAGATCAATTCCCAATGTTCTGAGAAACTGCTATATTGACTTCCAAAATGGCCATACAAGTTTGCACTCCCACCAACAACGGAGGAGTGGCCCACTTGTCCACATCCTCACCAGCATGTTCTGTCACTTGTGTTTTTGATCTTAATTATTCTGACAGGTGTAAGATGGAATATTAGAGTCATTTTGATTTGCATTTCCCTGATGGCCAAGGACTGAACTTTTCTTTAAGTGCTTCTTGGCCACTAGAAGTTTCCTCTGTTGAGAATTCTCTGTTTACATCTGCACCCCATTTAAAAATTGGATTACTTGGTTTGTTGCTGTCTAGTTTCTTGAGTCCTTTATATATTTTGGATATCAGTCCTCTGTCTGATGTGGGGTTGGTGAAGATCTTTTCTCATTTTGCAGGATGCTGTTTTTTTTTTTTAAATTATTTTATTCCTTTTCCTTTTCTCATGCTTACTTTTTAAATTTTTATTTATTTATTTACATTCTAGTGCTGCCCTCTTCCATCCTCTCCTTCGCCTCTGATAGGGCAGCACCCTCCCGCTTCATATTCCCCCATTCCTCCATCTTGGGGCATCAAGTTTCTACAGGATTAGACACATCCTCTCCACTGAGGTCAGAAATGGCAGCCTTCTACTACATATGTACCGAGGGACTTGTACCAGCCTGAGTATGCTCTTTGGTTGGTGGCTCAGTCTTTGGGAGCTCCCAGGGGTCCAGGTTAGTTGACACTGTTGGTCTTTCTGTGGGGTTACCATCTCCTTGAGAGCCTTCAATCCTTCTCCTAACTGTAACATAGGAGTTCCCAACCTCTGGCCAATGTTCGACTATGGGTATCTATCTGCATCTGTCTCAGTCAGCTGCTGGGTAGAGCCTCTCAGAGGGCTGCTATTCTAGGCTTCTATCTGCAAGCACAATATAACATTATTAATAGTGTGAGAGATTGGTGCCTGCCCATGGGATGAGTCTCAAAATGGTCCAGTCACTGGTCTGCCATTCCTTTAATTTCTGCTCCATCGTTGTCCTTGCATTTCTTTTAGACAGGGCCAATTTTGGGTCAAAAGTTTTGCAAGGGGGTTGGTTCGCCACGGTGGTCTATCTGGCTACTAGAAGTGGTCTCTTCAGGTTCCATATCCCACTGTTGGCAATATATGGCTAAAGTCACCTTCTTATCTCTCCTGGGAACTCCCCCAATGCCAGGTCTCATGGGACTTCTAGAGATCCCCCCCCCCAGGCAGTTGCTATTTCCATTCATTCTCCTGACCCCTGGGTCTCTATCCTGTCTCTCACTGTGCATTGATCCTGCCTCCTATTCTCCCACCATCTCCCATCCCCACTCCCACTCACTTCCCTCCTTTCCTCTGCCTCCCATGACTATTTTGTTCCTCCTGTTAAGTGGAATTCAAACATTCTCACTTGGGCCTTCCTTTTGAGGGGTGCATCATGGGTATTCTGAACTTTTTGGCTAATGTCCACTTATCAGTGAGTACATACTATTCATGTCCTTTTGTGTCTGAATTACCTCATTGAGGATGATATTTTCTTTTCTTTCTTTCTTTCTTTCTTTCTTTCTTTCTTTCTCTCTCTTCTCTCTCTCTCTCTCTCTCTCTCTCTCTCTCTCTCTCTTCTTTCTTTCTTTCTTTTGTTTAAAAAGATTATTTTATTTATTTATTTTATGTATATGATGAATACATTGTAGCTGTTTTCAGACACACCAGAAGAGGGCATCAGATCCCATTACAGATGGTTGTGAGCCGCCATGTGGTTGCTGGGAATGAACTCAGGACCTTTGGAAGAGCAATCAGTGCTCTTAACCGCTGAGCCTTCTCTCCAGCCTGAGGATGATATTTTCTGATTCCATCCATTTGCCTGCAAAATTCATGATGTCCTTGTTTTTAATAGGTGAAAAGTATTCCACTGTGTAAATGTACCACATTTTCTGTATCCATTCTTCATTTGAGGGACATCTGGGTTCTTTCCAGTTTCTGGCTATTAGAAATATAGCTACTATGAACATAGTGGAGTACATGTCCTTGTCACATGGTGGAATATCTTTTGGGTATATACCCAGAAGTGGTATAGCTGGGTCTTCAGGTAGAACTATTTCCAATTTTCTGAGAAACGACCAGATTGATTTCCAAGAGTGGTTTTTACAAGTTTTTAATTCCACCAGCAATGGAGGAGTGTTCCCCCTTTTCCATATCCTCACCAGGAAGTGCTGTCACTTGAGTTTTTGATCTTTTGATCTTAGCTATTCTGATTAGTGTAAGATAGAATCTCAAGGTCATTTTGGTTTTTATTTCTATGATGACTAAGGATGCTGAATGTTTCTTTAACCATTTGAGATTCCTCTATTAAAATTTTTCAGTTTAGTTCTGTACCCCATTTTTGATTGGGTTATTTGATTTTTTGTTTTTGTTTGTTAGTTTAGAGTCTAATTTCTTGAGTTGTTTATATATCTTAGATATTAGCCCTTTCAGATGAAGGGTTAGTGAAGATCTTTTTCTAATCTATAGGCTACTGTTTTGTCCTATTGACAGTGTCCTTTGTCTTGCATAAGCCTTTCAGTGTCATGAGGTCTCATTTATTAATTCTTGACCTTAGTGCCTGAGCCTTTGGTGTTCTGTTTAGGAAATTGTCTCCTGTGCCAATGTGTTCAAGGCTGTTTCCTACTTTCTCTTTTATTAGATTCAGTGTGTCTGGTTTTACATTGAGATTTTTAATTAATTTGTACTTGAGTTTTGTGTGGGGTGATTAATATGGATCCATTTGCATTCTTCTACATGCAGACATCCAGTTAGTCTAGCACCATTTGTTGAAGATGCTCTCCCTGCTCCATTGTATGGTTTTGGATTCTTTGTCAAAAGTCAAGTGTCTTGTAGGTATGTGAGTTTACTTCTGGATCTTTGATTTAATTCCATTGATCCACCTGTCTGTTTCCATGCAGTTTTTATTACTATTGCTCTGTGGTACAGCTTTAGGTCAGGAATGAT
The DNA here is from genome assembly GCA_021653895.1 of Mastomys natalensis. NCBI lineage: Eukaryota > Metazoa > Chordata > Mammalia > Rodentia > Muridae > Mastomys > Mastomys natalensis. The sequence goes on from JAJTUV010000307.1 coordinate 464,825, forward strand.
GATACCTCTAGAAGTTCTTTTACTGTTTTGGATCACTTTGGCTATCCTGGGGTTTTTGTTTTTCCATATGAAGTTGAGAATGTTCTTTCAAGATCTGTGAAGAGTTGTGTTGGAATTCTGATGAGGATTGCATTGACTTTACAGATTACTTTTGGTAAGATGGCCATTTTCACTATGTTAATGGTTGGATTGGTAGATCCATGAGCAAGGGAGATCTTTCCATCTTTGATATCTTTCCCAATTTCTTTCTTCAGGGACTTGAAGTTCTTATCATACAGATCTTTCATTTGCTTGGTTAGTGTTATACCAAGGTATTTTATGTTATTTGTGGCTATTGTGAAGGGTACTCTTTCCTAACTTCTTTCTCAGCTTGCTTATCACTTGTGTAGAGGGAGACTACTGTTTTCTTTGAGTTAATATTTTATCCACCCACTTTGCTGAAGGTGTTTATCAGCTGTAGGAGTTTCATGGTAGAATTTTTGGGGTCACATACTTATACTATTATATCATCTGGGAATAGTGATACTTTGACTTCTTTTCCTAATTTGTATCCCCTTGATCTCTTTTGTCATATTGTTCTAGCCAGAACTTCAAGTACTATATTGAAGAGAAATGGGAAGAGTGGATAGCTTTGTCTTGTCCCCAATTTTAGTGGAAATGCTTTAAATTTCTCTCTATTTAATTTGATATTGGTTATTGGCTTTCTGTATATTGTTTTCATTGTATTTAGGCATGCCCCTTGTATCTCTGCTCTTTCCAAGACTTTTATCATGAAGGGGTGTTGGATTTTGTCAAATGCTTTCCAGCATCTAGTGAGATCATCATGTAATTTTTTTCAGTTTGTTTTTATGGTGGATTATGTTGATGGATTTTCTCTCTCTCTCTCTCTCTCTCTCTCTCTCTCTCTCTCTTCTCTCAATGGATTTTCATATATTGAACTATCCCTGCATCCCTGGAATGACGCCTACTCAATCATGGTGGATGATCATTTTGATGTGTTTTTGGATTCAGTTTGCAAATATTTTATTGAGTATTTTTCCATCAATGTTCATAAGGGAAATGGGTCAGAAATTCTCTTTCTTTGTTGAATCTTTGCGTGGTTTAGGTATCAGGGTGACTGTTGCCTCTTAGAATGAATTTGGCAGAGTTCCTTCTGTTTCTATTTTGTGGAATAGTTTAGGGAGTATTGGCATTAGCTCTCCTTTGAAAGCCTGGCAGAATTCTGCACTAAAACCATCTGGCCCAGGACTTTTTTTTGTTGGGAAATTTTTAATGACTGCTTCTATTTCCTTAGGGGTTATAGGATTATTCAGATGGCTTACCTGACCTTGATTTAGCTTTGGTAATTGGTATCTGTCTAGAAAATCATCCACTTCATTTAGATTTTCCAATTTGGTAGAGCATATGCTTTTGAAGTAAGAACTAGTGATTCTTTGAATTTCCTCAGTGTCCATTGCTATGCCCCCCTTTTCATTTCTGATTTTGTTAATTTGGGTTCCTTCTCTCTGCCTTTTAGTTAGTTTGGCTAAGGGTTTGTCTCAAAGAACCAGCTCTTGGTTGTGTTGATCCTTTGTATTGTTCTGTTTGCTTCTAATTGGTTGATTTCAGCCACGAGCGACTATTTCCTGTTGCCTACTCCTCCTGTGTATGTTTGCCTCTTCTTTTTTTTCTCCTAGAGCCTTCAGATGTACTTTTAATTCATTTGTATGAGAACTCTCTAATTTCTTTATGAGGGCACTTAGTGCTATGAACCTTCCTCTTAGCACTGCGTTCATAGTGTCCCATAAATTTGTGTATGCAGTGTCCTTATTTTCATTGAATTCTAGAAAGTCTTCAACTAACTTCCTCCCTCCCTCCCTCCCTCCCTCCCTCCCTCCCTCCCTCCCTCCCTCCCTCTCTCCCTCCCTCCCTTCCTCCCTCCTTCCCTTCTTTCCTTCTTGCTTTCTTGCTTTCTTCCCTGACCCAGTCATCATTGAATAGAGAGTTGTTTAGTTTCCATGAATATGTAAGCTTTCTGTTGTTTTTGTTGTTGAAATCCAGCTTTAATCCATGGTGATCTGGTACGATGCAGGGATTATTTCAATCTTCTTGTATATGTTGAGACTTGCTCTGTGCCCAATTATATGTTCAATTTTGGAGAAGGTTCTGTAAGCTTCTGAGAAGAATGTATATTCTTTTGTGGTTGGATGAAATGTTCTATAGATGTATGTTAAGTCCATTTGAATCATACCTTCTGTAAGTTTTGTTATTTCTCTGTTTAGTTTCTGTTTTGATCTGTCCATTGGTGAGAGTGGAGTGTTTAGGTTTCTCACCATTAATGTGTGGGGTTTGATTTGTGATTTAAGCCTTAGTAATGTTTCTTTTATGAATGTGAGTACCCTTGCATTTGGGGCATAGATGTTCAGAATTGGATGTCCTCTTGGTGAATTTTTCCTTTGACGAATATGAAGTGTCCTTCCCTGTCTCTTTTGATTATTTTTGTTTGGAAGTCCATTTTATTAGATATTAGAATGGCTACTCTAGCTTGTTTCTTGGGTCTATTTGCTTGGAAAACTTTTTTTCAGCCCTTTAAGCTGAGATAATGACTATCTTTGTTTCTTTGTTGCTGAGATGTGTTTCTTGTATACAGCAGAATGATGAATTTTGTTTATACGTCCATTCTGTTAGCCTGTGTCTTTTTCCTGGGGAATTGATTCCATTGATGTTGAGAGATATTAATGGCCAATGATTGTTACTTCCTGATATTCTGATGGTGGTGGTGGTTGAGTGTGTGCTTCTCTTTATTGGTTATAACGATGTGAAATTATTTATTTATTTATTTATTTATTTATTTATTTATTTTTTCTTTTTTTGGTTTTTCGAGACAGGGTTTCTCTGTGTAGTCCGGCTGTCCTGGAACTCGCTCGTGACCAGTTTCCTGGGACTTGATCATAGGGGAAATTATGCCTGATTGCTCCAACAGGTGTGGTTTAGGTGGCTCTCACTCGGATAACGATGCGAAATTATTTATTTATTATGTTTTCTTGAGTATAGTTAGTCTCACTGGGTTGGAGTTTTCCTTCTATTATCCTCTGTAGGCCTGGGTTGTTGGAAAGGTATTGATTGAATTTGGTTTTGTCATGGACTGTCTTGGTTTCTCCATCTATGGTGCTTGAAAGTTTTATGGGTATAGTAATCTGGATGACATCTGTGATCTCTTAGGATCCGTAAGATCTCTGCCCAGGCCCTTCTAGCTTTTAGAGTCTCAGATGAGATATCAGATGTGATTTTGATAGGTATATGTTACTTGTTACATACACATTTATATAGCCTATGAAATCTGTTCAGCATTGTTTTGATGTACATGTCTCCTGGGCTGACCACTTGGGACTAGACAACCTGTATAGGAATTCTTCCTTGGAGGAAACTGCCTCTCCTTCTCTCAGCAGCAAGTGAACATCTATAGCTGATCCTTAGGGGTGGGACAGTGTGGTCCCTGTCCTCACTGGCATGTCAACTAGTGGTGTCATTGTACTGGTCTTGTTCATGGGCATGTTTTACCTGTTATGTCTCACAAATTTAGTAAATGAAAACTTAATTCATTAGAGAAACCTTTTATAATTGGAGGGAATTCATACCTGGTACTATAATCCTAGCTGACTACCTGTGGCTGGTGAGGAGATAAATTATTTATTTATTTATTATTTATTTATTTCTATTTTTATGTTTTTGAGACAGGGCTTCTCTGTGTAGCCCTGGGTATCCTGGAACTCTGTAGATCAGACTGGCCTTGAACTCAGAGATCTATCTACTTATGCCTCTGTAAGTGCTGGGATCAAAGGCATGTGCCACTACCACTTGGCTGAGGATATGAATTCTTAAACCAGCAAGGCAGTTCCCAGTTGGATGCTGGCTGGATCCTGTGGTGAGACAGTGACTCTGCAAGAAACACCAGGCATACTTCTAACAGCCATTATGTCTCTTCAGGAGTGGGTGAAAGTTGCCACTGTTGAGAGTGTTTCTTGGCTTTTGGTGGTCAGGCCTTTGGATTTTATACCCTTTAGCCATTTAAACTGCATTGCAGTGTCACATCCATGAGAATTTGCAGTCTCCAGATGATGTGATATGGTGCCCTTTACATATATTAATTCATCATCCTTGTCTCTCTCTTTGCTGAGGTGCCTATTTAGATCTTAACTTCTTAATTAGGCCATTGTGCTGTTGCTGAATTTTAATGAATTCTTTGTTTGTTTGGGGTATGTCTTCTAGCAAATATGTTTTGCACTTCTTAATCAGCAATGTGTCCATTTCATTCTTACTTCTGATGGGAATTTTTGCAGAGTTTATAGCTGTAGGCCGACAGTTATTTTCCTTTTGTTTGAATGTATTCCTGCACAGTGCTTAGGTTCCCATTGGCGTCACTGGGAATCTTTGTGTCATCTGACAATCTTCTGTCAGTGCTACCTGTTTCCTCTCTGATTGCTTAGGGAGCCTATCATTGCCTTTGATGCTCTTCTGGCTCATTTTGACATGTCTAGGCACATTTTACTTCCTAGGGTTATGTACTGTCTGGATGTGTGTTGTGATAGTGGGCATTGCTGTGACCACATCAAGGACCTCATAGTCTAAAACCTATGGGAAAATGGTAAAGCCCACCCCCATCCCAAGTCTCAGAGGCATCACAAAGCCCTTGCTTCTGGTCTCAGTGTGAATGTTGATAATGTGTGCAGAACATGTCCACCACAGCTTTCTCTCCTCAGATATTTATGACCAGAATCCACTGCTCCCCTAGAGACTGCTCCTACAGAGATTAGCTAAACCTGCCTCCTTGACCAAGCTACATACCATAAGCCCCATCTCTTTGCTCACCTGTATGCAATAAACCCATGTTCTTGTCCAACTGTATACAATAGCTCTGCCTTTCTATTCTGCTCTATATGATGAACATGCTGTGCTCCTAGGGTGCTGAGGCTTCTCCATCAGAGAACCCAGTCCACACAACTCCAGCTTTTCTGTGTGTGTGTCTTTTCTTCATTCCTTTGTTTATCCCTAGTCAGGTCCACCCCTGGAAGTATGCAAAGACATGACACTATTCATATCTTAATTAGCCATGACCTACATTCCTTTGCCATTTCGTCTGTCTTACATTCTTGTTATCACCTCTTCCTGTCTGGCCCTGGCTTAATCTCAGCTCAGTCTCCTCAGACTGATTTCATAGTCTATGGTTTACCTTTCTAGATGTTGTTTTGTATCCTGGGTAAATTCCTCAGATATATAATTATTGTCCCTTCCCCCACCCTCTCTTCTCCCCTTTTCTCCCTCCCCTCCTCTTGCCTCCCACCTCTCCATTCCTCTCTTTCTCACATGTAGCCTAGGCTCCTCTCTAGCTCCTGTTCCTCCCGCCTCCACCTCCCAAGCACTGGGATCACAGTGTACCACTACACTGTTTGATGTGGCGCCGGGGCTTTGCACATGCTAGGGAAGTGCTTCACTGGCTAAACTGCAGCCCCAGCTTGGCATCATCTTTTTACCTGTGCCAAGTTTCTGTTTAACCCAGCAACAGAGTTGCTTGTTCCAACCATGATGCTTTTTAAAATAATTTCTATTTGCATTTCCCCTCAATTATTTCTACAAATTCTTACCTTTTTCATTGTTTATTCAGTTTGTAGTTAGGATTCCAATTTCTTTGGACTGTTGTATGTAGTTCATGAATCTCTTGGTCTGTACCCTGACTACATGGATGGTTGGCTTATTTGGTGTGTGTTGATCTTTGTTAGAAATCTGTGTTGCCAACACTGTGTCCCTTCAGTCAGCGTGTGGTTCCTCTTCTGCAGATAGGAGGACCCACAAACTAGGGCCACTTTCCATCTCCCAAACAGTTTTGTTGAGGGCAAACTAGTTCTTGCTGCTTTCCCAGACTGGCATCCTCACAGCATGGCTGCTCTTCAGTCTGGCGCCAGGGAAACAGTTCTCTACCTTTCTCACACACACTGGGCCATCTCTGGCTCTACACGTTCTACAGTCCCTCCTTCCAGTGTTCCTGCAATGATCACTGTGTGCTGAGATGCCGTTCCTATGCTTTCCAGTCCCTGATCTGGGCAGAGGTGGGATGTGAGGAGAAATGGTGGGCTGTCCCTGGGTGCTGGTCTACTTTCAATGAGACCAGCAATGCCTCAAAGGGACTGTTTCACCCCAAGCGTGAAGCTGTGGCCAGACTGTGCAGTCCTCTATGACACGCATGCTCATGATAGTATCACTCTTTTCTTGAAGATGTTTCTACTCTATTCCTATATTATTAACAGTACTGCACGGTAAGTAGTTCTTTGTCTTTATTATTTACAGTATTATTATTAATTATATATAATGATGGGCTTCAGTATGACAGTGCATGGTGCATTTCGTAGATGGTGTATTTTGATCCTACCTCTCATTACCCTCCCTTGTTCCCATCATACATTTACTGATCCTCATTTAAACTTACCCCCTCCTACTTCTATGTCTTTATTTATTCTTATTTTTATTTTTGGTTTGTGACCTGGGGTTGCTAAAATTCCTTCTCAGGGTGAGATGCAAGTGACATCTATCCCCGAAGGTCCCAACAACAAACAGAGGCACGATTCCTTCAGTGGTCACTCTGGGGAGCTAACAAGTTTATTAGGCTTCCTTACAGAGCATAGGTAAAGGGTTACTTACAGGGATAAGGAGGTTCCTCACCCAGCAGGACAAACCCGGAAAGCCTCTCTACCCAGCAGGGGTGAGGGCTTCCCTGTAGCGGTCTAGATGGAGCCCCTCTTTCAATTCTCCAATCTATTTACATGCACAATTAAGAATTGCATACAGCAGGAGGCAGAGGCATGGCTCTCCACACCCTTCTAGTACCGGGTATAAACAGTCAACAAGCCAGTCTGAGATGGTCCTTATGCCAAGGGGCACAGCCAAATTCCCCCAAGATGGCAGATGCTTGGCTCAGAGGACTGTCAGTTACCACATCCAGTGAGATTCTTCAGGGTTGCTTAGAGGAGTAGGGGTGAGTGGTTATTTACAGGAGGATGAACACCTCACCATTGGTTACAGCTCTGAGAATACACTGGTCGTTCTTGGCTTCCTGTTCTTATGCTCTTATGTGGGCATGTCTCCAACTGTTGTACCTGGTAACAGAAGATAAATGCTATTCCTATTTGCTTAAATACATAGCGATCTCTTGCATATAGGTGGCAATATGCACCCAAATGAAATTAGCTGTGCTTCCAGGTCTTTGCCATAAAATATTTGATACTGTGGTTGCATGACTATGTGAAGTGAAATGCACAACATTGGCTGAAGTTTTGTCTATAATAAATTACTGTATGGAGAGTTTATTTTTAAAGATTGAGTTGAAGTTGCATGGCCTATTATATAAGTGTACACTGGTAGCCCATTAATCTAAAAAGACAAGTTGCAAAGCAGCACCTCTTTGTGAAATGTTGTCTACACTAAGTAACTCTTTGAGTGAGTTTCCCCTAAGTTATTGCTGGTGCTCATTCCTGGGTGGACACATGATCAAGGGGTGAACAAACTCTTATTCTCTTCATAATATCATACCTATAATCCTAGCATTCAGCAGGCAGAGGTAGGAAGATTCTAAGATCAAGACCATCCTGGGCTACTTAGCAAGACCCTGTCTCAAAAACCAAAATGAAACAAATACTCTATTGCTTGATTTTTCATTTCTTTTTTTAAACAATGGATAGGGATTATTTTTATACCAGAAAAGAAGATGAAAGTACTATCTTTTTTTCGGGGCATGGAAAGTACTAAATAAGAAAGAACTATTTTTTTTTTAAACTTTCTCATGTCTCTCTGTCTTTCTCTCTGTCTCTCTCTCTCTGTCTCTCCTCGTCTCTCTGTCTCTCTGTCTCTCTGTCTCGTTCTGTCTCTGTCTCTCCTCTCTCTCTCTCTCTATATATATATATTATATCATATCTATATCTATCTATCTATCTATCTATCTATCTATCTATCTATCTATCTATGAGATTACAAAGCCTGGTAGCAGTTACATTTCTAGCTGAGCGAGGCTGTACCCCACTGCCTCACATGCCAGCTTATCTTTGTAAGATTAGTCTGCCATTTGAACTTTGAAAAGGGGCATGTGGTTACATACTGGAGAGAGAGAGAGAGCAATGCACACCAAATAACAGATTCCAAGATCATCCCAGGGAGAAGTGTCCTGCACACTTTAAGGACGCTTAGATGGAGAGGGGAGGATGTTACATGAGAGAAGCAGGGGGTGGAGTTGAGGATGGAGGTTGGAATGGGTGGGAGAAGGAAGCAGTACCTGGTGGGAAGATTAAAAAAGATTTATTCATAGCTGAGCTGAGATCAAAGCTGTACACTTGTAACCCAGGCAGAGGAGGGAAGTAAATCTGTTTTCCAACAGTTTTATACATAGGTGGGGAGGCTTTCTGGAATGATCTAGTGGCTGCCTTTGGGTTCTGTTTGCAGAGCAGGTTTAGTTACTGCCTGCCACAAAGAGCGTGGACATGAATCTTGGCTGCGGGAAGACTTAGCTAGAGCCAAGCAGCAGATAAATATGACAGCATTGCCCCAGTAGGAGCAGGGGATTTCTTATGCAGGACATTGTTCTGATGGATGCAAAGAACCATGGCCACTGTTGATAATTAATGCCTAATTTATGATCTTGGTTCTTTCTATACTGACTGCAAAAGGTTGTTTATTTTTCTGCATATACCCCATAACCTACTCAGAATGAGTGTGTTTGGAGAGATTATTGTGTAGGTATAGAATTTGTTCTTATGTGGTAACTTCATCCAACACTTTTGTTTATCCTTTTGTTTTTATTGCAAATGTTTGGAGTAAGCTGTAAGAAGCAAGGGTAGTTGGACTTTGTAAAGAAGCCCCATTTGGAAGAGGCAGGGAAATGATACAGGCTGACACAAAGGCAGCCACATGCAGTTCTCATTCCTCTAGAGCAGTGGTTCCTACCTGTGAGTATTGAGTCCTTTGAGGGTTATATCTCGGATATCCTGCATATCAGATGTTTACACACAATTCACAACAGTAGAAAAATTACAGTTATAAAGAAGCAATGAAATACTTTTTTGATTGGAGTTGGAACTGTATTAAAGGGTCACAGCATTAGGAAGGTTGAGAACCACTGCCCTAGAGTCTCTAGTGACTTTGCAGGTTGACTTTAATCCATCCTGAGGAGAGGAGAGGAGGAAGAGGAGGAGGAGAGGAGGAGGAGGAAGAGGAGGACTATAGATGAGCCTTTCTCCAGAGCACTTTCTATTAGCTGGACCATTCAGTTGCTGGTACAATGATGGGATTTGTTTTTTTGTTTAATCTTCACTGGGCAAGTTTCCAGCACACATTACTGCTAGCAGAAATGGAAGAATAGTCCTCATTCGCGTTCTGATGGTTTTCATTGTTCTCGCTGGGTTTTTCTTGAGGTGTGAACTCACCTGTCCTGTCTCTTTCCTTTCACTCCATTGGCCACAAGGTGATAACTTTTGACAGGCAGTTGACTGCTTAGTGTTTGTGTCTCCTGAGGACTACAGACTTCAAGAGGGCTGGAGCTGACCATCTCATCTGTCCCATTCTCAATACTCAGCAGAGGCCCAGAACATAATGACATTGAAAATAGAGGACCAGAGAGCTGGCTCATCTAGCAAACGTGCTTGCCACAGTCTGAGTTCAATCTCCAGAACCTATGTGAAAAGCCAGATGCATTGGCATGCATCTGTAATCCCAGAACCTATGTCAAGGTTCGAGGCAGAGGCAGGAGACTGGCTGGCTAGTCTGGAGAGAAGCCAGAGAAATGAGAGACTGCCTCAACAAGGTGGGAGGCAGAGATCAATTCCCAGAAGTTGTTCTGGCCCCTGCACATATACCTAGTAGGACAGAGAATATGGGCTGGAAGGCACAGAAGGAAAATGGCAGTGAAGGCAACTCCAGACAGTGGCTGCTGCTGCTCTCACAGTTCGTCCTGCAAAGCCAGACAGTTTAGAAGACTTTTGGGGCAATATGCATGACTCTATTTTATTTGTGTGGATTATAGAGGCTCCTATTTGTGTGACTGATTTCTGTTACTCGATGGATTTGAGAGTTTGTAACAGACATCTTGGAAGACAGCTTACTAGCTGCTTACTAGCCCCAGAGCTGAGGAGACTGTGTCATGTCTTGGAGAATGATTCCCATGATGGGCTCAGCTGATGCTTTGAGCTCTCATTATAGAGGAATGGTTTCTTAAAGGGGCACCTGGCTATCTTGGTATTCAGCATGTAATCCAGGCTAGCATCCAACTCAAAGCAATGCTTCTACCTCAGCCTCCTGTGCCATCATGCTTGGATCTCTTGTGTATCTTAGTTTTGTTTTTTGTTTTTTCTGTGAAGAGACACCATGACCAAGGCAACTCTTAAAAGGCATTTAATTGCATCAGTCTATAAACACTGTCTTATAATTCTTAACAACTCCCTCCCAATTATTTTTAGAATGGGTGAGTTGTAACTTTATCTTAATGGCAAATAGTATTTGAGTGTACAGACCATTTGTAACTCATTTTGGCTGCTTTGGTAGTTTCAGTCCCCTTTCTCAAAGCAAAGCTGCTGTGGCTCCTTTTGCACATGTGGGGGCTGTCACCAGGAGTGAGACTGTAGGCTGATGAGAGAGGGGATCCTCGGCAGCCTTGTGCTGCTTACCAAAGATTTCCCAGCTCACACTGTTGGGTGTGCTCTAATCCTGGCCTTCCTCCTCCTCCTCGCTGTTGGGAAGTTCTGTTTTTAGTGAGTCCTCCCAGTGAGAAACAACACTGTCTGGATTGTGCTGTGCCACGGTGCTGACCACCAGGAAGGCCGAGTACATTTTCCTTTTACCCCTCTTGCATGGAAGTCCTTGGCAAGGCCTTCAGTTGCATCTTCTCTAAGGATATGTGCTAACCAATCATACACATTGAGACATTTTCCTGTTGGCAACTAGTAAAACCACTTCTCAATCTAAATTAAATGTCAGTGACACACTGTGTCCAAGGAATATATGTGACAATCTGACTTTTCACATCTGATTTTAGAGATGATTATACAGAGTCAGTCATTGTTCATCTCACAGGAAAGTGGTGAAGCTGAGTGCTGGGAGGGATTGCAGACTGTGGAACAAAGGACCTGGCTTGAAAGGTTCTTTTGCCTATGACCTATTACCCACATGGAATTCCTAGGAGAGTTTCTGTGTAGCAAAAGCATTAGCCATGTTAGGTCTGTGAAGTCCTTTTTAAGCTTTAGTAACTTTTTGATATGTTTTTTTTTTTCTTTTTTACATTAAGTCAGAGAGGGAGGCTGTGCTACATGGAATCAAAAGGCCCTCCACAGTCTCGGGCACTTGAACACTTGGTCCACATTTGCTGGATTGTGGAAGTTTAGGAGTTCAGCCTTGCTGGAAGATGTTGTCACTATGGGAGGGCTTTGAGATGAAAAGCCTCACGCCATTTTGCATTTTCTCTCTCTGCTTCATGCTTGTGGTTGAGGATGTGAGCTCTCAGCTTCCTGTTCTGGCTGCCATGCCTGTGACCCACTGACATGCATCTCTAACATGATGCACTCTGATCCCTTTGGAACCCTAAGTGCAAATCATTAAGTTTTACTACAGCAGTGAAAAAGTAACTAAGGCAGGGGCAGTATCCTTATCCATCTCCATCTTCCTAGTGAGAAATATTCATGCAGGGCCAGCAAAGGAAGCAGCGCTTCCTAATGTTAACAGCCAAGGGCACCTGGTGCACACCTTTAATTTCAGCACTCAGATGTATGTGTCTCTGAGAATTTATAGCCTGGTCAATGAAGTGAGTTCCAGGATAGCTAGGGCTATGTAGAATGGTCTCCCTCCCTCCCTCCCTCCCTCCCTCCCTCCCTCCCTCCCTCCCTCCCTCCCTCCTTCCCTCCCTTCTTAAATAAAAAACTAAGGGCCCCTGGAGATGACAAATAAGAGCAGATTAGACACTGAGCAGCTTCAGGTCGATGGTGTGTGCACTCCACCTGCAGATTCTGCTGTACTAGCAGGAAAGTTGCTCCACTGTCCACCTGCATGTTAGTCCTCTTGTGTGTTCAGACCTTACGGAACCCCATTATATGAAACTCCAGTGGAAGGCTTGGTGGAATTAAACTTACTTTAGCTGTCTTATTTTTAAGGGAAATGAGAAGTCATTATCCCCACATGACTGCTCTGACACCTGAGCTCTACACTTTCATCCTTCAATAAGATCTTGTGCAAACAATTTGGATGCTTTTAAGATGCAGTCTTGGGGCTGGAGAGATGGCTAAGCGGTTAAGAGCACTCATTGCCCTTCCAGAGGACCTGGATTCCATCCCCAGTACTCACATGGTGGTTGGTAACCATCTGTAACTCCAGTCCTAGGGGATCTTATTTCCTTCTGACTTCTGCAGTCACCAAGCACACACGTGGTGCATATTCATACATACAGGTAAAATGCTCACCCACAAACTAAAATGAATAAATCTAATAAAAATTTTAAAAATACAACCTGTAGGAATGCTGGTGACTCCTGTAGCATGTTGATTTTGAATGTTTCTGATTAGCAGTTGCTATAGATACATGCCAGTGCCATGAGGAATTGTGATACCATTCATGTAACTTTCCCTCAGGGACTAGCATCCCAACGGTCCATCTGCTCCTGGAGGCCAGGTCACAGATGTCCCTTGCCAGTGAGATAGAGTTCCTGTGTAGTCAGGTGTGTTATCTGGAGAAAAGTTAGGTGACATTTGTGCTTTATGGCATATGTATCTATATGACAAATGGGCTCACTTTTTTTTTTTTTAATCTTTATAATGCCCCATTTTTGGTGGCCCTAACCATGAAGATTAATTTCAGAGTTTGGACACTCAACTCTAACTGTAGCTTTGGATTATGTCTGGCAGATTGTCATGAGGATGCTTTATGGCCTGATAGTGGCTCAGTTATCTTTGGAGTCCTCTTGGGATTGGCACATTTCTGTTATCTTAACTACACTCTAACAAATCCCTTTAAAACCTCAGGAACTAAAGGCCCAGTGCTGCAGAGTGGGTTGCTTGAGCCATCCTTTTCTATGTTTGGGCCTGAGGTTTGTAAGTAACAGTTTTTATCCAGGGATTCCTGTGGACTCAGAGTGATGCCTCTGGGTGTCTTCTGAGTGCTCACAGGACTGAACAGGAACAGCAAATGGCACCGGCACGATTTCATATTCACTACTTATCACTTGGCAAATGGCGCCAGAGGCATAACATTGTTTACTTGTCGTGTTTTCTGGAGGGTTTTTTTTACAGAAAGTATTGATGGCATGCCGCTCGCATCAGTCACAGTTGTACTTTTGAGGAACTTGTGGTTTGCGTTTTCATCCTTTCACTTTTTGGGAGACTTTTAAGAAAAGTTGGGAAATCCCACCAATTATATAATGGAACCATAAGGAACTAAGTGTGTGCTGCTTTTAATCTTTGTTTGGAAACTTCAGAAAAACTTTAAGCCTAAATTTGTGAGACAGGACTTTGGGACAAAGTCTGGCTATCAAATGTGAAACAAACAAAAAGCACATTTCAAAGATCCAATACTCACACCGAAGTATTTCTACATTAAAACAGAGCATTGAGACTGAAGGGTGTAGATCAGCTGTTAAATTCTTTTAGTATTTGTCTTTTAATGATATTTAATTGTGTGTTTGTGTGTATCCATGTGTCTGCCACATGTGTGTGATCTCACAGAGGCCAGAAATGGGCTCTGGATCTCTCTGTAGCTGCAGATACAGTAGTTATGAGCTACCCAACATAAGTGCTCAGAACCACATCTGGGTCCTCTGCCACAGCTCTATATGCTTGCATTCTCTGAGCCACCTCTCCAGCCCCTCAGTTGCAAAATTCTTGCTTAGTATGCACTACATCGTGCATTGCAGCCCCAACACCAAATATACTGGGCTGGGTGGCACACAGCTGTATTAGCACCTGGAAGGTAGAGGTGGGAGGGTTAGAAGTTTAGGGTCATCTTCAACTACATAGCTAGTTTGAGGGCAGCCTGGGATGCACAAGACCCTGTCTAAGTAAATGAACGAAAGAACAAAGCATCCAGGTTGTATATATAGGAGTGTATGTTGTTGCTGCGTATACTCTGCAAAACTTGGACCGAGTTTATAAAACAGTTCCTACAAGAGCATTTCTGGTGATGAAACTGGTAGCACGAGTTTGAATACAAATAGATTGGCTCAACAAATAGTGAACTAGTCAGTGTTTGAGTTTTTAAAATGTTAGTTTTTGATCCCTCAAGGTTCAGTACATTGCAGAAGAAAGGATGGGGAAAATGTGAGAATGTCGGGAAAGGCTGTGAACCGCTGCCCTCTGCATATGATGTGGCCGTCCAATCCACGACCCTACAGCAGTGACACTATCTGAAAAAGACTCTTGCTGGACCAGCCAGTCAACAATCTTGCATGGCTGGAGGCATGAGCTCATGAAGCCCCACCCCTAGCTGAAGAGCTATTGCTAAGTGATAGCTGCTAGGGAGAAGGAGTCACCCTGGCAGATGGTCTGACACCTATGGATATGCAGTACTAACTGCTCTTAGTGGGTTATAAAAAAGATAAGACACCATGAAGGAGAGAGGGAAAAAAAGGAGGGCTAGATATTGATCTGGGCTAGCAGGTCATTCCTCAGGAACAGGTTCCTGGAAGAGAGGCCCAGTGGATAAGATATGGAAGATAGAAAAACTGTAATCAGAAGGTCTTGCACAAGCTATGGCAAGGAATATTACTAAGTCAGCATCTTACATACAGTTTGCCTGGGGAAATAGCAGAGAGTCAATAGGAAACGTTTACACAATGGGACAAAGTTATCAGGAAGCTAATCAAGCAATGTGACACAAAGGGAACACAGGATATCTCAAGCGTGCCACAGATCAAGGACATCAGAAGCTTTAGGGTTGGCTTCTTAGTATCTGAAGTCACAGGTATCCCAAGGCCCCGGCCCTGGCCCAGGCCATTACTAAACTTGCCATGGAAAGAGGTGGAACTTCCACCCAGCCAGTAGATTAGACTTCAAGGCAGAGAGACGTGGCTGCAGTCATGGATGGGCGTACTGACATTTGCATTTCTAGCTTTGACTCAGCTGATCAAATTTTCAAGGGAGGAACTTGTGGACACCCTGGTACTAAGGCCAGTTTACACTGAGATGTGGCAGCACTGTCACTTCACCACTCACCATGAGCTTCCTTTAGGAAACCTGCCACAGCAGGGAACTCCTGCCTCTGTCCCTGGGCTCCTGCTCAAGCAGTTTTTCCTTTCAGTGACATCAGGTTCACTTAAATGACAGAACTGCCCACCCCTGAATCAGCATTTGACAGCTCTGCTTCCTGAGAAGCTCTGTTGATAAAGCTTCTCACAGAGCTTTGCCCCATGTCCTGTATTACTCTCCCTTTCCATCTTCAGGACAGCCCCTCTCCATTTCTTAGTCATTCATGAATGAAAACATAACTAACAAATAAATGAATGAGTGGATGAGAATGAATGAATGAATGAATGAATGGAGGCCATGACTGTTCCTAAGGGGTTGAGGTTTTTATTATAAATATAAGGGAGAACACTGGCAGAAGTATCTGGAAGAGTCCACACTGAACCACTGAACTCGACCAGCAAACTCAGCTGTGCCGTGTGAGGAGGGATGACCAGGAGCCAAGAGGCCAGAAAGGCTGGCAGCCAAAATGACTGAGATTATATAGGGGAGAACAACTGGGGAAAGAACAGTCGAACCTTGGGCTGGAGAGCCTAGGGTAGAGGGTGGAGTGCACCAGCCAGGATGACTCTGTACCAGGTCCTGGTGATGTTGAGAGAGGCTGGCTGGACAAATAGGTAGCTCAGCCATTTGTCCCAGGCTTGAGACCTAATGATACTTTGTAAGCCATATAGGAAATGTAAAGTGCAACCTGAGCTCCTGGTTGTAGCTGGGAGTAGAGGATGCAGGATTGCTGGAAGCCATGACCACTGAGTGAAACCACAGGCATTTGGTGTGTTAAAGCCACGGAGCAGTGTGGCTTGTGAATTTGTTGTTTAACACACTAATGTGTAAAGTCAAGAACACATCTGTGTTTCTGACATAGATCGTTTGTGGCAAAGTCCGTCTCCTTTCCGTGGACTAATTTCCTACAGTTCGGCTGCTGCCCTGCCAGGTGCTGAGGAGCAGCCTGCCCTCCTCCTCCTGTGTACCCTGTAGTTTATTCAGCCACCTGCTTGGCCTCCCTTGCCTCCTTTCTTTTTGGCCCACTTTTCTTGATGATCTTCAAAGTCCATGGGGGTTCAAGTTAGTTCATAGGTTAAACCTGGTCATAAATGAATGATTTTAGGAGATCTGGAGAAGGAGCTGATAAATGGATTAATTTCTCATCTCAGAGCTGAATTTTATGTCTGCATTGTGAAGAGGATAGCAGAGAACAGAGAGGGTTAGAGCCAGATCATCTGTGTTTCAAACACCGCGTGACCTTGCCTGTGTTATTTAACTTTGCTGTGCTTTTGATGGAGATAGTAAAAATCTTTACGTTAAGCCTTTGTTTTAAGCCCTCCCAGCTCCTGGCTGGACTTAGCAGTGCCTGTGAGTAAACGCTGGGTAAGCCTTGCTAGTGGGGGTGGGTGGAGTTGGTAGCAGTCCAGACTCCCCAGTGAGACATTGGGGTCATGACAGGGACACTTGGTGGGGTTGTATGGCATTAGCTGTGTGAGAGCTGGGTGTCAACCTGAAGAGGGTCCTGGAGGAGGGGCACAAAAAGGCAAGGACAGGACATACATTTCTCAGGCAGGTCACAGGGGTGGTGGATCTTGCTAAGTTTAGTGTGAAAGCAAAAATACAGTGGCTAATCCATTGATGGTTGGGTTAGCTTGACTAGCAGTGGTATTCTGGGTCAAGCATGTAAATGTATGTACACACATATGCACATGTGCATACTCACATGCAATAAGTGCTGTCTCTGGGTACATACCATTGTATCCAGACCATTCCTAAAATAAGGACAATGATACAAATTTTCCAAACCTCTGCCTTGCCTGGGCCCTGTGCAGGTCTGTACTGATGGTGAGAAGTCATAAGAGTCTGATTCCTTCTCAGGAGCCAGGGTACATGTGACCAGGTCTGGTGGCAGTGAACCTGGTGTTTGTCTCATCATTTGTGTCTGCCGTTGCTCAGTGGCAAGAGGGTCACGGATTGGTAGTGAATGTGGAAACAGCACTTTACTTCTGTGGATTCACCATGCACCATCTGTGTGGACCCTTTTGAGATGTGAGATTAATTTAGAATTGTTTTTCTGTGTTGATTTCTAGTGGGTTTGAAGTCATATGTCTTTGGGCTGCAAATCCGAGTTGGCCTTTAGTTGTGGTGGGGGATTCTGGAACCATCGGCCATTATTGCACTTTGACATATCAGGGTCTGAAAGGCAAGCAAAGTGCTCAGCAGAGGCATTGGCTGTGACAGTGGTTATTACTGTACTCACCAGCCACACAGGACCAGGACTGAGGGTAGTGTCCTGAACTGGCAGACCAATGTGGCCCCTCAGCAACTCCCAGGTGTGCTCGTCCAAGATATTACAGACAGTAATGCCCCCAAACATATGTGACTATCTTGCTGTGTACAGCCCAACTTTTTCATAAACAAATCTCACAGTAGTGCAGAGAGTCCACTTCCTGCCCTCACTTTGACTCTGTCTCTTCAAGTATATCCAAGGTGGTGGACCTTCTTATTTCAATATTTTTTAAATTATTAATTTTTTTAGTAGATGGCATGTTTTGCCTGCATGTATCATAGAACTATGTCTGTGCAGTACCCAAGGAGGCCAGAAGAGGGTGTCATATCCCCTAGAAACTGGAATTACAGAAGGTTGTGAGTCACCATGTGGGTGC
The DNA here is from genome assembly GCA_021653895.1 of Mastomys natalensis. NCBI lineage: Eukaryota > Metazoa > Chordata > Mammalia > Rodentia > Muridae > Mastomys > Mastomys natalensis. The sequence continues at coordinate 482,709 of JAJTUV010000307.1, forward strand.
TCACAATCAGACCCAGGTTCTCTGGAAAGAACAGCCAGTGCTCTTGACAGCTGAGTCATCTCTCCACCTTTGCTTGGTGGTCTGACTTGGACTCCATACCATGTGCTCATCATTGATACCCACTGTGGTTGCTTGGTACAACTTTCTATTGATGGTCTAATAACTTGCTTGTTCCCCTAGGAACCCACTTCCTTATCATCCATTCTGAGATTCAACTGTGTCGATGTGCAGAACTAGTTCCATTTCACTGCTGTAAACCATGCCACTGCCTGAGAGATGACATCATTTATACATAATGGTACTTAATTGTCGCAAAACACACGTTGAATTGAGGTTTTTTGTTTTGTTTTTTGAGTGTTTCAGAGCACATACTTAGGCCACTCTGAACCAGTTTATTGTGCTTTCCAAATATATAGATATTTGGAAAATAAAGTTAGGAAGTGGAGACTCCCAGGCTTCTCTCTTCTGTATCAAGTCATCGTCTTTCAGATATGACCCTTCATATGGCACCAGTGCAGAGAACATTGTTAGCAGTGTAACTTAGTGTCCTAGCATGGGCAAGACAAGAGCAGGTGTGTCTTCTTCAGAGCCATACTGAAGGAGGTGCGGGGTGCTGAGAGAGCAGCTGGCCAGATGTGTGGAATGTTGGCAAAGGAAAATACACAGTCATTTCTCTTGGAGTGAATGACTGACCAGCTCATCAGGGATGTGTGTTGTAGTTACAAGGCATGGGGATGCTTAAACAATGGATTCAGAAATGTGAGCTCTGAAGAGACGCAAAGTATAGTAGGCTGACAAGAACAAAGCAAAGCAAAACAAACAAATGAACAAGCATGATGCAACACAACAACCAAAAAATAACAACCATGTAGTGGCAGCTTGGTATACACCCTATTGGGTTCCTTATGCTTTTTTTTAAATTTTATTTTAATTTTATTAATCATTTCATTCATTTACATCTCAAATGATATCCCACTTTCTGGTTACCCCCTCTACCAACCCTCCATCTCATGATATCCCACTTCCTGGTTACCACTCCGCCACCCCTCCATCCCACATCTGCCCTCCCTCTCCCTTTTGCCTGTATGAGAGTGTTCCCCCACCGACCCACACTCTCCTGCCCCATTGTTCCCCTTACTCTGGGGCATCAAGTCTCCCTGGGACCAAGGGCCTCCCCTCTCGTTGCTGTTGGGCAAGGCCATCCTCTGCTGTGTATGTATATGTATATGATGTATATGTATATGTATATGTATATGTATATGTATATGTATATGTATATGTATATGTATATGTATAGTATATGATCTAGAGCCAAAGATCCCTGTCAGTACACTCCTTGGTTGGTAGTCTAGTCTCTGGGAAAACTGCGTGGTCAGGATAGCCTATACTGTTCTTCCAATGGGGTTACAATACCCCTTTGCTCCTCCAGTCCTTCTGCCAGCTTCCCCCCCAGGTTCCCTGAGATCAGCCTGATGGTTGGCTCCAAGCATCTGCCTCTGCATTGATCAGTTGCTGCCTGGACCTCCCCAGGAACTGACACTCTTGGTTTCTGTCTGCAAGCACCTCTTGACCATGGCAGCAGTGTTGGGTTTGGTGTCTGTAGACGTGATGTATCCTCAGGTGGGGCTGTTCCCCAGTTGGCCCTTCCTTCAGTCTCTGTTCCATTTTTTTGTATCTGTTCTTCCTTTGGATTAAACCTTCTAGGTTAAAATAACTTGAGATGGGTGGGTGGCTCCATCCCTCCACCAGGGGCCTTGCCTATCTACTGGAGGTGGTCTCCACAGGTTCTGTCTCCCCCTTCTCTGTGCATCACAGCTAAAGTCAATCCCATTTGGTCCTGGGATCCTCATGTTTCTCTGGTGTGTAGGACCTACCAGTGGCAATCCCCAGTTCCTCATTCTCCTGCTAACTATTTTTATTCAATTTCCTGAGCCTCTGTACCTCTCTCAATTCTCCTCCAGATTCTGACACTGCCACCCTTGTTTCCTCCTCCTTTCTCCCTCCCTTGTCTCCCTCTCCTTCCATCTCCCACAATCATCCTGTTCCCCCTTCAGTGCAGGACTGAAGCATCCACCCCCTGGTCTTCCTTCCTTCTACCTCCATATGGCCTATGGGTTATATATGAGTTATATGCTTTGTGAGCTTTTGGGTTAGTATCCACTTATTAGTGAGTACATACCATGTGAGTTCTTTTGTGTCTGGGTTACCTCACTCAAGATGATATTTTCTAGTTCCATCCATTTGCCTGCGAATTTCGTGAAGCCATTTTTTTAAATCGCTGCTGTTTTTTTTTTAATTGCTTCATTGTATATATGTACCACATTTTCTGTATCCATTCTTTCATTGAGGGACATCTGGGTTATTTCCAGCTTCTGGCTATTATAAATAAGGCTGCTATGAACATAGTGGAGCATCTTTTGGGTATATGCCCAGGAGTGGTATAGATGTGTCCTCAGGTAATCCTATGTCCAATTTTCTGAAGAACCACCAGACTGATTTCCAGAGTGGTTGTACCAGCTTGCAATCACACCAACAGTGGAGGAGTGTGGGACTGTGTAAGGGTATCTTAGTTCTTGGATGGACATGGGCCTGGAACTCTGAGACTCCAAGGGAGAAATGGCAGGAGTTCGGCCACGTCCCCAGAACCTAGGGTCCTGACAAGCAGTCTAATCTCCATGGACCTACATTGTTCAGTCACGTGGGCCATTACAGCCCCTCCCAAAGTGCACAGATTGAGGGTATGACTACAGGCCTCAGGCCCTAGAGATTTACATACTAATGAAGGCCAGAGGGTGGAGCCAATTAAACCTTCCCCAGAACCTCTCCCTTTCTCCCTCCCTATTTAACTCAGGTTTACCCTGAGTTTGGGGTGAGGGGGGAGGTGGTACATCCAGATCCATCTACCACCCACCATGAAAATAAATCCTTTTGGAACCAAGGACTTCCTCGTATCATTGGGGCCTGCCATCACCAAAGCTTCCAGCCTTTGGAACTCCAGACCTTTCTCCTGTATGTGGGACACCCCCCCCCCCCCACTGGAAGCCTCCGGGATTCCTCTGCTGCAGCCCCCTTTTCCCATAGAGGAGTCTTCCTCTTTCTCCATATCCTTGCCAACATCTGCTGTCACCTGCGGTTTTGGTCTTAGCCATTCGGACTGATGTGAGGTGGAATCTCAGGGTCATTTTGATTTGCATTTTCCTGATGACTAAGGATGTTGAACATTTCTCTAAGTGTTTCTCAGCCATTCGAGATTCCTCAGTTGAGAATTCTCTATTTAGCTCTGTACTCCACTTTTTAATAGGGTTATTTGGTTCTCTGGAGTCTTAACTTCTTGAGTTCTTTGTATATTTTGGATATTATCCCTCTATCAGATGTAGGGTTGGTAAAGATCTTTTCCCAGTCTGTGGGTTGCTGTTTTGTCCTATTGATAGTGCCCCTTGCTTTACAGAAACTTTTCAATTTTATGAGGTCCCATTTGTTGATTGTTGATCTTAAAGCATAAGCCATTGATGTTCTGTTCAGGAAATTTTCCCCTGTGCCCAAGTATTTGAGACTCTTCCCCACTTTCTCTTCTATTAGATTCAGTGTATCTGGTTTTATGTGAAGGTCCTTGATCCACTTGGACTTGAGCTTTGTGCAAGGAGATAGGTATGGATCAATTTGCATTCTTCTACATGCAGACAGCCAATTGAACCAGCACCATTTATTAAATGTGCTGTCTTTTTTCCCCTGAATGGTTTTAGCTTCTCTGTCAAAGATCAAGTGATCATAGGTGTTTGGGTTCATTTCTGGGTCTTCAATTCTATTCCATTGATCTACTTGCCTGTTTCTGTACCAATACCATGCAGTTTTAAATCACTATTGCTCTATAGTATAGCTTGAGGTCAGGGATGGTGATTCCCCCAGAAGTATTTTTATTGTTGAGAATAGTTTTTGCTATCTTAGGTTTTTTGTTATTCCAAATGAATTTGAGTATTGCTCTTTCTATGTCTATGAAGAATTGAGTTGGAATTTTGATGGGGATTGCATTGAATCTGTAGATTGCTTTTGGCAAGATGGCCATTTTTACTGTATTAATCCTGCCAATCCATAAGCATGGGAGATCTTTCTATCTTATGAGATCTTTGATTGCTTTCTTCAGAGACTTGAAGTTCTTGTCATACAGATCTTTCATTTGCTTGGTTAGAGTCACACCATGGTATTTTATATTCTTTGTGACTATTGTGAAGGGTGTCCTTTCCCTAATTTCTTTCTCAGCCTGTTTATCCTTTGAGTAGAGGAAGGCTACTGATTTGTTTGAGTTAATTTTATATCCAGCCACTTTGCTGAAGTTGTTTATCAGGTTTAGGAGCTCTGTGGTAGAATTTTTGGGGTCACTTACGTATACTATCATATTATCTGCAAATAGTGATAATTTGACTTCCTCTTCCCCAATTTGTATCCCTTTGATCTCTTTTTGTTGCCTAATTGCTCTGGCTAGAACTTGGAGTACTGTATTGAATAGGTAGGGAGAGAGTGGGCAGCCTTGTCTAGTCCCTGATTTTAATGGGATTGCTTTGAGTTTCTCCCCATTTGGTTTGATGTTGGCTATTGGTTTGCTGTATATTGCTTTTATTATATTTAGATGTGGATCTTGAATTCCTAACCTCTTCAATACTTTTAACATGAATGGGTGTTGTATTTTGTCAAAAGCTTTTTCCACATCTAATGGGATGATCATTTGGTTCTTTCTTTGAGTTTGTTTATATATTGGATTACATTGATGGGTTTTCATATATTGAACCATCCCTGCATCCCTAGAATGAAGCCTACTTGATCATGGCAGATGCTCATTTTGATATGTTTTTGGATTCAGTTTGTGAAAACTTTATTGAGTATTTTTGCATTGGTATTCATAAGGGAAATTGGTCTGCAGTTCTCTTTATTTGTTGGGTCTTCATTAGGTATCAGTGTAATTGTGGCTTCATAGAAAGAATTGGGTAGTGTTCCTTCTGTTTATATTTTGTGGAATAGTTTTTAAAAAGTATTGGTATTAGATCTTCTTTAAAGGTCTGATCGAATTCTGCACTAAAACCATCTGGTCCTGGGCTCTTCTTGGTTGGGAGACTTTTAATGACTGCATGTATTTCCTTTGGGGTTATGGGGCCATTTAGATGATTTATCTGATCATGATTTAACTTTGGTACCTAGTATCTGTCTAGAAATTTATCCATTTCATCCAGGTTTTCTAGTTTTGCTGAGTATAGACTTTTGTAGTAGAATCTGACTGTTTTTTGAATTTTCTCAGTTTCTGTTGTTATGCCTCCCTTTTCATTCCTGATTTTGTTAATTTGGATACTGTCTCTGTGCCCTCTGTTTAGTCTAGCTAAGGATTTATCTATCTTGTTGATTTTCTCAAAGAACCAGCTCCTAGTTTTGTTGATTCTTTGTATAGTTCTTTTTGTTTCTACTTGGTTGATTTTAGCCTTGAGTTTGATTATTTCCTGCCTTCTACTCCTTTAGAGTGTATTTGCTTCTTTTGTTTCTAGAACTTTCAGATGAGCTGTTAAGCTGCTAGTGTATGCTCTCTCCAGTTTCTTTTTGGAGGCACTCCGAGCTGTGAGTTTTCCTCTTAGCACTACTTTCACTGTGTCCGATACGTTTGGGTATGTTGTGCCTTCATTTTCATTGAATTCTAAAAAGCCTTTCCTTCCTTCCTTCCTTCCTTCCTTCCTTCCTTCCTTCCTTCCTTCCTTCCTTCCTTCCTTCCTTCCTTCCTTCCTTCCCTGACAAAGTTATCATTGAGTAGATAGTTGTTCAGCTTCCACATTTATGTGGGCTTCTGTTGTTTTTGTTGCTATTGAAGACCAGCCTTAGTCTGTGATGGTCTGATAGAATACATGGGATTAATTCAATGTTGAGGTTTGTTTTGTGTTTGAGTATATGGTCTATTTTTGAGAAGGTACCATGAAGTGCTGAGAAGAAGGTATATTCTTTTGTTTTAGGGTGAAATGTTCTGTAGATATCTGTTAAATTCATTTGGTTCATAACTTCTTTTAGTTTCACTGTGTCTTTGTATAGTTTCTGTTTCCATGATTTGTCCATTGGTGAGAATGGAGTGTTGAAATCTCCTATTATTACTGGGTGATGTTCAATGTGTGTTTTGAGCTTTAGTAGCGTTTCTTTTGCAAATGTGGGTGGACTTGCATTTGGGGCTTAGATGTTCAGAATTGAGAGTTCATCCTGCTGGAGTTTTCCTTTGATAAATATGTAGTAACCTTCCCCATCTTTTTTGATAACTTTTGGTTGAAAGTCTATTTTGTTGGATATTAGGATGGCTACTCTAGCTTGTTTCTTGGGACCATTTGTTCAGAAAAAATTTTCCCATCCTTTTACTTTGAGGGAATGTCTTTCTTTGGCTCTGAGGTGTGTTTCCTGTGTGCAGCAAAATGCTGGATCCTGTTTACGTATCCAATCTGTTAGCCTATGTCTTTTTATTGGGGAATTGAGTCCATTGATGTTTAGAGATATTAGGGACCAATGATCATTGCTTCCTGTTATTTTTGTTCTTAGAGTTGGAATTACGTTTGTGTGTTTCTGTTCTTTTGGGTTTCTTGTGAAAAGGTTAATTTCTTGCTTTTTTTTAGGTGTAGTTTCCCTCTTTGTGTTGGACTTTTCCTTCTATTATCCTCTGTAGGGCTGGATTAGTAGAAAGATATTGTTTAAATTTTGTTTTGTTTTGGAAAACTTTGGTTTCTCCATCTATGGTAATTGCAAGTTTTTCTGGGTATTGTAGCCTGGGCTGGCATTTTTGACATCTGCCCAGGCTCTTCTGGCTTTTATAGTCTCTGGTGAGAAGTCTGGTGTACTTCTGATAGGTCTGCCTTTATATGTTACTTCACCTTTTTTCCCTTATTGCTTTCAATATTCTTTCTTTGTTCTGTGCATTTGGAGTTTTAATTATTTTATGACGAGGAATTTCTTTTCTGGTCCCATCTGTTTGGTGTTCTGTAGGCTTCTTGTATGTTTACGAGCATTTCTTTCTTTAAGTTAGGAAAGTTTTCTTCTAGAATATTTTTGAAGATGTTTTCTGACCCTTTGAGTTGGGGATCTTCACCTTCTTCTGTATCTATTATTCTTGAGTTGGGTCTTTTCATTTTGTCCTGGATTTCTTGAATGTTTTGAGATAGGAGCTTTTTGCTTTTTAAATTTTTCTTGACTGTGGTGTTTATGTCTTGAATCTTCTGCTGTTGAGATTCTCTCTTCTATCTCCTGTATTCTGTTGGTGATGCTTGCATCTATGACTCCTGATCTTTTTCCTAGGTTTTCTGTCTCCAGGGATGTCTCCCTTTGAGTTTTCTTTAATGATTCTACTTCCATTTTCAGATCCTGGATGGTTTTGTTCAATTCCTTCACCTGTTTGATTGCATTCTCCTGTATTTCGTTAAGGGATTTATGTGTTTCCTCTTTAAGGACTTCTACTTATTTACTTGTGTTTTTCTGCATTTCTTTAAGGGAGTTATTTATGTCCTTAAAGTCCTCTATCATCTTAATGAAATGAAAGTTTAGATCTGAATCTTGTTTTAAGAGTGTGTTTGGGTATTCAGGACTTGCTGTGGTGGACGAACTGGGTTCTGATGCTGCCAAGTCAAATTGGCTTCTGTTGCTTTTGTTCTTACTCTTGACTCTCGTCATCTGGTTATCTCTGGTGTTCTCTGGCCTCCCTGTCTCCGATTGGAGCCTGTCCTTCCTGTGATCCTGTGATCCTGGGGAGTTTAGCTGTGGGCTTGAGCTGCCACTGGTATGTGTCTGGTGTGGGATCATGCCTCTGCTCCCAGCGGGCACAGGTGGGAGCTGGAAGGCACCCTGGTATCCTGCTGGGCAGAAATCTGCTGCCCAGGGTCCCAGGGGTCCAGGTACTTGAGTCTCTGGGAGGGGTTTAAGATCTCACCTGTGAAGCTGGATGTATCTGAATACTGGGGAAGGGGGGTCGAGCTCCAATTGGGGCTCCTGTGAGGGATCAGGTCCAGCACCAGGTCTCTGCTCCTGGCAGGCACAGGTCAGGTTCCTTATGCGTTTAAAACTCAGTATTTCTTTATTTCTGACCTGATAGAGTTGTATGGAAATCCTCTCGAAACATCTAGTATGGAAATCATTGACTTTATTTTATCTGCTTGTATTTGAGGCAGGCTCTTTGTACATAGCCCTGGGTGTCCTGAAATTTACTATGTAGATCAGGCTGGTCTCAAGCCATAGAGATCTGCATGTGTCTCTGCCTCTTGGTGCTGGAATTAAAAGTGCATGCTACCATGCCTGGCAAAACCATTCATTTTTAAGGGTGTCTTTAGTGTTGTAGACCTGGAAAATTGCTCATCCATTCCCTTACCAATGGCTCTCCTTTCCACATGAAAACTGCTGTGCTATGAAGCAGTGTCCTCATGTGTGTGTCCTCATCATGGTGGCAAAGGTCACCACAGATGAGTGACCTGGTTGAGTTGATCCCACATTTTACAGGATCTCATGCAGCCCACGATTGTCCTTGAACTCACTATAGAGCTGAAGATGACCTTGAACTGACCCTCCTGCCTCCACCTCATGAGTGCTGTGATTACATGTGTGAGCTAGCACACTCAAGTTTGTGCAATGTTGGGGATGGAGCCCTGGGCTTTGTGCACACCAGGCAGGCACTCTGCGCTCCAAGCTACATCTCCACTGGCCAATTTTCCCTTCTACCATATGCTTCCATAGTGCTTTCTGGCAAGGCATTGTTTTCTACTTCTCCACAGCCAATGACTGAGAGTGTCTTTTCCCGATAGTGTCACTTGTAATAGTAACGAGGTCTCTTCAGTGTCTGACTGGACATGAAGTGAGAGCTCATTGCTGCCGATCTCTGTGAACACCGGGTTGTGGGAACAGTTGTTCTATGTCCTCTTGGCTATTTGCTTTCTCTATTTGGCACACAGCTTATCTTTTACCTGGGTCATGATTAGTCTGTTCTTGTTTAAACAGAGCTAATCATACAGAATAGACATCAAGCCTTTGTCATCTGTTATAAATAAATAAATATTTAGACCAAATATGGTATTCATCTCTTGGCTCCCTCTGTGAGCCAGTTCACCAAAGGATGATAGCAGCACACTGAGTTTCATTCTTTTTTTTCTCCTTCTTTCTTTTTTTATTTTTTTAAACTTTTACAGTCCAGACTTTATTCCCTTCCCAGTCCACCATCTGACTGTTCCGTATCCAGGAGCACCTCCCCCCCTCTCCAAGAGGATGTCCATACTCCCTACCCAACCACACCTCCCCACTCCCTGGGCCCCAAGTCTCTTGAGGGTTAGGTGCATCTTCTCTGACTGAGTCCAGACCCAGCAGTGTTCTGCTGTGTATGTGTTAGGGGCCTCATATCAGCTGGTGTATGCTGTCTGGTTGGTGGCTCAGTGTCTGAGAAATCCTGGGGTCCAGGTTAGTTGAGACTGCTGGTCTTCCTATAAGGTTGCCCTCCTCCTCAGTTCCTTCCAGCTTTTCCCTAATCCAACCACAGGGATCAGCAGTTTCTGTCCACTGGTTGGGTATAAATATCTGCATCTGATTCTTTCGGCTGCTTGTTGGGCCTTTCGGAGGGCAGTCATGATAGGCCTGTTTGTAAGCCATAGCATCTGTAATAGTGTCAGGCCTTGGGGCCTGCCCTGAGTTTCATTCTTAATGATTCAGCTATCTGCTGTGCCACAGTAACCCACTTTCTGGAAGGGTCATGGTGGATTTTAGTATCAGTGGACCAGTGTAGTTACGTTAGGAGTGTCAAGGCGCTTACGTGCCTACTGCTCACATGTGGGTGTCCAATGTGTGGGGGACAGTTGGGTCACCAGGCAGCTATGACCTTCTGGAAACAGAGCCCTGAACCTTATATTTCTCTTTTTAGAAATCGTGCCACTCGTAAAGCCGCACCCTCCTGTTGTGGGCAAGGTGACTCATCACAGCATCGAACTGTACTGGGATCTGGAAAAGAAAGAGAAACGGCAAGGACCACAGGATCAGTGGCTTAGGTTCTCCATTGAAGAGGAGGACCCCAAGATGCACAACTATGGTGTCATTTACACGTAGGTGCAGGCACAGCTGTTCAAACTTCATCTTGCTTTCCTCACTGTAGACCGATTTCCCAGGTCACCGAGAACCCTCTGGTCCTCTGAAGTTAAGGGCTGAACTCATGGACTCTTGGGATGAGCATTAGTGGTCAATGTGGGAATGAACCCCCTATAACTGAGAGCTTCTTTGACTCTAGAAGTTTGCTAGTGCATTTGCCTATGGTAAAAATGCAGAGAAGGAAAGACAAGATAGCAGGATGAAGTGAGCTGTGGTTCCCATCGGGCTGTTCTGTGTGTGGATACCAGGTGAAGCACCAGCCGACTGCTCTAACCTCTTCTGACATAGTTGCCCCTTCTCAACTCTTTCTACCCAGAACGGCCTCCATCTCAGCCTCAAGGCTGGGCTTGCCCCACTTTAGGGCCTTACTCCTTAGTTTCCCTAGCATTTTCTTCTGATTTATTTGAACCCAGAGTATGAACCCTAGATGTAGTTCCCTCCTCCACACTCCCTTCTTGCCCTAAAGGCCACAAAGCTTGCCAGCCCACCCACCCTGCCTACAGCCTTACCTCAGATCCCCATTCAGGTGCTCACAAGCACTGTGCTGGGGCTCTCCCATGTGGTGGCTTATTCTTTTTGGTGTCCCCACCAATGTTTAGGCACAATGGGAGATGGGCAAGACTTCTGACTTGTGCAGTATTCTGTCACAGTTCCTAGACCACTGCTGGCAGGCTGCAGGCCCTTGCAGAGTTATGGCTTTTACAAAAGCAAAGTGCCACAGAAGGGGACTCCTAGTCTTTCACCTTAGCATTGCCTTAACTTCCTTTGGCTGCTTAGCTCTTTGCAAAATAAAGTCACTTCTTTCTGAGACTTAAGAAATACCAGAAAGAAAGGCAAGTGTGCTCTCATTTAACCTTTTCTGTAGGGACTACAAGGCTTAGCACGGAAGAGCCTGCAGAACTCCCCTACCGTTCCCTGGTGCCCTGGGATACAATAGTGAAGTAAATCACAGGCAGCAGTCTGGCAATGATGTGGTCAGGATCCAGAATGTTCAGTCAGTTACTTGTCTGTCTTTTCCTCCAGAGGCATTATACCCAAGTGCTGATGTGGGGAGGTGGGGGACAGACTGGATGGTGGTGATGTCTGGTCTCATGTCACATGTCTCCTTCTCCCCTCTCCAGTGTCTTTCTTCCCTCCATCCCACTCTTCAGTTGTTTCCTGAGTGGTAATATCCTGATATTTGAGAAGCATTTCTTTGTATTCAAACAAAAATAGTATTATCTGAAATATAGTTACTATATGAAAATACTTTTGGATCTTGAATCTCTGACTCAGTTAGGTTTCTATTGTGATAAACACCATGACCAAAAGCATCTTGGGGAGGAAAAGGTTTATTTCAGCTTACAGGTCCACACCACAGTCCATCATGGGGGGAAGTCAGAGCAGGAACCTGGAGGCAGGAGCTGTTGCAGAGGTTGTGGAGGAGTGCTGCTTACAGGCTTGCTCCCCAGGTTTGCTTAGCTTGGTTTCTTATACTCCCAGGACCACCTGCCCAAGACTAGCACCGCCCACAATGGGCATGGGCTCTTCCATATCAATCATTAATCAAGAAACTGCCCTATAGATTTTCTCATAGGTATATCTGGCCAAACATGTTCTCAGCTGAGGTTCCTTCTTCCCAAATGACTTTAACTTATATCAAATTGACCAAAAGCTAGCCATCAAATCCCCAAGATTTTCTTTAATCATGTCACATATTCTATTATGAAGGTGATTTCCTTCCAAACACATATATACATAATATAAAATGTACTGTGTGTGTATGTATGTGTATATGTGTGTGCGTATGTGTGTGTGTCCAGGTATATGTACCGACGGAGGCCAGAGGATCATGTTGAGTGCCCTGCTTTTCCATTCTGCTCCTATTCCATTGAAACAAGCTCCTTCACTGACACCCATCTTGCCCTCTGGCAATGGCCACCTGCTTGACTGACTGGCCAGCAAACCCCAACTATCCTCCTGTCGCTCCCCACACCAGTGCTGCTGTTACAGGTGCGTGGAGCCACAGCCAGCTTTCTAATGTAGGTGCTAGAGATCTGAACTCAGGTCCTGATGCTTTTATGACAAGTGCTCTTTTTTACCCACTAAACTATCTTTCTCATCTTTAAATTATACTTTTAGTATTTTTATGGAGGAAGAAAGAGCCTTCAACTTGTCTGACTTGTACTTGGCTAGAGCATGGGGAACTGCCCTGGCTATGTTCTTTTGTCACTTCTTGGCCTGCCTCCTCCCTCCCTCCCTCCCTCCCTCCCTGCCTCCTTCCCTCCCTCCTTCCCTTCCTCCCTTCCTTCTTTTTATGCCAAGTGCCCAAGGTTCATTTAGAGAGAGATACCAGTCACACACACCAAGCCTCCAGCTGATGCAGTGTCTGCATCATTCACCTTGGTCCCAGAAACATGGCTGCTGTCTGGCCAGAGAACAGTCTTGGTTAGTGGTCTGCCATCCAGAGCTGGTGGCATCACCTGCACACCCTGGCTCCAAGGGCCTTTTGGTGAAAGGTTTTATCCCTTGAAAAATTGTGTGCATGTACATGACCACTAGGTGGCAGGCTTGGACTGCAGCAGTCTCAACCTCATTCATCTCCCGCCTCATAATATCATGAAGGCAAATAAATGCCTTCCTTACTAGGATGGTTATCTAGTGCACGCTGGTCTGGTGGTCTTGGGTGCATCCTTCTGCCCTGGCAGTCTGCATCACTGGAGTGGTCTTTGGCTTGGGTTTCCCTTAAAGTTCTCAGAAGTACAGTTACCTAGTTTTGTGGGTTCCCCTTTCCACTCCCCTTCACAAGGCCAGGGCATTCTGCTCCATTTCTGTCTGGTTTCCTATGTGTCTCAGGCCTGAACAGTCTAGAATTTGCCAGTGAGATGAGTCTTCTTGCTCTCTGTCTCTTCTTTCTATCCTGAAGGCTTTTTTCCTCATTTGTCATATCGTCTCAAGCGGGTCTTCTTTGCATGGAAGATGAAGGTCATGCTCTGTACAGTCTGACTCCCTAGGGTGTTGTTTAATCATGTTCTACTGTGAAGATTGTTTCCTTTTAAAGCCGTGTGTGTGTGTGTGTGTGTGTGGTGTGCGTGTTATCTGTCTCTTTGTATGATATACATGGTCCATGTGTGTGTTTGTAGCTTGCTCACACCTGTGTGATTACCTCCTATTTCTGAGCACAAACTTTCTCTGATGTAGGGACTTCCTGTCTTTTGAACATGCCTTGGCATCCTCCCTCTGTGTGTTTTTGTTCTCTACTGTCACTCTATCCCTTCGTCCTGCCAATGTAATTTTATTCATCAACTGAAAAGCTCCCTTGCTGTTTTACTGTTGTCCTTTCTTGCTGTGACAGTTGCCACCCTCTTGTGCTTTTTATCCACGCCATTGTCATATATTACTGAGTGCCCATGACATTGTGAACACTGTCCCAAAAGCCAGAGGCGTAGCACTGGAGTCAGACAGGAATTTCTCATGTTGAGAAAAACACCTGATAAATGAGATGTTCAAGTAAAAAGGCATAGTGTGTCAGGGATACTAGGTCCTAAAGAGGAAAGCGTGGGGCGTGTGCAGGATTAAGGGCCTGAAGCAAGTGTGGGGTACTGAACGGGGACTTTCCAGGCCAAAGCAGTGTCAAACGGGAAAGCTCATGGAGGAATGTGGAGGAGAGTGCACAGGTGGGGGTATTGGTGATGCTGACAAGGTAGCAAGAGGTAACAGCCTGACTGTGACTTATCCAGAGAGTACTGGCTTTTACTAGAAAGAGGTTGCAGGAAAGCAAGTGAAGTTGTTAATGCAGAAGAGGCAGGGTCTATATGGTCTATGTGCGCCACTATGGCTGCCTGAGATGAGGCTGTGGGAGGAGGGGGAGTAGGCAGCAGAGAGAGTTAATCAGGAAGCTTGTGCCATAATTGAGGGGGAGATAGCAGAACAGCGTGTGAACTGCTTGAACACATGATGCTTTCAATGGTAGATTTAAAGCATTTGCAAGTGGATCCAGCTCAGGCCTGTGATCCCAGGTGCTTAGCGGGCTGTGACAGAGGGGGGGTCACTTGAGGCCCGGAGATGGGGACCAGCCTACACAGTATTTCAAGGCTTCATCTCAAAATCCAAAACAGGACTCCTTAAAATTTGCCAGTGCACTAGACCTCTATTAGTTATGGGGATTGAGTGAATGCTAACAAGCAAGGGAGACTACATGTGTGTAGACTTGCATGTGTACATGTGTGCACACGACACCCACCCACACACCCACCCACCCTCACAGGCATGCCTACCCATACCTTAGGGGATCAACCCTACCCAACCACAGTGAGGATGCTCACTTAGCGATACAATCTACGTCTTCCTACATCTTCTGTCCATCTGCTCCGGTCTGATCCATTTTTACTTTCTAGATTATAATTTTCAGCCCATGAAGTATTTCAGGACATTTGTTCTGTTTGGTTTAGAGAGTTCACATTGTGGTGAGTGTATTTATGTTTCTCACTCTTGTCTGCTTTTTAAAATTCAAATGTTTTTCTTTATGCCATCAGAACCATTTCTTTATTATCTTATATGGCTGTGTGTCCGTCCGTCTGTCTCCCAGCTAGCCTGTGATGGCACTGGCTTCTGCTCTATGGACTTTGGCAGGCACAGTAGTGCTTCTGTTGGCTGGAAGCTGGCATGCAGGATGCTTCCTAGACTATTTTCTCTCCATCACTGCCTGCCACTGTCCTGTGGCTCCATTTTACCATGTGGCCTCTCTACAGCAGGAATTAGAACTTCTCATGGTGGCTAACTCCCAATGGCACCAGTGCAAAAGCTACAGGCTTCTCATCACCCAACCGCAGCATTACCCAGCTCCCCTCCTGCCACCTTCCTCCCATTCCAGGGACAGGAGTAGACCCTTGCCTGTGTTTCTGCACTGATGGATGGGTGGGCCTCACTGAGCATGCACCTTCTTTGGAGTGAAGAGGGATGGGTTTACAAATAAAAGATACCAGAATGGGGCTGAATTTGCCAACAGAGTGCGGGGAACAGGACCTGATGGTAGAGAGGTCTAGTGCTAGATTATTATTATTTTGGCTCTGTTGGATTTTGGTGATGGAAGCAACTTTGTGGTGCAAGTTACTCCTTTCTCCTAGAATCTCAATTTTGGATGAGCACCAAGGAGAAAGGGTCTTGGTAATTGTGGAGTTGGGTGATCTTTCTTCACATACCTGGATCTGACATATCCTATGTAGACTCTGTTTGAGGCACACGAGCCTTTCATCCTGGGGCTGATATCCTTTGAACCTTACATTTCATTCTGACACATCTCGTCTGTCATAGAAGTCAGAGAGACCTTCTTGCAGGACACCATGCAACCCTCTCTTCTTCCACCCATCATTCCTCATGCAGGAGAAGAAGCTCAGGAGGAAATAAGACTTCGGGCTCTGGATGGGGTGGGGATGAGAAGCTGAAGGCTTCACCCAGTGTCAGAGCGACTCTGTTCTGTAGCCACCCCTCTAGCGCCACACCTTGGAGAAGAGACTGATTTTCTAGTGGGCTCTGGGGATGAATAAATGAGGTCTTAAGTAACAGATGAGGCCCATCTTTATTCTGCAGCCGTGTGTGTTCAGGCGAGCTTCTATCAGTCATGATGCTGACTCCAGCCGATAGGGTCCACAGGATGTTGAATGATTTAACTCAGTCTTGAGCTCATCTGAGTCTGCCTGGCCCAACACCTTGCAAGAAATGGGCATGGGATAAGTTTGAATTGCATAGAACAGAGCTTGTGTGTAAATATTTAGGTTGAGCACAAACACCCTTGAACAGCCAGTTTGCAAATAGTAATGTATGGCTTTGGCCTCTGCAGAAGCTCTGCTGAGGATGAGAGAAATGACAGAAAACAATGGTAAGCTTGCATGCATGGAGCCATGGGTAAGTATATTGAAGGGGAGAAAGCAAGAATATAGTGAAGCAGAGAGAAAAAGAACTAGAGATAGTATGTCCCTCAGCAAAGGTAAAGCCTTTGAAGTACAAGCAAAACCAAACTTAGTTAGATGTAGCATTGAAATAGGGATTCTTGGGATCTACTCAAAGCCCAGCCACAATTTTTGGTAGTAGAATGAAACTGAGAATTGAGGCATATCAGGAGCTACATGTAATCCTGTCCTTTTGAAGGCTTGGTGTCTTAGAATGTGCACCAAAGCAGAGCCATCCCCTAGGCTTCCTTCATAGCAGAGAACTGGCATCTCTCTGCACCTTCTGGTTCCGGCATCCTCCGAGAGGGCTAAGGGCAGGGCAGCAGGCTAGCTACTGCACTGGTTTCCAGTTCTCATTTTCTAAGCTCCTGATTACAGAATTCAGACATCTTCCCCTGGAGTCATATGATCTTCACTGCCAGCCTCTAGTCAGACTTCTACCATAGAAACCTTTAAATCCTGTGCCAACCAGCATTCCTAGGTAAACTTACAGATGATGTTAAGATGTTAGAGTCGTTTTGTATTATGTTGCCTGACTTCCTAGGTAAACTGATTTGGTTCTGAGCAGCAAACCATCATTGGCTTGACTTCTTAAGACCTGTTCCCTGCAATAGTTTGCTTCCTTTAGATGTAGTAGCTATGAGTTTCAGCCTTATCTACCTACTTAAAGACTATTTGAAACTCACATGTGTACAATAATCCTTCAAATGTGAAACTTTGTCATCTGAATATGAATTTTATGGGTTAGTATGAGTTTTTTAAAGAACATGTAAGTTGTCAGCTGCACCAAGCCACAGTGCACCAAGCACTGTGTTATGTGAAACATTTCTGGGGAGAATATAAACAAATGTTTATTTACTCTAGATAGCAAACCAGTGACACACTATGGGAGCAATTTTACCAAGGAGCAACTTGTGAACCAATGAGATTGCTGGTGTTTTTCAGGGAGAATGTGGGAAGGTTAGGTATAGGAGCATGGAGGACTCAAAAGCAGTTGTGTCAAAGATACTGACTGATAAAAGTTGCAATCCTAAAGCTCTGAAAAACTTTTAGGCAGCTCTACAGGTCAGAGAGTCTCTACTTAGGTAGGTCAGGTGGTGGGCAAGTTCCTTTTCTCTTGTATCCAGGATGGTGGGAAAATCCCTCCACTGGCCTTCTGAATCTTACTCTTTTTAGGAACTTGCTAAGACTTGTGAGTTGTTTCATGAGAGACATGTTTCATGAGAGTTGTGAGAGACTCATGAGCCTTCCCTATTCCTTTCTGGGTGGAATGCTTCAATTAGGAAGGACCACACCTGGCTAGGCCAGATGGGACAAAGAGGTTACATGCCACAAAGATATGACCTATCCATTTTTCTCAAGGAATACAACAAAGCAGGATCAGATTGATACTGGTTCATTCAGTGGAAGCATTCAAAAGTTGCTTCCATTTGTTGTTACCTGCTGTTAGGAAATGCTGCCTAGGTGACCTGGCATACAGGCAAGGTAAAAGCTATACTATATAAAACTGAAAACCTGTTGTACACATGAAAAGATTTTCTTTGTGCAACGCACCCCCAAGCCAAAAATCTCACCTGCATTGTTAGTGAAGGATTATGAATACATATAAAACATTCCATCCTCAGACACAACACCAGACATACATATCTTCAAATATTTTAAAGTATCACTGTCAGGAAATGACATAAAACTAGGAAAAGACGAAGGTAGTCAGAGGCATTCATGTTTGTCTCCTTCTGTCCAGGGGTTATGCAACAAAGCATGTGGTTGAAGGCCTAGAACCAAGGACGCTGTACAGATTTCGACTGAAGGTCACCAGCCCCTCTGGAGACTATGAGTACAGCCCAGTCGTCTCGGTGGCTACGACCCGTGAGTACACTGCTCTATGTTCACTTTTTAGAGATATAAAAAACACAAAACAGTTTAGAGGTAAAAATTGACTGCTTTCTCCTAGACCTCAGGAAGCAGAAAGCACTCCATTGTGAGGTCTGTGATAATGTTGTTTACTACCCAGGACCTCTTTACAGCATAGCATAAGGAAGGCCAGCTATGCTGTCCTGAATTGGGAGAGCTGGCTTGGTGCCAGGACTGTCCTGTCCATGGGCATTTGCTACAGGGTGAAAGTTACCTTTCTTAGGAAGTAGAACAGAAAATTGGCTCCTCCACATGTGTCTACTGTACATGGCTTCCATGCATGTGTATGTCCTGTCTGTCACATACTTCTGGTTCCTTGGGTACTGAAACCGAAGAAAAATGTGATCAGTATTTCCCCAGCTACAGGGAGGCAGTGCTTCACAGAAGTAGCCAGGGAGTCTAGTCACACTGCCCCTGATCACCTATGTTCTGTACGTGGACTGCCATCATGGCCTCCATGTGACTGAAGATGATTCAGGTTCTGGGCTACCCTACTGGTCCTTTGGTTACAAGGATGGCAAGAGGGGCCTGGCTCTGGATGAACAGACTGAGGGTAGAGTTCGGTAAAGCTGGGGCAGGGGGGCATGGGGAGTTTCACCTGTGGTCCTAAGTGATGCTTAGCCAGTCATGAAACAAGGTAATTTCATAGGAGACATGCAGTAGTCAATTATACAGGTTAGGCAAGAGGATCTGTTTCTTAATCTGGTGATACTGAAAGCTTTGCTTTTCAGCCCTGGAGTCCCAGAAAAGAGAGGGGGAAGGGGAGGGGAGAAGAGGGAGGGGGAGGGGAGAGGGGGGAGGGGAGATCTAGCTTAAGCACTTGGAGTACAGGAGGACAAGAGCGGGGAAAGAGTAGGCAGGGGAAATACAGGTATAGAGCTTGCCTTTGAAGAAACTCTCCTGGGGACACTGGGTTGGATGCTCTTGCAGGCAGTCTCTGTACTTCCTCCTAACTTCCTCCTGCTGCTCTGATCACCCCTCCCGGCTACCACTCCCCTCTCTGCTCTCACTGGACTACCCTGTCCCCTCTTCAGCCCACTGCACATGCTCCATGGGCACAGTTGGCTCAGGGCTGATTCTTGTGCAGGTTTCTCCTCCCCCTGCACAGGCTCCTTCCGTTTTGAGGCAGGCCCAGCACTTCATCCATCCTGTTTTACATATTTGTTCTTCCTATTACTCCCACCTGCATTGTAGGCTCCCAGATGGAGGGGTGGTGGGTCAGCCATCTCTCCTGGCAGGACTGGTGGGGTAGATGATTGCGATTCGGTGGCAGAAGTAGGAGCAGGAAAAGAGACACACTTCTTTTGGGGGAGGCTCCCTCTCATGTCTTGGGTGGGGATAGATCCATCTCTCACCAACTGGATGAGTTCACCCAAGCCTAGCTGGAGAAGTGCACACAGCTGGTTCTGCAATCAGCTTTGATGGGCTCCAAGTAACCTACTATCCTCTGAGTAACACACTTAAGCCTGCGAGGGGCTTCTCACTTTTTAGTCAGAGTTCACATAGAGGGTCGAGACCAGCCTGACCTTGCAGATTAGCTGACAAGGAGCATGCCTGTGGCTAAGTGTGCTTCTCCTTGCCCAGCTGACTTCAGAGAAGCAGCTGTAGATATCTGGCTTAGGAATTTACCATAATAGTTCTATGGTTTTTGTAGGTAATTAGATAAGCCCTCTCAGGGGAGAGGACCATGCTGGTAGTGACTATGTACTCTAGTGTTCACATGTGCATGTGTATATGTGATGTGATGTGTGTGTGTGTGTGTGTGTGTGTGTGTGTGTGTGTGATGTATGTATGTATGTATGTATGTGGTGTGTGTGTATGTATGTGGTATGTGTATGTATGTATGTATGTATGTGGTGTGGATATGTGTGCATGCATGATGTAGTTGTATGTGTGGGTATGTATGTGTGTATGTGTGTTGTATGTATGTATGTATGTGGTGTGTATGTATGTATGTATGTGGTGTGTGTATGTATGTATGTGTGTGTGTGGTATGTGTATGTGTGCATACATGTGGTATGTATGTATATATGTATGTGGTATGTATGTGTGCATGTATGTATGTATGTATGTGGTGTGTGTATGTGTGCATGCATGTGGTGTGTGTATATGTATGTATATATGTGGTGTGTATGTATGTATGTATGTGATGTATATATGTATGTGGTAATGTATGTATGTATGTATGTGGTATGTGTATGTGTGCATGCATGTGGTGTGTGTATGTATGTATGTATGTGGTGTGTGTATGTATGTATGTATGTATGTGGTGTGTGTATGTGTGCATGCATGTGATGTGTGTGTGTTTGTGCATGCATGCCCATGTTCATGTTCATGTTCATGCTATAGCACTCCCAAACACTGTACCTGACTGTTTCTCTGCTAGCCTCATGGGCTATACTCTGTGGAGAGACTGGTGTCATCTTTGTTGGAGGCAGGCCTCTGATTCTGCTGATCGACTGCTGTTGCCTTATTCTATCTTGTTCAGTGTGGACTCTCTTAAGGAGGCAGAGATGCTAAGCAAGGAATTGAGAATGCTCACATTATACAGAGCAAGCAAAAATGCTTCTGTGGGCTGATGATTTGCATTCAGTTTGAGAGTGTTTTAATGAATCACAAAAGCCTGCACTTTGTTTGAATAAAGGATGCTCAGCCTTTTTTTTTTTTTTCCTTCTCAGGTAAAGTACACGAGGCTCTTGCTTAAATGAAGCATGCAATTTTAATCAGTCAGACCCTTAAAAAGAAAGAAAAACAGCTGCTACTTGTTAATTGGCAAATATCTTCTCCAATGAGTTCATGATTTATTCACTGCTTTTAATAAAGACCCAAATTCCACCAAGGGAGGTGTTATCCCATGTCACACTCATATGCACATATGCAGCTAAATGACCCTCAAGTGGAGTAAGATGGCTTCTCAAAATCCACCCTGCCCATCCCCTCCTAGGTTGCCCACTGAGTGCACTGCATCTAACTCAGATGGGCACCCCTAGAGCATCCTCAACATGATGCCTGCAGTCACACCACTAAGAGGAATCAGTGTATGGTGAGACTCACCAAGGCCAAGGCTAGTCTGTTTTATATTCAGTTGCACATATTGAGGCCATTCTCCTGGGCCAGGCCTGCAGCGTCTTGAAAAGCTCTTGGCTGGAAGAACGGAGTATGTTGCTCATCCTGGAATTTCCTCTCTGATCTCCATGACTCCTGCCTACAGAGGAAGTAGAAGTGGCAGACAAAGGCCTTTTCATTCTGTCCTATATTTGTCAATTCTAGTTCACAGGTTTTATTTTTAAAACTATTATTATTATTATTCTGTGTGTGTGTGTGTTAGCATGCATGTGGAGGTTAGAAGACAATTTTATGGAGTTGGTTCTCTTTGTCTACCTTCTGTTGGGATTTGGGATGACATTCAGATTCCCACACTGTTTCGCAAGTGCCCTTACTCTCTGAAGCATCCTTCCAGCTCACCTTAAAAGGCTTTCCTGGGCTGATCCAATGGTTCTAGTGGATTCTCAGCTGCCACTGTCCTCCTGGAACAGCATCTTGGAAGCTGGAAAGTACTGACTGAGATAATGCTGAGAAGGACTCTCATAACGGACAAGTGGTTTTTTGGTTCTTTTTGGTAGGACTCAGCAAGTACGATGTATGAGAAAGGGTGCTGCTTTCCTCTGTCTTGTGAGGAGGATTTTTTGTTCTCAGAATCCCATGGGAAGCTTTGAGGATACCTAGCAGAATTGGGGAATAGACACTACATTTACTTTAGCTGTGTCATAACACCTAGACATCTTTGTTGCATACAGCCCTCAAGCTCATAAGCGTGAAATGAGCTTGTTTTGTTTTCCAATATTGTTGTGCAACAGCATTTTCTGGTTAGGGTATTCTAGGAAGCACCTTCATTAGGAGACCTTACTGTGCAGAGAGGTGAAGTGCAATGAAGTTGAGTGCACTGCAGTGAGGTGGAGTGCAGTGAGATGGAGCAAAGTGTAGTGAGGTGGAGTGCAGTGAGGTGCAGCACAGTGCAGTGAGGTGAAGTTCAGTGATGTTGAGGGCAGTGAGGTGAAGGGCACTGAGGTGGAGGGCAGTGCAGTGAGTTGGAGGGAGTTGGAGGGCAGTGAGTTGGAAGGCAGTTCAGTGAGGTGGATGGCAGTGAGGTGGAGGGCAGTGCAGTGAGGTGAAGGGCAGTGCAGTGAGGTGGAGGGCAGTGCATTGAGGTGGAGGGCAGTGCAGTGAGGTGGAGGGCAGTGCATTGAGGTGGAGGGCAGTGCAGTGAGGTGGAGGGCAGTGAGTTGGAAGGCAGTTCATTGAGGTGGATGGCAGTGAGGTGGAGGGCTGTGATGTGGAGGGCTGTGAGGTGGAGGGCAGTGAGGTGAAGGGCAGTGTAGTGATATGGAGGGAGTTGGAGGGCAGTGAGTTGGAAGGCAGTTCATTGAGGTGGATGGCAGTGAGGTGGAGGGCTGTGAGGTGGAGGGCAGTGCAGTGAGGTGAAGAACAGTAAAGTGAAGGGCAGTGAGGTGAAATGCAGTGAGGTAGAGGGCAGGTAGCCAGTAGAGAAATGGGGGAATGCTACAGGTGCTTCCAGATCTTGCTATGAATATCACAAGTTACCAACCACTGAAGCTTTTAGGTATTCACTTTTATTTGACACTTGTTGGGAAGGGCAGGGAGAATTGCATTTGTTTTAGATTCTGTACTTAAACACATAGCAAGAATAGAAACAAACCCAAACTGGTCAGATATTTCAATGTCTATTAAATTAAGGCCCTAGGTGAGACTTGGCCATAAGCTCTGATGCTGATACTCTTAACCGGTGACCTTGGACAGCTTAGCATTGCTCAGACCTGATTTTGTTGAAATCAGATGAACTTTCAACACTGCCATGATCCACTCTATGTGATTTGCCTTTGTGACAGCTGAATCTTGAGAGACACAAAAATGGTTTCTTTTGTAGATAACAGGCTACTTATAGACACACTGCTAATTACAGGCACGTCTCCCTTTTACGCAGGTAGGAAATGGGGGAGGGAGCACAATCTACTTGGTTAGATAATTCCCTGAAGCACAGAGGGTCACACAGTGGTCTATCAGTGAGTCTACTTCAATGTAGCTGGAGTCTCCAACCATGACACAGTTGACACTCTGGCTTTGGTTAGGTCCTGAGTAGTGGCAGGCTGTCCTGTGGGTTACACGACACTAAGCAGTACTCTGGGTCCTTCTCTGCTAGATGCCAGTAGTATCTCCCCAATTGTGACAACAGAGGTCTTTAAACATTGTCCAATGTCCCTGGGAGTATAAAGCCATTCCAGCTCTGAGTCACTTCAGTGGCTCTCAACCTTCTCAATGCTGGGACCCTTTAATACAGTTTCTCATGTTGTTGTGATCCTCCCAACCATAAAGTTATTTCATTGGTACTTCATAGCTGTGCTTTTGTTACTGTTATGAATCATCATGCAAATATCTGATATGCAGGATATCTGATAGGCAACCCCCATAAGGGGTCAAGACTCACAGGTTGAGAACCACTGCTTTAGTGAAATTCCTGGGCTAGGCAAGACCTTCCTTAAATGAGGCTAGCCAGGTCCTAGGCTTTGAAAGCTTATCACAATACCTTGATTTGAATAAAGACCCCTGTGCCTAGCAAAGTCTACGGGTTCTATTGATTGACCATCTAGTGATATTACTCAGACTGGGAGCTGCAAACTGAGGTCAGGTGGGCATTGCAAATATGGGAGGGGTACTGGGCATGGTAGGATGTGACAGCATTAGGGAGCGCTATACTAAACAGCAGCGGTGTGTTGGGCATTTACCACTGTGTCCCTTATGTGGTTGGAAGCGAGTGTCTTCCCATGGCTAGCAGTGGGAAGTTGAGCCTGATTTGCCTTTCTCTTCCACCCCTCAGACGGCATCCATACCCTTGTCACTGTGTCACTGTATCACTGGCCCTCTCAATTTCCTGCTGATCTTTTTGTCTTCTTGGGCTCATTGCCTTCACTGTTCCCCACTTGGAAGACTGCCATCTCTCTCTAAGGGTCTTCTCACATGCTCGTTACCTCCCTGTGCATATAAAACTCATTTGCTCTCACAGCTCAGGGAGCTAAGGCAATTGTCCTCTTTGAAATAGTTTGGCCACTGGGTAAAAGAAAGCAGTATGCTGTGACAGTTGCTGGGGTTTCCCTGGTCACAGGAGACATTGTGAAGGAGGATCCCAATGGTAACACTCACAAAGCGATACCTTACAACTTGACAATGTCCTAGTTCTTTGGGTCAGTCTGAAGTTTCTCTTAACGTGAGAGAAACAGGTCTTTTCCAGTGAAAGGTGTTGTGTAGGACATGTGAGTCCCACTGACAGGACAGCTCATGCCTCTGTGGACGTGAAGGTGAACCCAGGCCTCAGGAGGAAGAGTGAGATGGAACCCCTCACCCTGCGTTTGGATGAGCACTCTCTGTCTGCTTTCTCTAGGGGAGCCCATAAGTAGCGAACACTTTCATCGTGCTGTCAATGTGAACGATGAAGATCTTCTGCTTCGAATTTTGGAAGGAGGGTGAGAAAGTGCAGCCAGCTTTTCTGTCTTTCTTCCACTGTCCACTAGGTACACAGACAACACACAGCACAGCTTCATTTTGTTTCCTAAACAAAATGGTTCTCCAGCACCTCCTACATTTACCTCAGGTGCTCTGGTATGCGCTAGTGAAGTCTAGTTAATAAAGAGTCCTAGAGACTCCTGTAAGTGATATGGTTTGTGATTGCTTAATGAAAACTATACAAGGAAATTACAGGTCTGGGCATCATGCTTTATCCCCAGAAGCAATTATTATCCTTTGATTATCTATCCCAGCATTTAGTACAGGTCAGTTCAAAATGTCTGCATGTAATAACTGGTGACCCTGAGAATAGGCAAACCAGCTGCCTCGGAGACTAGAAAGTTGGTATAGGATACTAGAGGTGAAGTGCGTGGGGATGGGTGTGGGGGGCGTGGCTGCTGCAGGTTGACGCCTGAAGCTGCCTTTCACATAGAGATGCAATTGAGATTCTTTTACAGCATGGTTTTGTGTACCTCAGAAGGCAATGGTTTCTGAACTGGGGTTTGGTTAGTTGATGAAAAAGTTCTACAGAATGCCAAGCTCCTTGGCTGACAATACGAGATGTATGTTCTTCTCCAGGCAGCATCAATACATAGCCAGTAGAAAAGTGGGGAGTCAAGAGTAAAGCCCAGGTTCCAGCCATGCCCACTCCTATGGTGAAACTGAGTTGGTGCCATAGACACTTTGCTGGTTGCAGCTATTTGGTGGAAAGGCACGATTGTTTTGAGTTGAAGAGAGCTCCTGTTTCAAGTGAAATGAAAATTATATATATATATATATATATATATATATATATATATATATATATATATATATATATATGTACACACACACACACACACACACACATATATATATATATATTTTGACCCTTTATAACTATTAGGACATTGTAAGACAAGAAAAATGAAAAATGTAGTGGTCCAAGAGAAACTGACTCATTCTGGTAAAATGAACCATTTCCACTTCCCCATGGGCCCTGCAAATATGGTTAACTTCAGGATCTATGCCACAAATGACAATCTCTCCTCTGTTTTCCTTAAGCCATGTCATGGTTGACGTGCCCAACAAATTTGGCTTTACCGCTCTCATGGTTGCTGCTCAGAAAGGCTACACCAGGTATGGCTCTTCCTAGTCCCGAGTGAGGAGTAGGGCTTCTCCCTGCAGGGCTGTAGCCAGCACAGAGTGACATCTGCTTTTCCCTTTCCCAAACCACCCCATGCAATGGCTTCCGTTCAGGTTCTTGTGCTGGGTTAGGCAGCTTGCAGGTAAGTTTGTATTTAGTCTCATATTACATAGTGACTATGTCTTAGGGACAGTCATGATTGGAATTTGGATTTCTTTAACTGAAGGTGAGTGAGGGGACTTTGGGAGCAGACTTCCCTTGAGGTTGCCACTGTCTGTCCCATAGGACTGGCTAGAAGTGCTGGTATCTTACTTTACAATCACACTTATATTTTAATTGCAACAATGCCATTTTGACAGACAATACAAATGTGTTCTCATTAAGAATTTCTGTTTAGAGAAGATAGAGTGAAGACTGAAGGAGTAGAAAGGGTACGGGACCCCATGAGGAGAGCAACAATACTAACCAACCAGAGCCCCCAGGGTCTAAACCACCAGCCTGGGAGCGCTTAGGGAGGGACCCATGGCTCCAGCTATATATGCAAGGGAGCTATATATAAGTGGGAAAGAGATCCTTGGTCCCATGAAGGCTGGACATTGTGGGGGGTGGTATTCGAGGGTGGGAGGTGAGGTTCTGGGGAGGGTGGGTGTGGGTACACCATCATAGAAGCAGGAGGAGGGGGGAAGGGATAGGGAGTTCCTGGGAGGGAGGGGGGAAAGGGAGTAAGGGGAAAACACCTGAAATGTAAATAAAAGTTCCAATAAAAATAAATAAATAATAAATAAATAAATAAATAAAAGTTAAAAAAAAAAAAAGAATTTCTGTTTAACCCTATATTAAAAACAGCCATTAAAATGATACAAGCTCTTTGTGCCATGTGGACAGAGGGTCTGGTGAGTGACTCATGCAAGACTGGGACTCTGTTTTTGGTGCGCTTCCTGTTCAACAGTGCCTGAATGGGCAGAGAGGAAGGTGGCGTAGAATACCTCGAGGGTCAGAGTATTACGTTTTATTGGGTTGCCATGTTCCTAAGGCCATTAGCTCACTACTGTTAACTGTGTTCCCTTCAGGCTTGTGAAGATCCTAGTTTCCAATGGCACAGATGTGAATCTGAAGAATGGAAGTGGCAAGGACAGGTAGGAGGTGGGAGGGACCCTGAGAGCGGGCATGGCTTCGGTTGTGTTACTAGACTGTACTCAGAGGGTTTTTGCCTTATTCATTTTCTCTAGTTTACCATGAAAGTCCCAAGAGGTGAGTGGGCCTCCTGGGAAGATGGGTGATGAAGGCTGACTTGTTCATTTTGTTCATCAGGTAAACCTGTCCAGCCTTCTCCAGCTCAGCAACCCATAGCTATTGGAACAGCACCACCAGCTCTGGGCCAGGGGCTCCTGATACATCCCAACCTTCCTCTACTACCCAAGGGCCAGGTGTTTTTAAAGCAGTGCCTTGCTATGGTTCCTACCACACCAGCTGGGGGGTTACAGGAAGAGGCTGAAGAAGAGCTAGGTACTCATGGACAGATGAAGGGACAGTTTGAAATACTTCAGTACCAGCTGTTGTAGCAATTAGATTGAACTATTTCAGCAGAGTCAACATTTATTTGGTGATGACTACATGCTAGGCACCATATTTAGAGCATGGCTCAAATAGGGAGACACACAATGCCTTTCCTCAGTATGCTCATAAGGTACATGGAGTACAGAGGCCAAAGGATTAGGCACTGCACTCATAGACTCTGATCATATGCCATATTTTGCGTGTGCATGTGTGTGGGCGCACATTTGTATGGATGTGGATGTAAAAGCAGGTGAAAGCCTGAGTTAACTTAAGGGGTCATAATCAGGAGACATCCACCTTGCTTTTTAGGACAAGGTTTCTCACTGGCTGCAGGCTTGCTGATTCAGCTGGGATGGCTGGCTGGTCTTCAACTTCTGGGGAGCCTCTTGTCTCTACTTCCACCACCAATCATATATGGCTTTCTACATGAATGTCAGAGATATGAACTCAGGCCCTTTGGCTTGCACAGAAAACAGTTTACCCACCAAGCCAGCTCCATAACCCAAAATGTGGCTTTCTTCAGCCAGAAAGCCTATCTACTCCATTCCAGTGCAGTGGAAGATAACATTTAGACAACAATTTTAAAATTATTTTCTGAATGACTCTTAAACTGATTTGGGACTAAGTAATCAATTGGCTCAAGATTTTGAAAAGAGTATTGCCATTTTACAAAAGAAAAGTGTAAGGAAAGTTGAAAACAGGCAAGAATCAAAAGAGAACCAGAAATTGATTAAGGGGAATATTTTTACGTTGCAAAAATGTAAGAGTCACCTCTTAAGAAAAATCTTCCTGATAAACCAATGTCCTGTACATCAAAGAAAAGAGAAATAAAATTGGACATTGGGAAGGGAAAGAATGGCTATAGAAAGTATTTGAAAGTGAAAAGAAAAATGGTGCTTTTGCCCCATAATAGATTGGATAATTGTGTTGGAATGGATGCTTTTCGGAGAAACTCAAAATCACCAGAATCAACCCAAGAAGTGGAAAATCTAAATGAACACTATCCATGTAAAAATGAGAAAATGCTTTCACGTGTTTGCTCCACAGATGTTCTTATGTGGCTGTCTGACTGTGAGCTTCATATTTGTATGTGTCAGTGCTAAGCTTGGAGTTCCTACAGCAATGTCAGGCTGCAAGGCTGGATAGAACATCAACGTAGTTGTTAACATACAAGAAAGGCTGGGGTGTGGCTCAGTGTTTTCGTAGATGTGCAAATCCCTGGGTTCAATCCCCACTACTGGAAAAACGGCAGCGGGTTCTCTGCATATTTGTAGGTACTTATATTTATTACCCCTTTCTCCTATCATAAAGGTAATTAGGAAGGTAAAGAAATTCCCATTAGATGGTTTCCAACAAAACATCCTTCCTTAGTAGATTCAAGGTGAAGGGAGAATGTGGTGCAACTTGACACCTTGTTAGTTAGAATCAGCATAGGTGTCTGTCAGCAGAAGGACATATGGAGCAATGTCTCACAGGGGAGATTTATTCAGCCATAAAGCACAATGAAGTGATACCTTCCGGGAAATAGATGCAGCTAGGCATCATCAGGCTAAGTGAAATAAGTCAGATTCTGACAAAGGTTGCATGATTTTTCAATTTGTGGATTCTTGGGTTAATACAGATACATACAGTCATTTGTGTATAAGTTACATGAAGGCAGAAGCAGGACCAAGCCCAGACAAAAGGGGACAGTGAAGACAGTAGAGGGCATGTGTTAGAGTATGTGGTCCACATTCAGGGTCTGCTTGAGAGTTTGTCTTTATGAAACCCAACATACATACAACGACTATACAAATGCTAGATAGTTTTATGTTAACCTGACACAAGCTAAAGTCATTTGAGAGGAGGAAACCTCAATTAAGAAAATGCCTCTATAGGAGTGGGTTGCAGGCAAGCCTGTAGGACATTTTCTTAATTAGTGATTGATGTGGGAGGGCCCAGTCCATTGTGGGTGGGGCCGTCCCTGAGCTGCTGGTCTTTGATTCTTTCAAGAAAGTAGGCTTAGCAAGCCATCAGGAACAAACTACTAAGCAGCGTCCTTTCATGGCCTCTGCATCAGCTCCTGCCTCCAGATTCCTGTCCTGCTTGAGTTCCTGTTCTGGCTTCCTTCAGTGAAGAACTAGAGCAGAGGTGTAAGCCAAATAAACCCTTTCCTCCCTGCTTACCTTTTGGTCATGGTGTTTTGTCAGAGCAATAGAAACCCTAAGTTAGACAATGCATCACTTAAAAAAAGTATTTTATGGCTAGACAGATGTCCCAGTGAGTAAAGAGCTCAGTTCCTAGCACCCCTGTAAAATGCCAGCATAGGTGTGTGCACCTCTGATTCCGGCATGGTGCTGGGGGGCATGTGGAAACAGGAAGATGACTGGGGATTATTGGCTACTAGCCTAGCTTCAGGTTCAGTGGGACACCCCTTCTCAAGGGGGTAAGGCAGACAGTGCTAGGGCAGGCATCCTGAGCATATACCACACACAGACTCTCAGCCTTTGGGTAGTGCCTGGCACAGAAATAGCAAGAAGTGTCAACACTTGTTATTTTGTTATTTTTTGAGATGGAGGGTGATTGGTCTCACTATGTTGCTCAAGCTGATCTGGAACTCACACTCCTACCTTAGCCTCTGGAAGAGCTGGGACGATAGGTGTGTGCAGTCCTGCCCAACACTATATAAAATGAACACTGTATAAAATGGTTTATTTATTTACTTACTTGTTTTTATATATTAAAAAAAAAA
Source organism: Mastomys natalensis (assembly GCA_021653895.1). NCBI lineage: Eukaryota > Metazoa > Chordata > Mammalia > Rodentia > Muridae > Mastomys > Mastomys natalensis. The sequence continues at coordinate 512,659 of JAJTUV010000307.1, forward strand.
CATTTCAGACAGTTCTCCAATGTCATTTCTTAGAACTGCTAAATCCTTCCGAGTTTGCAAAGAGCTGAGGCTTGGGGTGTGATGAGGAGCACACACAGCAGAGAGCATGGTGTCACACCCCAGTCCCTCGAGGACACAGTATGTCACCCTGGACCGTTAGCTACTTCAGGAGGTTTCCCTGTGTTACTATGAGGTTACTGTGGACAATAAATGGGTAAATCCATGGACATGTGTGACACGGGGCCTGCTCTCCTCGAATGCACCTTATATTTTATTTTATGATTGGACGGTATTTCGGGAGGTACAAGTGTGATTCCTCCTGGCCTGCAGAACTCAAGAGACACAACTGCCAAAGACTTGAAACTTAATAAGGAGGTTTCCTGATGTGGCTGTTACAAGATGATTTAAAAAAAATCTAATCTGAAGGCCTTTAATTCAGCACTTGGGGTGGCAGAGGCAGGAGAATTCCTGTGAGTTCTAGGCCAGCCAGGGACTGGAACATTGAGACTTTTTTTTTTTTTTTTTTTTTTAAAGTTTTTTCGAGACAGGGTTTTTCTGTGTAGCCTGGGCTGTCCTGGAACTCACTCTGTTGACCAGGCTGGCCTTGAACTCAGAAATCCGCCTTCCTCTGCCTCCCAAGTGCTAGGATTAAAGGCGTGCGCCACCACTGCCCGGCTTTTTTTTTTTTTTTTTAAAGGTACTAACTGGTTAATATCTAAACACAGAGTAGAATAAATCCCCAAAGGCAAGAAGCCTGATGGAAATATACATCCACAGAACTGTACTGAGAGATCCAGCGATTTAAAAGATCGAACTGTATGCCGTACTTCAGAATGGCAGACTGTGGCACTATTTCCCACTTTTCTCAAATTAGCATATAGATTGAATGTAGCCTCAAATGGAATTATTCTGGGGAACCCATCAAAACGATTGTAATTTATCTGAGAGAACAAATAGATGGTAATAGACACTAAAACTCTGTCAAAGACTATGGGGAACAGTTATTAAAGTGCCTTAAGAGTTAAACTAATTAGAGAGGTGGGCACTGTATAAAAGATTGGAAACAAATAAACAGGATAGACAGAACTTAACGTGGTGGTAGAGGTGACACAGAGCAGTGGAGAAGGTTCTAGAAATAGGCTATTTGAAAAAAAAAAGATCTCGGCAAGCTCATGTCAAGTTGGAGAATTAAGTGTAAGAAGTCATAAAGTGCCATTAGGAAGCAGGGATGTCGTCATCTGACTTTGTAATGTGCCTGGCACAAAAGTGGGAAGGAACTAACCAAGGAGAGGGCGCAAAGTTAGGGCTGTCTGAGGGAGCACCAAGGAATGTGCAGGGAGAAGAGCACTCACATGCACATCCTCAGTCAGGAAAAATTCCCTGTGTGCAGCAATCAAGTCACACACAAAAGACTGTATAAGGACGGGATACAAGAGCCAGCGTTAAGTAGTTCAATTAGACTTGCTGAAAAAATATCACCTATATATTGGTAACTAAGATGATAAAAGTGGAGTAAAATGGACATTTTCAGACAGAGTCACTAGAAGCATGACATGATGCACACAATTTGGGAATATACATGGGCTAAGCCCTGTTGGTTGGGGTCCTGCTCAGTAGTGGAATGTTTGCTGTGTGTCAGTGAAAATTTGAATATCTATTTCTCCCATTTTATGTGAAAACACACATGCATGCACGAATGCACGTGCACACACACACACACACACACACACACACACACACACGATGTGAAAGTAGAAAGGAGAGAAGAGGGCTGGCAAGAGCTGGGAGAGGAAGGAGAGGACATTGAGTATTTGTTAATACAAAGGTCAGACAGACCATGGCTGCTCACACAGTGATTCCATTCTAGGCCCAGGAAATGGCCAGAAGTGCAATTAAGACTTTACAGTCAGGGCATGCTAGGATGATAGAGGATTTGAGTAGTCCCCATGTCCTTGTGTGGCCACTTAGGGGCTGCTCTCTCCTACTGAGACGATCTTGTAAACATTTAGAAAAGATAGAAGAATAACATGGAGGGCGTCTGTCCGTGCTCCACCCAGCCTTAGCAGGTGTGCGAATTCGTCCTGTTATATATCCCCTACCCCATCCACCCGTGTGCTCCACAGTTACCTTCTGTCTGCACTCCTGGAAGCAAGGTCATCATCATGGCCCAGCTGCCACCACACACTTGGGTACATCTCCCCAGTTCTCTGGTGTTACTTGCACTCTGTGTCCCACTCATCCTTTCATCCTTCTGATGTCACTTTGTGGTGGGGGCTGGGCAAGGTCTTGATGCAGTCTATGCTCCCACATTGTGTCTGATGTTTCTGCCTTTCTGACTTCCTTTATTGAAGACCTGTTCCCTCTCAGTTCTCTCCTCCTCCATCCTTGATGCCCCTTCTCCTTCTCTCTCCCTCCACTCTATCCTCTTCTCCATTCTCCCTTCAGTCTCTCTTTCATTTTCCTTCCCTCCCCCTCCTCCCAGCAGTGACATCGGAGTGAACTCCCAACATGCTGTGTTTTGGGTTTGACTTTCTCACCTTCCCCAGGAGTAGGGTAGCATCTAGCTTGCTCACCTAACCTTTGTATTTCCAATAAAAGTGTTTTCATGGTAAGACTACAAGGGTTTGGCTATTACGGGGTGCCCTCTTCATTAGGAACCTTGAGAGCTTGTGCTGTGTCTCTGGCTCCACTGAGGAGGCCTATACAGGTGGTGATTCCAGGCTCCATTCTGTGGTGGTGGGGAGGGCGAGATCTCTATGAAGTTATATTTTCCTCATGGCAACTAGAAAATAATCTATAGGGTAGTAAATTCATATTCTGTGGTTACGTCAGTCCCCACTAACATCCTAAAACTACCCAGGAGTGGTCCCTGCCCATACCAGTTAACCAATTAGGAGGTGGACAAAAGAAGTGTGTGATTCCATATTGATTGACAGTCTACAAGGAGGAACTTTCTAGCAGCTGGAATGGACCAACAGCCTTTGCCCTCTAAAGGAGAGTGGCAGTAAATGAGCAGTCTCCCTGTTTTAGAGCAAGAAACTGACAGCCTGACCTGTGGTCCTTCATCAGTCTGTTTTGAATATAATCTAGATTTTGTGGATATTTTAAAATCCAATAATTTATATTTACTTGTAGGCAATATTCATTTTCCAAACATCTTTACATTTTATGCATTTGTATGTGCATATGTATGTATCTGTCAATGTTCATGTGCCATGGTACTCATGTGGGGATCAGAGGACAGCTTGCAGAAGTCGGTTCTCTCCTTTCACAACATGGGCTCTGGGTTTGAACTCAGGCCATCATGCTCTCCCTGCTGGGCCATCTTGCCAGCCCCAGTATTTATTTTTCAAATTAAGACATTATCCATATACCATAAAATGCACTGCTTTAAGATAGATCCACACAGTTGCTCACCCATTGCCACTATGGGGGCCAGTTTCATGACTCTAGAAATATACTAAATATATCCCCCCTTCTTAGCCCTAGACAGCTACCATCCTACTGTCCTAGCTTCCTTCTTAGCCTCTCCTAGATGATTCATGTAAATGGATCATATGCTATAACTCTTTATACCTGGCATCTTTTATTGATCATATTGTTTTAAGATTTTTCACACTATAGACTTGACTTCCCTTTCATGGCTGACCTGGCATTCCATTGCATGGATTTGCCACAGTTTATCTATCAGTTGATGGACGTGTGGACATTTTGTGTGGATGAACAGTTCTTTTTATCGCTCAGATGACAAGTTTTTGGTTTAATCTGGGTGGATGACATTCGGACCCAAGGTCGCTGGCGGGATCTACAGTGGATTCTGCTTTTTCTGTGTGTTGCAGTCTCATGCTTGCATGTTATGCGGGGCACCTGGATGTTGTCAAATACCTCCGAAAACACGGAGCTTCTTGGGAGGCTAGAGACCTTGGAGGCTGCACAGCTTTGCACTGGGCTGCAGATGGAGGCCATTGCTCTGTGATTGACTGGATGATAAAGGACGGTTGTGAGGTATGGCCTCCTTGCTTCCTGGTTAACCACACCACACTAATCAGAACTTGAAACCATCCTCTGGGATCTGGAGGCAGGCAGGCAGGCTGGCCGGCTAGCCTGGTCACTTGCTCTGAGAAAAGTCAGGCAGGAGTCTCTGGCTCATGAATTTGAAAGGCCTTGGAGGATCCTTGGGGAACTATGGTGACAGCCAGGCTTCATCTCATCTTGGGAGGCAGAGAGTGGGTAGAGCGCAGAGCTGACCCCATGTGTCTGTGCTGCTGCTCTGTACCTTCAGTCGTTGCTGGCGTCTGTTTAGTTGTTGCTGAAGCCTTGCTGAGCATCTGCTACATGCCAGAGATGCAGAGATGTGCACGGGTCTAGTAGCTGTCAAAGTTAGGTTGAGTTTATTCTTGGGTTTTCTCTCTGTCTCTGTCTTTGTCTCTCTGTCTCTCTTCCTCTCTCTTTCTCTCTCTGCATATATGTGTGATGTATGTACATGTTTATATGAATGTGTACACATAGGTATGTGTGGAGGCCAGAGGTTGTTGTGTTGAGTGTGAGTACAGGTGGTGAGCCCTGGAAAGTTGAATCAATAACCTCAAACTTCAAGCCTGGGAGAGTCTCATTTCCCAGAAGATGTCAGAAGATATGTCTAGTTCATCTCTGAGGTGTGAGTGAGGGAAAGCAGGGCTCCTGCCTCCGGGTCTCACTGGCTCCTGCCATTGTAATCAAAAAACTGATTTATTCTAAAGGAAAAAATCTCAGGAATAAAGATAATTCCATTTACCACATCTCTTGTATCTTTATGCCTGAGAGACATTTGCAAGAAGTCAGAAGGCTGGTCTCAGTGAGAGAGCTCTATGTGGCAGGGTGGCCACAGTGCCCCTGTGTACTTTACTATGAGTCTGTAGTGATAATAAGCTGAGGTTTTCTGGGAAAGGGATTCTTAGGCAGGCAGGTTTTCTGATATAAACATTTAAGTTCTGGAAATTTGAAGTGCAGGCTTCAGATATACAATCCTGTTACCTTCAGGTAACCAACCATTTGGGTTAAACCCACCTTCTATGGATGTCCAGGAGCCATTTGTAGAGGACAGACCTGCATGCTTGGGTCCTCTTGGAGACAGCTATGTATACAGTGGCTAGTGGGAATGTATGACTGTAGCTCGGCCTCCATGTTGTTGCAGATTGCTCACCTGGCATTTTGGAAGACCATGGGGAAGATTGAGAGCCAGGCAGAACTACCACCCTCTTCCCAGGTGTAAGAATTTCATGCCGAGGGGAACCATTTGTGCAATTTGTTGGGCTGGGTGACCTCAGGAAAGGTACTGGACCCCTGAGGTGGGTTTGATAATTTTTAGATTAGGAATAGGAACACATACGCATACTTCATCCCCAGGACTAGACAGGATATGTGTGCAGGTGCTTTGGAGACCCTCTTGTTAAGGCAGGTGGTTATTTTATTGTTATTCAAACACAGCAGAGCTTGTTGCTCATAGTTGGCCATTTCTATGAGGAAGAGCAGTGATGGGATAGAGAGAGTCCATCATTCTCATCCATCTGAACAAGAGCATTCCTGCATCCCTGGCCTCCTGCTAACCCCTTGTTGGCTATTCATTCTGATGCTTGTGGCGGCCATGGATCATCTTTGCATCTTTGAGGAATACATTCTGCAGTGTTCTCTCTCTCTCTCTCTCTCTCTCTCTCTCTCTCTCTCTCTCTCTCTCTCTCTCTTTCTCTCTCTCTCTTTCTCTCTACCCCTCTCCCTCTCTCTCTCTCTCTCTCTCTCTCTGTGTGCATACCCTCATACTCTCTCATATTCAACCTTACTCTTCTTGGTTTGGTTGGGGATATCCTAGAATTTGGTGCCAGTTACATCTTTTTATTCCACACTTTTTCTTTTGGAAGAAGAAATTGAAAGAGTTGGTTATAAACCAGGTTTTGGGCATTGGCTATCTTACTACTGGGCACACTGTGTTTTGGAGATAGCACTGGGCATGAATGAACCCAGTTAGTGTGTGATGGCTCTGGTCTCCCTACCTGAGATGCAAGCCTTGTGAAGTACAAAGGCGTATGCTCTTGTCATCATGGTCTTATTCCAGACAAGATTTAAAGCACCGTGAAAGATACGTCAAATGAAGAAAAGAACTACTACTGAGCCAGGTGTGGTGGCTCATGCCTTTAATCCCAGCAGTAGAAAGGCAGGTAGATTTCTGTGAATTTGAGGCTGCCTGCTGTACACAGCAAGGCCCTACCTCAAATTAAAGAAAAAAAAAAAAGAAAGAGAAGAAAGTAAACACTTAAAATTATAGTCAGAGACTTGACAGATGGCTCACAGGTTAACAGCATTTGGCTGCTCTTCCAGAGGACATGGGTTTGATTCCTAGCATCCACATGGTGGCCCACAACAGTCTGTAACTCAGCTCCAGGGCTTCTGATACCCTGTCCTGGCCTCTGTGGACATAGCATGCAGGCAAAATATTCAACACATATAAAATCAAAGTAAATCTTTAAAAGAGTTTAAAAACTACATGCTATATATGTGTTGGGGGCTTCGTATATAACAGAGGACTGCTGGGTCTGGGTTTAGTCAGAGATGCACCTAACCCTCAAGGGACTGGAGGCCCCAGGGAGTTTAGAGGTCTGGTGGGGAAGGGGGTGGATAGTGGAGACATTCTTGTGGAGACAGGGAGCAGGGAGGAGGTATGGGATGTGGATGGTTGGAGGGTGGACCTGGAGGGGAATGGTGTCTGGAGTGTAACTAACTAACTAAACAAACAAACAAACAAAAGATTTAAAATAAGGTATAAATAAAAATTTTTTAAAGTGATAAAAAGAAAAACACTACAGCTAAGGAGAGCACAAGCCTTCCTGCCCCTACTCATTCTCATTTTAACATTTCCATTTAATAGATGAGTATGCCAGTGAGGAGTGGGATGTCTCAGACCTCCTGTGAGACTCAGCAAATCCTCTCCCCAAACACAGACATGACTTCAGCTAGCTCACCACAGGTCTAGGAAATGACTAGACCTCTATGTCTGTCCAGCAATACCACAGGGAAATGGTTGGACTAAGGCGGGTGTCTCTTTGGCAACATAGGTAGATGTTGTGGACACTGGTTCAGGATGGACACCACTCATGAGAGTCTCCGCGGTGACAGGAAGCCAGAAGGTGGCCTCACTCCTCATTGAGGCTGGGGCTGACGTGAATGTCAAGGACAAAGATGGAAAGACGCCTCTCATGGTATACCATTCTCCCTGGGTCTCAGTTTTTCTTACCACTACACGTGGCTTGAGAGTTGAGCAGCTTGTATTTGAGGCCTGAGTTTGCTTATGTAGTTTTCCCCAGCCACTGATAATTGGGAAGGTCATTACATTCTCTATATGTTTGAAATGGGGTTTATCATGTTACCCATGCTGGGCTTGAACTCACTGGAGGGGAGCAAGGCTGGAGGGGAGTACTTCTCACACCAGCTCTTCTGTTTCCAGGTCGCTGTCTTAAATAATCATGAACAGTTAGTTCAGCTACTTCTTGATAAAGGGGCAGATACAACTGTGAAAAATGAGGTAATATTCATTGTGATCCTTAGAGAAGAAAGAAATGTATGAGAATTGCACACTTTAATCAAATTAAGGAAGTTGTGTTTCCTTCCAGTTTGGCAAAGGTGTCCTAGAAATGGCCAGAGTTTTTGACAGACAGGTGAGGACTTCCCTCCTGCCTATCAAAACTGATTTTGTAGTTCTTTCAGACTCACAGAACCTGCCAAAACCTTGAAGGACATCTATCTGTTTGTTGTGTTTTTTCTAGAATGTACTTTCCTTACTAGAAGAAAGGAAAAAAAAGATGCCAAGGAAGTCCTCTGTCCACTGAGCAGAGTGCTACCCATCTGAGAGATCGACCAAGTGAACAGCAAATTGTGACCACTGGGCTGAACACGTGACGTGCAGCATCTCTGAGGATGAGATGTTTATTTATTTAGTTGAAGATTCACAGTGACTTTTATGTAATGGGCAACTCTTCCCACATTGAAATACATCTTTTTACCTAAGCATGTTCATATGTGGTCTCGTCACTGGGCCTCTATAGAACAGGAATGTTTTCTTGCCCTGTGCCTTTGCAGTTAGACACAAAACCAAATATTTACGCACTGGTGCTTCATAAACGAGTACTCACGGGTCCCCTCTTCTGTCTCCCCCTCCCCCTTAGCTGTCCTCGAAATGTTCCAGGCCTACTGGACACCTTCCCCTCATGTGTTTCTTATTATCTCTCCCGCCCCACTGCAGGCCAGGCTGCTGTTGCCTCCTGCAGTGGGGCTCCTCCTAAGCACCCAGGAGTTTTCTCTTAGGCTCTTGGCCTCACATCAAAGCTCAGAATACATATCTGTAGACTGGCGCTGTTCTGTTTGTAGTGTTTAGTTGAAGGACAGTGCTGGGAGGGCAGGCCCATCAGGTCATGTGTTTGCACATGCTCACCTCTGTGGTGAAAGGACCCAGACCCTGTACAGCTTCACCAATGATTAGTGTATTACATTTAGTTTTGAGAGCAGATAGATTTTTGAGGTAAATTTTATACGTTGTAGACAAAGAGAGGTTAACCACCACCAAGACTGTTAGTTGAGAGCCCAAAGATAGGAATGTGGGAAGTTTTAGCTGGACCAAGCTTAAACACCAGCAGGACCATGTGCATTTTGTGTCTCCAGGGACAAACTGGTTCACTTAGCCTTCTAATAAAGCAGCTGGAAAAGCCCTCATGGGAGTGGACTCTATTTTTTTAAAAAACAAAAAACAAAAAAACCTAGGGAAGGCCTATGAAAAGGTAACTAAGGTTCAACACTGGGGAAGCCGCAGAGAAAACAGCTACACTCTGACTCAGATGTGGCCAGTTTCAGCTCTGCTCGGCAGGCTTCCCAGAGGGCCCACCTGGGGACTCTATCTGTGGGTGTATCTAACCCGGTCTGTGGATGTTGCATGGGCATTTTACCTTTCTTTGAAGGGTTATCCTCGAGTGCTTTGTTCATGATCACAGAGAGACATCCACCGCACATCCTCTCTGGGTCTTGTGCAGATGGTACCCTCCGGTCCCTGTATGCAAGGAGGATGCCTCACATCCTTCTCATCAGCATAAAGCTTGGTGACATTGTCCACTGTCTTGGGTCTGCATGCTCAAAGGCTACTTGTATTTCCTGTTCCTTTTGTCTGATTATTAGAAGGTGATTTATAGCCTGTTTATTCTCTCTCCACCCCCAGTAACTCATGGTTCTGTTTTTCAAACTCATTAAGTTGCATGCTTTATTTTTTACAAATTTATTTTTTTATGCAAGGTTTTTTGTTTTCTTTTTATAGATATTGCGATTATCCACTGCCACCCTTTCATTTAGTAATTTGTGTATTTGAGCCTCTGAAATTTCCCCCAGGGACTGCTTTTGTTCTAGTATCATAAGGGTTTCTTACACTGAACCTTTGAGTTCACAGATGCAGTGGGGTCACCTGCTAACCACCTTTGCGGGATTCCTTCAGACCCTCCGAACTGGACATCAGAGACAGGGCAGAGGAATGGATTTTAACAAGGACAACAGGTAAATGCTTTTAATTCTAAGAGTTTGAGAAACAGCTCATAGTATACACCATTTCCAGAGTTACATTTGCTCTCTAGGTGGCTGAAGAATTCCTATATTTCTAGGGCATACATTTTTTTAAAAAAAAAATATTATTCTTTGATCCTGAGAGGCAGTAGGGCAGAGGTCAAATTCTGTGCATTTGGAATACCTATTTGCTGTGTGTAGATGTGATTTGTCACTCACCCAGTGACATTGCAATACCTACTTGCTTTGTTTTGGGTTAAGTAGTAAGGATTTCTTTTTTTTTTTTTTTTTTTTGCTATAATTTTGAATATATATAGTTTTTCTGTAGTTTAATGAAGTTGGATGCTATTTTAAAAATGTGTAAGTATTGCATTTAGATTTTCTTTGCTGCCAATCTGATAGTGTTATGATTGATTATTTTTTGAACTTGTCTATAAATGATATGAAGTTTAAAATTATTTTGATAGGTTATGAATTCACATTGTTAAAAATGGTATCAGGTTTCCCCATCATTATACATTACATAGTATACATAGTATACATAGTATACTAGGTCTCATCAGTGCTGTGTATTGACAGGCTTTCTTCTCGTTCCATTCCCAGGATTAGCAGCACGCATACCTTGGTCCCTCAACACTTCTCTTCAGTTGCCTGTGCAATGCTCCAAGATGGCCTTCCTTTTATAAGTGAATGAGCACATAGGTATATTTTTCTGCACAAGACTTTACCCTTAGTTTTGTATCAATAACATTCTGGATAACACTGTCAAAGTTTATATGTTTACTGTTTATTGGATATAATACTCTTAACAATGACATTTTCTACTGAACTCGGAGGCTGTGTTTACCTGTAGATCCCCCATATGAGAAATGCGTACAAAAATAACAGCATGTAACATACAAATGTGAAAACATGAGCTAACCAAAGCGCTATCAATGGATGAAGCCCTGCAGAATGGCTGTGCGGTTAACTGAGATGTAACATTAATCAGAACGAAGCTAAGCAGCCTGTGGCCAGTTCAGATTGTGTTGTTTGTTGCCACACACATTCAGATGACTGGCTATCCCAACCACTACCAAGTTGCCCTGATAGGAGGACTGTTAATTATGTTTCTGGTCTCATAGATTCATGTGCTTTCTGATCACCACCTTATGAAGTTCCAGCACACAGGCTGGTGAACATAAATCAGTATCTGATTTGTTTATGAAGAAGTCACATGACAGCGACTCTGTCTGGATTTCAATGTGCTAAATTAAGGGCTAAAATGTTACTTTCTTAGAATTACAGATATCACAGAACATGCTTCTTTGACAGTATAGAAAGGTAGGCAGGCGGTGGGGCTTTCAGTTCAGGGGCTAAATCATTTCCCAGTTGAAGATGACTCCTGAGTGTTAGGCCTCCTGGCGATCTCTGTCCATTACTGAGCATCCTAACAATTCCACACTCAATGTTTTCTTTTCCTAGTTTCTCTTATATGAGAAAATCTTGCAGTGGTTTGATAATTAACTACTACTACTAATGTAAGTGTGTATGTGTGTGTATGAAAGTATGTATGTAAGTATGTTTGTGTGTATGTTCTCTACAAAAGGTATGGAAATGGTACATTCATATGTGTACACATGTCTCCTTCAAGGAGTCCCCACTACTCAATGGATCTGAGTATGGGGCTCACAGATCCCAGAGCATCATTTAACTCACCAGAGTCTCAAAGCTATACGTGCCACTGGGAAATTCAGGTTGCATCAAAAGCATTTTGTAATCAGTGCTAACTTAATTTTCTATGGCTAACTTCACCTTGTACTTAGAGCAAGGCAGTGGGAGGGAGGTCACTGTGGTTGATATGCTGTGGGATAGATTCAAGGCTGGTGTGTGCTGGAGGTTGCTCTGTGCTGTGGCTCTGGAGAAGGTTGGACTGTACTGTTTAGGTGAAGCTTGAAGGGTAGCAGTTACCACATTGGCTTGAAGTAGTAACAAAGGTAGAGATTTGGCTCTCTTGGATGAGAGAGATTTTGGCAGAGGGTCTGGCCAGATTAAGGCACTTGTGATTGGCAAGAGAGGAAGGCAAATTGGTGCCTGTGTTTTCTTGTGTCCTTGGTGTAATGGCGTCGCTGCCGAGTTGTGTGAGGGAACTAGGAGTGGAGAGGGCTAGCTTCCAGTATGAGTGGAAGGGAGAGAAAAAAAAAAACAAGGCCTCTGTAATATCCTCTTCCACTTGTCCTAATGCTCAAAAACCAGTTCTTGGGGCTTCTGGGTGTGTTGGTGTTTCGTAGTCTGGGTAGCTTAGTCAGACAGCTTAGGTTATCTGAAACCTGTGGGGGAGGGTCTGTAGCCAGTGTCCCCTGGCTGGGGCCAGATATAAGGGAAGTAAAACATGAAGCAGGCCTCAGAGGAAAGAGCTGCAAGTGGCCGGTGCCCTACTGCCCAGTCATTGTCCTCCTGGTTGTCGGGGTGTTGCTGGCTCAGAGTGCTCAGTAAACATCTGCTGAGAGGCAGGAGGATTCTTAGGCCTTCTTGTTGGCCCAGCTCCAGCCTCTTTGTAGCACCATAGGGATCACAGGCTCCTAAGAACATTCACACAGATCAGGGTTTGGCAGTTCTTAGAGAGTGCATTGATGGCTTGTATTGATTTGTTGGAGAACAATGACCCATAGCTTCAGCCTGAGAATTCCTAATAAAGTTAAGAAGGCATAAAAATGTCTCCTCAGAGACCAGTCAGGAGTATTTCTTCCCGTAGAATTTAATTTGTTGCTTGTGTGGTTTCTGTGATGTCATCCCATATGTGTAACCTGGAAACACTCACACAGAGCGCAAACTCGGCATGCATAGTTTGAAATGGAAAACTGCATTGTTGCTCTCCATGTGCTGGGAAAACAGACTCAGGACTATTGTAGGAGACCAGCTTTTAAGTGGAATGCCTGCAAGGTCTGCCTTCCACTGGCCTGTGAAGTAAGGGTCACATAAGCTATAACTATTCCTTGATGCAAGAAGGAAAGGAGAACATCCAGCCATGCCTCATGTCTGGGCTCTTGACCTACTGGACTTTCTCAGGGATGGTCTACCAGACTCAGCCAACTCTAGACATACCTCTAGTGTGTATAAGCATAAGACAGACTGCAATTGAACTGGATTAATGTTGGTTTCTGTCATTTGCAGGATGGAGAAAGGGAGAGAAAAACTACCCCTTATCAAAAAGCCCCAATGCTGGTTATTGGTTCCCAATTTTGTTAAAATTGAAGTTATTTCTACATATGCTTTAATTGATAACTGCTATATCTTAGAGGTATACCTTTAGTAACACTGCCTATCCTGTAAGGGAATATCGGGATTAAATATGTTCTTATTCAGAAATGAATGCATGGTCTAAAAAAGCAAGCAGTCAGCACTGTACAGTGGGCAAGGCACTATTGGCATCCTTAGAGGCCACTGGGGAAATGGCAGAAGATCACGACTCTAACTTCCTTTAAACCAAATTCTCTCTGGTCTCTAAAACCAAAGTTCTTCTGTCATCTCTATGACATATGTCATATTCTTATGTCATAGAGATGACAGAAGAAATGTGTTCCTAGCTTCCCTCTCAACCCCCACCCAGAGGAGGGGCTTACACACTCCAGCTAAGACTTTGTGTGTCTCACAAGACAATGCTCACACAACTCTGTAAGCCTTTACGGCTGTGTATGTTTGGCCTTAATACAACTACCCAATGTTATATCAGTTATGAAAATCTGTAAGCATCTCAATGGCAGCAGTATTGTCTCTGTGCCATGAAAAGAGGCATGTTATAGGAGTTGTTCATTTATGCATCTGTGACCATGCTTCCCAATGCTGAATACAGTCTTGAATTCTAGAAAGCAAACCAATTTTCAAGTCTGTGTTTTCTCTTCTGCTTCAAGGCACAGGCCAGTCATTAATGTGATCCTTCCAAAGAAGCCTTGATCTTAAAGCAGTCAGATGAGATACAGAACTGTTGTCAATTACCTTCTAATGTGAAAGCCAGTCATCCTACACCCCATCTGCAGACAGGGAAGGCCTCTGGCATTTTGCCTTACATAATTTTTTTTTAAATATATATCTTCTATGCAATTGGGTTGAATGCATCTTGAAGATCTGCTTCTGAAGGTAACTTCCCAGTCAGACAAGAGTAAAAGTTAAAGAGTTGCCTGGCTGGGTTTGCCTTTCATGAGCAAACTCAGTATTAGGAAACTGATTGCCTTGCTGTCTTATGCATTAACAGGTATGTTCAGAGTGTGATAAAGACTGAGTCTCTATGCTGAAGAAATTAGGATGTCTTGAAGAGAAGACACAGGTAACTTTGGGTTCTTTGTTCAATGGCTACTAATAAGGATACCAGACTTAGGCTGTACCATAAGAATAGCATTCCATGTGGTTATAGCTTTTGCAAGCATATGGATTCTGCCTAATTTTTAATAAGTTGAGCCTTGCAGTAAAAAGGAGATTTCTATCTCCAGAGTTGATCGACTAGATCTGGTTACCAGTTCACATCTGAAAATGGTTATGGTCCCATAGAAAGCCTCCTCTATCTGTCAGAACACAGGGTCATTGTATTACAGTCAAGAAGACAATGTGGTAATTTGCTTAGCTCTAAATGGGCAGGAGACAGAGGTCTGCAGTGCCCAGGCAGTGGCTTTCTTGTAGAAACACCACTGTTCCCAATGTAAACAACATGCCCACGCCAGCTCGCACTCTGCAAAGGGCAGCCAGAGAGAAGCTTCTGCCAGCTCTTGATGTAAAGCCTTGTTCAGCACCTCAGTCTTCCTTGCTCCCCAGAGGTGCTCATGGCTGCTCAGCTCAAGGTCAAATGTTTGCCCAGACTAGGGTTCCAGTCTCTATCCTGGTGTGGCCACACCCCATCCTTCTTTTCAGTACTTCAGGTTCTCTCCAAAGCTGCTGGCTAGAAACCAGACCCTACCTGTTGTCTGAGAGCTTCAGGGTGCAGAGCCTGAAGGCCATTAGCATGCAGGGGCCCAAGACCTTCCTGAAGACCCTGGCTACAACCCAAGATAGGATTTCCAAAAAATAAAAAATAAAAACAAACAAACAAACAAGCAAAAAAAACAAAAAACAAAAACAAAAAAAACCTCATTCCAGGTTCTACCTGGGGTGTCCTGAGCTGTGTGTCTGGTACCATAACACAGCCTTGGGAAGTTGGGGAGCTGTTTTCCAATAAGGCCTCGAACAGAAAGTAAACATTTCATCTTGAGTCCCAGGATATTTCAAGTCCTCCAGAAAAACAAAAGCACGAGGAGCCTTCCTTCTGTAGAAAAGCCCTGTGATGGTACAAATGCCTGCTACGGCGCCCTGCGCAGTAATAGACACTCTGCATAAATTAATAACTTACAAGTACCTGAGCAAGTACACAAAGCACCACAGCACAGCACAGCACGATGGCAGTAGCTCCAAGTTCTGGAAATAATGGTGTTTTAAACACTTTAGAAATTCTGAAAGTTGGTACAACAACAACTCCGATGGAGTGAAAGATAGTGCAAACTTCTGTCTTCATTGTTGAGGACCGGTCTGGGCTGGCTTCTCACTTGATGTAGGCATTGTGGGAGGGTCTGGGACTTGATGCTTAGGGGCAGGTCTGAATTGAGAACAAGCCAGAGAGGGGAAAACAAAACTGCAGTTAGACTTCGGAAGCCATTCTGTAGACAAGTTCCAAGGTCTGACCTTGGAAGAAGGCTGCTTCTGCACACTGGTGCATCTCCCCGGTTAGAGCTCACAGATCCTCACCTGAGGTCAGGTGAGCTTCTGGGGTGGGGGCTGGAGGGTGGGGATGTTGATCATAAGGAGGGCCTTACTGCAGAACTCCCAGTGACCTATGACAGTCTACCACCCACCTTTGGAACTGTGCCTCCCATCCATGAGTTGATTTTGGAATAACACCATTCGACAGAAAAAAAATGGATATGAATAGCTCAGGTAATTCTGAGTTTTAGATGTGTTAATCTGAATGTCTCTGCACGTGAGTGCAGGTGCCAGTGGAGGCCAGAAGTGGGTGTTTCTGATCCCTCTGGAGCTAGAGATACAGATAGTTTGTGAGTGACCCAAGGCGAGTGCTGGACACTGAACTCTGGTCCCATTAGAAGAACAGCAAGTGCCCCTAAGCACTGAGCCATCTCTCTAGGCTCAGATTCTATGTTTCTAACAGCCACGTGATATAGATGAACTACTCAGTTTTATTACTAAGTTTCATTCAGCTCTTTTCAGCATCTCAGTATGCAATCTGCATGAAGTGCTGAGGGCATCGACAGGGGCGGAGTTAAGTGTTCAAAACCTGGCACGTGTTTATTCACACTTTTTCACATTTCTATTTTATTTTTAACCAGCTCCAACATGCCTAGTGGCTACAGGATCACATTGCACGGCTCAAGAGATGGGGAGGCAGGCTGCCATCAGTAGAGGTTAAGACAGGGTGGCACTTGGGGGCATTATGAAAAGGAGTGCTCCCCTGCCCGCCCCATCATGTCCATGCGGTGTTTTAATCTTGTAGAATATCAAAAGTAACTGAAATGCTATGCAAAAATTTTTCCTGCATTTCTACAGTGGTGAACTAGACTATTCTAACCCTTTGACCAGTATTATCTCTGAGATTTATGAGGTAGTCATTTCTTTCCTAGGCCAACATTCTTCCCAAGAGATGTAATGAATCACTGACGTGTGCCTTTCCCTTGCATAGACAGGAATTACTGAGCATGCCGCCTGGCCAACAGTCAGTACCTTTGGTTCTCTGGTGCGAGCTTCCTGCCTGCTAAAGGGCATGTGAGTCAGACAAGCAGGCTGTGGGCTAAACAGTCTGCTACCCGGGCATGCTGTCTCACACCTATAATCCCAATGAAAGGAGAGTAAAGGATCAGGAGGTTCAGGTCAGCCTGGGCTACTAGGGAGACCATGGCTCAGGGTATGCAGCACTTGTCCCGCATGTTCTATCCCAAGAACTGAGAAAATCAAAATAACAAAAAGCCCACAAGGGAATAAATATTTTTACTAAGAAAGAGGTTGAGCTGCAGCCTTGACTGATTTCCATGTTGTCAACGCTCCCAGCTACACCAGCAAATGTGGAAGATGGGAGCGCATTTAGCATGCCATGAATTTCACCACAGAGATACCTGATTCGAGCAACCTCAGCAACAAGTATTTCGGAGTGGTGTTTTGAGTCTTTGTCACACTTGTTTTAAATGCAACTTGATGTGCTTTAATATTTAACGTTGGCTAAGTTGCAAAGGCACGAGCCAGCTTCAGTTACAGCTGTGGGTAACCTCTCCCCATCTAAGTAGAGTTTGGACTGCATCTGCCTCATCCCCTGTGGGAGAGGTGGAGATGATCACAGCCGGAGATAGCCTGCATGGGCTCACTCATCTGTAGAGAAGCCCCTAGGGCTCCAGCTACTGAGCAGCTGTTTAGCCCTCATTTCTCCATAGTCTCCCGCAATCACCTAGTGTCTCAGGCTGTGGACTAGGCAGAGAAGGTCCTAAGGATGGTGGAGGCCCAACCTTCATACAGACACAATGTTTTCTTTAGTGCCTGTTGGAGACCAGGCTGAGCTCTTGTCAGCAGCTCAGCTTTCCTGGTAAGTGAGCCATTGCTGAAAGCCCTGTGGTGATGTGCACAGCTCTTGTTTACAGTGACAGCTTCCTGGTTAGTCTACATTCATCTCCCATCATTCTCATTCAGGGCAGGTAGGAAGCACGGCTCAACACCTGATACCTGCACACCAGTGTGGTTAGTCCAGATGATACCCACCTGATGGGGGCTGGGCGGTGCCCAGGTTCCTGCTGCCCTGGGGTCCTCACCAAGGCACTGGTGAGCCGAGAAGTCCTGCTCAATGGATCAGCAGGCAGAGGCTTCTGAGGAGGGCTGGGCTTGCGGGTGCCCTGCAACAGACAACAGGTCACATGCGACTCCTCAGCTCTTTGGCCAGAACCGAGCCCTGGACCCAGCAGCCTTCTGGAAGGCAGTGCACGCTACTACGTAGCCCTGGTTTCATCTTGGGTGTATAACCTGCCTACAATATAAGGTAGGGCCTATCTTTAGCCTTCTTATGGAACATTTTCTGTAACATTTAAAAGAATCACATAAGCATATTCAAACGTGGGTCATCTAACTCCACAGGTCTTAGAGGTACAGTGGGCAGTTGAGTTCTCTCCCAGTGTTCCTAGGGGTGGATATAAATCTACCCAAGGCTTCAGACCATTTCCCGTTTCTAAATACTGGGACAATTGTGGGTGCATAGGATTCACAAGACAGCTGTCCTTCTCTTGGTGTAAAGGTCTGAAAAGATGGAGTTGGATTGCTTTGCAGAACACGCTATTGCTCTTCCACCTGAATGCTTGTTAGAATTTGTGGGAAGGAGCCATGCAATGGCTCGCAGGACAGGTAAGGGGATCTGTGAGGACACTACGGGTGATGTGCCACTGGCCATGGGAGCAGAATGAGAATTTGGGGGATATTCTACATTGAGTTACATCCAAAAGCCACTAATCTGGGGCTCACACAAGTCTACCTATCTGGAAAATGGAGTAAGCTATCTTAAATAAAAGAACACATAAAATGTTCCCAGCATAGATAATTAGTATACCAGCAGTTACTCATGTGTCAGCTTTAAATGCTTAATGGAAATATGAGAGATCCCAAGCTACCCTGTGGGGTACCTTCCTAGCTGTCCCTGGAGAGCACCAGTCAGTAAGTATTGCACACACTGTCCTGGAGCCCGTGAGAGGTATGGTCGGCATGATGCTTTCCTCTCTTGGTCTCAACACAGCAGGGAAAGGACTCTGAAGGTACGGAGTTAGAACCTCCCGTTGCACAGGTCAGGATGTCCTGGTGATTAAATGAGCTGATGTACGTTCATGACTAGGCAGGGTGGGCACACCTGTAGTGTCAGCCATTGGGTCACACAGCAAAACACATGTGAAGAATCACATAAGACCTACACGGTCTTAGGACTAGGCAGACCACGTGTCCACTAGCACCCAAATGTCACTTCAAACCCTTGTGATGTTTTCGCAGTGCTTGTACTAAGATCACGTCTTCAGAGCCACAGAGTGCAGCTCAGAGGTTGCAATACCAGATCCACCCTCCATCAACTCCCTGTGAAGAGAAGGGGCTACTACAGAAGTTGATTAAACTACAGCTGCGTGGGAGATATACCAAGAATGAACAATAGACAGACTGGGCTCAGAGAGAGCCACTGGACAGGGGCCAGACAGACAGGTGACAAGTCTGTATCAGATTTTGTCAAAGGAAATATGAGAAGGCTCTAGAATATAGACAAATCCCTTAGGTAGGAAAAAAGACCACACTGGCTATGCACAGTCAGCCCTGAGCATCTGAGCTTGTGACCATGTGCAGAGATGATAATAGGCCCCCTCACTCCCACAACCCCCATCACAGGACGACACAGCAAAGCTCTTAGCCAGGGCCTGGCATGCAGTTGCCCATGAATAAGAGTTGCTAGCTCTGATTGACAGCGAGCCCTGGATAATGAAGGTCACACATGAATCAAGCTCCATTTCTCATCATAGAACAGAAAACTATGAGCACAATATCCATGCATAATGTAAAAATGAAAGCATACACTCAGCACGAGGAGACTCAGGTTATCATTCCTTACAAAGCAATACTAATTTCGCTGTTAAATATGACTAAGTATTCAGTCCCTGTAGTAAAGATAACACCAGGGTTTTATTGCTGTGCAGACAAAAGGCAAGGTATATGCCACAGTCTGTCTTAATGCATCTGGATTTATCCTGGCAACTTAGGAGATAATTATAGCTTGCCTGAGATATTCTCAATTTATGCTCATAGTCTTGTTGTTCATCATGTTATCTCAGATGGCTCTCAGCTTTGGGACAAATGGCATGCTCACCCCAGTGATAAATCTCTAAACAGCCAAGATGCTGATGGAGAGTACTCAAGTCCTGAGGATAGCAAAGGTCCCCCATCTGTCTTTTATTGTCATGGTCAGGACATGGTATAGGTGAATGCATATAAGATGTGGCTTTGGTAAAATGTAGCCTCCTCTATAGGAGCTAACAAAGGACTCCAGGGGCTTCCACTGGCATGTTTTTCTTTAGTCTGTATTCTCAACAACATTCAAACATCATTCCTTTTCCCTCATGTCCTGGAGAAAAATCCTACTTTGTCACCTGTGGTCCCAGACCTGAGTTCTAGCAATAGCAATATACTACAGAATTTCAGCACCCTCTCCCTCCCTCCCCTGCCTCTCTCAGCTTTGAGAACAAACATGCCAAAATCAAAACATAGCCCTGGTGCCTTGACCATCACCCTGTTATCAGCTTGTACATAATCTACAATAGTAAACATGTCCTGCTATCTGAGACTTCTGTGCAGGAAGATTGGAGGCCGCCGGAGAAACCCAGAATTGCCACTGAGGTCCTGGGCTGACATTAACATGTTTCACTATAAAGAGTGAGTCTGTCTCTGGCTAAAGATTATGGAAATTATGAGCACAGACAAGATTGTGACTATTACCCCCACAGTGATGTGGGCAGCATGGAACTGCTCAAAGCTGACATACTAGTGAGTCGCCCATAGTCAGAAACACTCAGGCAGGGTCACTGTGACTTCCGTTTCTCCAACAATTAGATAAGATAAATACTTCTCATTTTTTTTTCCTAAAAGAATTGGGTAGCTGTAAGAGAGTAAAATATTTTTGAATCAAAACACAGTGCAAGAAGGAAGGAGGAGACTGAAGCTGGAGGCATCTGGCCACTTACGAAAACCTGAGTCCTGTGTTGATTGCCGTCTATAGTAAGTAACCCAGAAATCAAAAGTCAGGACCTTTGGGGGAAGCCATACACTCTGACTTAGTGGATCATATCCTTTCCTCAACCTCTCTGCAGCAAAACTCTGGAGTTCTGCAAAAATAGGCATCAGGCTAAGAACTGTCTAGGCAAAAGTGCACACTCTTATCTACTAAGAGTGGCTTACAAGGAGTGTTTCCTTGGTACCATGTAGAGTATACTAGGAAAGTGTTTGCTTCAGTGGTGTGCCAGGGAGAGGTTGAATGGAGACTTCTCCATGTGTTCCAGAATGCATTGTAGAAGCATCAAAGGAATTGCTTCCGGGAAGGAGACGGAGACCTAGTGACAGAGGTGGACCACAGTTTTATCTAATCCTTTATGCCTCTGAAATGTTCAATTACAGTTGTACAGATTGCCTATTACAGATGCAGAGGCTCATGGTTGGCACAGTTGTCCATGTAAAGTCTCCATTTCCACAGTGACAGAAATAAAGGGATGTTTCTCTAGAGTGAGCCATGGAGGTATCCATCACAGTAGCTACCTTTATAGACAGTTGATGGCCCTGTCACATGACCCTTTGGTGTGTGACATGAAACTGAGGTCAGTAGTCTGTCTCAAGCATACTAGGCACATGGCTAGGAGCGGTCAGCTATAATCTAAGACTTCTGTAGCCACATCTTAGATTTACAAGTTAAACACACTCAGGATTTGTTACTCTGTGATTCCTGAGGAGACAGCCAGTAGGGAACAATCGACTCGTAACAAGACCAGTTTCTACCATCTAAAATCAGCTTATTTGCTACATATCTACTGTATTCACTAGATGAGACTTTGATGTGCCCAAGAGCAACAGCCCACAGGACCTTCTGAATGGAGTAGCATAAGTATATAGCATCTGCAGTCAGTGGCAAGGGAGCCTCATAGAGGACTGTGGAAGAACCAGGAAATGGGTACCATTGAAGAAGGATCTTGGGCATAAGGGCAAGACCTGCCAAGTTGGGAGAGGCCCACAAAGACACCATCCAGCTCTCTTTCCCACTGTCAGCCTGTAGTTTTCCCAGAGAATGAAGGCTGCTACATAGATTCCTTCTTTCCCATTGCATCTTCCCTAGTAGGGTATATTGAAAATGGACTTCCCTTTCTAATATGTACCAGTATTTCTGATGAGCAAGGACCTAAGTCATCAGACTGATGGACCACTGCTGACCACAGTAATCTATCAGTTCCAAGCCGAATTCACTGCTTGGCACTGTTGGAGGAATGAGCCGATCCTCTCTCTGGGTGAGTTGGTCATTATCTGCCTGTCCTAAAACTATTTTTTAAATCATCTAGGATATCATTTATATCTTTTGAAAGCATGTATGACAATTGACTGTTAATTCCCAGTAACAGCCCCAGAGAGTTACTCATCACCCTGGTTGAAGGGGATAGGGAATGTGGGTCTCCTAGCCATTCTACTGTTCCTTCTGCTGCTACTTAAGCAAAGCTCTATGCTCCTGCCTTTTTCTGGAAGAGCCCGTCCCAGACTGGCTGGTCTTGGTTTACAAATATTTTAGGTTATATATGATATAGATACAGGGAGGTGATTAGAAGTGTGTGTTGGTCAAAACAGCTGAAAATCTATTTACCCTCTACAGAAGACACACAGTTGCCTTCCATGTAAGTGCTGTGATACCACAGGGGATTTCTTGCTCTGGCCATAGTACTAACAGTGGCCTGTCTTATAAAGACAAAGATGACTGTGGCTTTGTTGTGTTAAGAAAAACTGATGCATGTCTTCTGCACCAAATGGAGGTTTTACATAGTACCAATGAACAGCAAAGTGGAGAACCGTGGGGATGGAAGATGACTAGGGCAGCTGGCTTGCTGCTCTGACTATGCTGCTAACTCTTTCCACTGCAAGTTCTCTTCTTTCCCTCTGCCCATTTTTCTTCCCTTCCCTTCCCTTCCCTTCCCTTCCCTTCCCTTCCCTTCCCTTCCCTTCCCTTCCCTTCCCTTCCCTTCCCTTCCCTTCCCTCCCCCCCCCACCTTTTTGTGAATGACTCTATCACTATGTAGCTCTGGCTGTCCTGGAACTCTATGTAGACTCTATATAGAGCAGGCTGGCCTTGAACTCACAGAGATCTACCCACTTCTGCCTAGGTGAGAGCCACTACACATGACTAACCTTCAATTTTTGATCTTCCCAACTCTAACCTCCTGAGCGCTGGGATTTCAGGCTTCTATCACCATGCCATCTTTCTATGAACCCCAGGACTTCATGCATGCTAGGTAAATACTCTGCCAACTAAACCAAATCTCTAACTCCTGCATATCTATTTTAATGCTGCAAGTGAAGAATGTGAGTTCGCGCCCTTAATTTTCCTACATTTCCCTCCTTGCCCATGGAATATGCAGCCTTACTGTGCTCTGTCTTCCTCCATAAACTGGAGCTTATGGTAGCAACTTCTCTCAGCTCACAGGGATGGAAACACCTGACAAGCACTCAGCTCTGTAGTAACTGTCATGTACTCAGTGCTCAGTGTATATTTGAATGATTTTATAGTCATTAAAAACACAACACAGTTTCCTTGTACCAAAACAATATACACACTTGAGTACACACACACACATACACATACACTAGTAATAAATGTAACAGTGGAAGTGAATTCTTCCATTGCTGTTTGGCTAACATTTCCACAGTGTAGATACATGGTGCACAAACCAGGACTGATAATTCTCTTGGACCTAGCAATATTTTCAGGAAAGGACCACAATACATTAACAATTAGTCTTCCCAAGTGATGGGTTCAATTTTTAAAAGTCTCTGTTTTTCTAATGCAATGGGGAGCATGATCTCAGCTCTTAGTTCAGCTCTGTAACTCGCTGAGATATTACTTCCTAGCATTTCCCAGGAAACTGAGGTGTTTAAAGAAAAATGGATCCTTAGATCAAGTGTGCCCATGCATCAGCAGGCATCATTCACATGCCAATTTGTGGGACAGATCTTTAGCAAACCAAATGGGTAAAGCTGGGCCAGTGGCACACAGGCTCTGCTCTGCTTGTTAGGCGAATGGCCACTGATGAACTGAAGGCAATACTCAAATCTGTTTAGGACCTGAGCACATCAAGTTTGAAAGTGGAAGATCTCATGTAGATCTGCCATGTCTTAGCTGTGTCTTCTTTAGACACAGTTTTCTGTGAGCTGAGAAATGTATTTCTTTTCTGGGACATGAAGCATGTTTTGTTTAAACTGTAAGTAACTCAATTCCCAATAAGTGAGAATGTACTGAATGATGGATTTTAACTGGGCTGTCCAGGAGCCTAAGAATCCTTCCAGCCATGAACTTGTTCTGCTCTTCTTCCTCCGGCAGTAACAATAGGTACACTGTAAGCCCAGGGAAATGGCTCCTGACACATCTAGGCACATCTATAATCATAGCGTTCCTCCGCTATGGAGACAGAGATTCACCCTACTGTCACAAACCACAGGCCCTGTCTCAGCAAGATGGAAAGAGAACTAACCTTTGAATGTTGTTCTCTGATCATCATACATGTACACACAGGATGTGCACATAGCATGTGCAAGCAGATACAAGCAGGTACAATACAAGGACTGAGCAGAAGATGAGAAGCCCACGTTCCAAGAGGCACATTTGGGCAAGAGAATGAGTTGAGTCTATGGGGGATGAAATGTTTTCTAGAAAGATGACATTCATTCTTTAAATGTAAAGTTAGCCAATGTGCCCCATCCCTGGAGTGTGATAAATTTGGACAAGCATAGCCGGATTGGCCGTGGAGGCACATCTGTGTCATGTCATATGGGTTGGTACCCAGGGAACTGTAAAGTGTCAGTGGATTCAATTCTTGCTGTCAAACAAGAGTCACTTCTAGATACTGTTCATACCTGCAAGGTATGGATTCCAGGTCCCTATGTTTGATGACAGGGAACTTATGCAGCTATTGGTGTCACTTGTCTCTGAAGGGCTCCAGACAGACACAGCTCAGAGTGAGGATGTGGAGTTTCCTGTGATTGGTGCTTAAAGGGGAAGACTCTCTTAGTTTCACAAAACAGAAGGCTTTTGGGTGGCTGCTTTGAAGGAGCCACTTCGGTGGGTACTGACAACTGTGGGAGAAAACCATTGTTCAACTGCTCTTGGGTTATGTGATCTCTTAGTCCCAGTTTGGCACTGTGCAAAGGTGGCACTTCTGAAAAAGAGGACTAAGAAGCCCCAGGATGAGGGGTTTCACTGGGTTCCAGTAGGGATAATCTTTTTGTGCACTGCATAAAGATTATCCTTTTTTTTTTTTTTTTTTTTTTTTACAGATTCCCTGTGGGAATACTGGAAGTGTGTGTGTGTAAGGCACTGAATGATGGTGCATATCCTGAGGCTTACAGCTCCTGTTGTATTCTCAAGCAAGCCCACAACCTAGACATGTTTAGAATGTGCCTGTTGCCCTACAGCAAGGTAAACCAAGATAGGCCTCTCTTCCATTTGTTTTTCTGGCCTATCAGCAGTCCAGAAAACCAACTGAAGAGATAATACAAGGGTCCTAATTGGCAGTGAGTGGGAGAGAGAGTTGTAAGCATTCAGGGAAGGAGAGTTTCACAAAAGGAAAGATACATTGATGCAGTATTCAAAACCAGAGTTTCTGATATGCCAGAAATCAGAATTATAATAAAGGACAGAAATTTCTTTAAAAAGAAATATCTACTGT
This sequence comes from Mastomys natalensis, assembly GCA_021653895.1. Classification (NCBI taxonomy): domain Eukaryota; kingdom Metazoa; phylum Chordata; class Mammalia; order Rodentia; family Muridae; genus Mastomys; species Mastomys natalensis. The sequence continues at coordinate 537,708 of JAJTUV010000307.1, forward strand.
ATGAGCAAAGAAGACTGTTATATTAAAAAAAAAAAAGCAGCCAGAGACAGCACGAGATAATTCACAGAACACACTCCTGAAGCAGGGCCATGGCGCTTGCCAACATGAGCTCAGGATGGCCAGTTCTGGACTCCTTGTGCAGTAACCTGTTTATAACCTGAAACTGGCCATGATACAAGTTTTTATATCAAAGAAACCTGATGAAAGTCAAGCCTTTTTTTTCCTAGTGAGAGCTGCTAGATATGAAGTAGTTTGAGTGTTATCATCAATAAAATAATTATAAAAGGAAATGAGGTTGTGACTGACAAGATGGAATAAGCATGGCTTACCTTATTCCTTTGTACTTGCAACAAAAAGTATCACTAAGTAACTGATAGAAAACTGAAAATTAGAGAAATAAAGACTACCTGGTCGACTCTAGATTCAAGGAACTACTCAGTGGTGGGTCCTTCTGTGTGCACATGGGTGCATGCCAAAGCCCTGTCCAGGAAGTATAAAAGAAGCAATGAGAAAGTGAAATATGTAAATACATACAATCTGGAAATAACTAAATGGCACCAAAGAAATAAAAGCAAACTAAAGAAAGCCACCTCTCTGTAGTCACAAGCCTAGGATGAGGGTTGTCAAGTAAACAAATATTTTGACCATATATGATCTTATTCCAGCTTAACCACAGAGAAAACCACCTTCTCCCTAAAATAAGTGGTTAGATTACTTTCCTGGAGCAGAAGCTGTGAAATAAATTGGTGGATTTCTTATCACTGTATAGTCCAGACAGAAGGGGAAGAACACTTCCCACAAAATGTTAACTTAAAATTCTATACCTAGCCAAGATACCCTTCATGAAGAAAGATCTTTTTAGACAAAGGGATAATACCATCCCAACAACAGGCTTGTTTCAAAGAATAATAAACAAAGTCTTGTCAGGCAGAAAGGAAAATATGAGATGTGGGAAATCAGGAGAGGGGAAGAGCTGAAGGGATCAATATATGAGCATATATAATCAAATCCTCATTGGTTTTAAAAAGTCTGTTTGGCTGAAAGTAAAAGTTCCATGCAAAGTAGCTCTTGATACCCATAAAGGCCACTTAAAATATGTGTATACATGTGTCCAAATATATGTGCACCACATGCAAGCTTGCAGAAGTCATATGGGTTCTGGAAATTGAACCAGGTCTTCTGTAAAAGCAGTAAGTATTCTTAACCTCTGAGTCATTTTTTTCTAGCTCCAAAAGCCATGATTTTAAGACATCCATTATTTAAAAATGAGGGCAATGAGACCTAAAAGTTCAGGTTTCCACGTTTTCCTGAAGCAATAAAATTCTGGTACCAAGCTATAACGATCATGGATTGATTTCCAGAGAGGTGTTTTTTCTCCTAAAGGCAAAATTTGACCCTCAGGAGACAGTTAACATATGTGAAAACATGACTAGAAGCGTTATTATCAATTGATAGGGGTCAGTGCTGCCTTAGCTTCTCAAAGCAAAAGGAACTCTCATATAACACTTAACTAGCCCCAAATCTCAAAACATAGAGGAAAAAACACTGTATATAAATGAACTAACAAAATATTAAATCAAAACAAAAACTGATGGGCTCAGGCACATTTACCAGGAACTGACTTAACTATTAGACAGAAAATGGAGGCATTACTTTTTATCTATCAAATAAGCAAAGCTTTGAAATGTCAATCTCTATCTTTGTCATCATGACCTTGCTGGTGTCAATGGGAGAGCCTAAATACACGCAATACTCTAACCAAACATTTAACTTTATCCAGCCATTTAAAGATTTGTGTATTTTCCAATCTCATATTTCACTTAAATCTTTCCTAATGGAATAAAGAACTCCAAAATGTATCTGTCTAGCTCTTCCAAACAACTGTTTATAAAACAAAACCCATATCTCTCAATATATTCACTGTCTCACAGGTAATTCCACATCCAAGCAGCATGTTGCTATTGAAATAACATTTTATAGGCTCTGTGATGAAAATGTATGGAGAAACAACTTTAAGACAGAAACAAGCGGTAAAACTACATGCACAGAGAATAACCTCTATGTTAAACATATAGAAACAGTAATGGGAAAATATAACAATAGCATTTAAAAATGATTTTGTTTCATTATTCAAGTTGTCAGCAGTACCCATTGCCATTCTCGAAATGTTATGGTTGAAATCCCAGCTTCTTCAGCTGTGGGTCTTTAGCTCAATGTGCAGCAACCTAAAGCTGTTTTAAAGCCAAATGTGTATTGAATCGGTGTGTTCTGACAGCGCTTGCCTATGTCACATCACTGCAGTCTTGGTTCTGAACACACAACACAAACTGTCACACCATGTTCCACTGACAAACACTGCCCACAATGCCTTAGCTCAGATTTAATACTGTTATGTTTTCTGTTCACACAGAAACAAAGACTTTTAATATTTTCCTATCCTTTTTTTACCTATCTACCCAGAGTCATATAAAAATTCCTCAGGTAAAAAGCGCTCACAGTAGAAAAGTTTTAAGTTCTGATTTAGATGATACATTATACTGACATGCAAACAACTCTGAATATTTAAAAAAATCACTAATTACAAATTATTAAAGTGTCTTATGATTGCTATACTATAGGCATTGTATGTGGGTTATCTCAGTCAGCCATCTGATTAACTGACCTCCACTTCATAGTCATATGTTAAACAATTTGCCCAAGTTTACATGTTAGCAAGTGGTGGAGCTTGGATCCCACCCAGTCAGCACGGGAGGCATACCTGGGCCTGCCTGACTGCAGGATTGGCGGGCAGGGGCCTGGCAGGGCCACTGGGTGCACGTGGTGCCTGGTGGAGAGGCAGGAGCACTCGCTGAGGTGACTGAGGCTGAGGGACAGCTCGAGCGTTGAGGGGCCTGCTGATGTCAATGTTCTGGCATTTCAGTGAGTGCCTGTCCTGTGTGGTCAAAGCAGAGTCAGAGCTGATGGATTTTGCTAGCCAAGGGAAGAGCAGCGCTAACTGGCCTGTGACCACTGTCTATGTGGGAATGGAAAGTCCAGGGTGCCCATACAACAGACTGTATTTACTTGTTTATAGTTCAAAATTCTACAGGAAGCACCCCATAAATCTGGAATAGAGAGATATGTTTTTATATAGTTTAAAAAAACCAAACATTGAAAACCACCATGGTGACGGTGGCATTTGGAAGGCTGAGGCAGGAGGATTGAGAATTGGAAGCTAGTGTTTGCTATAGAGAAGACTCCACCTCAACCAATCCATCATTAGACTGGTTTAATTAACAAATAGATAAAAGAAACTTGAAGTACCAAGTATGAAGACACAGGCTGGACCGCAAAGTGTGAGCTTAGTGTGCACAAGGGTTCTGTGAGAACTACCTGCTCCAGAGGCAAGGTGCTCATCTCCGGACAAGCTTCCTTGTGTTTGGAGGAGTAACAGAACCAGTGCAGCTGATCTGCTATTCCACACTCTTTTTTATAAATATCTTTATTGATTGTTCCCAGCTAACTGAATGTATTTTATGTTGCATAATTAAATAATTGTATTCTTTTCATTTGTTTGTTTGTTTTGTTTTGTTTTCCAAGACAGGGTTTCTCTGTGTAGCCCTGGCTGCCCTGGAATTCACTCTGTAGAGCAGGCTGGCCTTTAACTCAGAAATCAGCCTGCCTCTGCCCTGAGTGGTAGGATTAAAGGCATGCATCACTACCACCCAGCCAAGTGTTCTTATTCTTTAACCAACTTTTTGTTTCGCATCTGTGTTTTTGTATTTTGAACTAACTATGCTCCTCATGTACTGAGATTACAGGCATGTATTATAATGGAGTTCAATATTTAAGACTTCTATGCCTAAGTAAAATATTGAGACATTGAGGAACCATGGAATAGCTAAGGATAAGGATATAGCTCTTTAAAAGAATAGAGTGGGCATGGCTTCCACAGTTCTGGGCAAAACTGAGGCTCAGTGGAACTGAGACACAGGCCAGAAAGCTCACCTAGACATAGCTGGTGGCCCTGGAAAGGATAGGCAGGGCCTTGTAACAAGAGTTTGTTCTGGCTGTGTTCCCAGTGGGGCTGTTGAGAACTAGGTCTAGGTCACTGCAGAGATTGATCATGGTTTATAATATCCACATACCCCACTGTGTGTGGACACTGCCTTAATCAGAATCTTTTAGGGACCCTGGAGGGTTACTCTGGGACCTACCTCTACGCCCTGACTATTGCAGGGTAGTGGGGTTATAGTTGAACCAAAGGGGCCAACTAAGCATTTCACAGAGATGATGGAGCCCTGTCTTCCCATGCAACCTCACGCCATTCCAGCATACTAAGTTCTTGTGCGACCTACCTTGGGGGTGTTGCAATGTGGTGACCGGCTCATCAGCAGGCCTTTTCTGAGAGTGTGATGAGCCTGGCCAAGGTGAGGGCCACTAGGTGTCCGGGAAGGGTGCACACACCTGCAAGGCAACCCAACAACTGCTAAGCAAGGGCTTGCCCTCCTCCTTGTGCTAGCTTCTCATATCCTGTTGCTGCTAATAGTTAGACTGTCACTTATTTTAATTCCATGGGACAAATCCTCAGGGGGAAAAATGATCTAACATGCCTATGAGATGAAAAACGAACATTGATTCCTGCTCTCCAGCCACTGTTCTGTCAATTTAGTTAACTGAAAACCACGGAAACAGCTTTGGGCACACAGGAGATGTTTTGCACGAAGCTGGCATGTCAGCGATTGCATCTCTGAGCACATTTGGGCCCGAAGCTCTGCCATCTGAGGAACACATTCCAGTGTCCACATGCCTTGTAAAAAATACTAATGCAAAGATTAGAGAAGACCATTCGTGGAATTCACCGCCACATGGCTCACTTATGTGATGGACAGCACATAGCTAGAAGAGAGAGTCAAAGAGAGCTGGCCTGGCAGACATTTACAAAAACAAAAACAAACAAAAGAAACCCAAAGACCCAGTGTTACTCTCCAGAAAATCTGCCCTGTCCTTTGCAGAGGATGATGCAGCTGGCACAGCCAGAGGCAGTTTGTTGAATATTCTTGCAGCCATTGTTTTTTGAAGAGTTGACATACCTTAGCTTTTCCATGGTGGTTTTCTTATGTGTGAACAGCAGCCGCATCAGTGTCTTCCTTTTGAGATATACTACAAATCCAGCGGCGAGCAGACACAGAACGCTCACTAGGATTCCTACAGTCAAGCCCTGGTTATCTGAAACAAAACACATTTGGCTCAGGGAGGAGGCTGTTCTAATAAAATACGGGAGACATTGAGCCGTGACATTTATGGCAGAGCAAGCTCTACAGGAACAAACAGAACTAGAGCACGTAAATCCCTGAATGATGTCCTAATAAATTAGTCTCTCTTCAAAGGTCATGTTTGAGCTCTGGTCTATGCCACCATTATTCGCCTGTGATGATTTTGGAACTTGCTAATACAGGGACATGGTCTGGTAGGTAGGACCCTGGCAGCTGGACCACACAGATTCCCCTAGGCACAACCATAGCAGAGTGAACTATTGAACCATACAAGGTATCGGGCCCATCTTATTAGGATTGGAGGCTCCCCAAAAAGCCATCCACATGACTGGAAGAGCATCATAGTTGGTCTCCTGGTCAAACACAATTCCTTTCAGGCTCTTAGTAGCATCCTAGGGCTTCAGGTAGAGTTCTTTTGCCCCATAACAAATCTAAGAACACTTTTCACTTCCTTACTTTAACCTTTAAGTCTTAAACGGATCTGTATATACAATCAAAGCCCTTCCAGGTCTTAAATGGCACTTGGACACCTCACCTCAGGATTACTTGTTGCCATGAGGACAGTGCCACCTACTTGAGCTATTCTAACCAGCATCAAGACTCTATTGCCCAATCTGTAACCTGGGAGCTACCACCCTCAGTGACTGCCATCCTGTCCTTTCCCACCTTGACTCCAGGCCTTGGAATAGCCAGTTGTCAATGCTTGAAGTCTCTACTTTGTAAAGTTCTCTGTTCTGAGACAGAGTCTCAGAGAGCCCAGGGTGGCCTGGAATTTGCATGTAGCCTAGGGACGGCTTGAACTGATCCTCCTGCCTCTACCTCTCCACTGCTAGGATAAAAGGAATATTACCATACTCCGTGTCATACTGGAGATTAAATCTGGGGTTTCATGCATCCTAGGTGTGGAGGCTTGAATAGAAATGCCCCCATTGACTCATGTGTTTGAATGCTTGCCCTCACAGGGAGTGACACTATTAGGAGGTGTGGCTTTGTTGGAATAGGTGTGGTCTTGTGGGAGGAAGTGTGTCACTGTGGTGGCAGGCTTTGAGGTCTCATATGCTCAACCTATGCCCTGCACAGCTCAGCCTTGTGCTGCTGCCTGCAGATCAAGATGTAGAACTCTCATCTCCTTCTCCAGCCCCATGTCTGCTTACAAGCCACCATGCTTCCTGCCGTGACCACAATGAACTAAAACTCTGAAACTGTAAGCCAGCCCCAATTAAATGTTGCCCTTTATAAAAGTTGCTGTGGTCATGGTGTCTCTTCACAGCAATAAGACACTAGGAAAGTACCTTGTTGCCTGAGCTCCAGCCCTAGTCCTTCCTGAAGATACCAACAAAACACATCAAGGTCCTGGAGACCCCTCTGACATTTCCATACTGTTGCTAAGCACACGGGGCTGCTCTCCTCCCAGAGTACCCTCTCTTCCCCTTTAGTGGCACCTCCCATGCCCTGTAGAATCTCCTTAATTCCTCTCTAGAATCACAAGTGGACAAATATGCATGGATTTTGCTGAGTGGCTGAGCCATGGTCAGGCTGGTGAACACCATCAGAGTGTGGAACGGTGAGGCCAAGACCCCCAATGATACCAATCCACATGCTAATGTGAAAGGGTGGAGCTCCACAGGGCCCCACCCCTAGACAAAGACCTACAAGCAACTAAAGAATGCTGGCAGTGGGAGAGTCAGTCCTCCCAAGGAATGAGCCCCTTAATTGGATATCCAATACCAAGTGGATAGCCCTGAAATCACATACATATAAGCAACATAAACAGACTTAGCATCCTCTCTCTCTCTCTCTCTCTCTCTCTCTTTCTCTCTCTCTCTCTCTCTCTCTCTCTCTACACACACACACACACCACACACACACACACACTCTGTTTTTTTAAAGGACATGATTTGAGAGTGAGTGGGGTCAGGGATCCTGGGAAAGGTTGAAGGAAGGAAAAGGAAGGAGGGAAATAATGTAATTATATTTCAATTTTTAAAAATGTCTGTTTTTAGAACTATGTAAACTGCAGACAGCAAAGTGCACACGAATTAGCATCCTATCTGCCCATAATCAACTGCTCAATGCAAACAGCTACCATGAATGCGACAACTGCTCTGACCGAGCTCTCTCTCTCTCCTGTGTGATGTGGGTGCATGTGGATGCCAGAGGCTGACAGCAACTATCTTCCACCTTATTTTGGAGACAGGGTCTCTTAATGAACGTAGAGCTCCCAGTTTGGCTAGACTGGTTAGCCAGCAGGTCCTGGGGATCTTCTCTCTTTCTTCCCTAGTTCCAGGATTACAAGCATACATCACCATGCTTAAGTCCTTGTGTGGGTTCTGTGGACCCACACTCAAGTGCAAGCACTTTATTGAAGTTTCCACCCTTAGTCCAGCGGTGGTATCCATCTTCTTTATTAAGAGGTAGCTGTCATACCTTTGCTGTTGTTCTTGCTTGTTCCCTTCCCTGCCCCATGCTGTCTATCACCCCTCTGATCAGAGTTTTAAAATGCAGTGAAGGGGCAGCACACAAGAGCTACCCTCTGCAAAGTGCTTTGAAGTGACAGTGACATATACATTTGGCAGTTCATCATGGAGAAAAGTGTCGCAGGGAGAGAAAATGGCCAACTCAACACCTCAGCTGCATTGAACAGGACCCAGGGAAGGCTGGGGAGGACAATAACATTTAGAACCTGCAAGCTTCAGGCTGGGACAGAGGCACTCAAGGTCCCATTGTGGGGAAGCCTGTCCAGTAGATACAGCTCCCAGCAGCCCAGCATCCACTTCCTGGGATCCTGAGGTCACACTTACCTGGTTGTCGGATGGGACCGCTGTCTGTGCTTCCTCCAAAGCCAAACTTATCACAGAACGGAGGAGCCCAGTGTGCTTCACAGTGGCAATTCTTCCTGTTGTTACATACCTTTGGGGCAGACGTGGAGGAAAGCATCCAGAGTGGACAGGGTTAGGACACACAAAAGCAAAGGTATTCTGCTAGATCCCCTCAGCAACACACATAGACTCAGTAAATGCAAGCAAGACTTTGAGAATCAGCTCCAAACAGCACCACTAGTGAGTTGGGTAGAGCCCAAAGAGCTGAAAGCGGCACAACCCGCCTGTGCTGGGGAGCTGCTGTTGGGAGCCAGCTCCCTTTCCTGCTCTCATTTTTTTTCAACCCTGAAAGCTGTGGAGTTGCCTTCTTTGTGGTAAAGAGGGACCCAGAATCAGACCACTGTGGCACAGATCTGTCTATTTCAGATAGGAGGTTCAGGGAGGGAAGCAGGCCTATTGTTGGGCCTCTGATTTTCTGATGTCCATAGAAGTTCACAGGGGTCTGCTAATATGTCTGTGAGCCTACTCCTATCCCCACTTAGCCCACTGTGGGTATTACCTGCCTCTTAGTCACAACACATAATAGGCAAAGACAGTAGAGTTCTTTCTTCTGAAGTAGATGGCAGGAGAGGGTGCCTTTGCCCTTGCTATTTCTAGATAATGCACCCTAATGGGAGACCAGAGTTCCCATGGAAGGACCCAGGAGTCTGTTTGACAAGGGTCACCCATGTGGTTCTTCTGCTTGGATTCACTATTGATATGAACATAACTCACCAAACAGGATATGAACCAATTGATTTTGAGTGTGAAAACCACTTTTAAAGTTTTTTAATGTTTAATTTTAATATATACTCATATACATACATTATTATAAATATATATAAGCATATATATAATATATATATTATGTATATATATATAATATATATATATTATATACACACACACACACACACACATATACTGTTCTTTTTTTTTTTTTTTTTTTTGAGACAAAGTCTCATGTATCCAAGATTGGCCCTGAACTAGCTATGTGTGCAAGAATGACCTTGAATTTCTAATTCTCCTGCATCCACTTTCTGAGTGCTGAGAGATTATAGGTGTGTCTCACCACACCCACTTTATGAGGTACTTGGGGTCCCAGTTAGGGCTTTATACATGCTGGGTGAATACTCTACCAACAGAGCTACAGCCACAGCCACAGGAGTGTGTGCATTTGTCTTGTTTTATGAGAAGTAGATTGAGGCCCATCTGACTAACTGCGAGGGTGGAGGGACAGGACAGTGGTAGGGATGACTGGAGAGAGCTGCCCACATCAAGGACTGTGATCCCAGATGGCGGTCTGGTATGTGTACTTCCCTTCCACTTAAACACTGTAAGTCACAGGTGATGAATTTCTGGGTAGTTGTTATATGGAAGTCAGTGGAACTAGTGAACCGACTCTAGGCCCTGCATAAAAACACTGGGGCCAAATATATGCCTAAATATTGGGAGGCAAACAAGACATTGACAGTCTGTTGTCTGGCTTTGTGGTGGCTCCCTGTTCTAAGTGGCTTCTGTCAAGCATCCAGTCACTTGTCCAGTTGCTTCATCTGTGGAGGGCAGCAGTCAACAAAGCCTTTGAGAAGGAGGGATGAGCTTTCTAGGACATTCCCATTAATCAGGACTCTGTCTTTTACAGAGCATCTGAGATCACTGGGTAACAGATTTCTTTCTAATGGTTTTAAGGGATAGACTAACCCAGTTCTTTGGTTTTAGTGATGAGGCCAAGGCTCATGTGGCAGGAATGATGTTTCCACAATAATGTGGGCTGCTCAAGAGCAAGTTGGACAGACAGCTTTCTAGTGTCTGTGGTATACCCTGCATATGTGTCAAACCATCCATGAGACTCATACCCTGCCTGGTATGGTCTTAGCTTGGGGTGGGAAATTTGGAAGTACTGGTGGTGAGCTTGGTCTTATCATAGAGGGATTGGGGCCAAGCTACTTGTTACTAAAATGTCTTAGCTTCTTTTCTGATGTTGTGATAAATTACTCTGGAAAAAAAACCAAACCAAAATGTAAAGGAGAAAAGATTTATTTTGGCTCACAGTTCCAAGTCTATCACAGTATGGAATCATGGTGATAGTAGTTTGAAGCAGGTAATCACTTCACATTCATATCAAGAGTTTGGGAGCCATGAATGCTGTGCTCAGTTCACTTTTTCCTTTTTATACAGTTCAGGATTCCAGCCCAGGGAATGATGCCACCCACACTGGGCAGGTTTTTCTACCTCAAGTAACCTAGTTAAGATAATCTTCCACAGGCATTCCCAGAGGCTCATTTCCCAGGAGACTCTAGATCTCAGAAAGTTGACAATTGAGATTAACTATTACACTAAGTCATAGCTGGCTGTTCTGGAAAATATGGTCCTTAGAGTTTGGCAACCTGTACAAGAGACCTATAAATATCAGAGAGAGAGGCCTCTGTTCTACTTTCTCGGGGCCAGCAAGGTCACTATGGACACACCCTCATTACCACATTGGCCTTGGCCTCATCAGTAAAAACAAAAGGGCCAGGCTAGTTCACCTATCGCCATTAGAAAGAAATCTATAATTCAATGAAGACATGATGAGAATCCATTTGATACTGAGTCAGCTGTACACAACATCAACATGATGTCTGAGGCATCTATCGGGTTACAGCATGGTGGTGATTTTACAAAGTCCCCCATAATCCCAAGTGTCTAGATATACTAAAAATACAATCTAAAGCATGGGTTTGTAGATAAGGCTTCCGGAGGACAAATGAGCCACTGGTGCTGCTAATCAAGATTAATACCATCTCATTGGAAAAAAATTAACTGCGTCAGGAAAAAGAAATTACGTTTCGAACAATTAGAGTCCTTTTCTTCCCTAAAGCTTCTCTGAACTCGGCAGCATGTGGTAGTCAAAACCCATGGCAAGGACATTCAAGAACATGAGGTTGGTAGATGTGATGTCCTCATTTTTATCCTTCTTGTAAGTTTCTCGGTGGAGCCAAGTTTGAGCTGTTGGGAGCCAGAGGGACAATCCTGCTTGAAATGCTAATGTGAGCCCTTTGTGAGGCAAGGTTAGCTCTGAAATTACTTTGAAGATGACAAAATTCTTTCTTTATATTGCAGAATGTTAATTCAAAAGATAATTACCTCTCAATCTGATTTTCTTTGTTAAATGAAAGTGACATTTCTCCTGCTATGTAAAGGTCAGAGACAGTTAACGTCTCTGGAAAAGAACGTTGAGAAGGCACTCACTGACTACTGTAGTTTTAAGAAAGTCTGACTAGCAGGGGCTGGAGAGATGGCTCAGTGGTTAAGAGCACTTGACGCTCTTGTCGAAGTCCTGGGTTTGGTTCCTAGCATCTACATGGTAGCTCACAATCATCCATAATTCTAGTTCCAGGGAATCTGACCCTCTCTCTGACCTCTGTGGGCACCAGGCACACACATACATACATGTAGGCAAAATATTCAAGCACATAAAATAAATACATCAGAAGATTTAAAAACTCTTAGCTGGCTGTGGGCAGGCTGAGAAGAAGAAACTGATCTACTCACCCCTCGGCCGTGACACTGCATCGTACACTTGTGAACCCCAAAGACACTGATATTCTGACATCGACGATTGAGGCAGATCTGTGAGAGACACACAGCACAGGCTCAGTACCTCTGCTCCCCTCCCTCACACAGGCACATGAAAAAGAGAAAGTAGGAGGCTTGAGAGACGGCTCAGTTGGTAAAATATTTGCTGTGCAAACCTAAGGACCCAGAGCCCACGTTAAAAAAAAAACAAACAAACAAAACCTCCAACCAAACAAAACCCAAAACCCCAAGTAAAAACCCAAGTGTGGTGGTGGATGCTTATGGAGCTTATGGAGTAGGTGGGTCTCTGGAGCTTGCTGGCCAGCCATCCTAACTTAGTAGGTGAACCCTGGCTTCCAGTGAGAGAGCCTGTCTTAAAAAACAAGGTGGCTGTCACCAAAGGAGACCAGAGGTTGACCTCTGGCTTCCACAGGTCACAAACATGTACACATCCTTGCATACCCTCCATACATAGATGTGAGAGAGAAGGCAAGGAAAGCTCTCATTTTAGTGAGCAGTGATGGAGCAGGGTAACTTCTATTGCTAGCTCAGTCACAGCTCCTGGGGTCTGACTCGACACTTTGTCCAATGTGAACAGTATCGAGCCCTTTTACATTTAATGCCACATAAGATAGTTCTAGTGGAGTGAGAAATTATAACTGATTTTCTCACGCGTTTTGTTCAGGGCTGTGGGTCATTGGTGTCACAAAACATTGACAAGAATGCTCCCCAGGGTCCTGCTTATCCAGGCACTGCAGAGGCTCCAGTCAGATTTGCTGAATGGCCTTGGCCAGTTGGAAATGGCTGCCTCTTACGCAGTGCTCAGCAGCTTTCTCTCCTGCAACACTACAGGTTAGTGGAGAGAAAGAAGAGTTCATGGTTTAGGATACAGAGCTGTTTCATCAAGTATAGCCTTCCTGTGGGCAGGTGGCCATCTCACCCCAGCAGTTCTCAGAGGGCAGAGTGAGTGACCTTCAGAGAAAGTAATAGGGGGTCAGGGGAGCTGGAGACTGACTCCTGTTTGTTGATAAGGAAACCCTAGGGGGTGGGAAATGATCCTGTCAGTTCAGTGTTTGCCCTGCCATCAGGAGGGCCTGAGTTAGAGCCCCAGAACCCACATAAGCAGTGGAGTAGGGTGGTGTGTGTCTGTGATCCTACAGCTGGGGAAGTGCAAACAGGAAGATCCATTGGGGCCTTACTGTCCAGCCACTCTGGCCTACTTGGGCAAGTTCCAGGCAGGTGAGAGAGTGTCGCAAAAAAAACAAAACAAAACAAAACAAACAAAAAAAAAGTGGACAGCTCAGGAGGAACCATACCCAAGGCTGTCCTCTGGTCAACACGTGCATGTGCACACACATGTATCCTCACACACAAGAACACACATCCATACACGTGCAAGGAAAACAAAGCTTCAGGGAGGGCACGAACATTGAAGGATTCTGCTGGGAGGGCCCTGTGTAGTCTTGATCCTATTAGCAAGGTCAAAGACACCTGCACAAGCAGCAGCATTCTTGGGATTCCAGCTACAGCAGCCATGGCTTCTCGGACCATAGTTTACAAGTCTGGTGTTAGAATGTCAAGGCCTGAACAGACGCTAATGTGCCTGGGGCATTGGAAGAATGTGGAATCTTCCTCAGAGTTTCTAGGTAGGAGAGATGGTGGCTCAGCATTTAGGAGCACTGGCTGTTCTTCCAGAGGACTATTTGATTCTCAGCATCCATATGGTGGTTTATAACTATCTAAAATTCCAGTCCTGGGATCTAATGTCTTTTTCTGGCTTCCGCGGACACCAGGCATGTAGTGGTGTTCAGACATACATGTAAACAAAACATTCTTACATAAAAAAAAAAAAAAAAAAAGAAGTGTCTGTGGCTCAGGACACATGGGAGACATGTGAAGAGGGCATTTCAGCCTCCAGGGTTTTGTGAGGAAAACCTTGGGTTCTGTCCTTTCTTCACCATGACCTCTGAGAGGGACTTCATGGTCCTGGGAAAAAATGAGCCCTAAAAATGCCAGATGGTTTATCATTTTTTTTCCCTTGAAACATTGAATTAATTTGCTATCATTTAATCTGATGGAAAATTTGATGAAAAGACAAACAAAAGCAAAACAGAGAGTGGAGTGGGAGCCGGTCTGTGGAGTATGAGTTGTGCAGACAGGCGAGCTGGACTCTGTCTCAAAGGTGGGAGGGGGGAAAGGAAAAGAAGGGGAAAAGAGAAAGCAAGAAATGCTTAAAGGAATGCACTTAAGATTGTCTGTGGGACCCATGAGAACACACACACACACAACACACACACATCCCACATGCATATGCTTATGCACATACAGAGAATCTATATACAAGCATACATATATCCATGCACCCCCCCCCCGCACACATGCATGTATATAAACCACTGTGGCAGAACACAAAAACCCTAGTTTCTTCCTTTAAAATGTTTGAACTTGCTTTTAACTCTCAAACCATCTCAGCCTTCCTCTTCTCTGTTCTCCCAAAGGATTCCCCTGTCTCTCCGCTGATCCCATCCCCTCCTCTGTTCCTTTTTATCTATAGAGTCTCTGAAGAGGCATCTGACTTCCCACTTTGACCAGGTGAGAACAAGCTCCCAAGAGCTCTGGCACATCCCCAAAGCAAGAAGCTCCACAGTTGTGTTTCTTTAGGAAGTCACTTCCTGGCAGACATGTCTTCCTGAATCTCAGAGTAAAAACAACACTGTCCCCACATCTGCGTCTCAATGGTCAGACTGGGACCTCAGCTTCACTGACTTTTTCTTCTACATATGAGGAGTTGGATCCCAGAGACCAAATTCCTAATCTCATCCCCTAGTTCCTAAGCAGGCGTTTCCAGTGGGCTGTGTTCCAGGCTTACTTTAAGATACAAGTGAGAACCGGGGGACTTACTTTTCCTTCTGCACACTTTGTTCCTGCAAGCACAAGTCCTGGGTCTGGCATATCATCACCCAAGTACACATGCGTCCCCCGGCACAGAATCCGACCTCCTTCCTGCTGTGGGATATTTGTTTCTATGGAAACAGCATTGGTACCAATGACGGGTCGACTGGCACCACCTTGACACTGGATTTTTCCACACTTGGCATCTCTGGAAGGGTAAGAATAGACAAGCTCAGAAGAAGGGCAGTGTGGAGCAGTGACCCCCACGTGAGCAGGCTCAGTGCTGTGGTGGCAGTAGGTGTGGCCTCGTACCTCAGCTCACATTTGACGAAGGCACTCTTGGAGTCTTTGCCACAGTTGCCATAAGGATCTCCTGCAGAGTTGACTCTCTCAAAGCAGATGCCAGGAGCCGGTTTAGCACCTGGAACAGAAGCACAATGATACCTCCCTTGTCACTGCTTCTGACTTTTTCTAAACAGCAGGGGCCTGGGGCTGGGGGTGGGGAAGGAATAGTCCATGTTTGTACTTAGCTGGTTCAGGAGTGGGTTGGTGCAAACCTGGAAGGATCTATAGCTGGCATTCGATCCTGGCCCCACTCAGAACTCAAAGCAAGCCCACTTGTTTTTCTGTGTTGTAAGCTTAGATGTGTGACCCAAGGTATGTGCGGACTCTCAAGAGATTAGGCCTGGCTGTGCAATCTGATCAGGTCAAGAGGAGGAAGGAGTTGGCTGGCTGGCTGACTGCAGACAAGGGAAGCTACTCTCTGTAGCAACATCCCACACAATTCCGGTGAGAGAAGGCAAGCTAGGCAGGCTCCAAGGAGTAGTAATGACTAATTCGACTCTCTCTCTCTCTCTCTCTCTCTCTCTCTCTCTCTCTCTCTCTCTCTCTCTCTCTCTCTCTCTGTGTGTGTGTGTGTGTGTGTGTATGTGAGGGGCATGAGATCAAGAGGAGGGGGAGGAGGCAGAAATCCTTTGTTTTCAGTTCTACAAAGCTCCAAGAGTCAGCACTGGCTTTAATGAATGGTCATTTCTGCAGCCTGTTCTTACAGGCCATAGCTTTGCAATACCCAACCGTCACTGTGCATAGAAGGATGCCCTGGTGGTGGTGGTGGTGGAGTCACAGTAGCTAGAGGACCCAAGAAGTGGGCATTTTAGCAAACACATCTTCTTGGCAGGAAAGAGAACACACGATTGAGGGCTGCAGAGCCAGCTTTAGAGGGCTTTTATACTTCAGCCACATGGTATCTGTTGGTAACAGCGAGGGAGGCAGGAGAACTGGGCAGATCAAACCATGCCTGGCCACATGGTCTTGGCCTGCCTTCCCTTCCACATCAGCATCTGGTTTGGACACTTCCTTTCACAGCACTTTCAATGACTAGGAGGCGACGTCCCAAAATCCAGACCTGCCTGTGTCCTTCTCTGCTCCCTACTCCAGGGAGTTTCTGTTGGCCTTCCAAGGTGACAATGCAATCTAGAGTCCAATCAGACTTGGTCCATGGCCAGGACTTCTTTCTCCTCCTCCTCCTCCTCCTCCTCCTCCTCCTCCTCCTCCTCCCCTCCTCCTCCTCCTCCTCCTCTTCCTCTTCCTCCTCCTCCTTCTCCTCCATCACACCCATTGTTCCTTAACCTGTGCTGGACCCTTATCAGCTCCTAGCAGAAAAGGCCACCGCATTCAACAGCAAAAAGCACACACAGCTCACCATTGTCACCCTCTTTCCATGTGAGTAGGCCTGTGCCTGGTCTTGACCTCTGTACTAGCTGCCCCATTCCAGACCTTCTGTTTCTTCTGTTTTGAGACAGAGTCTCACTATGTAGGTCTAGATGTCCCAGAACTCACTTAGTTCTGGTTACCTTAGAACTCACAGAGATCCGCCTGTCTCTGCCTCACAAGTGCTGGGATAAAAGGTGTGTGCCACCCCACCCCACCTTCCTTTATGCCTCATAAGACAGGCCTCCTGGAGCTCCTTGCACAGGTACACCAGTCCAAGCCAGAATCAATGCTCTGTTGCAGAAAAAGACAAGCACTCAGTCACTGCGACAGCTTCCTTTTCTACCGCACACTTCATCTCCTTCACTTGGTTCTGTGTCCACTGACCCTTTCTGATGAATTGCTAGACTGATTATGATGCCAGCTGCTCCTCGCTTCCCGCTTAGATACTGGCCATCTGGGCAACTTCCCCAGAGGGTCTGTGCATGCCCAGGGGGATTTCTCTCCAACTGCGAGATACTGCAGAGAGGCACTCGATAATTTCAAATCTTTTTGTTGACTCTTCTTATCCCAGGAAAGAAAAACAGAACAAAAGATGAATTTTAGAGAGGGGCTGGAGAGATGGTTGGGTTGGTAAAGTGCTTTCCAGGACCTGAGTTCAGATCTCCAACATCCGTGTACAAAGCCAGGCACGGCAGCATGCACCTGTAATCTCAGTGCCGAGGAGGCAGAGACAGGAGGATTTCTGGAGCTTGCTGGCCAGGCAGTCTAGCTGAGTTGGTGAACTCCAGGTTTAGGGGGAGTGTGTCTTAGAAAATAATGATTGTGGATAACACTGGATATCTTGCTTATGTGCAAAAAACCATGTATATAAACACACAAACATGCTACCCACCCCCTAAAGTGACTTGCAAAGAGGTGTCAGTTTTGGAGGTAACAAGCTTCATGTAATTTAGTCAATAAAATGTTCTCTCCAGCACCTTGAACAATCCAGCATCCTGAAGTTAACTTTGTTGTCTCTTCCAGGATATGATGAGGAACAGGAGAGTCTATGTTACAGTTTGCAGTTGACACATGCATAGCCAGGACATCTCTGTCCATGAGCACAGCAATGGCTTGTGATGAGGCAAAGGGAACTGCCATATGGATGGGTGTAAGTCATGACTCCCTCTACCATAGTAAACTGGGAGGCAGGATAGAGCTACCTGACTGTGGCACAGGCCAGGTCTATACAACCCAGTATCCTTTCTGTGCTCCTCTCTATGGAGAACATGATGGGATGTTTCACCTTCTCCATCCTTCAGCAGCCAGGAACTGATTCCCATTAGTACCCTGAAGCTGCTCTTTTAACTGGATGGTGGGGAGGTGGGACAGGAAGGCAGGGAGGGAATGAACAGAGCTCTGTGTGAAATGTTGGTTCCTCATCCAATTGCCTAGTATTTCCTACTGTAGAGTCTTTGGGCTGTGAGGAGATATCCCTCACAAGAACAGATATTTCAAGGCTAAAGATTAAGTCTAATCAAACTTACAATGATGCACACAATTGAAACTTTGCCCAATTTTCATTCCTCATCTGGCTATCTTCAATTTTAGGCTGTAGGCTGAATGCTATGCAGGGTTCTGGGCTACTTTTTGGGGTCGATATGCTCCCAGCTAGAGCTCATGGGCATTTCTTAACACTGCACACATTCCCACCCCCAGTGTAGCTTACCAGCCATACCCTTCTATGGAATAACTTCCATGGAGCCAGTGCAGAGGTATTTCCCCTGATTATTTGAAGCAAACTATGCTTTATTAACAATGAGATGCAGTGTAGAAGACATGAGATTGTTTGATGCTTGTGCCCAGTATTTCTATCATACTCCTGCTTCCGATATGTTTTTATTAGAGAAAGCCCATTTTACATGGACAGGTATAGCTGACTTTCCAATGCAATGCCTGAGGAATGGACATTAAGACTCCTTTCTGGCCAGAGAAGTCTATCTCAAGGTTATATGATAGAGTCAATGCTGGGTATATGGTCTAAATCAATCAGTATGTTTTATGGATCTAGGGCTGCTGGGTCCTTCAGGACCTTCTTCCATTTCTCCCTTCTCATGGAGGCTGGTCATGATCCTTTCTTCTTTTCCTCTTTTTCTCATGAGTCTTACTTGTATTTTATCATACTTTTTTTTTTTTTTTGCCTACTGACTACAAATAGCATTGTAGTCATGAAAAAATGAGCATAAGGCCACTGGGGCACCTCCTGTCTCTAACACTCCCTGAGGCTGCCATTTGTGTGTGCTCTGGGAAGGAAGCGCCTGGAATCTGTGGACACATCTCCTTAGTGTTCTGTTCTGCATCTGCAGACTTTCTCTTGTTCCTTAGCATCAAATGAAATGCCACTGTACCACCCTGTATAAGTCACACAAAGACTGAGGCTTTGCCTTTGGGAAAGATAAATTGCTGTTCTCTCAGAGATGAAGTCCAAGTTCAAAAACTCAGAAGCAGGGGGATTGTAAATGGAATGCGACTTGACTTTCAAAGGACCTATCACCAAAGGAAAGGCACAAAGAGGAAATTGAGTCACAGATGGCCTTCTTAGCTGATCCTCTCAATCTCTCACTAATCCATCAGGACAACAACATGCTCATGTTCTGTGAGGCTATTGTATGTCAGCTGCCAGCTGGTGTTTATCTTTAAGGCAGAATGGTCTAGAATTTGAAAAGCACTAAAAAGGTCTTGTCTGTCCACTGCAAAGGCAGACATATGGGCTCAAAATTGTTGTACTTAAAAGTTCTGGGCTGTGGGTCTTCATGAAGGTGAGAGATTGTACATCTATCTCAAGGACAAAAGGCAACAGTTTTCTTATCGCTCCAGTGCTACAGCCATTAAAGCCTTTGAGTTCTTAATAACAGAACACTCAGTGCTTGGCCACTAGCAGGAGATAAAACAGCCTCTTGGAGGGAGTCTTGACACTGCTCAGCATTTTAATTGCCAGCTTTGGCTTTGAGTGCTGAAGCTCACACTTGCAACTGAGTCTGGAAGTTCTCAGTGTCAATGCATCCTTTGTAAAGGAAATGAAGATGATGGTGTTTTGAATGAAGCCCCAGGATTACCCATCCTGAGCCTCTCCTTAAGATGATCATCAGGAGGTGCATGCTGACAGGAGCCTAACATAACTGTCTCCTTAGAGGTCTGCAAGAGTCTGTCATATTCAGAGGCGGATGCTCACAGGTAACCATTAAACTGATCATGGGGTTCCCAACAGAGAAGATAGAGTGAAGACTGAAGGAGTAGAAAGGGTACGGGACCCCATGAGGAGAGCAACAATACCAACCAACCAGAGCCCCCAGGGTCTAAACCACCAGCCTGGGAGCACTTAGGGAGGGACCCATGGCTCCAGCTATATATGCAAGGGAGCTATGTATAAGTGGGAGAAGAGATTCTTGGTCCCATGAAGGCTGGACATTGGGGGGTGATATTCGAGGGTGGGGAGGTGAGGTTCTGGGGAGGGTGGGTGTGGTACACCATCATAGAGGCAGGAGGAGGGGGGAAGGTATAGGGAGTTCCTGGGAGGGAGGGGGGAAAGGGGTAAGGGGAAAACACCTGAAATGTAAATAAAAGTTCCAATAAAAAAAAAAAAAGATGATCATCATCTGCAAACACACTGCTCTAGCTCAGGCCCCTTGGCTCCCCCCTCTCTCTTGTCAACTCCCTGTCACTTAAATCCACAGACAAAGGCATTGGCATAAGCAGATGGCATCTGCCCTTCTATTCTCTCCAAGTTGGCCTTTGCCTTTATCAGGAAATGAAGTTTAAATGAACAAATTCTATCATTTCCTTCTTACACAATGGGACAAGATCCTCCTGATTCCCCGACAATATACCTCTTGGCAAAATATCTTTTCTCCCTGTAACTTTCTTTCTTCCTGTATCTTTTCTGTCTGTAACTGTCAGTTACTGTAGGTGATCAGTACATACAAGGCCCCAGTAGATTTAAAGTAAATAAGCTCATTTAAACCAGCCTTGTACATAAACATTGAATATTTACCAGTCCATAAAACCCACTTGACCAGCTGAAATGGCATAAATCAAATGACAGTAGATTCTGGTGGGTGATAACATTGATAATTACATGTTTGGGGACCTCTCCAAGGAAGATCAGTGACTTTCAGCACGTGAGATTACATAACATACCTATGAGATGAATTGACAAGTAATGTTCACCATCACTAGGCTAGAGAGTCTGGCAAACAACACTGCTGAAAGTAAATCTGCAGCCTGAAGAGAAACCCCAGCTCTCTTTTAGCAGGAGTAAAGGTCATGCCACACTAAGAGTCTTCCTGAATATTAAGACCAAACTGGGATAAGAAGCTCAATGCAGACATTTATGTCTGGGATAATCAACATCTGAAATCTTGAGATGCTGGGCTAGGGAGACAACTCAGTGGGTAAAGTGTTTGCGGTGCAAACATGAGAACCTGAGTTCAGATCTCTAGCACCCATGTAAAAAACTGGGCTTGGTGGAACACGTCTGAGATTCCAGCAATGGAAAGTAGAGACAGGAAGATCCCTGGAACTCACTGGCCGTTGGTCTAGCCAAAGCAGTGTTCGGGTTCATGAGAGACTGTTTCAGAAAATAAAGTAGAAAGTGGTTGAGGATACACTTGATGTCATCTTCTGTCCTCAACTTGTGTTCCAGTGTGCATGTGTGTATGTGTGTACACACTCTCTCTCACACACACAGATGTGGTAGGAAAAGAAAACTGTCCCGCTAGCAAGAAGATCTTCAACAATGTCAGCAACAATTATTAGATTAAAAAACAAGTAAATGAACAAACCCACAGAAGGTATTCTGAAAGTTCTTCACAGGGCCACTTAGGAGTTGCAGGCACATGTTTTGAATTTTCTGTGCTATATTTTTAGGGAGCCCTGGAAGCAGAAGTATTCTATTGAGATCTAATGCTGGGCTGAGAAAAGCCATTTCAAAAGGCAATAGTTAGCTAGAAGGAAGGGCTTTATCTGGTCAGCTTTGGGTATGAGTAATGGACATCCTAGATGTAACCAGAGAACTCAGTGTGACTCAACAACTTGGACAGGTCACTGGGTGTGAAGGGCATAGCTGTCCAAGCAGCAACTCAAGGAGTTCTAGAATTCTGAGTGACCCCCTTTCCCGGTGGTCTTCAATGGCCCCTATTCAACATGGTCCAGATCTGGGCTCTAGCTGCTAAGTAGGAAGATGAGACACTGCAAATGTATCCTGGACAAAGGCTTCTTTCCTGAGTCATGGAAAGTTCATTTAAACCAACCAGTACAGCACTATAATGTCTCAGTCCAGCACATCTGGCTGGCCAGGGTCCCAGCCCAGGAAGTCACCTCTGCCCCTGGGACTATATCCACCCAGGGCAGGGCTTGGAAGTGGTGGTAGAGAGGATGGGACATTGAGGGAATCTCATCCTGAGCAAATCATGCTGGGACCATAGGAAGTATGTTCTTGTGCATAAGCAAGTTCTTGACTCAATGCCTTCCACCCTGCA
This sequence comes from Mastomys natalensis, assembly GCA_021653895.1. Classification (NCBI taxonomy): domain Eukaryota; kingdom Metazoa; phylum Chordata; class Mammalia; order Rodentia; family Muridae; genus Mastomys; species Mastomys natalensis. Next base: position 559,500 of record JAJTUV010000307.1, read on the forward strand.
GGATGTCAGCAAATATTTAACAAACCAGAGAATAAATGACAGATGAGACCTCTGCTGCTGTCCAAGTCACAGCTCTGTACAGACAGAACTACCTGAACTCCCTGCCTTGACCCTGCCACCCCTGGATGCCCTCTACCCCATCCTGGATGCTGGAAAACACTAGTAGCCTCTTCCAGATGGCTACTATATGGCAGTTTCTCTCAGATTACCTCAACTTAGCTACTCTCCACCCAATCCACACTGTCTCTCTTGTCCCCACCACATCTTACCCATTGTCCTGTCCTCTCAGAGCCTTTTCTACCAGCCTCAAAGACTTGAGCATCTCTTGAGAGCACACTTTCATGGTATTGATTTGGTTTAGATCTACATGGTGCTGAGTACCAGGATTGGTCCTTCATGCATTCTACTACATAGAAGAGTATGGGCTACCATAATGATATTATGTGCATGGTGTAGTGTGGTGGTTTGAATAGGAATGGCTCCCATAGACTCGTGTGTATGAATGCTTATCTCATAGGAGTGGCACTATTAGGAGGTAGGGCTTTATTGGAGGAAGTGTGTCACTGTTGGGGTGGGTTTTGAGGTCTCTTATGCTCAAGCTATGTGTAGTGTGGGACACAGTCTCCTTCAGATCAAGATGTAGAACTCTTGGCTCCTTCAGCACCATGTCTGCCTGCAGGCTGTCATACTTCCCAACAAGATGATAATGAAATAAACCTCTTGAAACTGTAAGCCAGCCCCAATTAAATGTTTTACATTATAAGAGTTACAGTGGTCATGGTATCTCTTCACAGCAATAAAACGCTAATTAAGACAGGTATATAAGATACTAACTACAAGAAGATTTAGAAGTTTTTTGAAGGAGTATTGAGTAGTTGTTCAATATAAGTCTATCCTCCCCAGTTTGTACCATATCAGTGTGTTACCTTCTATGACAAAAGGGACTGTGCAGACATGATTACTTGAGGTGGGGAGATATAAAGATGGAGACTTGGGTGGGCCTAATATAATCACATAAGTACTTGTAAGGGAGACAAGAGGGACAGAATCAGACTACAGAAGCAGAGGTCAGAGAACATGGACAGACAGACAACCACTGCATTGCTGGCCTTGAAGGAGGAGGGACAAGAGTCAAGAGCACAGGCAACCTCTGAAATCTGGAAAAGTCAGCAAGACAACACTTTCCCTGAGAATCCCTGGATGTGCTATGTCCTGCTAGCACTCAGATCTGAGGACTTTAATCTACAGAATTGTAAGCTGTGACTTGTTCTGTTCTGGGCCACTAAGGCTATGGACACAGGGAATACACATAGTCTTTAATTGAAAAGCCAGGCAGTCCCACCATTATGGAGGGAAAGGGCCATGCTGAACTGCAAGGGGAGGTAGGAGTTCCAAGAAGCCATGGCCGCAGCTGGAGGCCATCCATGTCCCCTCTCTTCTGAGAATATTCTTTTATGATCTGTGTTGATTATATGTATATGTATATATAAAAATAATCTTAAGACTCAAGTCTGCTTGCTTAGTCAGCACTTCACTGGCTGAGCCATCTCCCAACCCCATTGTTCTCAATCCTGTCTGTTTGTCTTCCCTTCCTTTTTAATTTCCGCTTGATAAATACCTGCCTTGGTCACCATGACAGCCAGAAGAGTTACATAGCACAACGGCTTGGGGAACACTGTGCTGTTCCATCTGAGCTCATTCTGGTGCCGGGGCCAGGTCTCATAGCACAGCTGGGCACTGAAAAGCTCTGAGGGCTGAGTGCATTGGCCAAGGACAGCTCCCATAAAGGGAGCAGCCGAATAGCTACTGTAACTTTAGATGAGAGATTCCTGTCTGTAGAAAGACTGGCAGTGGAGGTCCATTAGAGATGTCTGAGGCCTGCTGTAGTAGCCCCTGTCCTAAAATGACCTTGCTTGGCTAAAAGGTGTCTGAGATCCATTCAGAATTCTATGACTATTTGATACCAGTATAATGAGTGTCTTTCTAGTGCTTGTCACTGTAATAGTGGTACCTTGCCTTTATCTTAATGATCTCATGGGCGTCAGGTAAGACAGGACCAGCCAGCACTAAGCCTCTAAAAAGAGATGCATGAAGGACAAGGAGTCTCAGGGCTCTTTGTTCTACATCTCCTGGTACATCTACTTATGGGAGCTATGATGTCTATCACATACCTTCTTCTTCCTCAGAAAGCTCCAAGTGAGGGGGAATCTTTGCTGGGCATTGAGAACTCTCCAGGTCTGGGTGCTGTACCCACATGGCAGTTAAAACCAGGATTCTGTGTTTAGGCATCATTTTCTACCTTGATTGATTCCCCTATCCCTTTGGAAACCAGAACGTTTCAGAAAGTCTCTGGTTTTTCCAAGAGCTGGCTCAGCCCTAAGTCTGAGTCTGGCTGACCATAGAGGCCTTGCTGGCACTGGGGCCTCTGGCCAGGTCTGAGGTCATCTCCCAGCCTTAAGTAAGGCCTCAGCCAAGCACAGTGGAAAGAAAGAACTGCAATACACTCAGAAAACATTCCCAGTGGGATTCCAAGCCAGGATCCTGAGAGCTGTAGATGGAGCAGATCCAGATGGTTTCCAGGTAATTGGGCCCTCCCTAGAGTGGTAAGATCTCCTAGTAATAATGCCCCTGTGGTAGTGAGGCTTCTGGAGTTGGGTGAGGACCCTGGATAGTGAGATTCCCCCAGGTAGTGGGGCCTCGGGGTCTGGGAGACTCTGCAGCAGTGCAACTCCAGTGTCTAAGCTGCTCTAAGAGACCCTGGAGCTGACTTCAGAGCGGAGCCCTGGAAGAGACATCCATGAAGGGGTTCCCCCACTAAACTTTAATCTCTTATTATTTTTTTTAGAACTTTAGTGAGACTTTAGATTAAGGCCTCATTTGCTCATGGGAGTTAGACCTAGATGCTGGATTATAGTGACCAGGTGACCAAGCTTAAATCTTAGCCATGCCTCTTGTGGAAGCAGACCTCCTGTCTCAGAGTTTGAGCTTTTTTTGCAGAGCGGAATGGTCATGAATGAATGGATTCCCCAAGGGGCAAAGACAGACTTATGCACATAAAGCATACTTCTCTAGTGTCCCTCACAGAACTGGGAGAGGCTACATACCTGGTCCCCAGAGCGTGACACACTGCTGCTCATGGGTCTGGCAGATGCCATTGTAGCAGTAACCATCCACTCCCTGACACGGGTGCCCGTCATGTAGGTACACATTGGCTGGGCAGTGAGGGGCGTCCCTGTGCAGAATTCTGGGAGGTCACACGAGTTGCTGGAGCCCCTGCATGCAGTTCCTGGAGGCTTCAGCTGAAATGACAAGGTGGCTTATAGCACATGTACCAAGTAGAAAGATGCATCCTTCAGTAGCTCTTCCAGGGAAGAAATGTAGCAGGTTACCTATTACAGTCACAACAAACAGGTGGGGATTTCAAAGCCATCCCCTCTGATGATAGAGAGCTCTTTTTAAAATGGTTTTGCATGGTTTACATTTGTGTTATGAGGCTTCATGAGCAACCAAGGATAGCTCATGTGGGAACAGGTAACACTAGGGTTCTCCAAGGAGCAGACAAGATCGCTCTTGTTGAACCTCATGTTGAAGAGGTGAACTTTCCTCAGGTTACTGACACATCACATACTTTATGTTGACACTTGTCCTTACCCTTAGGCATTTGCTGGGGAGGTAGCAAAAGCAGCAAGATCAGAATCTCAATAGCAGTGATAAGCTGTTAACCCATTAAAGAACTGGGGCCCTCTCTGACTTTGTGGGGAAATCTGGAGTGGTGGGGCTGGAGAGTAGGGGGAGGATGAGATGAGGACCAGGAAGTGGCATCAGCAGTGGGAGTGGCCACCAGTGAGGTCTGTTAGACCTCTGACTAGCATCTCATCTTTTGCGGTTGGAGAAATTTAAGGTTCAGGGTGGCTTGTCTGAGTAACATAATCAAGGCCACTGAGTCCCCAGGCTTGCTTGGCCTGAATATTCCCAAAGGCTTCAGTGTAGATTCACTTGCCAACTCCTGGAAGGTCTGAATCGTGGAAGGGATTGTTTGAAAGCTACAGAAGTAGACGGTAGTTGGGCATCAGCACACACCCCTTCTTCCTTGAGTGTAGGCTCAGCTGCTAACACCTCCCTCATCCCCTTCCTGGCACTCTCCTGCACTATTAACTGGGCACCTGGGGGTGCTAACTTCTTACAACAGTCTCCAGAACTTAGTGACCATCAGGAGAGGCCAAATACATATCTTTATAACACGCTTCTGAATGATGTGCTTGGGTGGGGCAGATAACAGGGAGTTTTCCTGCAATCATTGTGCCAAAATCCGTTGCTTAAGTATCAAGGCATAAAAGTCTATCCCAGGAGCCACTAATGCTCAGGCCTCTCCCCTGTTAGACGTGCCTTCTGAATAAACAGGCTCAACAGTGAAAATGCCTACACAAGAACAGTCACAGCAACAGACTGCAAGGGGGGAAACCACCGCTCTAGCACTCAGGGTGGCCTGCACTTTCTGTTGGTACTGACATCCTAGGAACCACCAACCTAGCATCTCGGCTACCTGCCAGATGCCAGACATTGGTGTAGGCAGGTAAACCTGGAATGAGGCTGAGCGACAGGGGAAGGGCCAGGTTCTCCTCCCGTTGTTCTCCTCATGGAGCTAGGAACCTCATTAGCATAAATGGCACATTAAGGTTGAGCTTGGGTTTCTCAGTCCTATTAGTTTTTAGCCCACAGACAATTTATCACAGAGAATTAGCAATTAAAATGTGCATTTTTACCAGATCAGATGATTAACAGAACAGCTAGATGCCGCCAACCAGTGAAAGGGCAGCTTCTCAGGATGAGATGAACTTGGGGAGCCAGCCCACCCTACTGCTTTGCTTGTATCCTACTGGAGCCACCCAGACCAGTCTGCAACCTCGGGCTAAGCTGAACTCACCGACAGTCTTCGCAGCACTGCCCGTGCGCACACACCGCATCTGGCTTCAGAGTACAGGTGGTAGCATTACAGCAGCGATTGGTACATTCCTAAAGGAGGGGGAATAGGATTCATTTGAAGGGCCATATGAAGTGGTGGCTCTCAGAATGCAAATGACAGCAAAGGATAAGGCCGCCCAGATCCTGAGCTGAAAACCTGCCCCAGAAATGTTTTCCTTGGCATAAGAGCAAGATGTCTGTTAAGTGTTTGTGAACCACTAGGACTGGTGTTTACCAGGAGCACTCAAGTACCCTTCTCAGGAGGAGGCCCGGGGAAGCTGGGAGCTCTTCAGAACAGCAGCAGCACATTGGGTTTCCAGGGGATTCTTTCTGCAGGGCGTGTTGTAATGAGCTGTGTCAGAATCACTGAAGGACTTGGAAATTGCTCATTTAAAAACACATGCATACATGTGACCTTCAGGAATGAACCCTTCTGATAGGGAGAGCAGTACAGCTCAGTGGTACAGCACTTGCCTGGAATATTTGTTTAGAAAATGGGGGTGGTGGTCTACTTTTGATTTGGAGTATGCAGATGAACTGAGAAAAAAATTCTGGCTAGGTCCCTGCGGTCTAGCCAGATGGGTGAGGATGAAGCAAGCCCTTGTTTAGCAAAGGTAGGTATTTGGCCTAGGGCATTCTGGGAAGAGGACTGGATGTCAGAATGAGACTGAAGGATGCTGGGACTAAGAGTTCTTATTTTCTTTTTACTCCTCTCTTCTTCCTTCCCCATCCCTCCCTCCCTCCTTTCTTCCCTTCTTCCCTCTCTCCATTTTCTCTCTCCTTTCCTTTTTTCCTTTTTCTTACACTATTTATCAAACCCAAGGACTCATGAATGCAAGGCAAGCACTCTTTAAATTGGGCTGTATCATCAGCCTTCTTTCTTGTTTTTGGAGACAAAGTCGTTTTATGTGGCCCTGGCCGGCATGGTACTGCCTTTGTAGACAGGCTGGCCCCTAACCTGTGGTGGGCAACCCTACTGCTTCTGCATCCTTGGTGCTGGGATTATAGGCTTAGGCCACCATACCTGGTTTGCACATGCCTGTTTTAGAGTATCTAGATAGATAAAAAAAATGAGTTGTATCATGGTGTCTGAAATAAAAGCCAGGAAGAAATTAACCTCCTTTAGTAGCTCATGCACCATGGGAGCACATGGCTTTCTGGCAAAGAGAGATGTGGATTCACATCCTCTGCTGCTTTAGCAGCAGGCCTACACCATTTTGTATAGTGAGTCTCTGAAGTCCAGGAGCTTTAGAGCATCCTGATAGCTTGGAATCTGTGCCATTTGGGAGAAAATGTCACAGAATGCTCAGTGCTGCCCATGTCCTCAACCTCCTATTTTTGATGTGCTCTGAAGAACTTCTACTAACCTGGCAACATGAAGCTAATCACATCCATGTCTAATAGTATAATAGGTTAATCCTCAAAACTATCTCTTGTGAATGGATTTATTAGTATCATAGATACAATTACTAAATTAGCCGGTGATTAGGACAATTTAAGGCATCCCTAGATACCTGACCAGCATCCCATGTGGAGCTCCATGAACTGGTCTGTCAAGCAGTGTTTATGTTTGCTCCTACCATGCATACTGCCAAAGTTGTTAAATTTTAAATCTGTTTGAGGACTTTATAAACATCCGGGACATGTAATGTATACAATAAGATAAAACTGCCAACCAGAAGTCACTGCGGCAGCTTTCATGACAGTGAGGGGTTTTAGCTTATGGGGTTACAACTCTATACAAGTTTAGAAACTTTTTTCCCTTAAGGATCTCATTAATTGCATCCTGGACCAGCGCCATGGAATGTGCAGGAGCGTTGTTCTGCTCGCTATGGTCTAAGTGACTTCCTTAATGTTGTATTAGCTGAGTCAGAGATTTCCTTGCTATACTGAGTTAAAACAGCCATCTGATATCTGTGGCTGAAATACTTGTAAAGCCTCCTCCTGTCTGCCTTCAAATCACTAGAAATGTAAGCAGCAGCTCCAAAGGAAATGTATCCAAGTGGAAAGACTTCAAAGGGGATCAATCACATGAAAGAAATAATGAAGTTTAAAGTCCTCAATGGGACAGTGTGTGTTCCCAGCCTTGTTGGTTGGAAGGGTGAGTTATCAGGACATCCTTCATGGCTTCTACCAGAAGGTGGCAACAAATTTTAACTTCCCCAAATCTACTTCTTCTATATCACCATATTTCTCAGGAAGAGACAGATTCCTTTTCTACTCATGTTGCTATTTTAGTAGTCAGCAGAGAAGCAGCAGAGCCAGTGAATGCCATGTCTCCCAATCAGAAAGAATGATGAAGCCATTATAGAACCTCATGCAAGGACCAAACAGTTATTCCTGGGCTGTGGGGAGAAGTATGGGGAATCTTGGTCATCAAGAGCTGGGGTAAAGTTACACTACATTTTCCTAGAAACAATGGGCCTTATTTCTGGGAGTGAGGAAGCACAGGCTTGTTCCAGCTCTATGCTGGTGTACACTGCTCTGACCTGTCATTCCCTTGTCTGGTGTGTCACATCCCTCCTTGAACCAGAGGATGCATGGTTTGGTGTGGTTAATAGCAGGAGGAGTATCTTCAGGGCCTGAGCACAGGGGACCAGAAGAAAGAACCTAGATAATAGGTCTGCCTAAAAGTCTTGGGCAAAGAAGTTTGGTGTCCTTGTAAGCTTGAACTGGCAACTTGACACAGCTTAGAGTCATCTTAGAAGGGAGTCTCAATCAAGCGGCTTGTGGGCATGTCTGTGGGGGATTGTCTTGACTGTTAATTGACTTAGGATGGGCCGCCTCACTGTGGACAGTGCCAGTCCCTGGGCAGGTGGTTCTGGGCTGGAAAAGAAAGTTGTCTGAACATGGGCCCAAGAGTCGGGCCTCCTTTATGGCTTCTGCTTCAAGCTCTTGCCTGACTTTCCTCAGTGATGGACTGAGACCTGGAAATGGAAGCCAAGGAAATGCTTCCTCCCCTGGGTTCCTTTTGGTCAGAGTGCTTTCTAATAGCAACTAAACAAAACTAGGACCCATGGCTAAACACAGATGACATCTGAACCTAGACAGGAAACATAGAGAGTCCACTAAAATAACACTGCCACGCGAGGCAGAAGGTTCACCGTGATGTTAACAGGTTCTTGGGAGGAAGAGCCTTAGAGGAGGGAAAGGGGATTTTCTTAAAATATCAAGAAACCTCTAATGGGAAATGAGGACCCTAACCACAGAACACCAAGTTGGGAACTATATGCAAGCAGAATTTGGCTCCATTTAATGAGGTGTTTGTCACAATCAACACAGTGTAGGGAGGTCCTGGAGAGAGATCAAGCGCTCAGCCATGGCTGTAGGATTCCTTTGTGGAGATGATGGAGGAGCAGCAGAACAGGGTAGCTACAAGAAGAACTCAGGGATCTGCTGATATGCTGGTGCTGCTGGTGATGGGAGTGCTGGTGATGGCAGTGTGCTCCTGGTGGTGACGATGCTGAGGATGTTGGTGATGACGGTCAGGATGTAGGTGGTGGTAGAGACACCGGTGTGGCAGAGATAGTGAGGGTGGTGGTGATGTGGGTATGTTGGGGGCAGTGACAGAAGCTGTGGAGATGGCAGCTGATGGTGGGGATAGCAGTGAGAGGATGATGATGATGATGATGAATGTAGGGGGCAGTGATGACAGCTGTGGACATAGTGGCAGTGGCACATGGTATTGGCAGATGGGGTGAATGGCTGCTGATGGAGTCATTCCAAATCTCAGCATTCATGATTCCGTGAAGAACCATCAGATTTATCCGCATTAATAAATAATTATAAGGCACTCAGATCAAAGACAAACTGTCTTAAGTCAACATGGGCTCTCCTGAGAAATGTGGGTAATTTAAACTAATTGGGTTGTTTCTTTAAGCAATTAACAAGGCCTCCAAGGGACTTTTCTCCTTTGCACACGCTTTCCCATGATGGCTTCACTTTCCCCTCTGCTAATCCCAGAACCATTCTGTAACGTTCTGTAATTAGGACTTGCTCCTAGCCAGCAACCACTCCCTGCTCACTGTGAGCAAAATTAACCACTGTTGTGGATGGTGTGGACAAGGTCATTATCACGGATAAGCTCTGATTTGTCAAGGACACAAAACTACCTCTATCTGCCTCATGCCATCTGATCACCCACCAGCCCCGTGTGCTACACATTTTCTCTCAGTTCTTGTGAGAATAAGAACATTCCTGCTGGCGTGGAGCCTTCTCAGGGACCCGGAGACAGGCGAACATGAAGATTCTATTATTCCTGGGATGAGCATGGAATAGCTGGGATGCTCTGGTTTCCTGTCCCAGCTTTGTTTCTTGGGGCTCTTCTTCCAAAGGAGTCCTCTGAGAAGCTGGCTTCCCGAGCCCATGTGTTAAGCCCACATGTGGACCTGGTTAGCCTACCTCAGAGCTGTCTCCCACTCTGGCGTGTGTAGGTGCTCATGGAAGGAACGCCAGCCTACCTGCTCTACAAACCCTTGGCTTTGGCTTACTCTGAATACAATCTTCTCGGAGCTGTGTGGGCCACGTGTTATGCTAGGAGATAGCAGTTTTCTTTGTTGTCTTTTCTCAAGACTATTTAGAGAGTGCATAGAGACTTACATGTTTCATGTTGACCAACTTCATCGTGGGCCTGTACAATTAAGGAACTTCCCAGAGGGTGGCTGGAAAGCAGGACTCGGTAAGCCTGGGGCAGGATGCAAACCCTAACTGCTTTTTCTTGATGCTTCTGAGAACTGACAAGTTGAATGGCCAGAGCCTCTGGAGCCTCTGCTGTGCAAGCAGAGGAGACTTCAGAACAATCTCAGCTAGAGAGAAAGCTCACCTCAGCACTGTTAGCCACACTCCCCTTTCACAGCAGGTTTTGCAAAGAAAAAGGCATGATATTACAGGCTCATAGAACTAGGCTCCCAGGGCTTTGCTTTCCAAGAGACTTGGAGATAAATGCTTTTTTTCTGTTCTTATCCTCACCTCACTAAGAACGAGAGGCATCCTTCAATTGAGAAGGCACTCACCTATTAAAGCCAAGTGATACAGCCAACTCTGTACATAGCCAACATCCCCAAAAGCCACCAACTATGGGGCACTTTTTAAAGGTGGCCATATGAGAGTTTTCCAGAGAATTTTATTATACCAATATCCTCACTACTAGGTCATCCCCCCCTCTTTCGTAGTGTGTGTGTGTGTGTGTGTGTGTATAGGCCAGAGGTCAACTTCAGGTGTCATTCCTCAGGTTCTGTCCCTTTTGTGTTTTGGAATGAGGTCTTTCACTGGGGCCTCTAGGGCTCACCAGTTAGATGATGCTCAAGGGCTAGTATGCTTCAGAGATCTGCTTCTCTCTGTCAATCTCTAGTGCTGGGACTCAGGCCCACACCATCACACCCAGCATTTCCATGTAGGTGTTTAGGAACTCAGGCTCTCCTGGTTGCATGGCAAGCCCTTTAACAAGTGAGCCATCTATTCTCCCTCCTATCACCAGTTTTTTAGCCTGTTCATTTTGCTGCCTGAGCTCACCCAAGCTCCTCCAGCCTCACAGTCAGAGGCAATGGCAGGTACCACGGAGAGAGTCCCCTTACCTCTGGTTCCCCGCAGTCACACTCTTCTCCCTCTTCCACATAGCCATTTCCACACTTCCGGCCCCCAAAGGCCTGCTTGACCTCTGGTAGGTTGAAGAGGCACATCCCCATCCCCTTCTCCAGGCTAGCCTCCAGGTCCTTCCTGCTACAGCTGCTGAACACCATGGGAATGGGAACCTGAGAAGGAAAGGCTCCAGTGAGTCACACAGGCACAGTGGCCACCCCTGCCTTCAGGTGCTATATCCAGGACCCTCTGTGCAGTAATATATAGCTGCTCACAGCTATTTCAATGGACAGGATTTGCTTAACCATGGTCAAATGAAGCACTGTCAGATAGTCCCAGCATCCATTCCCAAAGTGTTTATTTTTTGTTTTTGTTTGTTTTTGACAGTTTCACATTAGTAGCTTAAACAGTCATATTACATTCCTATTAATAGTTCTTCACGGAGGTATTAGTTACTTTTTGATTGCTGTGATAAAACACTATGACCAAGACAACCTATAAAGGAAATCATTTAATTGGGCTAGGGTTTCAGAAGGTCAGAGTCCATGATGGTGGAGTGAAGGTGTGGTGGGAGGAACAGCTGAGAACTCACAGATGCATACACAAGGAGGGAGAGGGAAGGGGGAGGGGGAGAGGAGGGGAAGAGGAGAAGGAGGGGAAATGGGACAGGGAGAGAGAGACAGAGACAGACTGGGAATGACAAGAGTATTTTGAAACCTCAAAGCCTGCCTCTAGTGACACACCTCTTCCAAACAAGCCCATACCTTCGAATCCTTCCCAAACAGTTGCACCAACTGAGGACCAAGTATGCCAACTTATAAGCCTATTAAGGCCAATCTCAATCAAACCACCACAGAGGTGATGCTGTAGGAAATGAAGTTTTAGGGCCTAGATTTTATAACAAAGACACATAGTAATATCTTTATTGGTACGTACAAAGAGGAAAATGATATGTATGATGGCACATATTGGCTCCATGTGTCCAGGGGACATATGGTCTGTTCCACTATAGATCAGGTTGATATTGACATTTTGGCCTATGAAGATCGAGCCATGGTCTTTCCCCGACACAGCTCTAAGCAAATGGAGGTAGTCCAGAAACATAGGTCTTGGTCTTGTCTATAAATTCCAAGGCTACAATGGAGTTAGCCACACAGCACTGGTCCCTTTCTAGTTGACTAGAGGAGCTGCTCAGGCCCTTGGTACCTGATTGGACCTTGTGAGTAATTCTTGGCAGTGGGCTGTGAGCAGGAATGATGTTGTGTCTGTGGTACTGAATTGACTATTCATCCCCTAAGTCTTTCTTCCCCCTTTTCTCAAATGACCAGGAACTGGAGGAGCCTGATATGTTATCTGGTTCTGACTCCCAGAGAGAGAAAAACCTAGAGCCTCTAAGTGGCCTCTGATGGAAGCACATTTCTTGAGAGCTATGGAGAATTAGAGACATTTCCTAGAGCAGCCAGTGTTATGGGTATAGTTTAGTGGATGGCATCATGCCTTTACACAAACACTAAACGTTAGGCTGAATAAACCTTTTTTTTATTTATATACTATGCACCAGCAACATTCTGTGATAGGAACAGAAACAGACTAATATAGTTATCCCAACAGAAAGTATACCATTCTCTCTTAAAGATGCATTTTCGAATCTCTTGAGGCATTCAAGACGATGAGGACCGGCTTGCTAGAAAGCCAGGTTTTATGATTTATTGAGGAAGTGAGTCTACTGTCCAGCAGGCCCAGGCATGCCTCCCCATGGAGACATCTACAGGATGACATTACAATTGGATTTCAATCAACTGGCCAAGTCAACAAAGCAGCTATATCTTCCTAAATACGGCAGAGAAACTACCACATCATGACTGAGTTTGGCAAGTTTTGGGTCCCGAGAGTTCATGCAGCCAAGCTGATGACACCATTCTTTCCTCTGTACCTGTCCCTCCCTGCCCCCTCCCCCCCTGCCTTCTTTGACTTTCAGGTTAATTGGAGTAATTCAAACCACAACTAAACAAATGAAAACGAGTCCTGCTCTCCCAGACTGGAAGATGGTAAGTTGAGACTGATGAACAGGGTTGTAACAAAGTTCCCTTTGGAATCTTTGTACATTTCCTTGGCAGATAGATTATTGCCAGTATCAAAATAATGCAGAAAAGCTTCCATGAACAACAGACTGTAACATTTTCAATTTAGAAAGGCATGGTATGGAAGTGTGGGGCGGTGGGCTGTGAGAAGCAGCTGAGTGCCTGGTTAAGCATAGGCCTTGAACCCCGGACCCTATTTGGACAGGCAGGGCAGGCGTTCGGCTCTGCTCCTGGCTCCTGGTTCCTTACACTCAGCTTCAGCCCTCCACAACACCTCCCACAGAAAGGTCTATGGCCATCAGTCATGAGGAACAGTGCCTCAGGCTCTCCCACATGTAGATGAGGTATCTCCAAGCTCTCAGACCAAGCCAATAGGTGTTATCTGCTGCCAGACCCTGACCCACCCCAAAACTGTGTAAAAGAGCCCTATTCTGGGGAGGTAAAAGTGTGCAAGAATCATCTTGTTGTCCGAGAGTTTCTGTCACAAGAGCTGTAACACTTGGGAAGAGATCTGCTCTCCTGAAGTGCCTTCAGGACCCTCCCCTCCTTGCCAGCTAGTCGGCTTCTTACCAGCCCAGCCCAGGCCAGCTCATCTCCGAGAGACAGGTGCAGCACATGGGAGTGACTGGGCGGCGACAGTGGAGACTCGAGCAGAGGCAGGAGTGGAAGAGGTGATCTCCCTTCCCTGCTCACACTCTGTCCCCCTTGGCCTGGACCCCTACACCAGGCTGGGCCAGAGATTGTCGTGGGATGCCCTCCGGAACAGGGACCCACATGGAAGAGACCAGTACATTACTCAAGGTGCTGAAGGTGGTCCTCTGCAAAGGAGGCAGCTTGGCTGAGGACTAGGGTGGGCCTTCTCTTTTGTTTGAGAGCATCCCTCTGTGAGGACCCTGGGGTCTGAAGTTCATTCTCAGACATACACAGCTAGGTGCTGTGGTAGCAGGCTGTGTCCAGCTCCCTCCAGAAGAGGTCAGTCTCTGGACAGTGCCCAGGTTATTTAGAAAAGACTCCAGGATAAGTTGATGGATAGGTTTGGAAATGGGGAGATGGCTCAGTCAAGTTCTCATAATGCAAGTGTGAGGACCTCAGGTCAGACCCCCGGAACCCACATTCAGCCGTAGTGTGTGTCTATAATCCCAGCACTCCTGTGATGAGAAGGGAGCAGAGACAAGAGAAGCCACAGGAGCCTATGGATCAGGTAGCCTGATGTACTCAATAGAAAGCAAGTGGTCTGTTTCAAACAAGGTGGCAGGTGAGGACCAGTTCTCAAGGTTGTCCTCTGACATGTCTGCATCTATGCCTTAGGGTGCCTCTGTTAGAACTGCAAAACAGTACTGTCCTCCTGAGATACCAGATAAGGTTTTGGCAAAGATGCTGACCCTGAGGGTTGGTCAGACACATCACAGAGCTGTCCTTTACTCCAATGCCTAGGCATGCTGGCTTTTATAGTCTTGCTTGATAAAACTCCCAGAGACTACTGGCCATGGTCCTCAGCTCTTCCTCCTCCAACCTGGGTCTTCTTGACCTTTTCTAATACTCATAGCCCCTCCCTTAGATAAATTTTCCTTGTCTTTGGTACTGGGGTGGTAACCAGGGCCTCAGGCTTACCAGGCAAGTGCTCTAACTCCAAGCCACTTGATAGATGGTCCCCGATACCACTGTAGCCCAATAGCTCTTTGGATAACAAACAGGGATGGAGATGAGGGACATTTTATGCCTCTAGACAATTTTTCCTGATTCATCTTTTTGTGATTCCTGAAAGAGGAGACCACCAACTCTTTCATTCTGATAGACTATTCTTGAACTTTCTTTCGGAATTTAGAAGAAGAAAAGCAATGTGACCAGCCCTTCATCATGCAGTAATTCAGAAAATATTCTACACAGACAAGGTATCAGGCTTACTGTAGACTCTGGGGCAGAGAAATGCATAAAACACACATACAGGCCAGGGCTCCTGGAGGTTCATTCTGGTAGGTGGAATAGTGTGGAGGTGAGCAAAGTAAGCTTGTTAGGAAGGAAGGCACTGAAGAACATAACCAAAGTGGACCCACACTGAGCTAATATGGAGGGTAGGCCACTCCCAAAAGGGAACTATGAAGGGAGCAACTGAGTCCTTCCAAAGGGCAAGATAAAGACAGTGTGGACACACCCTGGGAAAAGCTTACCATAGGCATGGGTGGCAGTTAGGTGGACACTCATCAGTAACAAAGCAGATACACACCTCTAGAAGCAGCTCCTTCTCCAGAAAAGGGTCCCTACCCAGTCCTTGTCACTCACAGGCAAGGACAAAGACCTGATATAGTGAGAAGACACCAGAGTGTCTTTACCCATGGAGCTTTGCCAGTCTGTTTTACAAATACATTCTCTCATCTCTTCAGGCAGCAAAAATGAGAGGGACTGGCCTGCTAAAAATCCAGAAGGTTTGACTTTGTGATCAAGCAGGCCTGTTGTCTAGCACACCCAGACTTACCTCCTCTCCATGGAGACAATTACAGGATTATATAATTGGCACAGTCTTGATGGCACTTTCCTAAGAAGTTCTAACCCTGATTTCCAACTTTTTAGCAAACTACCTAGCCCTAAGCTACCAAGGTGCTCAGTGGAATAATGCTCAGTGCTTAGAATCTGCTCTCTGTGGCCTTAGGCATCCACTGCAGGGCCTGTGGTATGGCCACTGATGGATGCTGTCATTCCAGTTTAGCTACACCGGGAAGGCGATGCTGAGAACACTCAGTAAAGCAAAGTGTATCACTCTGCCCCCTAGTCTGCTGCCCTAGAGTTTTTATGATGAAGGAGCTCAGTGGATATGAATGTTATCATCAAAACTCTCTGTTACTTGTTCACCCATATGAGAAGTAGTTTTTAAGACTCTATTATACTCTAAGCTATGGAGGGTCCCAAGAGGATTCAGATAGGTTCTGAGTACTACCCATTGTCCCCAGGATTAGTCCTTGCCAACTCCTTTTCCATCTGACTGCCCAATGCCTCCTCATGTATCTTTTAAACCATTTCTCTAAATCCTGTAGGATTCCCAGGAAATGGTCCTAGAATTGTCAGGCCCTCAGGTACACAGTTATTTGTGCCACATGTATGGGGATGACGGTTTAATTATTCTTTTTTTTTTCCTGTTACAGTACTAGTAGTACAAGACTATACATTCCTAAGACTAGTCACTGAGTTAGATTTTGGTCTAATTGTTCATTCGAAACAATCCCAGGAGAGTATGATACCCATTTGCAAAGGGAATCTCATTTGCAAATCTACTCAGGGGCTGACAGACATTGGGTTTGAATAAGTCTTTTGATTCCAAGTTCACTAATTAAAAACTACCCTATTTTCTTCATTACTTAAGTCAGAATTGGATTACCTGTGATGAACAGCTAAAATGTAGCAAGTGATCAGCATGTATATGATGCCCAAACCTAGATTCTGGGGACCAACCTGCCTACACCCTAGCACATGCCTAGGCCATTGGCTCTCAAAGTGTGGTCTAGAAGCAGAAGTGTCAATATCTTAATAGGGATACAGATTCCAAGGCCCTGTACAGATTCACAGAGTGGGAGGGACACAGGGAGAACCCCAGCACCTGTGTGCTTCCAAGAGAGTTGCTTATTTGATACAAAATACATAAGACATAACATTCACCTTTTAAGATTACACTGGCCTATGACAATGTCTGTGAGAGATTATCTTGATTAACAATTCACGTGGGAAGTCTCAGCCCACTGTGGGCAGCACCATCCTTAGGCAGGTAGGCCCGAGCTTTATGAGAAAGGTAGCTGATCAGGAGTCAGTAATTAGTGTTCCTTTGTGGTTCCTGCCTTGACTCCACTCAAATGATGGACTATTATCTGCAAGCATGAAATAAAACAAACTTCCTTTTCCCCAATTGTTTTTGGTCAAGAGTGTTTAATACCAGCAACAGAAAAACAAATGAGGCCGGGTAGTGGTGGCACACGGCTTTAATCCTAGCACTTGGGAGACAGAGGCAGGTGGATTTCTGAGTTTGAGGCCAGCCTGGTCTACAGAGTGAGTTCTAGGACAGCCAGGGCTACACAGAGAAACCTTGTCTCGAAAAACCAAAAAAAAAAAAAGAAAAGAAAACCAAATGAGAACCACCACCCACCACTCAAACCCAGGCTTATTAAGTAGTCACTTCTGTTCACCTCATGGAGGATGAACCACACACTATGTCCCCTTGTGTGGCTGGCTCTTTCCTGTAGCATAATGCTTCAAGGTTCATCTATATTGTAGCATGCATTAGTCCAACATCCCTTTCTATGGCTCAAAGATTATTCCATGATAAGATGGCACTACATCTGGTTATCACTAGATGGACCAAGAGATGTCAGTCAGTTCAAGCTTGGGAACTCCTTACCTAAGATTCACGTCTTAAGGATACTGATGGGGTAACCCTCACCTATTCTCGTTGTCTCTGAAACACTGTGTAGGCTCCTTGGAGTGCACCTTTTAAGTGCTTTGATCAGATACCAGTCTGGTGTCATTTTCTGAGAAGCACTGTGCAGCATTTGGAAAACCTTAACTTGGTTTTGGACAGAAACTCAAAATTCCCTAAGCTTCTGCCTGTCTCTTTAAGACAAACCCAAATCAGGAATGTGTTCATAAATCCTAACAACTGCAGTAACATTGGTGTGGTCGAGTACATTTGTGAGGCGGAAACAGGTGAATCTCTGTGAGTTCAAGGCCAGCCTGGTCTACACAGTAAGTTCTATGCCAGCCAAGGCTTCATGGAGAGACCCTATCTCAAAAACAAAACAGAATGGAACTGCAGTGATCCATGGGTCCTTGCTCTGCACACAGATTATGCAAGGCAGTGTTGTGAACAGTACTTCCTTCCACTTGCTTCACAGGGAACTGTCCCCATTCTGCCTTTCTCTCCTCACTTGTAATTTTGCTTTCTTACTCACTAGCCTATTTCCTGGGGCTTCCATGAAGAGAAGACCAAATTGGGCTCTAGGGTTTTTCATGACATCAAAGATCCTTCTCAGCCCATGCATGGTATGCATTTTAAGAACACAAGTTTGTTTCTTCCGTAGTCCTTGGCAAGCTCATCACAGTATACCATTTAATATGTTTAATAAACTATCCCCAATATGCCAGGTCAGCAGCTAATTGAACTGATGTGTAGCAATGGCAGATTTGGGCAAAGCAATAAAAGTGGAGAAATTACTCAGGAAAGAGGCCATTTCCCATGCTCCTGTCCCTGGGCACAAGAACACTTTAAAATAATTGCACCTGAGACTTAGAAAAGAAAGCTGCTTTCAGTTCTGTGCAGAGAATTTATCTCAGGCACCATCATCATTCCGCTGTGGTTCCTGCTCAGATACGACCTCTTGTTAGACACATTCACCCTTTTGTCTAATATTTAACTGCCAGGGACACTTGGGGCAAACTTACCGCATTGAGTGTGAGGTTAGACATAAAATGAGAATGAAGTGGAAAGGAGGGTAATTTGCAGGAAAATAAAACCCTACTACTTAAAAAAAAAAAAAAAAAAAAAGAGGGAAGCCACTTAGGGCTTCTCACTATATGGGCAGTCATGACTTAATATCCAGCTGTCCATCTGTCCCCAACTGCCAAGTAAAACATAATTAGGGACAACTTTTACTTTGAGAAACCTGTAGTCAGAAAGGCCTTTTCTTGTTTAAGCCTATTGTACATTTCATGGCTATAGACTTGGGGTGACTCATCCTGAGCCAATTTATCAACCCTGACAGAAGTCTGGAGTTATCTGCTTCATGAAAGCTCTCTGGGAATCCTTAGGAGACAACTACTTTTCCAGTAAAAATTAGCCCTCTAGGCCAAGCTTCTGGGAGGAGACTGGATGCAGGAGCGGCAGGTTTCACAGTTTCCTATGGCTCTGTTGCTTCCATGGTAATTTGGTCCAGTCTCCCAGTCTATTACTTAAACTCAGAGCTGCAGCAGTGATGAAGGAAGAGGAAGGGACCTTCACAGGCCCTGAACGAGCATAGCTTAGATATCATACAATTGTGTGATGGAGAAAGCTAGATTTGAGGAAATGTGGGTGGGAAGCTATCCATGTTTATCTCCTTAAATTGACTGAGAAAAAATACGAGAAGAAAACATAGATAGTTCCCTAGATGATAGAGGACTTTGTTTGCCCAATAATTGAAGCCAATTAAGTGAGACCTCGAAAAGTTTAAAAAAAAGTTTTGCAAAAGCAAAGAAACAATCAAGTAAAGAGGAAGCCCACAGAATGGGAGAGAATCTTGTCAGCTGCACATATGACAGAGGATTAATATCTAAGACATATAAAGACCTCAGAA
Source organism: Mastomys natalensis (assembly GCA_021653895.1). Taxonomy (NCBI): domain Eukaryota; kingdom Metazoa; phylum Chordata; class Mammalia; order Rodentia; family Muridae; genus Mastomys; species Mastomys natalensis. The sequence goes on from JAJTUV010000307.1 coordinate 578,431, forward strand.
AACAAAGATTCAACATCCCCACCCCAACCCCAACCCATTCAAACAATTGGGATACAGATCTGAACAAAGAGTTCTTAAGGGAAGAAAGATCTCAAAGAATGTTTATTGTCCTTAACAATTAGGGGACTACAAATCAAAACAACATAGAGAATTCGTCTCACCCTAGTCAGAATGGTAATGATCAATAAAACAACCAATAGTAAATGCTTAAGAGTGTGTGGGGAAGGAGAGACTCTCATTTACTCTCGGTGGGATTGCAAGTGTGTTTAGTCACTCTGGAAATCAGTGTGGAGAACTCTCAAAAAGCTAAAAATCAATCTACCATATGAGCCAGCTATACGACTCCTTGTCATATGTTCAAAGGACTCCACATCCTACCTTATAGACAATTGCTCTGCCATATTCATTGACGCTCTACTCACAAGAGCTAGAGCATGGAAGCAAAAAAACTGTCCTTCAGTTGACAACTGGATAATGAAAATGTGGCACACAGACACTATAAGATGCTATTCAGGTATAAAAAGGTTGAAACATGAACTTTGCGGGTGAATAGGTGGCACTATAGAAGATCATATTGGATGAAGTAAGCCAGGCCAAGAAAGACAAATATCACACGCTTTCTCTTATCTGTGGTTCCTAGCTATAGGACTTCAGATGGCAGTATGCAACATTGAGTGACTGAAGAAACCAGGCAAGTAAAAGGAGTCTCTCCCTCTCTCTGTCTCTCTGTTTCTCTCTTTGTCTGTCTCTCTTGTCTGTGGGCAACTAAGGAATGCTGAGCATGGGAAAAATAGTCTTCTCCAGGGAGGACTATACATATCAAACACAAAACCCCAGACCAGAAAACCCAACAACAATTACAACCAAATTCCAAACTCACATGTCCACTGAGGAGAAATGACATCACTATAAAGGGCTACTCAATAACTCCTGGAAAACAGGATGCTGGGAGCTTCCCACTGACTTTTTATTTGCAGAGTGAGATGGAAGCCACAGCACAGCAGATCTGGTATGTTCTTCTGGGAGGTGTGGCATGGAGCAGGTGGGGAGGAAGAAAACCAGGGTGATGTCTGGGTACCTGTCTGTCAGCCCTACCTTGAGCCTCAGTTTTGTATCTAAAAAGTGGGGCCCATCATCTCCTACTCTAAGGATAAAGACAACAGAACTTCAACCAAATCCATCAAAGTTTTAGGGGTAATCTCGCAGTATCTTCCCTAAGGCATCTTAGGGAAAGATGTCTCTAACTGCCTTGCTCATTCTTGGGCTTAGAAACTTTCAGAGATGGTACAGAATCCATCATAACTATGGCCAGAATACAGCAATCTATCATAACTCTGGCCAGAATACAACTTTGTAAAACTGCAAAGCCAAATGAGGAAGAATTACACACTATCTCTCAATTTATTCCATACTGGGTAACAAAAAGACTTCTGGGTTCTAAAAGGCAAACAAAAACAGGACTCAGAAGCATAACCAACCAGTCAGCCAGCCAGCCAGCCAGCCAGCCAACCACAGACTAGGTACAAGAACACACTGTTTAGAAGGGAGCTACGAGCCTCCCTTGTTTTCAATTTCCTACAGCTTTCCCCACATTTCCCATAAGGCTATCTTCCAGGAGCAGGATCCTCAAGTCCTCCCATTTTTTTCCAGGCATGTTCACCATGGACCAAACTCACATAACATGCAAAGATAGACATTTAAGAAACAGCTTAGGCCTTTGGAATGTGGACCCTGTCCTATGCTGTCCCAGCAGCTTTGCATTCTCTCCAACTTCTCCTCCTAGGTCAAAGTTAGGTCCTCCCACAGTGAGAAAGTATAAGAAGTCACAACTGGGGTGGGTTTACCTCAGTAGGCTTTTAAATCCCAGATTCCAGGGCCATTGTCAGAAAAGCCTTCTGGTTTTTGTTTTTTGTTTTTTTTTTTGCAACTGCATCTCTGCATAAAACCTTTTCATCTCTAGGCACAGAACTTATGTGCCTGCCAAGTACACCCTTGATTTGGGCTGGCTGGTGATGTTGGCACCTCTTGGCAATTGGCCTTGCCTTCCTTCATTCAGCAGTCTGACAGGATCGCCTTGTAAACTTAAAGGTTTACACTTAAGGGACTTAGAAATGCTGACAGTATCCACCATTTGCTTAATAAACTTCCTCCCCTTGATATCCCATGAGTCAAATTTTATCACTGTGGCTTTTTAATTGAGGAAACTGGAGTTCAGAGAGGTGAGGAGCCTTACTGAGACTGAAGGGATGCAGAACTGGGACTGAATGCAGGGTTTTAGAAAGAAGCCTGCCACCTTCATTCTCTAGGCCTGGAAGGACTGTCAGGATCTTCTTTCCCTCAACCCCAGGCACAAGCCACGAGGTTTCTTAGACAGGACGTGGCACAAGGGGCTGGGTGGGAGTGGGGACATGAGATACTATTTGTAGAAAGTGGCAGTTACACGAGTGCCTTGAGACTTCTAGGGAGCCAGAGAAATAAAGGTGAGTCCTGGGGTCCTCTCCAATTCCAAAATGCACCTTGAAACACTTGCCTGAAGGTCTTAGGTGTGATGGAGAACAAGGGTCATTGCACCTGGGTTCCAGTGTGGGTGAGCATGCACACATCTGAACCAGATTGTGAGCCACTCTGTCTAGAATTAGCTTCCCACAGGACAGCCTGATCGGTCCAGGTCATGGGGAGACATGGACTGAGCCCATTCCGTCACCCAGTGGTGTATGGCCTGAACACCAAGAACACTGGCTCAGAGGATGGACTAGACCTTAGTGAAGACCATAGAAACTGCATCTTTATAGTCTTGCAAGAACAGCAGTGACTTCACCAGAATAAATGCTGACTCAGTGGGCCTGCCAGACGGGCTACCAAAGGCCAAAGAAGATGCAGGCTGGGGTGAAGTCTCCAGAATGTCCCCACCCTTGTAGGATATGGCTGTGGTTAATAGAAAGCACCTGGGGCACAGAAGGACCCCATCTGCTGAACAATATTGTTCACGGAGCTAAACATGTGAGCTTCACTGGAACCTAATTAAGGTGGGGATCTAATTCCCCAGGAATTTGAATAGAGGGACACTGAGCTGTGGTGAGTTGAGTCGTACACAGGAGGCTTCTGTATGCTGCCACTGTCGGCTTCTCACTTCCACATGGAGTAGATGTTCCCTCCAGAAGTGAAGTTCTGAAAACCAAGGACCCAGTGGCAGGGAACACAGCGTTCCGACAGAAGAGACCTCTGCTCTCCATTGGTTCAGCAGAGGCCGTGTCAGCTGAGCAGCTGAGCATTGGGTTAAATGGGAAGCTGCTGCATGTGGGGCTCTCCAGGGCTGGGTGCTGATGAATATGAGCAGGTGCTGTGCTTAATGAGGGACAATTTATACGCCTCATGTAACAGGCCCCTTTCTGCTGCTGCCGCGGACACACCTGCACATACCGTGCTTCTCAGGAGAACGATGCTTCTCATCAGACCTGCTGGGTAAAGCAGTCGCAACAGAGCTCTGAACCCCCAGCTATGGCAAAAATCAGCACACAGTCTGTCCTGGTCCCATTGGTCCTTTCTTGCATGGGTTCCCACCAGGGAGTTCAGGAATGGTGAGAGACTCTCCCCTTCATTCCCAAGTCCTGAGAGCTCGAGGCCACGAAGCTCGAAGCTCGCTGGCACCTGGTGAAGGGCAAAAGAGGAGCCAGGAGCTTGGGCCTGTGACCTTCCTGACCTGTGGTTTTCTCATTCATCAGAGGGAACTGAGTGTGTGTTCTCAGGGCTATGACAAGCAGCATGAGAAAGACACCAGAGTTCTTTGTGCAGTGAAGTGAGGTCTAGTGGGGGTGATAGGTGTTTTGTTCGAAAGTCTTAGAGCTATTAGATTGTACGTGTTGTTTTTTGTTGTTGTTGTTTTGTTTTTGTTTTTGTTTTGGGCATACCTCCAGAAAAAGCCCACTGGGAACACCCCACATTTGCAAAGCAAATTTCTCTCATCTCCTCGATCTCCATGGAGTGCATACAGAATAGCAACAGGCTTGGCCTTCTCATCCTGGGTGTTTACTCAGCTCCTACTTTTAGTTTGCAAGTTTTTCTATTGATTATATTGAGTTTGTTCTTGTAAGTGATTGTAATCCCTTTGTATAAAGATGTTGTGCACACAGAAAAGGAAATCTGAGGTTGTACAAATGTTAAATTTGATAAAATGATGATAGCATACAATTTTCCCTCTAGAGTGTTAGTTATTAAAATAGGAAACAAATGATTGTACAGTAATTGTCACTTATCCATTCATCGACATATTCAATCATTATCTTATCCATCACTCACCCATTCATCTATCACCCATCCATCCATCCATCAACCTGTCAATCTAATTATTCATTCATCTAACTATCCATTCATTCTCCATTCATTCTCCTATTCACTCAACCATCCACAAATCTCCAACCATCTTTTCCCATCACTCCAATCCCCTATCCATCCATTCATCTACCCACCTATCCACTCACCCATCTACCCTCACCCCTACCCACCTACTCCCTCCCTACTCACCTACCCATCCATCTATGCATGAGTTTATATCTATGCACTTACCCCTGACCCATCAATCCACTCATCAATGCACCTACCCTGTCATCCAGGAAATAGTAGTTCTAGTACATGCTGGGTCTATTCAGGTACTGAGGATTCAGCAATGGATAAAACAAATGTCTGACCTTATGGAGTATATCATGGTTCCTTTTGGATAGCTGAGTTGCAGAGAGGCCCAGAAGTCACCTTTGCTTTCATGCAAAAGCCTCTGTACTACTTTCTAGGAAGAGGAGGAAGCCATGTGGGGTTCGTGCATGGGAGGGAATGGGGTCAGGGAGAAGGTCAGCTGGAATGTCTTTACAAATAAAGTACTGGATTAAAGAGGCCATGACAGGCAAGAATTATCTGCTGTAGTGATGTAGTTTGAAGAAGTTTTGTAGACCTAACCATTTTCAAACGGGGCTGTCGTCTGCCTCCCAGAAGTTGCATAGTGATACTTTGTCCCGAGAAGGGACTTCATCCTTACACAAAGTCCAAATATGGATGTGACTACTTTCATGTGGCAAAAATATTAGGATCAGCTTTAGATCCCTGGGCTTCTGTTTGGATGATTCAGAAACTTGGTGGCCTGTTAGACTTCTGAGCGCCAGTTCCTCTAGTTCTAAAATGGACATACTTGTATCCTTGTCCCTGACCCAGGACAGCACAAGTGCCATCCATGGAGGTAGATGGCACACTTCCTGTGTCATCTCCCCTGGGCTGGATACTTGAGATGCTTATACAGTGTCCAGCCTGAGAGAAAAGGACATTCTGCTAAGCCCTGGGCCATATCATACAGTATTTGAAGTCTGCACTAACTGCAGACAACCCTTTTTATTTTCTAGTAAGCTATATCTACTTGCCCAGACAGTAAACAGGAGCAGGCTGTACACTAATGAGGTCTTCCCAATGTGCTTATCCTCTCTCCTGGCCATTTCCCTCTCAGCTAAAGTCAGGATGGAGCTGACTCAAGGATGCTGGCTGGGTAATGAAGTTGATTTGACCAGTCATATTTCATCTCCCTGGAGCCCTCCTTTTGTTACTAAGGCTCTCTCTTTTCCCCTTCCCTTGGATAAAGATTTCTATTATTTATCCCAACACTTTGAGGAAAAACAATGAAGATTTTATAAACCTTTTCACTGAGAACCACTCGCCCCCACAGCCCTGTCATCCTCAAATGAGATGACTCAGAGACACAAGTGCCTTCAGCCCCATCTTTGCAAATCCCTCCATGTCCAGAGTGTTCTGTGATCTTACACAGCTGCTCAGAATTTGGAAGGGGGTAGGTTTTGATGGGGTGTCTATTCTATGGTGATGACTCTTGGGCTCTGGTACTCCTTATCAGCCTTTGGGAGTTTTCACAGGAAACCACTATCCATCCCACCCCCTTGACATGCATTTCCAGGCAAATCCTTCAAAAGAAATTCCGTAGCTTGGGATGAGCTGGAAATGCTCAGGGAGAAGACAGCCTCACTTCTGCTCAATCTCTTAAAGGCTCTCATGATGACCTTTGCTCCCCTATGCATTCTCAGCTGGCCCCCTTTCAACTCTGGCTCCCTGTACACAGGGAATTAAATTATTGGTCACTTTTGGGAAGCTTTGGAATGCAGTACCACAATTGAGTTGGAAGATTTCTCTACCTCTTAGAGCAGTGGTTCTCAGTCTGTGAGTCGCAATCCCCACCAGATCTCCTGCATATCAGATATTTACATTAATGATCAATAATACTAGCAAAATTACAATTGTGAAGTAGCAATGAAATAATTTTTTTGGTTGAGGGGCACTACAACATGAGAACTGTATTAAAGGGTCATAGCATTAGGAAGGTTGAGAAGCACTGTCTTAGAGGGAACTTACAAGTACCTACCGATGGATGCTGTGGTACCCAGGTCTACTTAGACAGAATAGATAAGATACTTAGAAGTGAGACACTCCTCACCCCATACCTACAGAATCTTCCATCAGAACTCTGCCTTTTTCAACTTGTCATCTCCAGATCCCTTGCCTGTCTCCCTACTACCATGAATGTTCTCTGACATGTGAGTGAAGATATGTATGAGTGTGCAGCACATGTGTGCATAGGAGTGCAGAGGTCGACACTGAGTATCTTCCTCAAACATTCTCCAATGTACTTTCCACTGAGCCTGGGTTTGCTGATTGCTGATAGGGTTAGAAATTGCCAGAATCTCCCTGGCACTAGGATTATAGGAACCAGATTCTATGCTCAGCTTTGTAAGAAGGTGCTGGGGACCTGAACTCACCCAGCACAGGATTACAGGTCTCTAGTCTTATGCTCAGCTTTATAACTGGGTTTCGTGAATCCGAGCTCAGGTCCTCAGTGCTTGTGCATCAAGTACTTGACTGAGCTATCTCCTCAGCATATGCTAATTATAATAATAGGTTTCTTTATGATGTTTTTCTGACATTTTCTTTTCCTTCCTTTGTATATGAGAGGAGAGAGAGAGACAGAGAGAGAGAGAAAGAGGGAGAGAGAGAGAGAGAGAGAGAGAGAGAGAGAGAGAGAGAGAGAGAGAAAGAGAAAAAGGGAGGAAAAGAAGAAGGGAGGAGGAAGGGAAGAGGGAGGGAGGGATTTCCTGTGTAACAGCCTGGCTATTCTAGAGCTCCCTATGTAGATCAGGTTGGCCTTGAACTGGGAGATCCTCTTTCCTCTGCCTCTCGGGTGCTGATATTAAAGGCATGTGCTACCATTACCCCAATCATTATGACATTTTGATATATGTACATAGTTTTATCATATTTACCCCTTCATCTTTTACCCCTAGAACTTCCATTCCTTGTCCCAAGTAGCCCTTTCTTGGATTTTCATGTTTTCTCTTTTGTTGTTGTTGTTTAGTGATCAGTGAGTTTCATTAGGGTGGCTTATGGGGGGAGTTGGTGAAGGTAGGTTTGCTTATATCAAGGATATCTTATCAGTAGATGTACCCCTAGTAAAAATGCCTTTCCTTCCTACATCGACCTCATTAACTACTTAGATAAAACCTCACAGAGGGGTGGGTTCCTATGAGCCTCTTCTCATTCCATGTACAGGATGTTTCTAGAACCTACATGGTGCAGATGCTGTGCAGGCAAATCACAGCTATTGTGAGTTCAAGACTGAAAGAGCCGTATCGTGCTCAGACATCCGAGTTCTTTACCATTCCCCAGCTTCCTCCTGCTCGCTCGTTCAATTCTTCCTGCTTTTTACTCATTGGTGTTCCCTGAGCCACGGAGGGGCTGATATACATGGCCCATTTATGGCTGAGCATTAAATAGTCACTTATCTCAGCACTTTGACCAATTATGAGTCTCCAACCTGCAGGAGTCTTGTTGGCTGGTTTTCTCATCTGTTTCTACCACAATGAAAGAAATCCCCCTTGGCTTCACCATCACTTGGGGCTTTTGTGATTAATTCACCCACTTGCTTGGGAAGTTCTCTCCATCTGAGAAAATTAAAAACACCACTCTCAGGACAGGAATGTGGGATCATAATGGGAACCAAACAGATATGAGTCTGTCCTGTTATGGGTGTATACTCCACATTCATCAAAGAGCACAATGTGTGGCCTATTCTGGTACATTCCTCTCAGACAGCCTAAGTGCCCAGCTCTCAATAATAATACAATTTCTGCAAAAATGAGAGGAACCAGCAACTCTATTTTTGAATGTAAGTCTTACTTTTTCCCACTGTAGCAAGTTAATTTACTATCATGCTAATTCTAACAATGTTCTCAGTACTCTTCTATCCTAATTCCCGTGAATGCGCTCAAGGCAATTCTACCCAACCTAGGAAGACCGAGAACTTCAAGGAGCTCCTTAATGGATGGGCACTGCTGAGTTTAACTCCCACACAAACCTCTAGACACCACATATATCTAAGAGTGATAGCCAAGGCAGGTCTTAAATGCTTAGTCTCAAGACGTAAAATACATGCACTCATGGGCTCCTGATAATTAATGAGACAAGCCATAGGGAAATCTCCTCTAGCCAGTGCTGCTGTGTGCAAGGAAATCAGGCACCCTGGTCTGCACAGGATCCTGCACCATGCTTGTATTCATAGGCCTTCCAGTCCCATTTATCAGGGGTGAGGGCTGGGCCACGATTTTAGAGTTAGGATACAGGAATAGTGTGTTAAGGGAAAACCAGGTTCTCTACAGGATAGACCCTTAGTTCATTTCTGGTATTTGTTTCTTTTTGATTCTGAGCCCTTATTATAAAATGATGTTAATATCTCTCTTTCTGGGTCTCCTTCAGGATCAGACTTCAATTAACCAGCATTTTTTTTTTTTGACACTAGCCACCCATGGGTCAATCAGGATGGAGGAAAAAGTCAAGAGGAAGGCTGGTGTTTGGTCAGTTTAAAATCAGCCACGGTGACCAGAAGTCCTACCTACTGATCAGCGAGAATTTTGAAAAGGATCCAACTTCTGTGCTTGCTGTCTCTGTAAACTAAATGACACTAATACTCCTTTGTCTTTGGAGAGTGATTTATAATTTACAGGGGCGCATGATCTCATTCAATCCACTCCCCCTCCTCTCCCAGGGACCCCATGAGGCAGGGGAACCACCACTATGAGATAATGCTGGAGCAGCCTGGGAAATTCCACCATAGGTGATGGATGATGGGGGATTGTCTGGGCCCCTTGGCTCTCCCCCTCACTATGGGCTTTTATGATTAATTCATCCACTTGCTTAGGAAGTTGCTCTCCATTTGAGAAAATTAAAAACACCACTCTCTGGACAGGGATGTGGGATCATAAATGGGAACCAAATAGAAAAAGATTTACACAAAACACAAGCTCAGCAAAAGAGAAAACTCTGACATTGCTAATAAGGAATAAATCAAATAAAGGCGATTAGCAAGCCCCTAGTGTGTGTGGAAGACTTCAAAATGTTTTGCTGAGCTCTTAACAATGTCATTTCTACCTGAGGTGTTCAGATAGCTCTAGGGTAATTCGGCCTGCACTGTTCAGCACTGCTGTGGACATCTGCCAGCAAGAAAGACCTCACACAAAACCCCAAGAGTGCTAGAGAGCACGCCTGCAGATGTCTATAATCTTTAGGGCTGTAGGGTCTTCCTCAAACAGTGCTTCCTATTCAAGAGGATAAGTGGGTGGCTGTCTGGGAGGCAGAAAAGACATACAGATGGACTTAGGTATTTTGCTAGCAAGGCTCAGAAAGGTGCAGGGCTTGCTTCCTCTGCCTGTGGGCATGAGAACAATTGGGTCATACAAATAAGCAGGTCAGAACTGGGATGACATATGATTTCTTCAACCAACCCAGAGAGCTCTTTCTGGACTCTCCTCTTCCATTTTTCTCTTATCAAAAGTTAAAAGGCACTAGCTATGTCAGCTGGCAACACACTTGGTTGGTCAGTGGGGACCTTTTCTGGCGGTGTGTGGGTGGATGTATTAGTGTCTGTGGGATAATCAGGGGGAGGAAGCATAGAGAGTATGTGATCTGTCCTTTGAATGAGTTCATCAAAAATGAGAAGAGACAAAAGATCACCCTGCTGTAGGCCAACTCCTGCCAGTCCCACTCTGAGCCACTGGGGGCATGCTCCCCAGAGAAACTGACTCCAGGCTTCCTGGAGAGTGAGGCAGAAGGTACAAATAGGTCTTAAGACCAACCTCACACTCTAAGCATTGACTTTTTCCCTTAAGTGTTCAGCTGGTTTGTCCCCTCTGTTTGGAATTGTATAGAGAGGACATTATGTGTCAGGGTGGCCAGCCTTCCCTTCAGAGAACAATACTCATTAGCCTCTAGCAGGCACATCTACCCTTTAACACTGTGACAGGATGCCATCTGTAAAGTTTCTACTTGAGAACAGCACTATTGAGTTGTAAAAATAAAACTGCAAAAGTAGTATCTCATCATGTTTTGAGTGGGTGTATGATTTTGTGTTGAGCCAAACTCATCTCTATTTTAGGTTATGTGTAGCCTGTGGGCCAAGGGTGGGCCATGCCTACAGCTCCCTGATAGTGTTGCTTTAAACTATTCTCACTTTCAGTCAGGTTCTTGGTTCCTGTCATCACTAAAGAAGGCCTCCATGACTCCACTGAATTATGCTTCAGGCAGAAACATAAACGGAAAGGTTGCCCCTGCAGAGTTTGAGTGCCAAAGAGAGTGACTTGAGGCAGTGGTAACTTGCTGTGATGCAGGGCACCTGAGCAGTGGCTGACAAGAGGTGGCAATGATTTAATACGAGCTGTGTGGTTCAGCCCAGATGTTATTGGTGTCTTACAAACTGTCTGGTAAGGAGCCCATCTCCATGTTGTTTGCAAAGGCAAGACCACATTCTTCAACAATCCTCCCCTCTTTCTGGGACTTTAAAGCTCATAGGCGAGTGTTCTCCCTCACAGGATGGTGTTTCCTTGACAGCAATGCTTCTCAGAGCCTGCTTATCCAGAGCCCAATTAGGTCATTCCATCAACACTTTTTTGCTCCTACTGCCACAAATTCAACAAACATATACAGCAGGCTTGGCTGGAGAAGCTCCATGACAGAAGTGTCTACAGGGTCTTGGATTTTAATAGAAGGGGACAAGGGACCATACATGGCATTGGGCTGCTTCTTTCTAAGCTTGCCTAAATCAGTCTGCCATTGATTTGTCCAGTTTGGGACAGACTCTCAGAGTTGTCAGAGGACATCTGCATCTTGAATCTCTCCAGAGGGCATCTGTGTCCACCTCACTCAATGTCTTCAATAGTGGAACTAGAAAGTCATTTCGTTCAAGTTCCAAAGGTTACGTGCAGTGGTCTGTCAACATGGATACTGTAACTCATCTCTACCCAAGCAGAGTTGAAAGGCACCTTATACCCAGCATGCTCCAGAAGGAGAGCCTCTAGGACACATAACCCATTTCATTTCTGTAAGGTGGATTCTCAAGACCCTCAAAAGCCTGCCTCCTCTGGCCAATGTCAGCTGAAGCTATGCTCAAATCAGAAACATGTGTGGAGACTATAGGACAATTTGTGATTTCTAAATAACAGCATCCAGCCCCATTGCTTCCCAGAAAAGAGGCCAGCCCTTGTGCTACATGCCATTGAAACTGGCTGTCCATGACTCCCAAGAGCACACAGTCCATTCTTGCTACCTGTGCATGGATTTCTTTCAGGAAACCTCTGCAGATTCTTCAGTCAGACAACCGGGCAGGGGGACACGATCCTCTTTTGCTAAGTTGTTTCTCAGTGCATGATTCACGATGTGTATAGCTAACTCTTGGGCCACGGGAGCCTGGTACTTACCCCGTGGAAGGGTTCATGATGCAGCCTCCTTTCTCCGCAGTCATTCTGCAGCTGCAGCCCCTTTCCAGTGTGTCGTGGTTCATCCCGAAGTTGTGGCCCAGCTCATGTGCCAAGGTCACTGCGGCACCAAGGGGGCTGTCTGAATGGTCCTCAAAGAAAATACAAGAGCAGAGATTTACAGTTCACATCTGCTTGGCCTTTTCTTGCCCATCTTCCCTCCCCTTGGCATTTGTTCGTCATTAACACTTGGTTTAACTGAATTCCCCGTAAAGGCCCAATATAGAGCCTTTGCTATTAACTTTGAGCATGGGAAGTAATTTGGCCTATTTCATGAAGCCCATTTGGGGGTTCTTCTTCTGAGCGCCGTCTTATTATACATGAGGATTTTTGCTGATCTCTTTTCTGTAAAACACCGCTGAGAAAGGCAAAAAGTTATTCCTAATGATAGAAAAAAAAAAAAAAAGGCTGCCAGATTAAGAGGATGGTGAATGAAAGCTGCTTTCAAATCAACCCTGAGCAGCTGGACTTTACCGTTTCTTCCTTTCTGCCTGGTAGGGATGACTCTGGGAAAGTTCTTGTCAGCCTACAGAAACAGCCGATCGTGTAACATAATTTACTGGAAGGTTGATTGAATTAAGATTACAATTCAGTTCTGTCTCAGTCTTGCTGGCCCTTAAAGTTGACCTTGGACATAGAGAAGCCCCGATTCTCGGATGGAGCTGCTGGATTTCACACTGACCTTTTGCCATCAGCAAGCACTGCTGGCCATCTCTGGCTTAATAGCTTAACATCCTTCTTGGATAGCTTGGCTCAAGTAGATAATTAAACACAACTAAAATTACAGTTATTTAACGTAATCTCAGATTGGTTAATTAGTGGATGCAATTTATAGAGATTCTGCCAGTGAATGGAGTTTTGGAAAGGGTGTTCATACCTTGAGGGGAAAGGAATATCTTCCTTGAATTTTGGTTTGTGTTACCCAGGAAAGAACATGTTTTCCAAAACATGTCCAGAAGAGAGTATTGTATTGTGTTTTAGAAAAATCTCTTCTTTGCAGTCTTCCTGAGGACTCTGGGTAAAGGTGTGTTTCCGTGAGAGCTGGCAGATGCTATAGATCTAGGGCAGGGCTGTCACTAGCCTATTGTCTAGGACACAATAGCAGGTCTGGAAAGCAAGCTGTTCTTAGAGTAGATGAAATTCCTGATAAATGACTACATTTACCTCTCACAGTTTCCTGTTGTAGAAGTACCACAGATTTTATGTTTCAGGAAGTCAATTCTTAATAACATGCATTAGTGAGGAGAATATTGCCCCAGTAACATATGGAGGGCTGAGTTTTGTTAACATGTTTGGAAAAAAAATTCAAGGAACTTGTTCCTCGAGAATACTCAACTGCTGACTTTTTTTTTCTGTCCAGTGAATTATCAGTTTTTGAGTTGTTTTACATCATGCATAGTTGACTTATCTTGAAAAAAAAAATGCAAAAATGATTTTAGAAATCATGTTTTTAGCTCTATAAAGATTCTCCACTTCTTGTCAACCACTTTCTTTCTCTATACTGAGGGTCCTTGGATATGGTGATGGTCGCACCAAATACACACGAATCCAACTTCAGGACATAGAAACAGAAAGCTAGTGGTGATGTTTTAGGTCTGAACAGGGTATTGGCTTTGTTGTCTCATGAATCCTACAGAAGTTTACGCTGTTGTATGAAGGGAACTCCCATCCTACTTGGTATTTCTCTGTGGGATAAAGACAGTGTGTGTAAAGACATTCTCTGCCATCTCATTGGTAAAACCAATTTCTTTAAAAATTTTACCTATTTTTAAATTATGTGTGTATATGCCTGTGTCTGTGTGTGGGTTTGCCTACAGAAATGCCATGGCCATGGAGCCCAGAAGTGGGCATTGGGTCCCTTGGAGCTGGAGTTACAGGAGGTCAGTCAGGAGCTGCCTGACTTGGGTACTAAAAACCAAGCCCATGTATGTCTTCTGGAAGAGCTGCTCTGTAAGCTCTTCATTGCTGAGTCATCTCTTCATCCCCCTTGATAATTAACCTTGGGCCTGACCTGACTCTCCTGGCATGACGCATAAGTGGCATTTATTCTCATGTTCCTTTCACGTATTTAAAATAAAATAGTTCTTTTTCTTCTGCATGATTTTAAGGAAGGGCTCCTGGTAATGACTTTTATGAAAACAGAGCAAGGGATAGAGGCTGACAAGTCCTTTACCCTGTCATGTGGGACATGGGATGCTTCAGGCCCCTGCAGGGGCAGGACCTGCTTTGCTTACGAAGAACTCCATTTTGGCTCCTAAATGTATTTGTGCCAGTTTTAAGTGGCAAAGTCGGTAGCGACTAACCATGGGACCATGAAACTGAAAATTACTCCCTCTTAAAACTTTACAATCTGTTCTATGAAAACATAGCTGAATAGACTTGAAATTAACCTGGCACCAGCAAAAACCCAAACTTTCCAGTGACTTCCATGGTGGAGATCACCGGCAGGGCTTCCCTGTTCAAAGGAAACCTGAGCGGAGCTGGTTCAAGCCAGCCATCCAGCGAGTGGGTGCAGGCCCTCCACATAGCCTGCCCACGCAGTGCATGCTTGCATAAATTACCTACCACTGCTCCCAGACGGGAGGAAAATGTTTATGTACCCTCACTAGAAAGATTAGATTAGGCAGTATTCAGAGAAAATAACACTCAGCAGAATGTAACTGTTTCCACACTTTACTACTACACTCAGGAAGCTCCGTATGGAGGGTGAGTAGGGAGTCATGGCTTCTTGGGAGGGCAAGAGTGTATTTATTTAATGGACATAGAGGAACGGGCTCCAAGGATACTCCTTGTCTGAGAGCCTGTACTAGTGCTGGGCACTAGATTCTCAAGGGACAATCTGGTATGAGAATCCTTTCTAGAACTTTCAGAAGGGTTAGAGTGGGAGGGGACACCCCCCACTCCCCGCTGTTGGGCAGCGAGTCCAAGTTCCTTCCATTAAACGCATAAGAAATCTCAAACATGCTTCTCGTTGTACTTCCTTCTACAAACATATATAGCCCCGTATATGACAAAGTTAGCCCTGTAAAGCAATAAACCTAGGCTTTTGCCTTCCAAGAATAAGGTTATGATAAAGACAAATTGTGCTCTGGCCAGAAGGTATGGAAAGCATTTGCAATGGTACATAGTGAAAAACCTCAAACTTCTGACTGTTGGGTGCAGGGGCAGAACCAAAAAAATCACTTGAGTGGCAAAATTTGGTGAGACCACAGTCTATCCCTCTGATCCTGCCCAAATTGAGCACAGAGGGCAACCCCGGTGTCCTGGCTCATCCCAACATCAGGAAACTTTCCCGGGTTGAGATACTTTGACCAATAGTCTCAGTTGAGATATTTCTCCACAGAAGGGTCCACTCTTCCATGTCTGCCTTCCCTGAAGACCATCTGTGTCTTCTAAACTGTCCCCCACATGTGGGAAAATAAATCATAAATATGAGTAGAGTAAAAGCTAGAGGCAAATCTAGAAAGCATCAATGGGAAGGAGCTGACTTCATCAAGTCTGACAACAGTAGATTTCCTAGGGGAATCATTTGACAGGGAAGATATCTCCCAGACATCTTTGGCTTACCATGACAACTCCTCCAGACTGTTCTGCAGTGCACATGCTCATGATGGGTGCCATGCCGATGGTGGTTCCTTGGAAATAAACCCCACTACAAAAACAAAAGGAAGGACTTCCTTTAATCTCACGTATTACGGGTGTATTTCCCGACATTTCAAATCTTGTTAGGCAGGCCTGCCACAGAATGTTCAATGATGCAAACAGCCCCAGGAGGGGGTATTTACTTGAGACTTTTATCTTTTTTTCATTACACTTTACTTTTCCAGTTGCAAGACGGTCCCATAATTCTTTTAGAGTTTTGCTGTCCAGACTCAGACAGCAGGCGTTACTTTGTATTTATAAGTTGTAGTCTGCCTGCTTCCTGGAAGGAGCTTTCCTTTGAAACAATGCCTGCTGATGGAAAGGCTGAGAAGTCACCAGGAATCACTGTTTGCTAAAGGAAACATAGGAGACAGCTTGGGAGATTTTCTGTTGTAGCCAGAGTTTGCTTTCCTGTGTAACTCATCATCTCCAGACACGGAATCCTTCAAAGTGTTCTGCCAATACAGCTTTTGAGACTGAAATTGGTAGAAAAGCGATCACTTCTCCAGAGCTAGTGTATAGCAAGTAAGCACCCACAAAGCCTTGGCATCAGGGAGGAAGCTTCGGGAAGGGAACTTCCAGAAGGCATTCTTCTGTCTGAAATCTCAACTCAATCATGAATCTAATTATAACAATCAACTGTCTCAGTGTGTTTGTTAATTCCAGCCTCATGCGCTAAAATGTTAAGGCTGTATTTGTTGGACTACTACAAAGTAAGTAAGTCACTTAGTCATGTTATGTTGGCCAGGTACTAACAGAAAATGCAGTTTGAAAAGTCAAACATGGGGCTGGAGAGATGGCTCAAAATTAAGATAAGAGTTGCCAGGTCTTCTAGAGGACCTGGATTCGATTCTTAGCACCCACAACTCACAGCTCACAACTGTCTGTAACTCTAGTCCTAGGGGATCCAACTTCCTCTTCTGGCCTCTGTGGGCATCAGGCACACATGGTGCATAGAAATACATGTAGACAAAGACTCATACATGTAAATACAATAAAATGAAATTTTCACAATGATTGCTACAGAGGTAGCAAGTATTTAAATACCATTGTTTCTATGAACCATCCCTGTTATCCATGAAGATTAAACATTGAATCTTCTGTGGGTACCACAACTCATAGATACTCAGTTCTTTGCATAAAATGGCATTGTGTTTGCATAGAACTTATGCATCCATATAATCTAATCTCTTGCTTACTTGTCCTTAATGCAATCTAAGTTGTCTATCAGTCATTACACTGAATTATTCAGAGATGACAGAAATGAAGGTCTGCACATGCTCAATAAAAATATGACCTCTTCTCTGAACATTTCTGGTTTGGGGTTGGTTAGATCCATGGGTGTGGAACCCTCAGATGTGGAGGGCCAACTATATACTCATATTCACAGCAGTAGGCACTTCATTCAGCCTTTGTATTTACAGCTGCCCAAGTACACAGACCATATGAGTGGTTACAACTATATATACAAGTAAATTAAGAAGGTTAAAGATGTTAACTTAGTTCCAGATGTTTAGGTTGGACAGATTCCTTTTGTGGGGAAAAAACAAAAATGAAGAATTCCAACTTAAAGTACATGAGATGTACTTTCAACAGTGCAGGACTGATTAGTGCATGAAATGGGAAGAAACCAATCACATCCACAGGGGGCTCAGGAGAAATGGCTAGAGTAGCTGATCAGGGACCACTGACTGACTGAGGGTGGACAGAGGTGTTTCCTAAAGGGAACACAGGGCAGAACCATCTCGTTCCCCTCTCATGAATGTTCAACAAGCTGGATATGACTGGCTAAAGAACAGGGACCCTTGTGTCTGAAGGTTTTGCTTTGGTGATTTAAGTTACATAAGAACAAACAAATAACAGTATAAAGTGCCTAAAGATTAAAATAAACATGTGCCATTTCCAAAAACATGTGCTTCCTATGGACTCAGGCTAACATAGGGACATTCTCTTCTTTTAAATGCAAAGGTGCCTGAAGCCACTCACCATATGCTGTGGGACAGTTATACCCCCACCCCTTAATTTCACATCCCATAGCACTTGCTACTCTAATGATTTCTAGTCTTCTGCTTTCTCTCAGCAGACAGATATTCCTCAGAGCAGGAAGGTTTCATACTGGTCACTTATGTTCACAGCACCTACCTGGGTCCTAGCAGGTACCTAATGGATACTGACTGGGTGAAGATAACTAGATCAAGATGATACTCAATGACCTGGAAAGCCAGAGAGAACTCTTCCAACAGGGGAGAAAGGCCCTAGGTGTTTCCCCAGGTATCTGACAATCTTCACTTATATGCCTTGTTCTCACACCTTGTAAAATATGGATTCTTTTCCAGTAATGATAGAATACTTGAGGCAATCTTATTAAGACTAATACTAGAAAACCTAGCATAGAGGAAAATACCCAGTTAAAGAGGGGAGAGTGTGGGGGGAACCATAAATGAGAGTCCTGCAGAGGGACAGGAGTCTTCCCTGATGGATGTGTGATATCAGGTAGGGATGCGCTTGGCCACGATGAAGGCTGAGAAGCAAGACTTTTGAAGGAACCAGTATGCTGTATAGGCAGATGTGGCTCTGGTGACCCCAGGAAAGTATGAGTGCATGGTGCTGCATCTTTAATAGAGGAAGACGGCACTGCTCACCTGATAAGCTGAGCGTTGTCGTGGGATTTTCGAGGTAGAAGCTTTATCTTTCTCCAGTCTAGAAACTCATGAAGGCTGGTGAATGGGTCCTGGCTTATAGAGCATTTGTCGATGTCATTCCACACTTCCACTCCCACCAGAACGATCCGGATGTTTAGTGGTCTGTAAAACTAAGAGAATGGGCATCCTTGGAGGATCACATTGTCAGAAACTTAAAGAGAGAACTGGAACTGCTTTCACTGTTTGCAGTTCATTCTTGAAAGTCAGAAAAAACCCTTTCTGTGCACCCTTGTTCCCATGGCCACAGAGTTTAAGAAATAGTCTTAAGACTGGATGCAAAGTGGGATGTTAACTGGACTCTTGAATGTTGACCAATTCGATGCTAAAGTTATCAGCCATTTCTCCCCGTCTCCCTGTATGTGCATGGAAACAACTTGCCATGATTTAAGTATGCATATAGATGTAGGTTACCATTTAACATGCTGGAAATTAATATCTACTGCGAGAAAAAACAAGATGAAGATCATTCAGACACTTGTGCCAATAATAATAATATTTTCAAGTATAGTGTTCTGCCTATGAGATACTGAAAATGAATCTGAATTTCTCAGCAAAGAAATTGGATGACACCATCATGTTCTATGACCTATCAAATTAGTAAGTTTAGTGCCTTTCAGAATAACAGAAGCATAGATAAAACCTTATGCAGTAAATTTGTGACCATATTTTTGTTACCATATCAAAAAGTGAGATGGAAAGATCTGTCATGTGGAGCTCTTCTCACAGGAGCTTGAGAGAGAAAGCTTTGAGCGGACTCAAAGGGAGTCTTCTCTTTCATCCCTACATATAGGGAGTAGTGGCTTCAACCAAAGCCACCTTCTCCATCCATAGGATGTGGGGAAAGACAACTATTCTAGTTGTCAAAGGATAGATTGTCTTATTTAAGCCTGGAGGGGCAGCATGAGTGGTTAGCCAACATGAAATGCACATCTGTCCATCCTGGGCTTGATGCTGAAGGGCTTCTAGGCCCAGAGTTCAGGTCACAAATCGACTATACAGTTAAGAACTGATATCATTCCTTTATAGTCAAGACGATGAGGCTGGGAAGGGCCATGTAAATTGTTCCAAATCACTCTTGCTTCATATGCTTCATAACAGCATACTGACAGGGAGATGACTCTGTGGTCACAGTTAAGAGATAAGGACACATGTCACCTTGTTGCATTAATCTCTTGATGCCAATGATATACATGTCCACATGCATCAAGAAAGTTCCTTTCCCCCTGCTTTTGAGACCCTAAATATACAAGGAATCAAGTATAGCTTTAGAGCCAATTCCAGAGGGAGGCAGATCCTCTAAATTTCTAGTAACATTTAGCCGGGCGGTGGTGGCGCACGCCTTTAGTCCTAGCACTTGGGAGGCAGAGGCAGGCGGATTTCTGAGTTCGAGGCCAGTCTGGTCTACAGAGTGAGTTCCAGGACAGCCCGGGTTACAGAGAAACCCTGTCTCGAAAAACCAAAATAAATAAATAAATAAATTTCTAGTAACATCTGTCCAACAAGGAACAAGAATCCCAGCAGCTTTGCATTTGGGAATTAAACATCATTCCAACGTGGTGAGCTGAAGTGCAAGGAACTCCCTAAGACTGAGCATCTGACCCCAGATTCTCAACCCCATGCAGGGAAGCTCATCTTTTCCCTTGTTGATCCCCAGGGTCACATGGTGAACACTGGGTCAGCACAAGAACTCAAAGAACTCAGCTGGGGCACAAATTATGTCACAGGCTATGCTGATTGCAGTGGTCCAAGTTGGGGTTAAACAGATAACAAAGACCATATGAAATTAATACATTAATGAGACAATTACATAAGCAAAATACTGTCCGATGGTATGTTTTTCATCAAGAAATCACACGACTTGTGCCTATTTGCAAACTTCCAGCCCGAGTTTCCCGGGGAAAAAAACAGTTCCAAGATCATCCTGAATGATGCCTGCTCAAATCAAGGACACCCCTCAAGATGACATTCCCAGGTGTGTCATATACAAAGGTCACAATGATCAGAAAACAAATATTCAATGCTCATGTTTATGCCAACTTTCTAAGACAGTCCCTAGGGCCAGATATCCTGAGTGGCCTTGAGGGTTGTCTTCTGAGAAACTGTTTCTCAGTGTCCTCCCAGGAGTATCGAATCAAAGCAGGAACTAAGGTCTGCCCAGGCCTAACCTATCATCTTTCTCAGCACTAACTTAGCAACATACCGACCAGAGAGGCTGTTCCTACCAACAGAGAGGCTGTATTTCTGTGTGAGCCTTCTCAAACCACAGGCTTAGTTAATCCCTCTCTAAAGTTGGTACTATTGGTTAACTTCCGTGTGTGCTCTGCCTACAGCAAGCCTTTATGCACTGTTCGTTACTACCTTCGTGGGATGTTCCTCCTTGGTTTGCCCACAGGTCATCTCAGTTCTTGTTAGTAAAGTTTAATGAGCACCAGTACAACTCTGGCTTGGTGCCAAGGTGCTTTCTCAACCCTGGTTTAGTCCACAAAGCAATTCTCTGAGTTAGGAATTGTTACTGCTCCCATTTTAATGTCAAGACGCTGAGACTCAGAAGGGCTAGGTAAATTATTCAGGATCATAACTCCATAGCTGGGCTGGTACACAGACAGGCTGACTCTGATGTCATGATTTGAATAATTAAAACTGCCACCCACATTGTGAGTACTGTGACTCCAGACTTCCAGAAAAGCTCACTGGCTTATATGTAGGTCAAACAGAGCTCGGCAGCTGCCTGCCTGGCTCTGGGATCCCAGAGTGGATGTAGACACAGTCAGAGACCCACATGAGTGACTGTCCTATATACACAACAGCCACAAATGTCTGCTGTCGGTTCTTGCTGTGTGCAGGAATGTGGCACAAGCAGAACAAATAAAGATTAGGATGGCCTCGCCCTGGCTCAGCTGCTCAGAGGTTAGCACAAGGCTTTAGGGCACAGGACATGCTACCACGAATCCTGTTAACTGATATGCTATCCCACTAAGCAATAGCACCAACAGGAAGTCCAGAGAATGCTGTGGTGGAGGGGTCAAAACTTTCTGGAAGGAATGGATGAGAAATGAGGGAGGCAGAATTCCCTAGGGTCCAAGGAGAGCTTGCATTCTTCAGGCGAACTGGCCTGGAAGGAGGAAAAGAGGGGGTGATCACAAGACTGAAGACAGCAGAAATAATTCAGGGTCCTTCCGAGGATGGCTACTGAGGCTTGGAGCTGACATCACAGCTTAAAAAGACTGGGTTGGAGTGATGGCTTCAAGATGCAAAGCTTCAGTCCACAGACACTCACTCTGCTCTTCCTGTGGCAGTGTAATCGGGAACCAGGAAGGATGTCCCAAAGTTTTTTCTAGAAGCATGAGCATCAGGTACCCACTCTGTTCCTGTTACCTGGGATTTTC